>JAZHEH010002120.1:0-600000 GCA_036589455.1 Ateles fusciceps | reverse complement strand
TTTAAATAATAATATTCACATTTAAATAATAAATATAAATATTAGGCATCTATATGAATTGATGACCAAACACTTAACTACTGTTTCCTTATGATTCCCAAGTTTACAGATTCTTAGAACTCAGATTCTAAGATATTTTTTGCAGTGAATCTTTGTTCAAAAATATTTTTTCCAGAGTACAACAAAATTATCCCAGAGAGAAGATGGCCAAATAGGAACAGCTCTGGAGTGCAGTTCCCAGCAAGAGCAATGCAGAGGGTGAGTGATCACTGCATTTCCAAACAAGTTTTTACCGCCCACAGACCAAGAGATTCCCAGGCTGAAAAGTGCCACGAGTTTCCAGTACAGCAGGCACCCTGGGTCTCCACATAAAACTCTAACAAATCTGGGCGGCCATTTCAACTGGTGACTGGAACACCTAGGATACAGAGCTGCCCATTCAAATGAAAAAATAAAGGGGGGCTGAAACAAGGAGCCAGGTGATTTGGCTCGGTGGGTCCCACCACAACAAAGACCAGCAATCTGAAATGCTCTGGATTGAGAGTTTCACAGCAAGTGCAACTGGACCTGGAACGGTCCAGCTCAGTGCAGGGGGAAGGGCATCAGCCATCACCGAGGCAGTCCACCATTACCAAGGCAGTCTGCCATTACTGAGGCAGACCGCCATTACCACGGCAGTTCTAACCGTACTTCTGTAAACAAAACTGCAAGGAAGTTCACACAGCAGCTGGGCAGAGCCCACAGCAGTTCAGCAACACCTCTGCTAGCAGACTGTGACTAGACTACCTCCTTGCTGGGCAGGGCATCTCTGAAAAAGGCAGCAACACGTGAGGAACTTATAAATAAAGCTCCACCTTCCCAGGACAGAGAACCTGGGAAAAAGGCAGTTATGAGTTCTGCTGCAACAGACTTAAACGTACCTGCCAGCAGCTCTGAACAGAACAACTGAGCTCACAGCTCAGCACTTGAGCTCCTATAAGGAACAGACTGTCTCCTCAAAAGCTCCCTGAACCCATACAACCAAAGAGACACCTCATAAAGGAGAGCTCAGGCTGAAATCTGGCGGGTATCCTATTGGGACAAAGATAACAGAAGAAGAAACTGGCAGCAACCCTTACTGTTCTGCAGCTGCTGCAGGTGATCCCCAGGCAAGCAGGGTCTGGAGTGGACCTCCAGCAGTCCTACAGCAGGGAGGCCTGACTTTTAGAAGGAAAACTAAGAAACAGAAAGAAATAACTTCATCAGCAACAAAAAGGACGTCCACTCAGAGACCCCATCTGAAAGTCACCAACCACAAAGACCACAGGTAGATAAATCCACAAAGATGGGAAGAAACCAGTGCAAAAAGGATGAAAATACCCAAAACCAGAACACCTCTCCTCCTCCAAGGGATCAAACTCCTCACCAGCAAGGGAAAAAGGTTGGATGGAGAATGAGTCTGATGAGCAAAAAAAAGCAGGAGTTGCAATCCTAGTCTCTGATAAAATAGACTTTAAACCAACAAAGATCAAAAGAGACAAAGAATGGCATTACACAATGGTAAAAGGATCAATGCAACAAGAAGAGCTGACTATCCTAAATACATACGCACCCAATACAGGAACACCCAGATACATAAAGCAAGCTCTTACCAACCTACAAAGAGACTTAGACTCCTATGCAATAATAGTGGGAGACTTTAATACTCCACTGTCAATATTAGAGCAATGAGACAGAAAATTAACAAGGATATCCAGGACTTGAACTCAGATCTGGACCAAGCGAACCTAATAGACATCTACAGAACCCTCCACCCCGAATCCACAGAATATGCATTATTCTCAGCACCTCATCGCACCTACTCTAAAACTGACTGCATAATTGGAAGTAAATCACTCCTCAGCAAATGCAAAAGAATGGAAATCATAACTAACAGTCTCTGAGACCACAGTGCAATCAAATTAGAACTCAGAATTGAGAAACTAACTCAGAACTGCACAACTTCATGGAAACTGAACAAGTGGCTCTTGAATGTTGATTGGATAAACAATGAAATGAAGGCAGAAATAAAGATGTTATTCGAAACCAACAAGAACAAAGAAACAACATACCAGAATCTCTGGGACACATTTAAAGCAGTGTCTAGAGGAAAATTTATAGCAATAAATGCCCACATGAGAAGCAAGGAAGATCTAAAATCAACACCCTATCATCAAAATTGAAAGAGCGAGAGGAGCAAGATAAAAAAAAAAATTCAAAAGCTAGCAGAAGACAAGAAGTAACTAAGATCAGAGCAGAACTGAAGGAGATAGAGACACAGAAAACCCTTCAAAAAATCAATAAATCGAGGAGCTGGTGTTTTTAAAAGATCAACAAAATAGACTCCAAGCCAGAATAATAGAAAAGAGAGAATAATCAAATAGATGCAATAAAAACAATAAAGGGGATATCACCACCGATTCCACAGAAATACAAACTACCATCAGAGATTACTACAAACAACTCTATGCACAGAAACCAGTAAACCTGGAAGAAATGAATAAATTCCTGGACGTTTGCACCCCCCAAACCTAAACCAGGAAGAAGTTGAAACCCTGAATAGACCAATAACAAGGGCTGAAGTTGAGGTAGCAATTAATAGCATACCAACCAAAAAATGCCCAGGTCTAGATGGGTTCACAGCTGAATTGTACCAGATGTACAAAGAGGAGCTGGTATCACTCCTTCTGAAACTATTCCAAACAATCCAAAAGAGGGAATTCTTCCCAAATCATTTTATGAGACCAACATCATCCTGATACCAAAACCCCTGAGACTCAACAAAAAAAGAAAACTTCAGGCCAATATCCATGATGAACATAGATGCAAAAATCTTCAATAAAATACTGGCAAACCAATTGCAACAACACATCAAAAAGCTTATCCACCATGATCAAGTAGGCTTCATCCCGGGGATGCAAGGCTGGTTCAACATATGCAAGATTATAAACGTAATCCACCACACAAACAGAACCAAAGACAAAAACCACATGATTTTCTCAATAGATACAGAGAAGGCCTTCGACAAAATTCAACAGCCCTTATGCTAAAAACTCTCAATAAACTATGTATCGATGGAATGTATCTCAAAACAATAAAAGCTATTTATGACAAACCCACAGCCAATATCATACTGAATAGGCAAACATTGGAAGCATTTCCTTTGCAATCTGGCACTAGACAAGGATGTTCTCTCTCACCACTCCTATTCAATATAGTATTGGAAGTTCTAGCCAGAGCAATCAGGCAAGAAAAAGAAATAAAGGGTAGTCAATTAGGAAAGGAGGAAGTCAAATTGTCTTTATTTGCAGACAAAATTATTGTATATTTAGAAGACCCTATTGTCTCAACTCAAAATCTACTGAAACTGATAAGCATCCCCAGCAAAGTCTCAGGATACAAAATCAATGTGCAGAAATCACAAACCTGCCTATACACCAACAGCAGATTAACAGAGAGCCAAATCAAGAGCGAACTCCCATTCACAATTGCTACAAAGAGAATAAAATACCTAGGAATACAACTAACAAAGGATGTAAAGGACCTCTTTAAGAAGAACTATGAAGCACCGTTCAACGAAATAAGAGAGGACACAAACAGATGGAAAAGCATTCCATGCTCATGGTTAGGAAGAATCAATACAGTAAAAATGGCCATACTGCCCAAAGTAATTTATAGATTCAATGCTATCCCCATCAAGCTACCTATGACCCTCTTCAAAGAACAGGAAAAAAACACCTTAAACTTCATATGGAACAATAAGAGAGCCTGCATAGCCAAGACTATCCTAAGCAAAAAGAACAAAGCTGGAGGCATCATGCTACCTGACTTCAAACTATACTACAAGGCTACAGTAATCAAAACAGCATGGTACTGGTACCAAAACAGAGATATAGATCAATGGAACAGAACAGAGGCCTTGGAGGCAATACCACACATCTGCAACCATCCGATCTTTGACAAGCCTGACAAAAACAAGCAATGGGGAAAGGATTCCCTGTTTAATAAATGGTGTTGTGGTAACTGGCTAGCCATATGCAGAAAACAGAAACTGGACCCCCTTCCTGACACCCTACACTAAAATTAACTCCATATGGATTAAAGACTTAAATATAAGATCTAACACCATAAAAACCCTAGAAGAAAACATAGGCAAAACCATTCAGGACATAGGCATAGGCAAGCACTTCATGGCTAAAACATCGAAAGCATTGGCAACAAAAGCCAAAATAGACAAACGGGATCTAATGAAACGCCAGAGCTTCTGTACAGCATAAGAATCAATCATTAGAGTGAACCGGCAATCAACAGAATGGGAAAAAATTTTTGCAATCTACCCATCTGACAAAGGGCTAATATCCAGAATCGACAAAAAACTAAAACAGATTTACAAGAAAAACAAACAAAAAAACCCATTCAAAAGTGGGCAAAGGACATGAACAGACACTTTTCAAAAGAAGACATATATGAGGCCAACAAACATATGAAAAAATGCTCATGATCACTGGTCATTAGAGAAATGCAAATCAAAACCACATTGAGATACCATCTCACACCAGTTAGAATGGCAATCATTAAGAAATCTGGAGACAACAGATGCTGGAGAGGATGTGGAGAAATAGCAACACTTTTACACTTTTGGTGGGAGTGTAAACTAGTTCAACCATTGTGGAAGACAGTGTGGCGATTCCTCAAGGATCCAGAAATAGAAATTCCATTTGACCCAGCAGTCCCATTTCTGGATATATATCCAAAGGATTATAAATCATTCTATTATAAAGACACATGCACACGTATGTTCATTGTGGTACTATTTACAATAGCAAAGACTTGGAACCAACCCAAATGCCCATCAATGATAGACTGGACGAGGAAAATGTGGCACATATACACCATGGAATACTATGCAGCCATAAAAAACGATGATTTCGTGTCCTTTGTAGGGACATGGATGAATCTAGAAACCATCATTCTCAGCAAACTGACACAAGAACAGAAAATCAAACACCACATGTTCTCACTCATAGGCGGGTGTTGAACAATGAGAACACATGGACACAGGGAGGGGAGCATCACACACTAAGGTCTGCTGGGGGGGGGACTTGGGGAGGGACAGTGGGGGGGTAGGGAGGTTTGGGAGGCATAACATGGGGAGAAATGCCAGATATAGGTGATGGGGATGGAGGCAGCAAACCACATTGCCATGTATGTACCTATGCAACAATCCTGCATGATCTGCACATGTACCCCAGAACCTAAAGTACAATAAAAAAGTATATATTATATATATATATAAATTATCCCAGAGAAAATAGATTGTTCCCATGAAATTTACTATTCTGTGTTACCTAACAATAAAATATAAAAATAAATTGATAAAAAACATGTATATTTTCCTCTAAATGGAAAACATTTTCCTCTGAATGGACCATAAGCATCTCTTAAGTTTGTATTATATATATGTATGTACACACACACACACAAACACACATATAGATATAATTTTTATTTGTTTTGCTTTTTATTGTTCCATGTTGTGACTTGAAGAGTCAGGAATTTGATCTAGTAGACAGGATGAAAAATTATTGGTAACAAATACTGTGCATCTGATTGACACTAAAATGTTCCATATCTTTCTTAAGCCAGACAGCTAGGAGGTGGACACAGCTCTTGTTCAAAGTTGAATGTTGTGCTATATGTAGACCAGGGGCATCTTCCACTCAATGGTTTCCTAGATCAGGCAAGGTTTATTCCTGGATGATCTACGGCAATATTTACGTGAGCCCCTGCCAGAGACAGTGCATGGATTTCTTCAGTACTCAGTGGAAACTGCTTCTACACTTTCTTCCCCTCCGCTCATTCCTTCTTCCGACTTCACTTTTCAGGATGTAACAGAATTCCACCTACCCACTTCCATAATTACTCAATTTAACAATGAATATGTATTGAGCATTTGAGAACTCTGGGTCAGGCACAGAGTTCCCTTTACATGGATTTTGCATTTAATTTCTAAAGTACCTTTAAAAGACAAGGCCTCATGACTATCCTCCATATGGATGGTGAGCAGCTCACCTATGTTTTTACATCTCAAGCTTTGGATCCAGAACCTGTGCAATTAAATTTTTATCATATTATTTTGATGATAATCATGGAATATGGTGATTCTCAAATAAATGTACAAAAGATATGAAGAAGTTTGGGAGTGAGCAGGTCTGGCTACCTAAGGAAGCAGCCCCCATGCATCAGGGCATCCTTTCCTGCTCCTGGTCAGGCAAGGCCTGGGCTTTGGAAGGGTGAGTGTGTAGTGCCAATGGGGTTTTCTCTCCTGGCACCTTCCTGTTGACTCTACCAGATCTACTGTTCTTTCCTAAGCCTATGTAAAATTTAATTGGTGGGAGATCCTTCTGGGGTTGGTCTAACTAGCAATCAATAGTCCTAGGTACAACACTACAGAAACTGTGTCTCTTTTTCTGTTTTATTATTATTATTATTTTATTGTTTTAAAAGAGTTGGGAGAAGGTGAAAGAGATGCTACCAGCCAACCCATCATCTTAGGCTGGATGTTGTATTTTATGCACATAGTTAAACTTCTGAGGAACTATTCAATATTTTCGTTTCTTCCCCCTCATCTTGGTTGGTCAGCATGAATGGCATCCTCTTCAGCTTATATTTCATAACCTTTCTTTGGCATTTTCATTCCCCTCTCATTCCAGGTTTAGAAAAGTAATTACTATGAGAACACATGTGGAGACGCACAAGGAGGAAAAATGAGTTGACACAGTTCTGCTGTGCTACCTTCGGATCGTATGTTCTCATTAGAGGAAGCAGGAGCCACTGGCCATCCCTCTTCTCAGCATCCCTCACAGTTTCTTAGTTTGTTGGTGTTAACAGCTGCACTTCTGCTAACAGATGACACACTTCAGTAACTTGATTTTAAGTTTGATGAAGAAGCAGTATTCAAATGCAAATAAGCCATATTTTCAGCCATAACTGATAAAGTAATGAAATTTTGGTGTTAGCAAATAATTTCATCAGGATGTCGTAGCCTCAGGAAATCTGCAATCCCAGCTGGGTTTTAAGGGTGAGCTGCTGTGCACACAATTTAATTAAATACTAAGTGGAAACACTGAGAAATACAACGTGACTGACCTGTGCACTACTAGATAGCACTGGTCTGTGTGCCTTTGTTAAAGGCAGCTTTGATGGTTGGTATAGAAGTCTACTATAGGCAATGGAAAGAGAAAGGAAGTTGGCTGACTCCACCCCCAACTAGCGTGTGGTAACTGTCAAGTCACTTAGCCTCTCTGAGACAAAAAATGTTATCCTTTGTTTAAAAAAAAAAAAACCATAAAATGGGACAGTGAGGGGGGGAATAACAGTCATATAAACCATCTCATAAGACTGTAAGGAAGACAATTAAATAATGGATACTCAAGCACTTTGTAACTAAATTATTATTCAAATGTGATGTTATATTCAATTTTTGTTTTCCTTAAATTTAAACAAATGAGTCTTTTATTTGTTAAGTCAAGGTTATACATGTTGACTTCTATTCAACCTGGAAGCATCTTTTCTATGGTCACCAAAACTTTGTACATAGAACAGAGGAAGCAGTTATGTCATATCCTCTGGCTCAGTCTCTCCGCCACCACAAACATTTCTTCTCCACTTCACCCTCCTCCTTCCCCTGCCTCTGACAGGACACTGCACCTGAGTTAAAATGCCAGAATTCTACCCCACAGAGCCTGAGAATTACAAAAACCTCATCCCCCTCCATTCATAATATACATTCTGACACATGCATTTCAGTGCTGGAATGAGATTAAAATATGTTGAGCAACTTAAACTTTGTCTTACACTTTATATGGCTTGAGGAACAGCAGATGTTATTTTTTAAAGGGTAATTGGTTTTTATAAAGGCTGATGTTGGTACCACAGTGAAGATGCTGATCTGCGCACCGTGTTTTGTCCCTAAATGTTCACGCAACATGGAATTTATCTTATCTACTGTTGTAGACACTTAAAAGTTTTCAACTTCTGAAGAAATTATTAAAGTCTGCCACTTATTTTATAATGGAAAACAAGGGAAAAGGGAGAAGTGAAAAACTGTGAAGCATATATTGTATGCTGAGAATTCTACCAGACACTTTCATGCACATTATCATTTTTTATTTCTAAAAGCATCCAGTGGGTTGTCTTTATCATATCTACCTTACAGATGAGAAAAAAAAAAATCACAAGACACATGGAAAGATATTTTTAAAAATCAGCTATGTTTCATTTTTATCCCTGGCCATGAATATATTCACATGATTTGTCAATCACTTAGTACTTGCTGGTTACAAATAATCTGGCATGACTATGTCTCTATATTGTTATATCCGTTAGTTACAATTCTTCGTTTACTTCAGGTCAAAGTTACATTTGACTATCTGGGGCAGGGGGCTGTGTGAAAGAAAAGTAGAAACTTCTCAGCTGGAGCCTTAATTGCTTCTAACAACAAAAATAAAAATTCCCATGACTATAGTATTTGGTCCTAAGTGGCAGCACTGTCACAGAGTACATATTGAATTGGTTTACAGGGGAAAGAATGCACAGGTAAATCATCATCATCATCATCATCACAGTTATCATCGCATCACCATAATCTTATACCTCCCTCAACATTTGATGAGTACCAGGGCTGAAAGACATTCAAGGGCACAAAATATAAGTAAACAAGGTAAATGTGCAAAGCTAGCCACTATCAGCGGCTTCTATATATAAAGCAAATATATAGTTTAATCAACCTTGTCTTCACGAGACATTTCCCATTAAGATAACAAATTGTTTCAAATGCGATTTTATCCAGATACATTTGTTTGTTTCTTTCCTCATCAAATTGCATTTTAATATACAGCAGAGTCATTAAAATCTTCATCTATCTCCTAGGGTGAGCAGGAGGTAGGAAGTGAGATGTGAGATGGGTAGGGACTATCATAGCTCCTATACTCCAGTGTGATTATATGTATTTATAGGGAAGAGGAATGAAGTTGGCTTTAAATAAACTCCCTCATTCCACTTCTGAGATTTATAGGCTTTAAAAAGCCATGCTTTTTGTCAGTAGATCTGCCTTTTTGCTGAGGAGAATTTAAACATTTACCTGAGAACTAATTTCATTTATAAAGAAGCAGGTACTACAGTCTTTTTCAACTTTGCTATTTGAAAGTGAAAAATACAGAAACCCTCCCTCAAAATCTGTCCTTGTGTACTTATCCTATTTTAGCAGTATTTCCTTCAACCTTAGCAGGCTGACAAAGAAAGGATATTCAGTCTACCAAAAATGTATTTATAAAAAAGAAATGCAATTATTATTAAAATGTCAGCATGTATATAATAATTTATAAAATTTATTCTCTTACAAAATGCATCTACATTCCCTAGGAGCTTTGAAAATGGACAAATAATAAAATAAATAAAAACAAATAGTAGATGTTATACTTTAATCATATAAACAATCATATTAAAGGTAAGTAGTGCAAACACTCCTATTAAATGACAACGATGGTCAGATTAGATGAGAAAGCAAGATCCAAATATATGCTGCCTACAAGAAACACACTTTAAATAATAAAAAAGGCTCAAATAGCCTAAGTGTAAACACATGGAAAAAAATATTATGCTAACTCTAGTCAAAAAAAAGCTGGATTGGCTATATTAGACAAAGCAGATTCCAGTGCAAAAAATATTACAAAAGGTAAAGAAAATTATTTCATAATGATAAAGATATTCTTTCATCAGAGGACATATTCCTAAACATGCAAACACTTAATAATGGAACTTCAAAATACATGAGGTGAAACCTAGTAAAACTGAAAGAAATTGATAAATCCACAATTATGGTAGGAGATTCTAGTACTCTGTCTTAGTAATTGATTGCACAAGAAGACAGCAAATAGGGATTCAGAAGTATTATCACTATCAACCTATATGATTCATTGATATTTATGGAATGTTTCGCCTAACAGAAGAACATGTATTCTTTCAAGTTCACTTGGAACTTTTACAAAAATAGACCATTAAACAAGCCATTAAACAATGATTTAAATCATGTAAAGTATATCTTTGTGATATACAATAGATTAAAATAAAAAATCAACAATAGCAACTTCTCTGAAAAATCCAGAAATGTTAGGAAACTAATAACACATACTTCATAATCAATGAATCAAATAAGAAACTAAAAGGGAAATTAGCAAGTATTTCAAACTGAATGAAAATGAAAATACAATTTATCAAAATCTATGGGATGGAACTTCAGGCTTCTGCCACAGGAAGAAGAAAGCTATAAGCAGCCTCATTTCCACCCTTAAAACAAACTTCAAGTTCATGATATTTTACAAATTCAATGGAGAGTTGAGCTTGCAGAACAAAAATATAAAGAGATATGAATCTTGCAGGGAGAGATGTGAGCAGAAGTTCATCTTAGATAGATGAAACCAGAGGTCAGTAAGAAAAGTTCAACTGGAATAGCTAAAACAAAATGGTGAAACAGTGAGAATGGTGGAACAGTGAGAAATCCTTTATCACCCCAGAAGTTGGGGGAGTGTTCACTCTTGCAGGCTCTTGCTCCACTGGCCACTGGCAGACACTCACATGCACTCCACTGAGAACTCCAGCTGGCCCTCACAGAAAATGTCAGAAAGGGCCCTAATGGTTAAATGACTCAGCCTATAACCTTTTCCCATATCTCCACTACATCTTGAATTTTGGGTACGTGTAGTTCTATTCATCTTGGTAATTAACTGCATAATTCAATAATACCATCAGTGTGCATTTTTCATACATCCGATAAATTATTTGATAAAACATATAAACTCAAAATATCACTTGAGCAGGCAAAGAAGTCCTTATCTTCACTTGGTGAGTAGAAACAACCAGGCAAAAGTGACATGCAAATGGGGCCTATGAGAAGAGGGTTGGAATGGAGTCAGAGCACCCTGAGGCTGACTGTGCTCCTCTCATTGTATTCTATTTCCCACAAATAGTGTGTTTACTTTCTTCAGGTAGTGATTAAACACATGTATTTTCCTTTCTTATTAAAAGTCAGTTGACATCATGTAAGGAAACACAAGGGTGAAATTCTGAGAAGTGACTATTTTAGTGAATACCAAATAATCCACCTGTATGTGACTGATGGCTCACTCAACCAAAATCTCCTAGTCCAGCCCCTAAAAAAAAGAGTTGGCAATATTTACATTTTTCCTAAGGATATTATGTACTTAAACCAATGATAATTTATGAATTGCTGTGAAAGCCCTGTATAAACAGAGACATGCATTATTACATGTAATATGATAGTATCAAAATACGATGAAAAAGTAATGTCCTCTAAACATTACAATAATGTTTAAGTTGCTAATGACAAAGAAATATTTTTTAGAGGTAAGTGCACATCAAGGAAAATGTGGGGGGATTGGAATTCTGCTAAAGTTTGTCCCACCAAATTCTTTGGCAAAATACAACAACCTAAAAACATCTAGTTGGCAAAAATTAATGTGAAAGAAAATAGGTAAATCTCCACCATGTCCTACAGAATTTCTGGAATGCCTCCCTTAACACTGACTTTAATAACTAGGGTAGGAGAGCCAGTTATAGGACCAACTGTTGTATTTTACCATTTTCATCATTGGCCATAGTCCTTCTGAATCAGTTTTGAAACACAAATTAAACTTCCAGTCAGAAATTAAATGTTATTTAAGAAAAAAATTACTTTGAAATATAGCTTCATATGACTTGGCAAAAATAGTACAGAGAAGTGATGTGTACACTTTCCCTAGCTTCTACCAATGATTACATCTTATAAAATTACAGTACAATATCAAAACCAGGAAATGATGTGTCTAACTAGTTGTATGACATGTGTAGGGTCCAAAACTCCCACCACAGTCAAGAAAGAGAACTGCTTCACTACCACAACAATCCTCTTCATCGCTGCCCTTTATACTTATACACAGCAACCATTAATTTGTTTTCTATCTCTATAATTTCCTCAAGTGCTCAGGTTCCTAGATGGTCTGTCTTCCCTACATTTTTTCATTCTTATGTTTGTTTTATATATAAAGTGTTTTAAAATATACTTATCAGGAAGAATAATATATAAGACATGTATTTCATCTTCCCAGAGCAGAAGTTGGTAATATGATGGTGAATACAGAGTCTCTTTATTCTTGAGTGATTCCAGTTGCCTCTGGTAAACAGGAAGTTTCCTACTCAACTTCATCTTTCTTGCCAAAAGTTGCATGACAGTTCAGCTATCACATATATCACTGGATTTTTTTGAACAGGAAAAAAGTGAAAGGACAAAATTTTTAGAAGGAAGAATGCAATGTTAAGGAAGTAACATGAAAATCCTAGAAAGGAGTGGGACGGCATTCCTCCTCAAGAATAATTTATAACATTAAGGAACAACTAAGTACTTAAAGAAATCATGGCATATCAGTAGCTTCTTTAATTTTACTACTGAATAGCAACCAGTTCAATGAATATGCCACATTCAGTAGCTGATGGACATTTGAGTTGTTTCTAGTTCTTGTCTACTGTATTAGTCCATTTTCATGCTGCTGATAAAGACATACCCGAGTCTGGATAATTCATAAAGAAAAAAAGGTTTAATGGACTCACAGTTCCACTTGGCTAAGGAGGCCTCACAATCATGGCAGAAGGTGAAAAGCATATCTTACATGGCAGCAAACAAGACAGAAATGACAATCAAGCAAAAGGGGTTTCCCCTTATAAAATGATCAGAACTTGTGAGACTGATTCTCTGCCACAAGAACAGTATAGGGGGAAACCACCCCCATGATTCAGTTATCTCCCACTGGGTCCCTCTCACAACACATGGGAATTAATGACAGCTACAATTCATGAGATTTGGGTGGGGACACAGCCAAACCATATTATCTATTATGAATAATGTTGCTATGAATATATGTATTTTTTAATACAGAATCTCCCTCTGTTGCCCAGGCTGGAGTTCAGTGGTGCAATCTCAGCTCACTGCAACCTCCACCTCCCGGGTTCAAGCCATTCTCCTGCTTCAGCTTCCTGAGTAGCTAGGATTACTGGCGTGTGCCACCACACCCAGCTAATTTTTGCATTTTTAGTAGAGACAGGGTCTCACCATGTTGGCCAAGCTGATCTCAAACTCCTGACCTCAGTTGATCTGCTCACCTTGCCCTCCCAAAGTGCTGGGATTACCGGTGTGAGCCACTGCACTCGGCTGCTATGAATGCTTAAGTCTCAGAGTGGGCATATATTTTTTGGAGTGGAATTGCTGGGTTATACGGTAAGCATATGCTCTTACTTTTTAAGAAACTGCCAAACTATTCTCCAAGGTGGTGGTACTATTCACATTCTTACCAACCAAGTATGACAGTTAATACAGTTCCGGTTTCTTCCAATCCATTAACATAGTGTGTCTCTCAATTTATTTGGGTCTTCTTGATTTTCTAATAGCTATGTTTTATAGTGTTCCATAAACAAGTCCTGCACACCTTTTGCAAGATCTACATATAAGTATTTTATTTTTTTAATGCTATTGTGAATGAAATTGCTTTCTTAATTTGATAATCAGATGGTTACTAGTATATAAAAATAGAATTGATTTTTGTATATTCACCTTGTATCTTGTTAACCTGCTAAAATTCACTTACTAGTTGGTGTTTTTTAGATTTCTAGATTTCTTAGAAGATCTCTATATAGGATCATGTTATCTATACATAATAATGTATGAAGAAACAGTCCACTTTAAGCAGCTTGCACTCCTACGTGTTTTGTTTCGTGTGCTAAGACTACAAAGCCCTAAAAGCTCTTTTATGGACCATTTTTTTTGTGGCTGTTTATGCAGGTGGCAACCTTGAGAGGTGAAGTTACCATTTTCTTCCACACAAAGACCTTTCTCACTTACTACTTGCTATAACTGCAGTAGATTCCCCAAGCTCATTATTTCTCAGCTGCAATACAAGTCTGCTATGAGTGTAATATTCATGTGTGCCCTATTGCATCACCCCTGTGGGCTTCAGGGGCAAAGGAAACAGATACAAATATGCTGAAATTCATGTTGTTTGTGGTGTCATGAATAACAGTGCACAAGTGTTGTCAATCTTTAATTTTAGCCATCCTAGAGCACATATTATTTCTCTATGATATTAACTTATATTTCCCCAATGGTTAATGATTTTAACACCAAATGTTGACCAGGATAAGAAGCAACTGGAATTGACATGCATGGCCAATGGGAGTATAACATATTCAAGGGCTTTTGAAAATAGTTTGAGTTTCTTAAGAGATTCACATACTGAAATTCCACTCCCAAAAGAAAAGTAAAAGAATGTTTGTAGAAATGTATTCATAATAGATCCATACTGGAAACAAGCCATAAGTGTCCATTTTAAAAAGACTGGATAAACAAACAGCACAATTGAAATCTACTCAGCAACAGAAGGGAATGTGCTACAAACACATGCAACAACATGGATGAAACTCAGAAGCCTTAGGCTCCCTAAAGGAGCTGGGTACAAAAGCTTCTGCATGATTCTGGTACTGTGTGACTCCATTTGTTTGACTCTCAAAAGCACAAGCCAACCTAAATAATACACAAGAAATTAGAACAGTGATGGGTGGAAGGTGCCTAGATAATGGATAAAAAGTATTAACAAATGGCAAGGGGGTGATGAAATGATCTGTAACTTGATCTGGGCTCTGGTAGTACAGGCATATACATCTGTAAATATTAACCAGATCACACACTTTATATCTATGCATTTGATTATATATATTTTTTAAACTTATTGTCACTACAGATTAGCTTTTATTTTCTAAAATTTAGTATAGATGGAATCATTCACTATGAGCTGTTATTGTTTCTGAGATTCATCCATATCGTGGCATGTATCAGAGGTATCATTCTCTTTATTGATGCTTATATTTTAAGTTATGCCTCAATTACAAAAATTTAAAAAACAATTTTTAAAGTGATCCGAAAGAATCAAACCAGCCAAATATTTCTTGTTCTCATGTCTAATCTATATTAATATCCTTAAGAATATTTTGTTTGTTTGGATGCCACTTCCGGTCATAGTCCTAACAACCTATTTTAGATGAACTTTAATTAAATAAAATTACATATGCTGCTGAAGCATACTATTTGCATAAGTAAATAAGATTAATTTCTTTAAAAGCTATGTATCTTTTCAACCAAAATGCATTTTGCTATAGATAGGGTGACGCTATTTTGTTTGGCCTATAGTCAGTTGAATCATTCAACATTTGTAACATATTCACATTGTCACATGCTACAAATCTGAAAAAAAAAAAGTATAAAAACAGAATGCCATTGGACTTACTAGTTCTAAGAACTATTAAGAGGCACAGATAAAAAATTTAGTCAGCAATATCCTCAGGCAAAACATTTTCCATTGTATTCTACTTTTCAGGCCCTTTGTTGTACACTGTACTTTGGCATACCTAACATCTAGGCACACTGGGAAGCTTAGTGTAGCTTCTGACCTACAAACTAAGGAGAGGAATATGCAAGAATTTTGATTGTATGAAAAATGGGGGCCAGGCGTGGTGGCTCATACCTGTAATTCCAGCACTTTGAGAGGCAAACGCGGAAGGATCCCCTGAGGCCAGGAGTTGGAGACCAGCCTGGTCAAAATGGAGAAACCCCATCTCTACTAAAAGATGCAAAAATTAGCTGGGCATGGTGGTGGGTGCTTGTAATCCCAGCTATTTGAGACAAGGATAATCCCAGCTACTTGGAGAAAGGGAAAGGGAAAAAGGAAGAAAGAGAAGGGGAAGGGGAAAGGGAAGGGAACGAAGGGAAAGTGAAGGGAAGGGGAAACGAAAAGAAAAATGTGGGGGTATTTAACTCGTATTAGTTATTTTAAATATTTGCTACATTTACATTATTCTGTCAGAGATTGATGATCTTTATATTTTTAAATTATTGCATACACTTTTACCAATTTCTTTCCTCTAGATTCCTCATTCAAAACAATGAAATCTCACATGCTGTTCTGTTCTGGGATACTGGATTGTACAGTAGTGGAAATTTCAAACAGTTAAAGATCACATGCTATAACAAACCATTTACGGGTCATTTCTCCAATGTAAGAATTTTGCTTTTATTTAGTAATATGATTTTAAACTGTGGTGCTAAGGTTTCACTAGGAGTTATATTTTCTAATGTGGGAAATAAATATCTTGATATTGAAAGGCCCTTACAAAAATCCTGAGCCATGCATTTATTGAAAATATTCAGTAAATATTTTCCCTGCCTTGTCACTGAACCTAGTCAGTGTGCCAAGAAACCATGATCAAGTGGAAGGACATTTGAATAGTGGAGAAATACAAGAAATGGAGGGAAAAGATCCAGTATATCTCCATTTGCTCTGTGTTTGCAGTTTATCACATAGGTTTCTAAATTATCCTTTTCTATGAAATTCATTCCCACACACCAACATTAATTTCCATTCAAAGCCATGGGCCTGCTCCCTGGTTGTACTCTACACATCAGAGTTCATGGTTTTCAATATATAAAGAAAGCCTTTCTGAAGCATTAATAAACTAAGGCTTCTGACTGAGAATGAGTTAATGTAAGCACTTTCTGAAAACAGAAAAAGAGGACAAAATACATACAAGCTTTGACCTGGCCAGTTTCAAATTGCTTCTGGCAATATTATCCATTTAATCTCTACTCCTGCACTTCTGTTTCACATTAACAAGGGAGAATATGTAGTTATTAAAATCGAAAGTTGTCTCACATAAAAGACTACTGAGCCAATCCAATGAATGTTCGCAATTAAAGGTATAATAATCATAAAAAGAAGAAAACTTGATAAGCAAAAGAATAATCAAGTACTAGCATGAGTTACTAAGTGTTTTATTTTTTAAGCTTTTGTCTAAATAACTTTGGATCACATCGTTTTCTTAAGGAGACAAGAAGAATGACAAATGAAGTTCTACTTTTTTTTTTGCCTTTTCTTGTATCAAATGCCCCATCATATTTTAGAAATACTGGTTTTGTAGAAAAATTTAGCAATGTGCAATTCTAGGAAATATCGACGTAAACTTAATTACAACAAAGTCAGGTTTAATAGTCAAATCCAAATTTCAAGAACTTCACATTTTATATAATGGCACCAATTTTCCTGCAGTTGAATATACACACACTATCTGACTATACCTATATAAGTCAGTATACACATATATATATATACACTGACATATATACATATGTATATACTGACATATATCTCAACAGTATATATGACTATGACTATATAGTCAGTATATACTATATACTGACATATATGTACATATATTACTGACATATGTGTATATACACACACACACTGACCATATATGTATATACTGACATAGATGCATGTATATATATATATATACACACCCACACACTAACCACATATATATATATTCCACACCCCCACACACTGACCATATATATATATTCCACACCCACACACACTAACCATATATATGTATGTATGTATGTGTATATATATATATATTCCACACCCACACATACTGACTATATATCTATATTAAGCTTCAGGAAAATTGGTGCGACTACGTAAAATATAAAGTTCTTGAAATTTTGATTTGACTATTAAATACACACACTCTCTATATATACATATATAGTATATATTTAGTACATAGTACATACACACATATATACACATATACACACATATACAAATGTGCGTATTTTGTATTTATGTACACTTATTGAACACATTAACATCAATTTGCAAACTTATATACTCAGAATTAATCATACACTTGTAATTAACCTTTTCATTCTTTCATGTTTCTTAGCATAAAGAAGTAAGAGAGTTGTTTGGATATTGAGTGGAAGAGGATACATACATAATTAGAAATTTACAGAGGAAACATGAAAAGATTTCAACTATTTCTCCATTTTTGACTGATAATGCTTTCCAGAATCATGACTTTTGATTTTTGTTGTGTTATAACTACTCGCTCTTTACAATATCCATTTGCTTCCTTGAGGGATATGGCAGGAAGATTGAGAAAAACTGCGGGTGAAAGGCCAGCAGTGCTGTGGAGACCCTGGGACCTGGGCCCTCCTTCTTTGGCTCCAGGTGATCCTGTGATCTCCCCACCTTCCTCCTGCTTCCCTAGGCCTTCCTCACAACACTTCACAGACTTTTGTCCTCGTCTTGTTTTAACATCTTTTCTAAAATATATTTTACAATAATTTCTCTACATTTCTTAAGTGTCTGAAACACAGTGTCACAATGTCATGTATATTAATACTTTAAACATAACATTCCTCATTCTGGTTTAGGAAAAATTACAAACCAGCTTACGACTATTTTGGCAAGCAATCTAAATTGACTACAAAATATCTTCTTATTTCTTTCCTGTAACAGGAAAGAGGTGGTGATGAGATGATACCCAGGAAATTCTTTATGAAAGCTATGAAATTCAGGGCATTGCTAATTCTTACTAAAACATCTGGAAACTTAGCAACTTTGAGCATCATAAAAAATAAATAGGAAGGTACATGGAGGAAAAACCATGTTCTCTAAAACCCCATAAAGCTGTTTTCTAAATATAATGAAACTTAAAATTTTTGAAAAAAAATGTTAACTCTATGATACAAAAAAATCTGACCTTTTTCTGATTTATTTTCCTTTTTAATTTTTAATCTTTGTGGGTATATAGTGGCTATATGTATTTATGGGCTACATAATAGATTTTGATACAGGCATGCAATATATAATAATCATATCATGGAGACTGGGGTATCTGATTTAAGCAGCTTTTGTACTAGACAACACTTAAAAATGTTTAAAGCTAAAATAATGGCATACAAAGAATTATCAGTGCAGTCACAATCATCATCATCATTATCATCCTCATTTTACACTTTTTCAATTTGAACCAAAGGGAGATTGTTATATCTATTAATACAAAAATCAAATGGGATTATGAGAATGGTCCTGTGTCAGCTAGTTATAAATAGAAAATACATATATATATCTTATTGGAAGGAATAATCCCAAATGGTGATGTTTTACAACACATTATGTATAAAATGAGGCACAAAAGTGAACTTTAATTTTCAGTGAAGTATGAATAAAATAGTGAAGAGCTCTCCAGGTTGACAATTACAGGAATAATTCTAAAACCACTCATCAGCTGATTAGGACTCCTTATAAAATTAATTAACATGCACCAAAAGCCACACTGCATTTCTAACACACAAGGTAAAACTGGTACAGCCATTTCATAATAAGATTTTTGATTCTATTTTTCTGTTTTTTAAAATTGAACAATTGTGACAGAGAATTAGAAATGCATTAATCTTATCCTTAGAAGTTTCTCTGTCAAGTCTTTCTTGTTTCACTGTTCCTAAGTTTAATTAAAAACACAATTTATGAATATTTAGTATCTTCTGAAAAGTGTTTCTAAGTTAAGAAAGAAAAAGTATGGGCCGGGCACGGTGGCTCATGCCTATAATCCCAGCACTTCGGGAGGCCAAGGTGATCCACTTTGGGATCACCTGAGGACAGGAGTTCGAGACCAGCCTGACCAACATGGTGAAATCCTGTCTCTACTAAAAATGGAAAAATCAGTCAGGCGTGGTGGTGCACGCCTGTAATCCCAGCTACTTGGGAGGCTGAGGCAGGAGAATCGTCTGAATCCCAGGAGGCGGAGGTTGCAGTGAGCTGAGATCTTGCACTCTAGCCTGGGCAACAAGAGCAAAATTCCATCTGGGGAGGGGGAGGTGGGGGGTGGGTAAAAAAACAAGAATGAAAAAGTATGTACATAATATATAACCAAATACCAGGGAGCCTCAACTCCCACTAAGACCACACTCAGCAACATCCATCTTTTTAGGTTCCTAAATATCTTCTATCAAATCCACAAAGTTGTTTTCCACGACGGGGGAAGGAATGGAACTCCCCATTGCTTTTCAAACTCTATAGGTGCTTACAATATCACCTGGAGTGACTTCCAGTGCAAGTTCTTTAAGATTATTGGTCACTTGTTCAGTGAGATGCATTTCTCTGTATGAGGGACCCAAGAGATAGATCATGTTGAAAGAGGGTCTGGTGCTCAAACATTCATTTTGGGCTTCCTGGAGCTCCCCGGGCAGTCTGGTGGTCTCATCAAGTTTCTTCTGGAATACTTCAGCTTCTTCAGAGTCAAAAACTTCAACTGGGGTATGGTACTGCTTTCACTGCTATGAGCCTGTTTGAGTATTGGAGTCCAAATGCCCTGCTGGCTCTTTTTCTGTAATTTCCATTTCTTTTGCTGTGTCAAGTGTCCTAGTATGGCCTTCATCTTCAGGCGATGACATCGCCAATTCTTGTCGGGTCCTGCAATGCCCTCCTTTTGTTAAGACATTCAGTAAACTAACTATCTGCCATAACATATGGATAATCTTGGCATGTGGCCAAAAATTCATGGATGCTGAAATCACCTGAAGATCAGAGTCTTCCCTGTAGGTTGAATAGATGAAATCAGAATCATCCTAGCTGATAGTCACAAAAGTGGAGTCATAATGTGGTGCATTAAGAACTGTAGGGCCCATAATTCAAATACAACACTGGAGTGACTTTGTTCCTTTATCCTCTTTGAAGCCTTGCAAAGCATTCACTCCAGACTGAAGTCTCCCAGTTGTCATTCCCAGTCTCACAGGGCAGTAGCCTGGCTCTCCTACAATGGGATCCACAGGATGGAGAAGTCTCAACATCATCATTCCATCTGATTTTCTTCTTTCAACTTCGTACTGACTGTTCACAGGCCACCTGATCAGTTTTCCTCCAGATTCCTTCACAATGTGGTCAAGCTGCTCCTGCTCTCTTTCTAAGTTATTGCTCTTAAACTTATCTTCAAGCATACTTTTGTCTTTCTTTTTATTTTCTTTGCTGGAATTCTTGAAGACTTGGCTTCAAGAGTGCTTGGCCATCATCAGATTCCTCTCTCTCCTCTCTCTCTCTCTCTCTCTCTCTCTCTCTCTCTCTCTTTGGCCAGCAGCCTCCGTCTTCCCCACTCTGCCAGGTGACTGTTCTATCTTTCTGCTTTCGAGTTTTCCGCAAATCAGCCATGAAGTCTATGCTCTACTTCAGGCTCTGAATTCTTTTCCTGGCTAAGAATTTCATCCCTGAGTGCAACAGCTTCTTTACAGCTTTATAATAAATGGTCTCTGGTTTGTTGTAAATCATGGCATTAGTGCACATTCGTTTGAAGTTATCCGTTAGTTCTTCTATGGACTGGTAGTCATTGTTCTTGATCTTTTCTTGCATGGTACTAAAATCCATTGGGTGTTTAATGATCATGGAGTAGCCAGGAGCAATAAAATCAGTCACAGGAAATGAAAAGAAAGCACTTGGATCTTTTCTCTGCAACTGTCTCATCAGTTGATCCGAAGCTTCTTGAAGGGGTGTCTGTTCTACTTCTTGTTTGGCTAAAGAGCTTGTGAGAGGCTTCTCGGGGGCAAGTCTAATCTCACAGGGGTGTGACACCTGAGGTCTTTTCCTGCGTCATTCTCCACATGGTCTCAATCTCGCTTCTTTTTATCCTCCTTAACTCTTCTGCGTTTTGTCCCCTTTTCTTCCCCTGAAAACTGCTTCTCTCCTATCTTTCTCTTTTTCTGCTTTCTGTCCTTGTGTTTTTCATGATCATTTTTGTCTTTGAAGAGGCTGGAGTCGTGCCCCAAGATGCCCAAGGGGAGTTTCGTGACTTCGTTCCCTCTGATTCCGGTTTGGGCCCCGGGAGTGGAGGGTGGTCGTGGAGGCCCCTCCTGTCGAGTTTAAGTTCATACAACTGGCAGGTGTGGTGGCCAATTTAAATGGAACCATAGGGGATTCAGTCCATGTAAACTACTTAAACATCACTGACGCCCCCCCCCTCCCCCACCAAATTCACCGACGTCCCCCTCCCCGCCAAACTGTGGGCTACCATAACCTAATTTAACAAGCTCTTTCGGATTTTTGACGTTTCTTTGGTTAACAATTAACATTACTGGGCATTATTTCATGTTTTATTCTGAATTATTCTACTATAGAAGTTTACATTTAATACCATCTATACATATTATTTAACGTTTGCTTTTTTAAGGCTCTGAGCTAGATGTTGTGAAACAATATGCTTAACTGCCACTTTTATTGCCACTGTTAATACTACTAATTGTCCGGCATGGTGGCTCACACCTGTGATCCCAGCACTTTGGGAGGCTGTGGGCAGATCACAAGGTCAGGAGTTCGAGACCAGCCTGACCAACATGGTGAAACCCCATCTCTACTAAAGATACAAAAAATTAGCCAGCCATGGAGGCACACACCTGTAATCCCAGCTACCTGGGAGGCTGAGACAGGAAAATCGCTTGAACCCACGAGGCAGAGGTTGCAGTGAGCAGAGATCATGCCACTGCACTCTAGCCTGGGCAACAGGGCAAGACTGCGTCTCAAAAAAAAAAAAGCACTACTAATTACAATTTCTACTTCAGCAGCACACAGTAGATTTTAGCTACTTTGGATCAGATCATATACTAATTTTTTAATTATGGTAATACACATCACATGAAATTTACCATTTGAACTGTTTTTATATGTAAAATTCAGTAGCACTAAGTACATTCGTGTTGTGCAACCATCACTACCATCCATCTCTAGAGCTTTTTCATCTTCCCAAACAAAAACTCTGAACCCACTGAAAATAACCCCATTACCAGCCCCTGGTAACCACTACTCTATTTCTTGTCTCTATGAATTTTACTACTCTAGGTACCTCATATACATGGAATAAGGTAATATTTGTCCTTTTGCGTCTGGCTTATTTCACGTAGCATAATGTCTGTAAGTTCATCTGTGTTATAGTATGGACCAGAATTTTCTTCTACACTACATTAGGTTTCTCCATTTATCCATCAATGAACATTTGGGTTGTTTCTCTTTTGGCTCTTGTAGATACACCTGCTCTGAACATTGGTGTAACATAACCTAACTATTTTATGTGTTTTAATTCATTTAATCTTCACAACCTATTTTACTTAACTATTTCATGACAGGTACTTTACTAATCCCATTTTATAACTGAGGAAAGAGAACTCAGGGAGATAAAAGGAACTTGTCCAAAGGCACATAGCTAGTAAGGAGTAGTGGAGCCTCAATGATTCCAAGCTTATTCCTAAGCACAAAGGATGAGATAACACCCTTCCTTCACGGAAGTTAGCATTGCACCAAGTGTAAGAAAAGTATACAAACACCTGGTATGCACTGGCACATGATAAATGCTATGAGAGTTTTTTAAGGGAAAGTGCGAGACATATTTAGTGTGCAGGGCTCGGCAAACTGTCCCTGTGTAATCTAGATAGGGCTGGCAGCCCAAATCTAGATTACAACCTGCTTTTATATAGCCAGAGAACTAAGAATGGGTTTTACATATGTGAAGTGTTGTGTATAAAAAAAAGCGGGGCGGGGGGGAGCTGGGCCTGGTGGCACAGGCCTGTAATCTCGACATTTTGGGACACAGAGATGGGTGGATTGCTTAAGCCCAGGAATTGAAGACCAGCCTAAGCAACCTAATGAGGCTCTGTCTCTACAGAAAATACAAAACTTCGCTGGGCATTATGGCATGTGACTATGGTCCCAGCTACTCGGGTGGCTGAGGTGGGAGGATCACCTGAGCCCAGGGAGGTTGAGGCTACACTGAGCTGTGAACCTGCCACTGCACTCCAAACCTGGGCAACAGAGCAAGACTGTGTTTCAAAAAAAAAGAGAGAGAGAGAGAGAGGGGGAAAAGAAAAAAAAGGAAGGAGGGAGGGAAGGAGAAGGAAGGGAAGGAGAAAGGGAAGACACAGAAAGAAAAAAGAGAAAGAAATGTAACAGATACCTTACATGGTCCACCAAACCAAAATCATTTTCCATCTGTCTCTTTACAGAAAAAGTTTGCTAACTCCCAAGTTTAAATTTTATTTTTAATTGATGAATAATAATAGTGTATTTTTATGTGGTGCAATGTGATGTTTGGATACATGCATAAACTGTAAAATGATCAAATCAGATTAATTAGCGTATCAGTCACCTCAAACATATATCATTTTTAAATGGTGAGAATAAAATTCCCTCATATATTTTGAAACAGACAACACTTATTATTAACTATATTCACTATGCTGAGCAAAGGAACAGCAGAAATTATTCTTCCTATCTACCCAAAACTATGTACCTATTGACCAATATCTCCCCATTCCCTATCCACCGTCTCCTCCAGCCTCTGGTAACCACCGTTCTACTCTCTACTTCTGTGAGTTCACTTTCCTTAGATTCCACATGTAGGTGAGACTATATGGTATTTGCCTCTCTGTCCCTGGTTTATTTCACTTAACATAATGTCCTCCAGGTTCATCCACATTATCACAAGTGTCAGAGTTCCCTGTATCATGGGTTTTAACCCACATCTTTGATGTACTTGGCTCTAGTAAGTACAAGTGTGGGGAAAATGTAAAATTCTTTTGGTGCAAGCATTCTGCATCATGTTTCAGACTTTTAAAGAAAAATTTAAGTCATCCTCAACAACAGCACATTTTTGAGGCTACAGAAGATACTGACTGTAACCCTCACAAAAGCCACTTGAGCTAATCCATCAGAAACATTCTGCAGGTATAAATTTTTAAATGACAAACTCATGAGGGAAAATGTAACTTCATTTTTCCATAACTCAGAAAGCTTTCTACTAGGAGCTTGAATTCTGGCTGATACAGAGACTGAAAGTAGTCACATCAGGTGTCTCTGTCCAGTTAAGGGATAAGCCTGTCAGTTCATCTCTGCACTGGTCACAGCCCCTTAAAAATTCCTTCAGGGGTTCTTTTACTTTCTCTTCATCCACAAAGTTAACTCTGGGCTCTTCTGGCTTTGCTAGTTGCCTTGGTAAAGCTGGGAGGGAAGTACATTCAGGCCCCAAGAAGAGGTCAGCACCACACTGTCCTCTGGGATGGTGACCTGCGGCTAATGGAGCCAGGTCCTCCCATCCCAGGCTGGGACAGTGCTCTCCACAACTTTTTGATGCTCCTTTCTCCTCCCTCTGCCAGATTTCAGGCAGGAACATGGCCTTGCTCAGCTGTCTTTGGTACCTCAAGGTGTCCTTGGATAACTGGGGCTGTCCTCACAGGCCACCAGAGCTGCTGCAGGGTGTCCAGTCCTGTCATTCCATGTGCCGTACCACCATCAGGACGCTGTGCAGGCTGCTCTTGGAGACTGGTGGCCTCCTTTCCACTACACACTTGAGAGTGCACACTCAGATCCCTGAGCTTCAGTGAAGGCTGCCATAAGCCACCTGCAGGGCTCCCGCTTGAGAGCAGAGCTTCAGGGCAGTCCCCACCTCCCTAGGCATCCTAACATGCAGTCCTGCTGAGGGTTCCTGGTCTGTGGGATAGCAGAAAAATTAAAACACCTTTAGCCTGCTCAATTCTCTACCAAATGTTTTCCACCTCAGACCCAAGCGATCCTTTTGGACTTGGGAAGTGAAGATGGATGCCTTGGTTCACAGTATCTGCAATGATCTCCTTTCTCTACACAGGAGGCTCAAAACAATCAGAGTTAGGAGTGAGGACTGAGGTCTGAGGCACTGGAGAAAAATTTCAGTGAGCTTGGAATCCAGGGTCATTCGTGTTAACTGTACATGTCATCCCACACAGAAACGGTCTCTACAGGAATTATCAGTGTCATGAAGACAGTTTTTATTTCCATTTTAAACCTCATATTCCTCCAGCCCTTAGTATAAAAACTTCCATCATGAGTTTCTGCCTGACTTGCACCAGGACTCACAGAATGATTCATCCTAACATGAAAAAGCATTTTCATCAGCCTCAAAGGTTTTCAGGAATTACTAGATCAAAGAATTGTTAAAGAATTTTTCCAAAAGCTCATTCTACTTGCCCCTCCAAGCAAAATATTAACTTTGTGATGGATTTTACACACTCCTAGGCCGTAACAGAGGCATGAAACTTTTCTTTCTTTCTTTCTTTTTAAATAGAGACAGAATTTTGATGTTGCCCAGGCTGGTCTCGAACTCATGGGCTCAAAGTGATCCGCCCGCCTCAGCCTCCCAAAGTGCTGGGATTATAGGCATGAGACACTGCACCTGGTCCCACACTAAAAGGTTAGATGTGCCGCCTTCAATGATGGCTCTGTGGATCCAATATCTGCTTCTCTTTCATTCATAAAATTAGCCAAGTTCACATTGGAAAACATTATTCTATGGTTATTCCAGAAAATATTGGATTCCCAGTTTTGTTTGAAAACATTGATGAAATCATGCTCTTATCTGGTGCAAGTGCACAGCAGGCAGTGGAAAAGGGGGTGAGTGGGTCCAAGAAAGTTCCAATTTTCAAACATTCATCCCGTACCACCTTTTTAGTTGCCTGGGTAAAAGCCCCACCCAGAGAGGCTTTTACCACAGGTTAATAAAGATGCTTTTTATATTTGTATTTGAGTTGTGATCGCTAGTAATGTTTTCTACTCTAGACTGTGAAATTTGTATTTTTATTATCTTTGTTTCTATACCTCAAAGAACCATTTAGAGTCACTGATTCATTTCCATAAAGCAAGAACTTTCCAAAATTTATTAACAACAGCTAAGCACAAATATTAAAAAAATACACTTCGAAAACATAAAAATACATTCACTGAGACACCTTATATCCTGTTAAGTATTAGCTGAATTGTAATTGATCTTACATTTTGATTTTGTGACATACGTATTTCCTTTACTCCAAAATTAAATACACCACCTTCTTACTTATGGCGAGGGGCATTAGGTGGCTTGTGAATTTGAGAACTGCTCTATGCAGGGGGTTAGTGTCTGAGATTCATCAATTGAGCATGTGACAAGAACAGAATAGCACTTTAAAGCAGATTAATTGAGGATTTTGCTAAGCATTTACTTAATTAGGGAAGGCTTCAAAAGTTGAAGATCAATCATGGGGCTTTCAAAATAATCCAAGTGACACATGAAGAGACCGAATTAAGGGGGAGCACCATGGAAATGATGCAGAAGGGATCATAAGCCTGAACTGTTTCAGGGACAATACACAGAACTTGGAGAAGGAGGGAATGATGACTACAAGATTTTTTTCCACAAATCATCAAACATTCATACATATTATTTTGTATTCATACACTGTAGTCTTCATGGAGTAAGGTGCTAATGTAACAAATTGATTCTTGGATTTTATAAAAGCAACTTTTGACCATTTGTGTGTGTGTGTGTGCGCGCGTGTGCGTGCGCACATAGCAAACTTACTTCCTCAGAGAAGCAGAAATTATTTGTCTTTTTTTTTCCATTTTTTTATTGCATTTTAGGTTTTGGGGTACATGTGAAGAACATGCAAGATTGTTGCATAGGTACACACATGGCAGTGTGATTTGCTGCCTTCCTCCCCCATCACCTATATCTGGCATTTCTCCCCTTACTGACACTGGAATCTATCCTCTGTAGGTTTATTCCATCAAAAAGATAACTGAGTCTTTGGCCCTACAATATTTATACACTTTGCATGGAAAAGAAGCCATCAAATATGTTTTCTGTACTTACCGAAAAATCACCAACTATGATTTTACATTTACTGAATACAAGTAAATTAACGAAACATTTTCAGGACAACTAGGCATAGATTGCTATTTTTTCTGTTGAGCTGAGATAAGTATTTGTGCTAGTAATAAAAAAAAAGTATGTATCCACTTCTGCAAGGCTGTGTGCTATGCTACAGGAGAAGCTGATGCCTCTGCTTCCCCGTCTTTGTTCTGTGGAGCCACGTAGGCAGACCGATACCGCAAATGCTCACCTGCCCAGATCCAAAGGGCTGGCGCATCCAGAGTCATGGCTAGGTTGTGAGCAGCACAAATTCCTGCCTCTAGTTTCCCTGCATTCGTCTTTTCCTAAGAAATCACTACCTGAGCTTTTTCAAAATAACTGGAGAAGAAATGAGGCAGAAAGTGTCTTTTTAAACACAATTCTCATTCACTCAGGAAATTGAGAAAAGAGTTCTAGGTGATAATTGATGTTAACCTGTAAAATTTTTCAACAGCTTCAGTGTCTATTTTCTCTACAACATTGTCATCAACTCACAACAGAATATCACAAGTAGGCAGCATAATGGCCTCATTAGGGCAGTTTCCCAGTGACCCACACCAGCAGCAATAGCATGTATATGTCATGCATCTTCCTAGAAAGTCCTAAAATTCTACAGGAAAAATCTCTTGGAAAGAAAGTTTTGAATGTTGATGAGGTCCACCCATATAGTTAAATCTCTTCAGGTGAGAACTATAAACATGAGACACTTCTTTGGTTTTATCCATTTTGTAAGCTTCCCATTTGCTGAAATATTCTTCACAGTAATATTTGTGTTCACTGCATTGCTTCCAAGTATTTAAAACCCCCTAAGCAGTATATAATCCGTGTGTTTGACGCCATTTCAACAGAAATGTCTAAAGCAATGTTTACCTTTGCTGCTTATAGATCCCCAAATAAGACAGCTTGCTTCATTAGTGAAGGTCCCCCGAAAAACTTATCAAACCCTCCTTGGGTCTAACGCATGGTTAGTTATTGTTGTATATTCATTTTGCTACTTTAACAAGGAGCAATTGTAGAGGTGTCAAGCCACAAACAACAATGCTGTCTAACTTCATTAGACCATGAAAACACATGGGTTATCCTTGGAAAAAAGCATAGACATTTTTTAATTTGTTGCAGTAGCATCTTGAATTATATGTATCATGAGAGAATATAAAATCTTTTTCATGTTTTTCACACATTGTCATAACTTATCATTGTTTTCCATTCTCTTAATATTATGCTAAGAGATGTAGCCCCTGGGTGGCCCAAATGTCTGGTGAAATAAGTGTGATCTGAGATGTAAGACTGGCCATCTACGGACCTTGGGCATCAATGTTACAGAGCATGATAGATGTGTGGGAGCCATAATGATGTTGACATTAATATGCTATTAATTCCTCCATGACTCTGGTAAATCATCTCCACCTTTTCTAGGTTTTGCATTTCCAAATTCTTGCCCCTTCTGTCTTACTAATTCTCCCTAATACCCCGCATTCCTTTAGCCTGAGGTGGAAAATTTATAAGTGGGGAGGGAAATCCTAAAAATAACTAAGTGGCACAGTGTACTAACACGGTCCAGCTTGGGTCAGTAGACACGTTTACAGCTGCAGAGCCTTATGCGTTCTCTCTTTAGACCAAAGAGTTTACCTTACACTCATCCTGTGTTGGTCTGTGAGTGGCCAAGACACCATTCAACGAGCAACTGGGAAACGCTCCCTTATGCCAGAATGCTTATTTATGGGGATATTAAAAACACTAGGTCTGTTATAGTTCTACTTGGAAACTTCAGATGCTTTTTCTTCTAACTTTGAAATTTGAATAAGATGGAAGAAGCACTTTGTGCATAATTGTTTCTTTAAAACTAAAGGCAATTCCAACACAGAAGAGGCCTCTTTTGGACAAGACTAGCCAACTTAGAGATGAAGACAACAGGGTCTTGGCTGTCAGTGAGATATCCCTCTTTGATCTTGGGAAATTCTGAAGGAATTTCTCATTTCAAAATAAGAATAAATACTCTTGGGTAAAGGGAAGGGGAGAAAATTCTTCAGGTCACCATCCATTTTTTCCTTATAAACAAATTACGATCAGTTGACCTCGGTCTAGCATTTTGATCAAAAATAATTCAAGACAAGACTGAAAGAAAACACCAAGAAGAGTGTTTTATCCTCATCTTAGAAAGGCATATTCATATGACAATCAGCATTAAGAAGCAAGGAATCTGAATTACAGCAAAATAAACTTTAAACTGAAACTGCTAATATAATATATGCAGAGGAGACACAGGGCAGCAAATGCACAAATAAATGTATGTCTTTAGCCAGCATGTCAAGGATACCCAAAACAGCTGGTTTTCATCTCAAACAGTCATGGAATAATAACTTGACAGTGTTTATTAATTGCTGAAATTGTTTAAAATAAGAGATTAGATTTTCACAAATTCATTTGACACAGACATAGCTATAAGCCCGTGAGAAGACAGGCCTGAGGAAAAAGGTAAAATGAATTCACCTGTGTCTGTATTTGTCAACTAAACAAAGCGTTGGTTAATTTATTGTAAAGAATAATAAAACCACTGACAATCATTGCATAATTAACTTGCCTCTGAAAGTCAATTATTGATCACGGAGAAAACCAAGTTCTACAATTGTGTGTATGTATCATATAAAGATTTTATTTCCTAATATAGATCATTCATTGTTTCAAAATGTTAAGAATTTACTATGCACTAACATATCATTTGAATTCTCATATTTTAAATATTTTAAACTACATGTTAATTTTCTGAAATTTTTTAATTAGTGTCCGAAATTACAGAAAAAGGAATAACAAACATGTTAAAATAATTAAATGGTTTCAATGGCATGTCTGAGTTTCTTTGATATTATTATCAAAATGTTTTCTTCAATTCTGCTCAAAGTCTTATTTTTCACCCTAAGTCTTTGTCAGCTTATTTCAGTCTATTTTTACATGCAACATACCACAGAGTTCTTCTTAGCTTCAAGTGATGCAATGTGAAAGGTGTAGAAATGCACACTGACCCTTAGCATCTTAACTTTACAACAGGTCAATTTATCCTGAAATTAGCCAACACCATGTTAGAGGCTACACTGAAATTCTAACTATCAATATGTAGAAAGCAAAACATATTTAATTAATTAGAATCCAATCTGTCCAATATTCATGATAATGTATTTTTACAAGTTGAAAGTAATTCTGGACTATGCTTCATAACTTATGAAACCTTTGGTGGAAAACTTGAGTCTTCCCCCGTTAAAGGGAATTAATTAATTAAGTTACTTATAAAAGTGCATTAACTTGTTTTGGCCCATGGGTTCATCATTTAGTGATATAGAAGAACTAGTTTACTTGTGGTATCCAAGAGGCGTGAAGAAACACACCTCCAGTAAGTCCATTTTGATCCCTTACCCTGGGCCAGACAGGATGGTATAGCTGCCTTCTTCCCTGATGCCATAGCTACCTTCTTCCCCTCTCACCCCTCAGGCTAAGGCTTGAGCAACTATCGCAGCTGTTTCCATGGCGTCTTTCTGTCCCATGGGTACAAAGCACTGGGCTGCACAACTGGAAAACTACTTGTTTTCTGACTGCTAATTTTTAGCTCCAAGATCTTTACACTCCACTGGAGAAAGGCTTTAATGTCTGAGTCAAGGGGTCAATTATTTGTTAGTTTAATTATTTATGATCAGAACATGTGTTCAGTCACTCTTCCATAGACCATTCTGAATCTAATAAAGGATATTAAAACACTAGAGATAATCTACAGCCTTCAATAAATCACCCCCAATTTGGAACTCCTTTGATGAATGTTGTAGGCTACCATGTGGGAGAAGAAAAAAGTCAAAACCAATTTAAAAAAGCAACAACAATGAGTTTGTAATAAACTAGGTAACTAACTAAAGTAATAAAATAGGTCTGTTTTTCTAACTTCATTAACATGAAAATAAATTTTATTAAGATTGATATGCTTTTTTTGCACGATGAGTTACAGGAATATGAACTAAAAATAAAATGATCCCTATGATAAAGCGCCCTCATGGTCATGTACTTTGGTACAAAATACGATTTGACATCAAGAAGAGCTATGGCGTGAGATTACCCTTGTTTTCCTTTATCCCCTGTGTCCAGGCTTAATCACTGTTTCAATGATAATGACCATCCCCTTAGGTTCTGCAGAAATAGAATCTAAAGTAACAACACAGAGCCCAAATCTCTGCAACAAACGAAATAACAGACTTAACTAAGAAAAATGTTAAGTGGCTCATCTTTGATAACTATACTGCCTGTAACAAATGTCAGAACATATTTATTTGGTCCAATGTGCAATGCATTAAAGGTGCTCAAATACAGAGAACACCAAGAAATGCAACAGGGAGTTAAAAAAAAAGAACCAGGGCAATAAGAAAATAGGAAAGCATAATTACATAAAATACAGTGTACACTTCTGAATCTTTTTAATATACGCCTACAAATACATTTTGTTAACAGTGTAAATTTAATTTCCTCTGAGAATTCATTCAAAGAAGTTCTACCTGAGTTTGTGTTCAGAAAATGCCAGGGTGATTCCTTGTCATGAGGTATTTGGTGTTTAAAGTTCCCTCTAATCTACACAGCAAGACAACATTCAATTTTCTACACTTTTGCTTAAGCATATGTAAAAGAAACACACTCCTCATGAGATACGTTTACAAATATAAATGGAATAGTCACAGTGGAGCATGAATAAACCATTACACGCTTATTTCTCTACAGTGGATGCTAAAGAGAGAATCGAGTCAGCCATAATAAGAAATAAACTAAGAGCTGTAGTTAAAACACAATAAAAAATTTTTAAATGCTTCTTTACTTTGCCAATTTTCTCATCCAAATAGGGATAACTAAATAATCTAGGACAACAAAATGTATACTGTGGTAGAACAAAAAGAATCCAAGGTTAAAAACAAGGACATGGCAGAATCTAAGGCCTCCAATAAGTAATACTCAGATATTGCAAGGGGTATATAAAGAGTTCAAACACTGCCAAAGTTAGGTGTGACTCGTTCAAGGCACAAAAAGATTGTACCAGCAGGACCAGGGAGCCAAAGTGATCAATTTATTCCTGTCAAATACATTACTGGAGTTTCAAATACGAACAAATATGCTTATTCAGAATTTTATTTCCTTCTGCAAAGTATAAATCAATTATAATTATTTTGTTAAATGAAAATTCAATGAGAGTTACCAAGGAGCAATACAAGGAAAAAGGCAGACTCACCATCTCTTCGATTAAGCCTCGAAAACCCAGGGCCGTGGCTGCTGGACAGCTCTGAGGAGCTGCTGAAGGATGACCTAGGCAAGGCAGAGGCCAGCGGGGGCATCACAGTCACCTGCCGGGAAAAATACTCTGATATGGTGAACATGCAGATTACAGCTTGGGAGAAATAATAGTCCAAAAATATATATGAATATATTCTAGGATGTATGGCAATCATCACTTTTAAAATTCTTTTAGTTTTAAAATTTACATTGCAGTATAATTTATACAGAGTAGAATTCCAGAGAATTTATTTAATTTTTTAAAAACGTACAACTCTATTCGTTTTGACAAATGTATACAGTCATGTAACATGTAACCTCCACCATAATGAAGACATAAAACAGACCCACTGGCCCTCAAAGTTCCCTAATGTCCCACATCTTCACAATTCTGCAAGTTGTCTGGGAGCACCACCCATCCAACACTACTTTAAACTCAATTTGATGCTTAGGTTCTTTAGATACACACACACAGAGGCAGTGTGAGTTCTGTGCATAAACCTTCATAATGGCTAGAAATTCTTATGGTGCTCCTGCAAGAACCTGTGGGGGGATGAGACAGGTGAGGAGCACCAGGTGTTCAGGTCAGAGTTATCTGTGTGAAGCCAGGACCCATGAAAGGCAACACCTGTAGTGACTGAACTGGAAAAATCCCACTCTGCAGAGGGAATCACTGGGGGATATTTGGCTACAGGAGATGAAGGCTCCTGCTTTTTGCCTGGTATCTTGAGCATTGCAGGGACTTGCCCTGTCTTTCCATGGACCCCTGCATGTCACCCTCAGCTCAGGGTGACTCTCTATTGCTTGAGTTCTGGTCTAAAAGAATTGCTGGGGGTTAAGTAGTGTTTGACCCAAATCACCTTATTTGTCATCAGACCATGAGGACCCTCAGGCCCCTCCTGCTCCTGGTGTTCGCCACCGTCAAATGTGAGGAGCCCCTGGGACCATTCCCACCTTGGGTAACTCTTTTCCCGTGTGTAACCATGGGTAACAGAAGCAACCCAAAGGTCACCTCTGGTGTCCTGCAGACCAATCCTGTAATCATTGTACTTTCAAGCATGCCACATATTTTCTCTTCTAGCATGGTTATTAATCTAATAATGTTAGACATAAATTTTCTGTCACACATTAGGATATTTCTGTGAAACAGGAATGCTATACCTTGAATACATCATTAGATGATTCTGAACTGCATATTTTGTATATGCTGTTTTTCTTTGTGAGCAACTTGTTAAGTCACAGAAAGAAGGCAAAGAGAATTAGCTAGATTGCTACAACTTAACAAAATGTCAACTATGTGCAGTGAGATAGATATAAGAGGTTGTCCGAGGTCTCTCCTGATTTGTTTGGTTGAGTACATGATAGTGGAGCAACAGAAAGACGATTAAGTGCACATAATTCGCCTGAGTGAATATCATTTCATAAAGAAATACTGGAATTATATCTGCTTTTCTAAAAGCATGTGTTGTCATTAAGACAGAGTCATGTCTTTAAAACATGACAAAAGAAAAACTCAGTAACTCATTGTGAAGCATCTATTCTACAACAGGGAGAAGAGTGTTTCACTGCTTGGTAAAACATTCAAACTATTTGATACAGGAACATTTTTCTATGTATTTCCTAGAAGTGACAATGTTGCACTTATATAGGCGAATCAGACACTGGGACTTGCAATTTTTTGCAAATGAAAAGCAGCATAATCTAGCAAAGAAATTACATTTAACATCTTTAGCATGAAGAGCACCCAATATTTTCACACAGCAAAATGCCAATCAAATGTGCAGAGCTGTTAAGAAAGGTTTGTTTTCTCTACGGTTTCCTTAAATGTACCTCTCAGTGTTTATGTCATGAGAGAGGCTTTCTTGAGTTCCCCAACACACATGCTCTCTGGATAACACTGTGCAGTCAGGATTCTCAGACTTCAGCAAATATGCTACATGTGGGCTAAGAAAAATATATAAATACTAATCCAACTGCCTAAGAACTTTACTTACATTTTCTAAAAAGGCATTTGAAAACTGTGAAGAAAGTAAGATACAAGAAGGCAACTAAGGCTCTACTCCATCTATAGACAAGTCCCACATGGCCCCAAGTGGTCACGGCAGGATCCAAGTAGGAAGGCCATCAATCAGGGAGTAGTGCCTCCTAAGCCCGTCTGCCTGATGTTATTTTCTCTCATTTTTTCTGGGAAAGAATAAAACAAATCCAGGGACATTTAAAGAAGCATTGACTTTTTTGGATAAAATCTATTCTTACATCATAAAAGCATGATAGCTGTTCTCATGATGCCTCTGACCTACAGTATCATGCAATACATAAAACAGCACTGGGCATTTCACATGTCCTTGGGATTCCTGGCTGACATGTATAACTCTCTTTGTGGAATCATGAGCTCTTGAAGGCACAATAAAAGTCTTTCCCAACTTTGTGTACTCTATACCTAGCGCAGAATCTGAAAGACAGCACATGCTCAATAAACTTCAACTTAATATTTACTAAATATGTAAAAGAGAATTATTAACCAATAAATTTAATTAAACTTAATCTTCCTAAGTTATCAGAGTACATTTTATTAAAGTTCAAACACAAGGAGCCTAGAGATATCAGAGATTCACGTCTCTAATAAAAATAATAACTAGATCTCAAGAGAATGTTGCAAATAGGTGTAACAGATGATACTGTTATTCTTTCCCTTGATTTCTCTCTAATTCATTTTCCAATTGTGTCGTTTCAGATGACTTCCAATAGGATTAAGGTCAAAAATAAATCTGTAAAGACAGCTGGAAACAAAACCATTGAAATTTTCAATTTTGCCTTTGGAAAATTCAAGAGTCAATAGCATGTGTTTGCCAAAGAGGCACCTTGCAATGAAGAAAATTTCTGGCACAGACTTGAATAAATCTTGCCCTTTATAAAGGCAATAAATTTTACAAAATAAAAGAACCTATCTGGTACCTAAGTTTCCTTATTGTTTTTTCCCTATCATTTTGAATTATGTGAACACTTTCTTCCTAGAAAGAATTGTACACTACTGAGATTCAGAGGGGAAAATACAGTGGGCATCCCACAAGTGTTACAGGGGCTGGATCTCCCCTCTTCCCAGCTTATCTGGAAATCTGGTTAAGATTCACTATATTTCCTTGTGCTTGGTTCACTATAGTGGGTTCCAGGGTCTTAATGTGCTATGACAAACATTTATAATTTCATATTTATTCTCACCATCTAAAGGCAGAGATTCATTGCTACATAAGTGTATTTTATTATTGTTCTCCTAGAAGATCATGGTTGAAAATGACATAAAATGTTTTATTCAGGGTTATTTTATATTTGTTCAAAAATGGTGGACTGCCTTAAAAATCACATGTGCTGAACAGGGTAACAGCTGGATTCATACTAAAACTTGCAGGTTTGAAGAAGAGAAGCATTTGTAAAATGCAGAGAATACACACAGTACAGGGTGGTGAATTAGCTGAAGGCTCAACAATGGTTTAGAGAGAAGTAGAGATAAACCCATAGGAGATCCTACCTGCCACCCTCCAAGCAGCTACCCCAAGTGACAACCTTGAAGATGCACGCTAGACCAGAGGGTCTTGGGCTCACTGCACTTCCCTAGGCTTGTTGATTTGGTCTCAGTGATTAGCTCTGCCTAGGGTTCTCCCCTCCCCACTCTATGGTCTTGATTTGTCCCCCCATCACTCTCAGCTGCCCACCTCTCCTTGACAAGTGTTCCAAGCATGCTTTGTGATAACCAGCAGGGAATCACAGGAAGCCATAAGAAATGAAGAATGGAATTCCCCTTAGAGCCTCCGTAGTGAGTGTGGCCTATCGTAGGCAACATGCCTCTCTGAAGGGCTTGGGTCAGAAACCATTTCTTAGTATTAAGTTCATGAAAGACAGGAGAAGATTAAAATTAGCCTATGGGCTTCCTGTATACAAATCAACATTGCATTCATAGATCTGCTGGTTTAATACAATTTTTACCACATGAATATAAAACATGATTAAAAAATAAATTTGAGGAATTGTCCTTACCTTCCTCAGGCAGAGATGATACACTTTTCAAAACAGGATTTCATTTGAGTATATTAATTCTTGCACTTATTTAATAAAAGTGTGTTGAGCACCTACCATGTGCAAAGCATTATGGGGCATAAAGAGAGACATGGTTCTAGGTTCAAGAAGTCCAGAATCTAACATGGAGGGAGAAGGGTAAACATCTGTTACAGGAAATAAACAGAGAGCAAAACATTTAGATGCTACTATTTATTCCCAAACATAGGGAAGCATCATAATTGCTTAGGAACAAGACCAGCCTCTGAAAGAGCAAGCACTACTGGGGGAAAGATGAGTACGAAAGTGCTTCTGAAAAAGATAAACATAAACCATGCATTTTGAAACAGCAGTTCATTGCTTTGGGATCTGATGATAAGAATGAAAAAAAAAGAATGCATGGATGATACATGGACAGATTTTGGCCCTATCTGCAGAGGAAATGGGAAAAGTCGAAAGGAGCCGCAACAACTGACCCTACAGGGAGAATCTTCACATTTAAATGAGGATATCTTCTGGCATCTCCGAATAAAGCTCTGAATTCATTACAGTATTACGTAAAGGATTTTACTGAAAGACCAAACCACACTGCACTTGTGGTTCAATGCCTTTATCAGAGATGAATCTTCCCATTTGTTAGGATAGGCTGATAGTAGCTCCCAAAGATATGTGTATGCCCCAATCCCTGGACCCTGTGAAGGTTACTCTAGAAGGTAAGGCTCTCCAAATGTGATCAAAGACCTTGAGATGAGAAATTCATCTTGAATTATCTGGATGGGTCATAAATGCCATCAGAACCGTCCTTGTAAGAGAGATAAGGAAGGATGAACAGAGCCCCCCACAAAAGAGGGTGTGAAGATGGAGGCAGAGGCCGGAGTGAGGCAGCCACAAGGCGAGGCATGAGGGCAACCACAGGAAGCGGAAGAAAGGAAGAATGGAATTCCCACTAGAGCCTTCGTAGGGAGTGTGGTCCATCTTGACTTTGGACTAGGGATACAGATGCGGAACTTCTGGTCTCCAGACTATGACAGAATAAATCCTGCTGTTTTAAGTCAGCCAGTTTGTAGTCATTTCTCACAGGTGCTTAGGAAACTAACACGCTATTTACATGGAATTGCATATTTGATATCTTAGGGGAAATGCAGGACAGTTCCACTGAAAATAAGATTAACATCCACTCTGCATTGCACAGATACGCAGTTCCTTCTGAGAAGGGCTTCATGCTGCTGAGCCACTCTGCCAGGCTGTGACTCTGCTCATACTTGGCAGCTGCACTTACTCTTCACTGTGAAAGAAGCTAACCACTGTGTTGGTAGAACCTAAGGATGGAAGAAGAGTGGAAGGGACCCCAGAACTGCTAATATGAGGGGGCAGCACCTTAATCAGCTTCAAATTATCAGAAAAACACAAAGCCTACTATTAAAGAGTTCAACAGATGGTTACTGTGTTATCACAGATGCATAGAAAACCTCTTCGTTCTAAAATAAATAAATAAATAAATAAGATTCCTGTCCTTTCTCAGACTGTCTCAATTAGGTAAAATTCACAAACTCCACAGCATGCTTTTCTCTAGTTCCATGCATTCAATCAGTATGGAGGATGGCCTCAGAAAATCAAATCATTAACAGGGAAGGGGGTGCCCATACCTTCTGCAGGCCATGTCTGGATGTTCTGGATACGTGCTATTACAACCTTCCCATTTTATCACCTGAAGTTCTTAATGTACCTCAACATTATCTTAGTGAGAGGTCAAATAAAGCTTTTATTTAGAAGGTACTGAAAGTTTACCTTGTTATGAATCTGTACTGATCTACGCATTGCTATCTAAAGAGAATTCTTCAGAAAAAGCACACTTTGCTCACAGTGAACATAAGCAGCGATGGTCAGTGTAAAATCTACTTTTTTCTACATAAAAACTTCTGTTTTACGTGGTCTTGATCTCAGTTTGATTATCTTTAGTCACTGCCTTCCCTACATCTCACTCCACGGGGTCTGAAGGGGGCTCACCCTATCACCTGGGGCCAGCATGGGGACATGACTCAGGCCCTGCAACTGAACACCATGCATGTCCCATTGGAAAGGACTGGTCCAAGCATGGTCAGGCAGCCCACGCTGAATCAGTGAGAGAAGAACCTGGGACTTTTGGCTTGAACTCTTGGGGAAAACACCCATTCATTCATTCAACAAATATTTGTTGAAAATCTATACTGTGCCAGGTGTTCCCCTATGTTCTGGGGATATCACCATAAACAACAGAAAAAGTCTCTGCTCTTGTGAAGCTTATCCTACCAAATAGAATAAACAAACAAAGGCATAACATCTGTAGAACTGAGCATTGCTAAGAACAGAAATAAAGGAAAACAGTCATGCCTCTAAGCTGGTAAACAGTATGCCTGAAGCTACGGCATAGACAGAGCTGCCCAAGAATTAGGCCAGTTGTAGATGAAAATAAAACTGCAAGAAGGAAAGCGACAGATTGCTGATGAAAGAATCTGATTACCCAAATTCAGCCTGGCTTGAATCAAGTGGTCACTCTGATTCCCTTTATTGTTCAAGCCTATTTGATTTGAGATTTTGGTCACCTGCAACTGAAAAACACTCAGTAAGTACACTGTCCTGAGCCCCCATCCTTGTATTCCCTCCATAGCCAACAAATTGCCAAGGATTATGTACTTTTTGTGTGTATATGGCAGCTTTTCCATTATCATTATCATCATCTCACTGTAGGTCTAATCCTTACAGCCAATGTTTACTTACTGACGTCCCCAGCAGCACACACACACCTACATATCACCATAGCAGAAATGGTTTTAAATTATTGCTGAGTGCAAGTCACACAAACAGCCATATCAACCAGCTCCAATGGATCCCCATTGCACCTGTTCTGAAATTCAAATTTCAGGTCCTGGCATTCAATTCCCTCCATCATCTGTTTCCTGTCACTCTATGCACTGCAGTGGAATCCCCCACACATTTCTCAGATGCGCTTCCTCCTTTAATCAGAGTGGTCTTCTCACTGTTTCCCGAATGTGGGGATGCGTGCACCAGCAATCCTTGACCACCCATCTGATGACACTGCAACCCCTTCTGTCTGTGAGTTCTCATCATTTATTATCTTTGGAGCTCAATTCAAGTTTTGTCTCTGCCCTGAAGCCTTCTCACACATGTGAAGGCCCCAGTAAGGCTTACTTTTCTGAAATATTGAGGTCTGTCTCAGGTAAAATAAATTACACCTCTGGAGAAGGAGCAGCACCTCACTCACGGGGGAGCCACACAGCAGCCACGTGCAGCAGCAGACGCAGATGAGAGGGTACAGGAGAACCTCATTCCCGAGAGAGGATCCTTGCTTGCTGACTGATGTCTCTGAAGTGAGGCAGAGAGACTGGCATGACCAGCTAATGAGTGTCTGGTTCCCCAGGGCATGACAGACAATTTCTACAGTCTACCTGTGGGAACAGATGAGGCTTGGAAGAAGACACATAGAAATAAGTTTAAATTCTATAAGTTACTGGGTAGGAACAGAAGGGGGTAGGAGATAGGTGTTACATTTTGTCTCTCCTTCCGGAAGACATTTTGACTTGTTAAAGAAAACCTAGCATAGGAACACTGAATAACTCCTGACACTGGTGCTTTCAAATGACTTTCAGCATTACAAATATAAAGTGACAACAACAGCATACCAATTTTAACATACAAGGACCAAGGGCTTTATTCTATGAGAACTACAAAATACACAACACAAATGATGAGCTAGAGGAATGTTCACATAAATTTAAGCATCTTAATTTGATAATCTAGTCTATCATCATTACAAAAATAAATACAAGGACTATTTAGACACGTGGAGAGCTGCAGGAGTAGGGATGAGAAAACCTGCATATGAGAAGATAACACACAAAGAGACCTGCTGGGTTCAGATGAGATAATGGGTGTTAAATCCAATAAACACAGCTCCTGAAACACAGAAGGGATTCAACATAGATCCTCCTTTTCCTTCAGGAAGTTGGATAGATGATCTTGCTCTCTTTCTTCTTTTTTATTTCTAAATTTCTTGCTATGTAGTTAAATTATACTTCTATGACAAATTGAATACCTACTTTTAAACTATAGATTTTTGGCTAAAGATAAAGTATATAATATGAGAATAAGGTGAATCTATTTTTTTCTGAGATTTACTGCTAAGTAGAAAGAGAAAACCAAACAACAAAATTAAGTCCTGCAGAAAGACTTCAGACACAACACAGAAAAAATACAACACAGGTGCGTATAATTTAAAAAGAAAATCATGTGGAGATGTTATAACTAATAATTGTTTTTATGAAAGTATCCACAGCTATGGGAATCTACGTGATAAATAAAGATGAGCTGTTAATAAAGGGCAATAAATGATTTTTTAATGGGTACAAAAAAATAGAAAAATGAATAAGACCTAGTATTTGTTAGCACAACAGGGTGACTGTAGTCAATGATTACTTAATTGTACATTCTTAAATAACTTAAAAGAGTGTAACTGGATTATCTGCAACTCAAAGGATAAATGCTTGATGGGATGGATACTCCATTCTTCATGATGTGCTTATTTCACATTGCATCCCCGTATCAAAACATCTCATGAACTCTGTAAATACATGTACCTACTATGTAACCACAAAAATGATAATAATAATTCTTTCTATGCATCTCTGAGAGTTGACAGGATTAGGGTCTGAATGAGAATATAAGGTATGAGCAGGATATGGCTTCTTCCCAAGACATGTTACAGAGGAATGGAAGGAAGACTGTGTTCAACTTGTATCCTCTTAAAGGGACCTGATGACCTCACAGGCCACAGCAGGCTATGGAGCATCTGGGAGCAGAAGAAAGAGAACGTGAGTGATACTGAAGTAAGAGTTAAAAGATGCATTCCAATTGCATTCTGAAGAGAGACCCCAGCAAGACCACTGACATCAGCTAAATTTTTTTCAGCCCAAAGTCATAAACCTGCAAAGTATCAAACCTTGTTCACTGCTCTGTAGTTGGCTCTAATACGGTTAGTAAGGGGCAGTGTCGGAATCCTTGAGAAAATAATAACCAGAACATCTTAGAATGTATTGTGCCCAAGGAGGGTGCCCTGTCAACAGACAAATGTTTATTTGAGACCTCAAACAGATAATTTCAAAACTTTAGAAAAACAGCAGGCATTATCCCATGGCAACAGGTTTTATGTCTGAATTTCGACTCTATTATTTCAAGCTACGTGTGTGACTTTAGAGGCAATTTTAACTTCAATTTTTTAACTTAAAAGGATACGAGTATTTGAGAACACAATGGGAAACGTTACATAATACTACATCGTAGACCTCTGAGGAACCAGTATACAAAGAGATGCTATTGTCATGACTGAGGACAATATCGTTCATCAAATGTGAAAAGCTACCCAAATGAAACCCAGAAAAACATTTCCACCAAAGAAGAGAGAAATGGGAAAAGTAACCAAAGAAATGATATTTAGAATGAAAAGGAACATTAATACAACTTAAAAGGAGGCAATATAAAGCAAAGTGAGCTAAAGCCCAGAACAAATTAAGACTTACAAAAATTGCTAAATGCAACCAAAGAGTTTTTCTGTATGCTGGTAAGAAAAACCAGATGAATCTGCACTCATTTGACAAAGCTCATAAGGATAAGAAAATAGAAAGACAACTTTTCTTTGGTTGCCACCATCTGAAAAGGGAACTCTTCAGATGGTAAAATATAAAACAAATGCGACAAGAAGGAATTGCAGCTTACAATGCGTGATGGAGATATAAGAAAATGTTAAATTTTCTTTACCAATTCTGAACGAGTTTGTCTTCCAGTTTCAACACATATTTCTAAACGAGCTTGTCTTCTGGTCTCAACACATATTTCACAGAATAATGAGAGAAGTTCTGGGTGGAAGCACCAGAAGAATCTAAGTGACCTGTGAGGTGCAGTGGAGGTCTGAGACATGAGGCGATCCCAGGAGGGGGAAACGCCCAGCTAATGTGCCGAAAAGCTCAGCTTTAGCACTGGCATTCAGCCGGTTTGCTGGCTTATTAGCTGTCTCCTTATAAAGGCAATTTGATTAATCGAAAGTACAGATGATGTGATGGGTAATTTTATGTGTCCATTTGACTAGGCCAGGGGGTCCCAGATATTTGGTCAAACATTATTCTGGATGTTTCTGCAAGGGTGTTTTGGGAGGAGATTAACAATTTAATTGGTTGAGTAAAACACACTGCCCTCCGTATGTGGGTGGGCCTCATCCAGTCAGCGGAAGGCCTGGATAGAACAAAAACACTGACCTCGTACCACCACCAAATAAGAGAGAATTCTCTAGAATTCATCTGCAGCAGCAGCTCTTCTTGCCTGTCAGCCTTCAAACAGAACATCGACTCTCCTTCAATCTCCAGCCTGCCAGCTCACCCTGTAGATTAGAATTACCAGGCTCCATAACCACCTGAGCCAGTTCTTTGTATAAATCTCCTATGTATATCCTATTGATTCCATTTCTCTAATACAGATGCTATGAAGGAAATTTGGGGGAGTGGTCATTAAGAAAGAGACTCTGAATCTGTGTCACTTGGCTGGAATGCAATTTGAGTCTAATTAAATGGTAAATGGTAGTTGCGGGTGATAAATACTTACATTTGAGTTAAAAATGCCAACTGTAAAAGTAAAGGGGATTTTAGGTCAAAGCGGGCTTTTCAGCTTTATTTTTATAATACTACCTTGAATGCTATAACTCTGCTGACTCATGACTTCAGTCTCATCAGTCTCTATGTTTCCATCAATCTGAGCATGCCACCCATTTATTCATATTCTATATTGTCTACTGCTCATATTCTGGGCATGGTGCTAGGTGCTGGTGATACAAAATACCTCTCAATTATATCACAGCCACATGAAAGTGATATATTCAAAAGCTACTGCAAACCAGTAAGCCCAGTGTAATAAAAGAGGCCCATAAATGTACCTATTATGGATTTTCCATTAACAGAGTGATGAAAGTGAGGAAGTGTGGTCAGGAAAGCCATCATGCCATTTTACAGTTTGGTTTGTAGTATCCCAAGAGAAATTAGGGAAAAGGTATTGTGGATTTTTCAGGAAAAAAAAAAAAATATGCAAAGACACAGTGATAGAAAAAAAGTTACATGCCTGGCTGAGGGAAGACAGTACCGTGTGGGCAGGATGAATGGGGAAGGGACCTAGTTACTCAGCAAAGCTGAGGAGAAAAACTGAAGAGACTGGTGTGCTTTTCTTAGGAGTTTGAAATTAATATTGAAAAATGTAACAGTGAAATGCAGCACGAAGGCAAAACTTGCTTTCTTAATACAAATGTGTTAAAACTGAATAAATACATGGACTCACTCTGTAGACAAATGCCCTGTGGTTATCAACTACACTATGGCAGGTCACCTCCTCTGCCCTGCCTCGTACTTCTTGGCTCTGCTTTTACTCTGGCCAGTGCTGGGCTAACGGGCTCCTCAGTGTCACGTGGCAGCACCTTCCTAAGTGTTCTTAGGAAGTTGTTACTAAGAAGTTCTAAGTGTTCGAGTTCTCTCTTTGTCTCCTGGCCTCTTAGACATCTCGACCTGCGATGCCTACAGAAACCCAGTCGCAACCCATTCATTCATATTCCTCTCCATAGAGCCGGAGTTAGCACGCCCCAAGAGTAGGGCAGGACATCACTGGGCTGGACTTGGGATAAATGCATTCCGCTGCTATCTCTCAGAGGCACGGCTGTGAAACACATTCTACCGGCTTCCCAGAGCTTCCCAGGGAGTTCGCGCCCCAGTTGCTCACAGAAGTGATCAGCTCAATGATGCCCCCTTTTGTTGGATTTTTCTTCTCTATTCTATTCTGTCCTCTTTTATGATATCACTTTCCAAAACACTACCTGCCTGCACAAATGCCCATCACAGGCTCAGCTCAGGTTTTAAGAAAACTCTGGCTAGGACAGTGGACTTTCCAGAATGGAATATGGGCAGTATTCTAAAATACTAAATAAAATGCAATAGGAAAATCAAAGGGATGAATGTCACATGGCACAAAGGAGGGAGAGGACATCTGCTTAGCGTGCCCAAAACAAAACAAATTGACAATCAACCCTGGCCACCCGGGAGATGAGCTTTGTCACAGCAATTCTTCCTCATATCCCAGAAAGAGAGGAAGAAATAAACACAGTAGACTCAACTGTGCTATCCAAAAAAGGAAGGCTCCTCAATCTCTTCTCTAGAATGTGTTAACTATGATTTATGAAATGACATAAGCTATTTTTTTTTTTTTTGAGACAGAATCCTGCTCTGTTGCCCAGGCTAGAGTGTAGTGGCGCAATCTTGGCTCACTGCAACCTCTGCAGTGGCGCAATCTCAGCTCACTGCAAACTCCTCCTCCTGGGTTCAGAGGATTCTCCTGCCTCAGCCTCCCAAGTAGCTGGGACTACAGGTGCATGCCACCATGCCTGGCTAATTTTTTGTATTTTTAGTAGATATGGGGTTTCACAGTGTTAGCCAGGATGGAATCGATCTCCTGACCTCGTGATCCACCCATCTCGGCCTTCCAAAGTGCTGGGATTACAGGCATGAGCCACAGCGCCCGTACAGATAAGCAAACATTGCAATATAAAAATAGACATAAGCTATTTTTATATTGCAATGTTTGCTTATCTATAGGTAAGATCTTCTCACTATGTCTTATGTCATGTTATAATTATATTCATGAAGAAGACAACCATTGCACAGACAAGTATGCTGTGAAGAACTGTGAACAGTGAGATTTCACCCTACTTGCAAGCTAACAAATGAGGCTGCCAGTTTGTTTCATGGCTGCAGCAGAAGATTCCTGGGTCAAAGCAAAGGACTGTATTACTTACAGCATAGCAAACAATACAAGCATCAGCATATCTGCATCAATTTTCTTGCCTCCAAGTCCTTTGGGGGAACAGGGATGGGCACAGATGGATGTGTGCACACGCAGTGGGTTACATTACAAGTGAGGAGCCCTGAGCTTAGGGAATTCAAATTTTTCTATGGGCAGCAGGCATTGCTTGCCATTCGGCAACACTGATGAAATAAATCTCTTATAGTTCAGTTGTATTGATAAGTGTGTTAAGCTTATTTTTATACATGAAGAATAGCAAATTATTATTTTATATGGTTATTCACAGTATCTCAAACATCTATTGGTATTTTTATTAGCTTAGTTTTATTATAATTTTAAAAGACCATTTGGGTTCCTTAATTGTCAATGAATGAGAACAAAAAGAGAGAAATTTGTTGCTTTCTTAAGGCGAAGTAACATCATTTTCTATTGAGGAACACAAAACTTATCCAAACTTTTACAAACGTTTATAAATTGCAGGTTCTGCGGCAGTTTGTGCTATAAAATTTCATAGGTTTCTAAGAGCTTTCTTAACACAACTACGGACTTTTCTCTTGGTGTTGTACAGCAGTTCAAATTAGCACAAGAATCATAAACTCTAAATTTGAATAGCTATGTAATATTATATAGACATTTATTTTCCCATTTGATGTTGCATTACTTTTTCTACCAATCTTCTTACAATAAATTCGTAAACACCTTAATTGTAGCAAATGTGAAGTTCTATCACAAATCCTTAAAGTTGAGAATCATCAAGCATTTAAGTAGATTTCTATCACAGAGATACATTCTTCAAAAAGTCATCTAAAATAGGAAACCCGCCAGGCGCGGTGGCTCACGCCTGTAATCCCAGCACTTTGGGAGGCCAAGGCGGGCGAATCACAAGGTCAAGAGATCGAGACCATCCTGGCCAACATGGTGAAACCCTGTCTCTACTAAAAATACAAAAAAATTAGCTGGGCGTGGTGGCGCGCACCTGTAGTCCCAGCTACTCGGGAGGCTGAGGCAGGAGAATTGCTTGAACCCGGGAGGCGGAGGTTGCAGTGAGCCAAGGTCACGCCACTGCACTCCAGCCTGGTGCCTGGTGACGGAGTGAGACTCTGTCTCAAAAAAAAAAAAAAAAAAGGAAACTCAACTTGGAGACTCCTTAAAAGGTCATCTGCCACAATAGAGGCTTGACTTAAAATACTTTTCTCTTTGCATTTGTGTTAATAATTGGTTTGTCTGCAAAATTAAATTAGGAATCTATTATATCTAGTGGTCTTTAAATCAAAGCCCCTTCCCCATTCCTTATCTTCACTGCTATCTTCAAAAAGACTAGACTCCAGGGACCAGTCAGAAGCTGGGTTAAATATAGGATGTCTGAGACACACCCTTCTTTCACAGTTTGAGGGTATGTGTTATGTGGCGGGGGTGGAAGGTGGTTAACTGTATCAGAGTAGGCATAATACTATATTTTTAATCCCTCCTTCTGTTGTAAATGTTAAGCTGCAAATATTCTCTTCTCTCAGTGGCAGCAATTATAAACTCACTTAGTTCTACCTGTAATTTTATTTAACATGCAACATTCAGACAGTATTTTTTTAATTCACTTACAACTTCTTCTCCACCCACATTCCAGCCAAAAAAAAATATACACTTAAGTGATTGTTTGCCTGGGCACCCCAACAATTTAACTGTCCCGAAAACATCAGGTTCAACTTAAATTCTATTAGCCTGTCTGAGGGCTAAGATATCTAAAAATCCAAGACAAATTATCATTTGCCTACACGGAGGCAGTTCTGATTTAATAGATATCTAAAACCAACAGGCAATATTTTAGATTAAATCACTCCATCAAATCAAAGACTAATTCAATTATTTGGTCAATTTCCAAAGAAATCTTTCCACTTCAGTCTGGAGTTCCATAAACATTGAGTTTACATTGAAAGGACAGTGAGGAGATCTCTTAAACAGATCAGAAAGTTTAAGCTCAAGGCTGTAGAAGATTCGAGCTACCAAGTCCAAACCTTCTAAAAGATTCTCAATATGTATATCATTCCTCTAACTCTACATTTTCCTGAGAAACAATGACATCAGTAAACTTTTTTCCATGGGATTTAGTTACAAAATAAGTCAAGGAACTACATGTTATATATTCCTGAAAAATATAATATTATATATACATATATTATATACTCTAAACTTTGTAAAATATATGAAGTATAAGCATATACTGAGTTATAAGGCATAACTCAATATGTTGATTTTAACCTAAAATTTTCTTAAGGCCTCAATTGCAAATGTTTTTATTGCCAATGGGGCATAAACACATCTGTGAATTAGAAGCAAGTAATATCCTCTGTTTTTATGCTCCCAAAAAATGTGGTTATACTTAATGAAAAGTAATTCAAACCACAGCCCTGTCAATACATATTAGACCATGTCTTCTTGATAATTTAATTCTTAGCAATAATTTTCATTGCTGCCTTATTAGTAGGTATGCTACTTAAAATATAATCCTATAGTTAGAAGGTTAAAACTATTTTAAAATCTCAAATGTTTTTAGGTTTCATTCACTCTTCATATTATTACAACAAAAATGTTCATTAATTGGAACATATGCAGTATCATTTTCAGCCCCCACTTTATGATATTTTTTTATTCTTGTTACCAGAGTAGTCATTTCATTATAAAGTTTTAGCCAAGCTAAGCATATACTCCTTTCTTTAAAAAACTAGATTTACTGTAGGCCTGTTAAGGCTATCATAGTAAGTAATGAATTTCACACTTTCCTTTCATAAAATATCACATCACACCAAGAAGACACATGAAATCCTTGACAAAAGACTTTTAAAACAAACAATTCTATGCTTTATATGTCAAGTGGAAAAGGAATATATTTTCTACAGTGACAGAGAAGACTTGACATCTGTATGATTATGTACTTTCAAGCGTTTACAAATGCTCTTACAATGTGGAGCAACCGGGCCTAGGGGCAAGCAACCTTTCGGTGAAGAGTCTCATCAAAGGTGCAGAAGCTCACTCCAGAAGACCCGGTAACAGTCAGTGTGATGGATTCATTCAGATATCCAAGCTTTAAAAAGTGCTTCCAAGACTGATACAGATGTCCTAGGCAACAAACTTCCAAAAAAGAATGGGGAACAATCCCAAGGCCAATTACATCTTTGTCATTCAGAAATCCAAGCTAATTTGATTTAGAGTCATAAATAAATGGACTGTTATTTCTCAATAATTGTTTGATATTTTTCAACCTCTTTATTTTTCATCTACATCTCTTAGGTAAAATGCATCGATTTAACTATATTTACTTAAGTTTTTATATTGGTCCATGTTTTCTTTAAACACAATGTTTAATGGTTTTTATTTTTATTTTTTTATGTTTTGAGATGGAGTCTCACTCTGTTGCCCAGGCTGGAGTGCAGTGATATGATCTCAACTCATTGCAACCTCTCCCCTCCCAGGTTCAAGCGATTCTCCTGCCTCAGCCTCCCAAGTTGGGACTACAGGTGCGTGCCACCATGCCCAGCTAATTTTTGTATTTTTAATAGAAACGGGATTTCACCAGGATGGTCTCCATCTCTTGACCTCATGATCTGCCTGTCTTGGCCTCCCAAAGTGTTGGGATTACAGGCATAAGCTACGGCTCCCGCCTCGAATGGTTTTTTACGATAATAATTTGATTTTGAAACAATCTCAAATTTACAGAAAACATGGAAGAACTATGATAATAATATCATGTCCTGTTTCAGTTCAATCACCCCTGAGTACTTCAATGTGCATTTCCTACAAAAAAGAAGTTCTCCTACATAACCACAATATGATCATCACAGTCAGCAAAGAAAAATTTCCAACATTTAATCCTCAAATCCTGTTCAAGTTTCACCAATTCCCAATCATGTCCTTTACAACATAAGCATTTAATTCAGAACAGTATTTAGTTGCCTTGTTTTCTTAGTCTCTGTCAATCTGGAATGTCTCATTCCTTACTCCTCTCAACCTCTGACGACTTGCTAGGTTACCACCAATGCTGTCTCCCGTCTCTCCAGGTCCCCACCCTTGCTACATGTGGATGCTTTCCTTACCATGCCAGTTTCTGAATGCTCTGCCATGGCCCCGGGCCTCCCCAGTACCCAGCATGGATGCCCAAGCTCCACTGAATGACTTCAGACTGAATTGTTCAAAAAGAGAAGGGGAGAGGAAGAAGAAGAATAGCAAGTAATTTGATTTCTTTTTTTATGATTGAATCAATGTCTTGGAATTGATTATCATTTCCATGGGCTACTTATGCTTCATACTGTTTGTATAGAGTTTGGAGAAAATGAATTAAGGCATCTGAAATTCTTTTTTTTTTTTTTTTTTTAGACAGAGTCTCGCTCTGTCGCTCAGGCTGGAGTGCAGTGGCACGAGCTCAGCTCACTGCAACCTCTGCCTCTCAGGTTCAAGCAATTCTCCTGCCTCAGGCTCCTACATAGCTGGGATTACAGGCACCTGCCACCATACTCGGCTAATTTTTTTTTTTTTTTTTTTTTTTTTTTTTTTAGTATAGACGGGGTTTTACCATGTTGGCCAGGCTGGTTTCAAACCCCTAACCTCAAGTGATCCCCCTGCCTTGGCCTCCCAAAGTGCTGGGATTACAGGCATGAGCCACCGCACCCAGCCTGAACTCCATTGTTTATAGAGTACCATTTGACACCAAAACTAAGAGTCTGTTACTCATCTGCAGAATCTCTCTTTAAATGGTATTACTAAAAAGTCCAAAATGAAACATCTGCAAAAATAATTATTCCTATACTCTGTGAGATGTCTTTCCTGACACATGTCACATCATAAATGAGTTTCCTAACTAACCCACACACACTCCATAGTAGGCTTACCCTTCTTTTCCCAGGCTGGCTGGCGAACTTGAAAAAAACAACCATTTAGGGGAAAAAAATGAGGCAATTAAAATTAAAAGTGTTTTAGGCTAAGTAATGAATAAATTAACCCACTAAAAAGTTGCATCAAAGGCTATTACTCAGCATTTTATCAATTACAGGAATTTTTGCAAAATCTGTCCAGCCATTTGTTTATGTATCCCTGGGATCAGTGCCTAGAGTTCAATCATTCTCTTGATTCTTCCTATTGTTTTCAGGGACTGGATGAGAGCAATAAGTGACCTTTCTCTCACTCTCAGGCAGGGAGACAAACTGGTAAGAGTAGGAAAAGAACTCTTAGATAAATTATGACTAATCCAACTCTTATTATGAGGCACAAATATTGATTAACCTAAGTTACAATGGAAGTCAGTTTCCCAGACTCCTTCTCCCACTCCACAATGTCTAGTGTTCAGAAAGAAATGGCAGAGTCACAAAGATGATTTTAACATGAAGAGATGTGTTCAAGTCTTTGTTCCTGTCCTTTGGTAATAAGTGAAAGATAAACAGATAAAACAACATAAGGAAAATGCTAGACTCTGAGGATCTGTCCTCAAAATTTTATACCCACTTCCACCGAAAAGTTCAGAGGAAAAAATAGGTAACACGTTTATTGCTTTTACAGTAATCATCTTAAAATGCAAAGAATGCAGTCCTTTCTGGATATTTTATCTTCAAAAAGATGAAGACGATACAGGATGATTCAACGTAGTCTAAACAGACAAACAAAAAGCAAGTCTACCAGCACCGAAGTTAGGAAAATATTTCCCCTCATGTAGAATCCTCCTAACATAAAGTTTTCCCATGTATTTGTTGGGTCAACTAACATTCAGATAAACTGCACATAATCCTACAATGCCAAATGTTTAAGAAGTTTTTTTTGTTTTTGTTTTCTTGTTTTGAGATGGAGTTTCGCTCTTGTTGCCCAGGCTGGAGCGCTATGGGCCGATCTCAGCTCACCGCAACCTCCGCCTCCCAGGTTCAAGCGATTCTCCTGCCTCAGCCTCCCAAGTATCTGGGATTATAGGTGCCTACCACCACGCCCGGCTAAATTTTTTGTATTTTTAGTAGAGATAGGGTTTCACCATGTTGGCCATGTTGGCCAGGCTGGTCTCAAACTCCTGACTTCAGGTGACCTGCCCACCTTGACCTCCCAAATTGCCGGGAATACAAGCATGAGCCACTGCGCCTGGCCTAGAGAGCTCTTCTCAGGAACAGCCATTTCATACCATCATCAACAGGCTGCCTTGGTGGGTGACCAATGTGCTCCTGGAAAACCAGCTGTGAATAAGGTGAGCAAGTCATGGTGTCTACATGAGAAGAAAACTTCCAGATGTTCTTACTGCCTTTCTTCTTGATATTCAAGGTGGTTTCATAATTACAGTTACTTGATCTAAGAGGTAATTTAAAATTAGTAAAATTTATTAGATATGAGGATACTAAGTCTCAACGAAAGAGGACTGAAAAACCCCACAAAAGTAGCATTGAAAACCTAAGAGTCACTCAGTGACTAGCAAGGGCCCCGTCTGGTGTAAGTCATTTGGAATATGCCCTCCCCCTCTTCCAAGAAGAATGTTCACTGTCAATGAGAACAGCTTAATGTCTACAGGCTTTGTAATCCTTCCACTGGATTCCAAGCAAAATAACTATCAATACAACTAATCCTGACAATAAAAAGTAATCACAACCGCAACAAAAACACAGGAAAGGTAGTGCCAGGGTCTCACTCAGATTTCATTGCTTTGCTTTTCTCTGAAAGTCTTTGTAAAGCCCTCTTTATTAAATACTAAGAGTGACCTCTAGTGACTTATTTTGTTGCTGTATTTTGCCAGTTGATTGGTGAATTACTACTCAAGCATGCTTTTCTGTAAGTAATTCATTTATGTATTTATTTAGGCCAAATAGCAGTCTCCATTACAATACCCAAGGATTTTGATTTGATGTAAGTAACCACATTTTATTAATAAAGGCTTCTCACAAAAGCAGATGAAAGTTGAATCTAAAACATAGTACAGCATCCGACCAAGGAGTCCAGAGCTTGTTTTTGGGAGTGGCACACCAAGTGTAGGATTTACTGAGGCACAACTGAATGATGATGGGCAGTGAGTGCATGAACCCATGTGCGTGCCCCCTGTGTGAAGAACCCAAGCTTGAGCCTGTGGGTAGAACAGCACTGAGCTATGGCAAACTTTTCATGACTGCTAAGGTGAACTGCTGAAAGCTACCCTTAGTTATCCTGTAATAATCTAAATTTCCAAACATGGCCACTAGCATTTATTGGAACTTATTTCAAAAGAGATTTTGGCAGGAGGGCGCCAAAGCTAAGAGAGTGGAGATGCCACCGAAAAAAAAATAAAAGTGATTTCAGAACAAGGAGGAGGACATTTTAAAAATTCTAATCTCACGGTTTGCTTAAATTAATCAAGAAAGAAAGGCAACTCCCTGATAGAGATTTACTCCAAGCCAAAAAAAAAAAAGTGTAATTTTGTGTAAACATTCTTATGTGTGATAAAATATGGGTATATTATGTTTTGCTCAACTGTCTGGAATATCATCATTATATTTGAATCATAGCCCCTTCTAGAAATAAAGGCTTCCTAGGTATTTATCAAATTAAAGAAAAAAAAACAGGGAACCCAATGACAAATTAAATAATGTAAAATATGAGCGTCCAAGACAGGAATAATTTTCAAGATCGCCTAAATGGCCGAGTTTTGTCTTTAAGCAAGAACTTTCTACTACGAGAAACGAAGCCCCCTGACAGGGGTGTTCAAATGTTATTCCCTTAGTAGTTAGGGCAGGTTATTAATGTGGGGCTCTTAAATTTAGTTTCGCCTACAGGCACTCTGTCCCTATAGTGCATGGGAGTTAATTAGCATCTTAACTCTGAAGCTGCCAAGGTTGGCAAAACTGCTAACATCTAAGTTGATGCAGTATGATGTAATGTCTGCCAGTTTTTTTCCCTGTTAGACGTAATTCCTATAAAACGTTACAATCCTAAAAAGGAATAAATGACAGCATTTGCAAGCTAAACTCTTATTAAGATGTTCTTTTCGGGTTTTACAGAAACGTCCAGTTTCTCAATGAATATTCAGATACAGAGATTAAAAAGTCAAAACATGCATAGTACATCTTAGACTCCCCCACAAGAGGAAAGTCTATTGTAAACGAAATTGTCTTTTTCGGGTTGCAGTTCAAGAGATTTTTTTTTTAAGGTTCTTTCTTTTCAGGAGCATGTTCTGCAATTCCACTTCCAAATATTACCAATAATAAAAATACAAAGTTTTCCAGATAGCCTAGTGCAAGTTTTAGACCATCTGCTGTACTTACGTGGATTTCCTGCTCGTACGGGGCTCCAAGTGTGAGTGGGGAGAGGAGCAGCACCTTGAGGACGGCCCAGGCCGCCGAAGCCATGCTCACTTCGGCCGGGCGCCCCGAGACCCGGGGACGGCGACAGCCGCTCAGCGTCGCTCCTGCTCTCACTCCGGGTCCCCTGCGCGGCTCCGCCGCTGCTGTCCTCCCTCTCCGGTCTCTCCGGCTGTCTTCCTCACGCACCGGCAGCCCCCGCTTGTCGGGGAGGAGCCCCAACCTCTCCCGCCGGCTGCAGACGCTCCCGCCGAGCCGCGCCCGGCCCCAGGTCGGCCCCGAGGACTGGCGCCGCAGCTTCCCGGGGCGCTCGTGGCCGCGAGGCGCCGCCCCAGGCTCGGAGGCGGCAAGTTCGGGTGCGTCCCGGACACTAGGCGAGGGAGGCGGCCGGTGGCCACGCGAATCGCGAGGCGAGCGGCACAGGCACCCAGCTCCACCTGACGCTCTCCTCCCGTTACACCCGCCGCTCCCTCAGGTTCCTCCCGCCCACGGGGGCGGGGCGAGGCGGCCGCGGTGCGCGAACTCGCGCCAAGGACCGCGCCGTCAGCCTACGCCTGCAGGTGAGGAACGCCAGGCTTTATCACTCCGCTATTCACCAAACGCGGCGATGGCACCCAGGAAAGCCCGGTCCTGTTTCAGTTCAAACAGGGAAGATGGAGCAGAAATAACTGCAGCGTGTACTCGGGCAGACGAGCGCACACTTTGACTTTGCTAGGAATTTTGACTTGTAGAGAACCAAGCTGGGAAGCCGGGCCAGGAACAGGGCGAGGCCAGTGAGCCGGGGTTGTGCGAGTGCAAGCCTTTATTTAAAGTTTTGATATTCTGTCTATTATGAATTTTTTTGGTATTACATTCAATTTTTAACATATTTCATTCATTGAACATTAGCGTTACTTAACAGTTGCGCCAGAAGACTAGTGCATTAGTCCCTTCACCCTAGTCCCGGCCTTGGTGGAAATCTAAAATTTACATTTTATTCCAGTTTCTGTCCAAAGGAGCAATCCCTGCAAGCGTAGGATGAGGAGCTCAGTCCAGCAGCAGCTAACGCTACACGTCTTGGGCGCCTGCTGTGTGCTAGCGGGGGAGAGGAGGGGTCTTTCTCTGCCTCTTCTCCTCTGCTTATCAAATTCATAGTACAGGCAAAGATTGACAAACTCACTCACATTACCACCACCGCGAGGTTAAAAAAAAAGTTACTAAGCTTTTTGGATGGTATCTCGAAGAAATAGCTTATTAATCTTCTCTTTCTAAAGACAGGTTTGAAAGGCTTTTTCTGCATTAAAATGAATTCAAATGTAATACTAATAGAAGAATCTTACAAAGTCATTCTTGAATTATTAATTAGGTTCACTTAAACTACTTTTGCACAAGAACTCTGTAAATAGCTCCTCTTTCATTACAGAAAAAAAAATGATAACTCTAAAGTTTTGATTAACTGATCAGTTGCCTTGAGTGAGACAGAAAGAGAAAATGGAAACCATTTGCTAAATTGGACCTAGAGTAAAACAACAAATGTCAGTCTATTATTTTGTACCAATTTGTCAAGCATCAGAAGGAATCTTTAAAAATGTGAACTTGGCGGGGCGCGGTGGCTCACGCCTGTAATTCCAGCACTGTGGGAGGCCAAGGCAGGCGGATCACAAGGTCAGGAGATCAAGACCATCCTGGCCAACATGTTGAAACCCCGTCTCTACTAAAATACAAAAAAAAATAGCCGGGCGTGGTGATACACATCTGTAATCCCAACTACTAAGGAGGCTGAGGCAGGGGAATCCCTTGAACCCAGGAAGCGGAGGTTACAGTGAGCCAAGATCGCACCACTACACAGCAGCCTGGTGACAGAGCAAGACTCCGTCTCAAAAAATAAAAATAAAAGAAATGTGTACTTGGATGTTCAAAGTGATAGCTTAATGGAGAAAAGCCGAAAACTTCTACAGTGGTAGACATTAGCAATTTTTTTAAAAAATTATCTTCATTAAACTGCAAAATCACTAGTGTAGTGAGGGTGAATGCATTGTTCTACAACATTGGAGGAATATATTTATATTTATGAATATGATTCCCAATACAAAAAATACACATTTTACACACAGGTACAATAAAAATTTGTTCCAAATTGGCCATATCTACTAAATGTACACACTATTTTATACGGTTAAACCAATAAGCATCAGCATTTTCTTTTAATACAGGAAGCTTGTAATTTTTGTTTTGATTCCTCTGCTTTTGACTTAAAACTTATTTAGGTTTATTCTACTTAAGTTTTTTGATTAGGGGACTTGAAGTCCTTAGACAGAAATGTGAGTCTTGAAATGCATTTTATGTGGCTGTGATTGCTGCTACACGGTTAAATTTTTATTTAAATCATCATAGACACTTGCTGTAGTGATAATGCTGGCAATGAACTTTGCAGACTAAGACTGGTGAGGTTCTAGAAATTACTTTGCCTTCTAGAGAAGCATTTGTTACAATCATCACACACTACACATTTGCTGGACAAATGAAGGCATAAATTCGAGGTGGTTGATGTAACTAGAACACTGGATGTCCCAGAAAAAAATATTAAATATCACAGATATAAATGTTTTATATGTTGCAGCTTTATTTCCTTTCTTTCCTACTTTCCATGATAATGCAATTGAAACTTTGAAACTTCTTACTTACCTTCTATTTAACCTTAACATGGATAATAAATACAATCATTATATTTTTATTTCCATTTGGATAATGGTTACATAATTCAACCAGAATAAGAAGGGAATAAGATCTACCTTGTAATAAGCACATATTGAGGAAGTGAGTATATTTATATTGGAACAAATGATACTGAGGTGTGTTTGATGACTAGCTTCTGAATTGTAAGAATGTAAATGTTAAGACAGGCTCTTTTCAAATTCGTTCTTGAATATTTTGAATTATAAAATAAACGTTTTTACAAGAATTGTATAAGGAAAATGTTAATAATTGCCACTACCATCACCCCAACCCCACTGAGGTAACCAATGATACATAATAGGCTAACAGGCTGGTATGTATCCTTATGTATCCTTATTTTGGCTCTTCTTCTTTCTTCTTTTCTTTTCTTTTTTTTTTTTTTTTTTTTTTTTGAGAAAGTGTCTTGCTCTGTCACCTAGACTGGAACGTAATGCCGTGATCTTGTCTCGCTGCAACCTCTGCCTCCCAGGTTCAAGCAATTCTTGTGCCTCAGCCTCCTGAGTAGCTGGGACCACAGGTGAGTGCCACCACATTCAGCTAAGTTTTTGTATTTTTGGTAGAGACAGGGATTTTCCATGTTGCCCAGGCTGGTCTCGAACTTCCTGAGCTCAAGTAATCCACCCGCCTTGGCCTCCCAAAGTGCTGGGATTACAGGCGTGAGCCACCACACCTGGCCTTGGCTCTTATATATAAACATATACAACCTTGTACACAGAGGTGTGCTTATTTTGTCTCGATATGGTTTTACCTCGTACTTTACACTCTCACCCTGCAATTTTATCTTTTCTCTTTGTAGTATACCATGTGCATTCCAGTCTAAGCTAGAACTTAGTTTTCAGTTCTAGAAACTAGAGTGAGAATACAAAAATGTAACCACATTTGCCTGCCAATCTAATAGCACTTTAATTCCTAAATCGATCTACTTTCACAAATATGCTACTTCTCAAAGAATTATTTTTCTTATGATATTTTTCTAAGCAATGAAATGTGATGTTAGTCAGATTTTTAAAATACACTAGTGTATTAGTCAAGACCCAGAAAGAAAGCGTGATTTACTCAGATAGTTTAAGGGAACAGACTGTAAGGAAAAGTGTGGGGACGCACAAGTGACGTTGTGGCACCCAAAGACAAGCAATAGCAGAAAGCCTTTACCACCTACAGCAGAGGGGCAGAGGGAGAAAAGGTTGCTACCAGATCCCCAGAAAGCAGCAGCCAGGGAACAGAAAGTTCTGGCAGGAGCTGTAGTCATAGAAGTAAAAAAAGCTGGCCAGGTGCAGTGGCTCACAGCTGTAATCCCAGCACTTTGGAGGCCAAGGTGGGTAGATCACGAGGTCAAGGTATTGAGACCGTCCTTGTCAACATGGTGAAACCCCATCTCTACTAAAAATACAAAATTTAGCTGGGCATGGTGGTGCGTGCCTGTAGTCCCAGCTACTCGGGAGGCTGAGGCAGGAGAATCACTTGAACCAGGGAGGCAGAGATTGCAGTGAGCTGAGATAGCACCATTGCACTCCAGTCGGGCAACAGAGCGAGACTCTGTCTCGAAAAAAAAAAAAAAAAAAAGAAGTGAAAAAAGCTGTTGTCAGAGCCTGAAAAACGGGAGTGAATAGGGAACCCTATTCACAGAAACCCTCCTGTTTCTGTGGGTGACTTTCATTAGCCAAAACCAACTGGAAGTCAGCCGGGAGGGAAGCAGCGTGACACTCGGGCAGGAAGGGTGACACTGGGGCTGGAAGGGTAGAGGGTAGTTCTGAGGACCTCCACAAAGAATGGCCAGCACATCCCAGAACACTGACACTTATCAAATCAAAAGTGATCACATCATTTGTGAAAGTTTATTTTTGTTTTGTGTATTCACGTTCTTGAATGAATGATTTATAAAGTAATGGCTTAGAATAGAAATCTAAAGCTTTTATTTTTTAAATTATGAACTGAAGTAATTGTACTTGCTAGAAATTAAACCAGAACTTTGAAGTCAAATAGTTTACTCTTCTATTTATATTAACAGGGAAGATTAATTGTGCTGAGTATCATAGTTTTCAATAGAGTTTTTATTAACATCAGGAAATCACCAGAGTCCACTTACCTTTCCTTATTTTTCACAGAAATAGAAAGATTAATGTTCTCATAGAGCAAAAAGATGAGGTCTCACTTCTTGTGGCCTGCTGACATCCATCAATATTTAAGAAAAACAATTCTCACATTTCAGGGCCAATTGGGAATGAAGTTGAGCTCAAATACAAAGGCAAGTATTCTTTGTTAAAACATTATATTTTTTTGGGAAATCAATAAGCTAGCCTAAAATCTAATCCTTCAAAACTACAATAGGTTAAGAAAACAAGTGAATAAATAGTAAACAAGTTGAAATTTTCTCTCCAGTTTCTTATCACTAGCTAATTGGGAAGAATTGAAAAGTTAGAAGAAAATTATAATCAAGCTATTCCATTAAAAAGTTGCTTAACTGTTTTAGCGAAATTAATTCTATAGGGAGCCCTGATTGCATATTTGATAAGGAACATTAACACTAATATGTAAAATACCATATGTGCTCATGTATTAAAGAAAGAATTCTTCCAAATGTTCTCTTTTATATGAAAAGATAAGTCTTACCCTAAATGTACGTTAAACTTAGAGAAAGAACAGTCACAGTTAGAATGTAATTTTGGGGACTAGGAAATCAACCCCAGACTTCAGCAAATCAATGTTCTACCACTGAAGTGTGCTAATATTTAGTATGAAATCCCTTATGGATTTCAGATCTTTTCCTGAAAGCAAATTTTAATATAGCAGAGGTCATCTGGTCTTGGGCTGGAGATGGGGAGAATGAGAGGTGGAATGTACCGTAAGTGGTAGAGTCTAGGGACGGCAGAGAGTAAAGAAAGGCATTAGTTAAATGTCAGAGGTGAATTTATTCACTTTGTAGTTTTGTCTAAACTGAAAACCAATTCTTGCTTGAATGGATTGCTAGAGAATGCTTCTCTCATAAGGCAAGAATAAAGTTATAATTGTAAAACTTCAAGCTTAAAATAATGGGACTCTATGTTTGGGGCATCTTTTTAACTCAGCTAATCTAAGGATATAAGAAAACACTGTTCCTATTTAAGGAGCAAAAATTGGTAGATACGTGTTTGGGAGAATTTTTAGATTTGCCAGCATTTGTGTTTCAGAACGCTCAACAGCCTCATGGCAAGCCTGAATTTCTGGATATAATGAAGCGGAGACTGTTTTGCCTTGAGTAGATCCAGTTCGTGAAGTCTCAGGGGAATAGCATGCTTCATGCCTGCCAGCAGACGAGCCTCAAAGTGCCTGAAGGAAGCACTTTGACCAGAAGGTAGATAACTCTTATTATAGAAGGAGAAGGAGTGTGTAATTCATCTCCTACTGGTAAGAATAGTTATTGCTTTTGCAAACACTGTAAATGTGCAATCTAGAAGCTAGAAATAAGTATGCAGTTAGAAGGAAGTCTTTTTTACATATGTAGTAAGACTACTACACTTTCTGCAGCGGTAAAGCTAAGCAGAGATTGTAAATCTAAGCAGAGAGGTATCCAGGATTGTGGTAGTCTACACTGAGTATTCCTACATATGGTAGAGAAAAAAGAATGAAGATTACATGCAGGGTAGCTTCCTAAGAATGTTAGATAAGAACATCTGCAGAACAACTTATTATGCATCTTCTGGTCCAAATTTCAAAGAAACTGCTCCTGAATATAAGGATATAAAAAGAGAGAGAGCGAAAGGGAGAAAACGAAATAGCACTCAAGTGACAACATATTTGGTTGCACTTAATATTTAGGAAAGCCTGTGACTCAGGGAAATGAGATGATTTGGAGGTAGACTTTAGAAACAAAAGCAAGACACTGAAGTTCTCTCAAAACCTGGGATCCTATTTTTTATAATAAACCGAAGTGTATCTTTTTTGATTAACTTGTGAAAATTATTTGAGAATAATTTATGAAAAGTTCCCACTGCTATAATATACTAAGAGCTCAATAAGTTATTCATATTTTATTTTCATTAATTAAAATAAACCCAAATCCCATTAAGAACTTTCTCAAAGACTCATAACCATTACTACAAAATCCTCTGTTGTCACATTTCTTTTCATTCCATAAATTAAATAGACCCTTCTTTTTCTCTAAAGGCTATTTAAACATATTATGTTTCCCGGGAAGGCTATGGTTAAATGTTGGCATTTGTCCTTATGCTCCTGTAGTTTCCTGTTGTAGCAGTGTAGAATGAAGTTATGCCAGAACGATTTCCACGTAAATATTGAATAAAGTGGACTCTTCATGGTTCAAAGAGTTTTGTGCCAATATGTTTATTCTCTTACGTGTTCAGTGTAAATTTACGAAAATTTAATATTCTCTCATAAACACCTAAGTGTAGTTATCATTAAATACAGATTCACAATCAAGTTAGGACTGCTGTTCATTTTGTTTCATTATGATTCGTTCTTTTTAACTTCTTGTTTCTATCAAAAAATCTAACAGATGGTAATTTGTCAAGTGCCAATTGTGCATGTGATGCCTACTTATATAAGAAGATTCCTGACACTAGGCTCATCTTCTACACAATGCCTCAGAAAAAAGGCAAATAAATTTTAAAGCTCTACATTCTTGGGCAAATTTCACCCTTAAACAAAAACTCAGCCAATTGTAGTAATCTTATAAATAGCCATTTTAGGGAGCCCAAAGTTTTCTTATCATTAAAGCTCTAGTTGAATGAAATGTCAAAGTATTGGTCTGATGATTAAGTTTCTTTTTTTCAGATATAAATAAGTTAATTTTGATGTATTTTATTTCCTCTTTAAAAATCACCCTTTTGAGGCATGGTGGCACATGCCTGTAATGCCAGAATTTTGGGAGGCCAGGGAAGGCAGATACTTGAGGTCATGAGTTCGAGACCAGCTTGGCCAACATGGTGAAACCCCATCTCCACAAAAAATACAAAAATTAGCCAAGCATGGTGGCACACACCTGTAATCCCTGCTACTTGTGAGGCTGAGGCACGAGAATCACTTGAACCCCAGGAGGAAGGGGTTGCAGTGAGCCGAGATTGTACCACTGCACTGTAGCCTGGGTGGCAGAGTGACACTCCGTATCAAAAAAAAAAAAAAAATGCCACCCTTTTGAATGCTTAGACACTACTGGTGGAAATGTAAGTTAGTTCAGCCACTGTGGAAAGCACTGTGGTAATTTCTCAAAGAACTCAAAACAAAATTACTATTCGACCCAGCAATCTCATTACTGGGTATCTACCCAAAGGAATATAAAACATTCTACCATAAAGATATATGCATGTTTATGTTTATCACAGCACTATTCACAATAGCAAAGACACAGAATCAACCTAAATGCCCATCAGTGGAAGACTGGATAAAGAAAATGTGGTACATACACACCACAGAATACTACACAACCATAAAAAAGAACGTCATCATGATGTTCTTTGCAGTAACATGGATGGAGCTGGAGGCTGTTATACAAAGCAAACAAACACAGGAACAGAAAATCAAATGCCGCATGTTCTCACGTATGAGTGGTAGCTAAACACTGAGTACATATGGACACAAAGAAGAGAATAACAGGCACAGGGGCCTGCTTAAGGGTGGAGGGAGGGAAGATGGTGAAAACTGTGAAGCTCCCTATCCAGTACTTTGCTTATTACCTGGGTGGCAAAACAATCTGTACACCAAACCCCATGACATGCAATTTACCTAACAAACCTGCATATGTACCTCTGAATCTAAAACAAAAGTTAAAAAATAGTAACAATAATCACACTTTTAACCTATCTTTTGACATTTAAAGTTTGCAAAGGCAAAGTTTTATTCGCCTATGGAACACGGTTTACTAACTGAGCAACTCTGGGCAAGTTACTCTCTTGGCCTCTTAAGCAGGGATAAAAACAGGACATGCCTCCAGATATTCCTGTGAATATTAAGTGAATGGAAATGTACTGGACACTTAGAAAAATGCTTGGATTGTGGTGCTATTTAAGTGCCATTATAATGGCAGCATTATATGAACAGAAATGAAAAACTTTAAAATACATGTGAAGAAATATTTTAAAAATCTAATCATCAGTATGATATAACTAGAAATTTTATTTAGGTACTAAAAGTCAGAATATTTCTACTTAAAATTCTAGATACAATGAAAATAACATTAAAAAATGAAAGTAAAATAAAGACTTTCAGACATAGAACACCTGAAATACTTCATCTCTAATATACCCACTTTACAATAAATGTTAAAGTTTTAGGCAGAAGAAAATTGAAAAACTGATACTAGTTGGAAATATAAATATATACAAAGGAATGTGGAACACTGGACATGGTAACTACATGGATAAAATTCTGAAATGCTTTTCTCATTATTTAAGTATTTTTAAAAGATAAGTAACAGTAATAACAATGTAGCATGAGGTTTATAACACATGTAGAAGTCAAATTTATGACAGTGATGGTATAATGCCTGTGAGGAGAAAAATGGAGTATGCTATTGAAACATTTTATATGTGAAGTAATATAACTTGAATATATACTGTGAAAAGTTAAAAATAAATGCTATAAACCCTAAGCCAACCACTAAAATATGCCAACAAAGAGTAAAGGCTGATAAGCCAATCAAAGAGATAAGATGAAATTCTTAAAGAAATTTTCAATTATCCCTAAAAAAGGGCTATAAAGGAGAATAAGTAACAAAGTACAGAGGAAACAAATAAAAACCAATTTAAGAAAATAAACTTAAATCTAACTATATCAATAATCACATTAAATATCAATTGCCCCAAAATACTAATATTGACAGATCAGATTTTAAAAAAGCGAAAGCTAAGAGTATTCTGCCTACAAAAAAATACAGTTTATATAAGTAAGATGAGTAAACACTGAAAATGAGTAAATTTAAAAAGTAAGCTAAGTAAAAAGATGAAAAAATATACACTAAACACTACTGCAAAGAAACCTGAAGTGACCATAGTAGTATCACACAAAGTAAAGTTCAGTCGAATGGGTATTACTAGAGATAAACAAAGTCATTTCAAAATAATGAAAGGGTCAGTTTGTCAAGAGGAATAAAAAAACCTAAATGTTTATATAACAAATCACGTACCTTCAAAATACATGAAGCAAAATATAAAGATTATAAGAAAAATAAACATTTTTCTTTCCACATTATAGTCAGTTTTTGTTTTTTGTTTTGTTTTTTGATGGAGTTTCGCTCTTGTTGGCCAGGCTGGAGTGCAATGATGTGATCTCAGCTCACTGCAACCCCTGCCTCCCAGGTTCAAGCCATTCTCTTGCCTCAGCCTCCCCAGTAGCTGGGATTACAGGCACCCGCCACCACCTCCGGCTATTTTTTGTATTTTTGGTAGAGATGGGGTTTCACCCTGTTGGCCAGGCTGGTCTCAAACTCCTGACCTCAGCTGATCCACCTACCTCGGCCTCCCGAAGTGCTGGGATTACAGGTGTAAGCCACCGCACCTGACCAAGTCAGATATTTTCATACCTCTATATCAACAATTGATACAGCAAGTAGACAAAAATTCAGTAGGAATGTAACAGGTTTGAGCAACACTTGACCTAATTGACATGTATAGAAAATTCCAAATATCAACTGTCAGATACACACTGTTTTTAAATGTACACAGAATATTTACCAAAAAAAAAAATATGCTGGATCATAAAATTAATCTCAGTGATGTCAGAAAAATGGCAGACTAGAAAACTTCAGAACTTTGTCCCTCACAGAAACATTAAAGAAACAACTAAAAATTGGTTAAACTGACTTTTAGGAACTGTGGAAAACAGCTCAAGGTTTACAGAAAACAAACAAACATCCAAACACAATGGAGCAACATTCAAAGTGATAGAAAATTGTTTGGCATTTTTACTTGGCTTTGCCACACTCCATCCCTGGAATTGCACAGAATGATCTCAGCAAAGTGATGGCCAAGCTCCCAACTCCTTCCCTGGAACTGGAGAGAGGAAACCAGACTTTATTTGCAACGTTCTAACCTGTCTCGGAGCTCCATGTTGAATTAGTCTCTGTTTTTTCTAACTCACAGGTCAGACAGCAAAGATCAGAACAGTTCAGATCTCAGGCTATGAAAACCAATAGAAGACAACAAACATAACTTGTGAATACTGCTGTGAAATGCATGACAGACCTGCACATGCCTGGAGCAACAGATTACACACAGAGGAATACAACAGAATATGTGTGACTCTGAGAAGATGCAGGGCTAGGACCCCTAGGGAAATTAAGACATTTTTTTTAAAGCTATGTACTCTAGGAAAAAATGAAGAAAATCATACACAGGCCCAGGGAAAATGAAGTCTGATAAAAGATCACAGAAGATGAAAAAGCCTTCACACCAGGCTGATCTCAAGTCTCAGAGCATGCCCTTCTAATTATTGAAGGGCTTAGTCTGAAAACACTGGGAGAAGGAATATCTTTTTTATTCTAAATGCCCCATTTTCCACAACAACAACAACAAAATCACAAGGTGTTCAAAGAGACAAAAAAGCATAACCCAATCAAAGGAAGAAAATACAGTTGCAGAAACTATCCCCGATGAAACATCGACATTTGAAATACTAGACAAAGACTTTAAAAACAACTATCTTAAATATGCTCAATGAACTAAATAAAAACATAGACAAATAACTAAAAAGTGAAGAAAATAATATACGAACAAAAGGAGAATATCAACAAAGAGCTAGAAATTATTTTAAAAGGACCAACAAGAAATTCTGGAGATGAGAAATACAAATGTGAATTTAAAAATTCATGAGACAGCTTTAACAGAAGACTTTAGCAGGTAGAAGAAAGAAGCAGCAAACAAGAAGAAAGATTATTTAAATTTTTTGAGTCTAAGGACCAAAAAGAAAAAAAAAATTGAGCAGAGCTTAAGGTATTTAAGAGTCACCATTGAGTAGACCAGTTATTCATTAAAGAAGTTCCCAAAGAGAAGAGAGAAAGAAGGAGTCAGTAATTTATTTGACAACATAAGTATTAGAGGGTTTGAACCAGAGTGATTCCATTTTGAGTGAGGGCTAGGAAAATGAGGCTGAGACTTGCTGGCATGGATTCTCAGAAAATTAGGCATTCCTAGCTTCTAGATGTTTACAAATAAGGGAACAAATTAATGATCCTTACTAAAACAGACAAGACTAGGGAGTGTCCAGATATCCCAATATCTGGAGAATGAGGGCAATCCTAATTTTGCTTTGAAGATTCTTGTAAAATATAGTAATTAAGAAAATTAATCCTTTATCACAAATTCTTGTAGGAGAGCATATCTCCCCATATATTCAACCATTGTTCTTGCTCAATTAAAACACAAAAAGTAGAAAAAGTATGCAACACAAAAATAAGAGCTAAGAGCAAGGACAGCAAAGAAAAATTATTAACAAATATGGTACATATTAATTCAGCTATATCAATAATCATCTTAACTGTCGATAGTCTAAAATGCACCAATTAAAATACAGAGACTGTCATAGTAAATCCAAAAACAAGACCCAGCTGTCTACAAGAAACCCACTTTAAATTTGAAGACCCACAGAGATAAAAATTAAGGTGCTGGAAAAGATACTGAGGTAAGTTATAAAGGGTGGTCATAGCCTCCCTTAAAGGAGAACAAAGTTGCTAAATTGATAGAGAACGAACTACCCGAAAATGCACGAACCACATCATGGGGTCATGGTTAGGACATCCTGCAGCAAGGAGGTAGAAGAATAGAATGTAGAATTCCCAAATTCGCACAAGCACGGAAACCCATGATTAGTGTCCCTGGGCTCACCTATATTCACTATAATAGTAAAAGAAAAACACCTCTGGGTGGAGATTTAAGATGCTAATGAGACATGCAATGTAATACTAGCAGGTACAAGCACAGCACATGTGCAGCCAGGGGATCACCCATAACATGCCCATCAGCAGCACCCCTTCCCACCCCTCCATGAATAATCATGTAAATCTCCCATAAAGGGCGATCCCCCAGCATCAGACAGGGCTGTCTCACCTTTGAGTAGCCAGCTCTTATCAGCTGTCACAGTGTACTTTTGCTTTGCAATAAACTCTTTTGCTTACTTTTATTCTGGACTCGCTCTCAAATGCTTTTGTGCAGCAAAGTCAAGAGCCTGAAACAGCCCACTGGCAACAATAACACTCTAACAGTAATCCAAAGAAAGCAGGGGTAGCTCTATTAATGACACGTCCCACTTCAGAACAAGAAGAATTATCAAAAAATAGACTAATTACGTAATAAAAATGGAGTCAGCTCTCCAAGAAGACATAAGAATCCTTAATGTTTATGAACCTAAAAATGGAGCATCACTATATGTTAGGCAAAAACTAATAGAACTTCAAAGAAAAATAGATGAATTTATTACTGTACTTTGAGACTTTAACATCTTTCTACTAGTAATTAGCAGATTAAACAGGCAAAAAAATTAGGAAAGACATATTATAATTCAAATCAACAGTGACGTTAATCAACTGCATCCAATTGACATGTATAGAATAATTCACCCAACAAGAGCGGAATACACATGCTTCTCAAGCTCCCATGGAATGTTCACAAAGACACATCATTATCTAGGCCATTAAAAAGCACTTATTTAAAAGCATATAAGTCATGCAATTATGCTCTATGGCCACAGTGAAATTAAGCTAGAAATCAACTTCGGAAAGATAGCTGGAAAACATTAAAATACATGAATACTTAACATTACACTTCTAAATAAAAAATGGATCAAAGAAGTCCTGAGATAAATTTTAAAATATTTCGAACTAAATGAAAATGAAAATACAACTTTAAATTTCAACACCCATAGAGATAAAAATTAAAGAGATAGAAAAGATACTGCAGTAAGTTACAGAAGGTGGTCATAGCTTTTCATTTTCAATTACATCTCACAGAAGTATGTGAAATGCAGTACAACAATGCTTTGATCAAAATTATAGCATTGAATGCAAATGTTGCACCCCAAGGAGGGTCTAAAATCAATAATCTAAGTTTTCACCTTAAGAAACCAGTAAAGGAAGAACAAATTAGACTCAAAATAAGCAGAAGAAAAACATAAGAATCAATAAAATTGAAGACAGAAAATCAATAGAAAACAGTCAACAAAATAAAAATCTGATTCTTTGAACAGATAAATAAAATTGATAAATCTCTATCCAAAGTAAGAGAGAAAAGAATACAAATTATTAATATCAACATTTAAAGAAGAACCACCTCTACAGATTCAATGGACATTAAAACATTAAAAAATATGATGAACAACTTCATAGATTTGATAGCCCACATAAAATGCAGCATTTCTTTGAAATATACAATCTACCAATATTCACACCAGGAGAAAAAGACAATCTGAGTTGTCCTATATCTATTAAAGGAATTGAATCAATAATTAATAAGCTGATAAAATAGAAAGTACCAGGCCCAAAAGGGTTTTCCTGGTAAATTCTAACACTGACGAAGAAAAATTATAACAGTTCTCCAGAATCTCTTCCAAAAAATAGAAGCATAGAGAATGCTTCCCAAGTTATTCTGTGAGGTCATTATTACCACAGACCAAAACCAAAGACACTACAAGAAAGAAAAACCATAGAATACTATCTTTCGTTAAGATAGATGCAAAAATCCTGGACAAAGTATTAACAAATTAGATTCAATAATGTACAAAAAGAGGATGAAGTGGACCTTATACTAATTATGCAAGGCTAGTTCAACATTTGAAAATAAGCTTATGTAATTCATCACATTAACAGGATAAAGAAAAAAACAAGATCATATCAACAAATGCAGAAGAACATTTGACAAAATCTAACATCCATTAATGATAACTCTCAGCAAATTAGGAGCAGAGGGAAACTTCCTCAAAGTGACAAAGAACATCTCTAGGAAACTTACAGCTAACATCATATTCCCTGGTGAGAAATCAGATGCTTTCCTGGTAAGATGAAAAACAAGGCAAGAATGCCTGCTCTCACCTCTCTTACTCAGCATCATCCTGAGGGTCCTAGCTAATGCAATAAAACATGAAACATACATAAAAGTTAAACAGATTTGGAAGACAGAAATAAGACTCTCTGCTCAGAGATGGCATGATTATGTAAAAAATCCCCCAAAAATCAACCAAAACATTTGTGGAACTAACATATGGTTATAGTAAGGTTGTAGAATATAATGTTAACATACAAAAGTCAGTTGATTTCTTACATAGCAGCAATGGGCAATTGGAATTCAAAATTAAAAGCATAATACCATTTACATTAGCATTAAAAAGAGAAATGTTTAGGCATAAATCTAATAAAACATGTACAGGTTTATATGAGGAAAAACTACAAACTCTGATGAAAGAAATCAAACTAATTTCTGTATGATTCCAACTATATGACATTTTGGAAAATTAAAAATTATAGACACAGTAAATAGCTCAGTGGTTGCCAAGAGTTTGAGGGAAGGGACGGGGTAAATGGAACTCAAGAGATTTTCAGAATACTAACACTGTTATGTATAACACTGTAATTTTTGATATATGTCATTATATATTTGTCGAAACCCATGGAACGTCAAACACAAAGAGTGAAGCCTAATATAAATTATGGGCTTTAGTAATTAATGGGGTATCAATACTGGCTCATGGATTGTAACAAACATGCCACACTAATGTAAGATATTAAAAATAGGAGAAACTGCAGGGAGGTATATGGGAACTCTCTGTATTTTTCTTTCATCTTTTCTTCTGTAAACTTAAATCTTCTTAAAAAATGAAGCATCTTATTTTTTAAAATTTTCTAAATACATTAATAAAAAGTGAGAAATTCACAAAGTAGATACATGGAGCAAAAGCAGATAATGCTGAAAGAAGAGATAGGCAAATCTACAATTATAGTTGGGGATTTCAATCTTCTCACTAACTGACAAAATTGCTAGTCGGAAAATTAGCATAGATGTAAAAAAATATGAACAACACAATTCACCAACAGGATCTAATTGCTATTCATATGTATACATTTACCAAATGAAGGAAACTCCAGTAAGATTAAAAACTGCTCATCAAAAGTAATAGAAGGCAGAAGAAAGTGGAATGACTTATTAAAAGCACTGAAAGGAAATAAGAGACCAAGAATCTTATATCTGGCAAAACAATATTCTAAAAATAAAGGTAAAATAGACATTTTCATATAAACAAATATTGAGAAAATATGTTGCTGGAAGATTCATCTTAATATTTGTTAACACTAACAAAAGATTTCCAGGCTGATTCCTGATATGCATTCAACCCCACATGAAAAAACAAAGAGGCCAGTAAATTGAACTTTATAGATAATTGTTAAAGAGAGTATAATTGCATATTTTATCTACTTTCCTTTCTTAAATAATTTAAAGTGCAATTGCATAAAATGATATATATACACACATATTGTTGGGTTCATAACCTACAGAAATGTAATGTATTTGAAAATAATGACACAAAGGATATGAGCAGAAGCAAATCTATATTGGACCAACCAAGAAAATGACACCAGATGGTTTTTCAAATGTACAAAAATAAAGAGAACCAGAAATGGCAGATAAGATGATTAATGTCACAAACTTTATAAATATGCACTTGTTCTGCCTTCTTCCTCAGCTTATTTAAAAGATGCAAAAATGGCCGGGCATGATGACTCACGCCTGTAATCCCAGCACATTGGGAGGCTGAGGAGGGCAGATCACAAGGTCCAGAGATCAAGACCATCCTGGCCAACATGGTGAAACCCCCTTTTTTTTTTTTTTTTTTTTGAGACGGAGTCTTGCTCTGTCACCAGACTGGAGTACAGTGGTGCGATCTCGGCTCACTGCAACCTCCGCCTCCCGGATTCAAGCCATTCTTCTGCCTCAGCCTCCCAAGTAGCTCGGACCACAGGCACGTGCCACCATGCCTGGCTATTTTTTGTATTTTTAGTAGAGACAGGGTTTCACCATGTTGGTCAGGATGGTCTCGATCTCCTGACCTCGTGATCCGCCCGCCTCGGCCTCCCAAAGTGCTGGGATTACTGGCGTGAGCCACCTCGCCCGGCCTCGGTGAAACCCCCTCTCTACTAAAAATGCAAAAATTAGCTGGGCGTGGTGGTGCGTACTAGTACTCAGGAGGCTGAGCCAGGAAAATCGCGTGAACCAGGGAGGCGGAGGTTGCAGTAAGCCGAGGTCATGCCACTGCACTCCAGCCTGAGCAACAGAGTGAGAATCCATCTCAAAAAAAAAAAAAAAAAAAAAATGAGAGATTCAACTGTGCGCTATCTACAGGAGAGACACTTCAGATTCAAAGATATTAATAGACTAAAATAAAAAATATAAAAAGATATACCATGCAAACACCAACCACAAGAGACCTAGAGTAACTATATTAATATCAGAAAAATAGACCTTAAAACAACAAAAATATTATTGGATGATGTGATTTGGCTCTGTGTTCCTACCCAAATCTCACCTTGAATTGCAATAATCTCCATGTGAGAAGGACCCAGTAGGTGGTAACTGAATCATGGGGGTGGGTTTTTCCCATGCTGTTCTTGTGATAGTGAATATGTCTGGTGAGATGTGATGCTTTCATAAAGCATACTCTCTTGCCTGCCACCATGACTGTAAAATGTGACTTTGCTCCTCCTTGCCTTCCACCATGATTGTGAGGCCTCCCCAGCCATGTCAAACCTCTTTCCTTTATAAACTACCCAGTCACAGGTATGTCTTTGTTAGCAGTGTGAGAACAGACTAATACATCAGAGATAAAGAAAGACATGCTGTAATGTTAAAGAGACAATACCTTGAGAAGGTATAAAAATTATAAACCTGTGTGCACTGATCAAAATATTTCCAAAATTCACAAAACAAAAACAGACTGAATTAAAGCTAGAATTCAACAATAATAGTTGGAGATGGTAATAGTTGCAGACATCAATATCTCACTTTCAATAATAAGACAAACTAAATAGTTGCTAGCAATAATATAGAGGACTTGAGTAACAGTATAAACTAGCTAGATCTAACAGACATCGACAGTGTAGTACACCCAAAAGCAGAATATTACTCTCAAGTGCACATGGGATATTTCCTAAAATAGATCATACGCTAGGCCAAAAACCAAACCTCAAAGAGTAGAAAATGATTCTTCTTTGATCAAAATAGAATTAAATTAGAAATTAAAAACAGAAAGAAATTCGGTAAAAGCATAAATATATAAAAATTAACAACATACTTCTAAATAACCAGTGAGTCAGAGATGAGACCACAATGAAAAATAAGCAGAAGAAAGGATATAATAAACATTGAAATAGAAATTAAAGAAATAGAAAAAAGTGATAATCAACAAAACAAGAGTTGGGTCTTTAAAAAGATTAACAAAATTAACAAACCTTTAGCTACACTTACAGGGAGAAAGAAAGATTCAACTTACTAAAATTAAGAATGAAAGAGGGGACATTGCTACTGACCTTATAGAAATAAAGAGAACTATACAAGATAATAGGAAAAGAAAAGGTATGTCAACATGTTAGATAACTTTGACAAAATATCAAATTCTAGAATAATATCTACCACTCATTTAAAGAAGAATTAGTGCCATTCTTCACAAGCTCTTCAAAAATATTGAATATTTATTACGGCATTACTTATAATAGCCAAAAAGTAAAAACAACCCCAATGTTAATTAACTGATGAATGGATAAATATAATATGGTGTATCTATATATCATGTCTTGACCAGAAAAAAAAAGGAATGAAGTACTGACAGATGCTGCAACCTGGGTGAAGATATCATATTGTTGCAAATATCGTGCTGGATAAAAGAAACTAGAAACCGAGAGTGCATTTTGTATTATTTCATTTCTATAAAGTCTCCCAAACAGGCAAGTTTAGACAGTGGTTGCCTAACAATGTGAGGTGGAGGAGGAATGGGAAGTGATGGCTCATGAGTACTGAGACTCATAAAAATGTTATAAAATTAAACTTTGGTGATGATTGAACAACTGAATGAATATATTAATATGTATCAAACATTTTAAGTGGGTAAATTACATGAAATTTAAATTATGGCTAAACAAAGCTGTTCTTAAAAAGTGTACCAGCAGCAGAAAGTTAGTTATAAATTAATCAGGAATAAACATTGCTCATCTTGATTAAGCTTATAATGGATGATGATTATTTTACTTGTTTCATTTTATAGGAATCAGTTTTAGATTCAGTGATTAAACAAAGGACTACTTTTACACTCTACTTATTTTTTAAGTAAAAAAATAAATTATTAAAAAATGTATAAGCTGGTTCATATAAAACTCACCCTTCCATCTCTTTACTTCCACTTACTTTAGTTATATTTCAGGTTTCATTCAATATTGTCTATGGAATCTGTTAATTATTATTTAAAGGGAAGAGGAAATAAGTAGGGAATTAATTATGGAGCCATCCAAACAGTAAAAGATCTGAGAAGATGTTGTGCTGACTTAAAGTTCTACAAATGCTAAGAAAGTAAAGTCTTGATTGTCTTGGATTTTATTTTATAAATATTATTTTGTTGACAATATGCTAAAGTACATACAATTAATTTAAAATAAAAATAAGGTATATGAAAATACGTAAGATGCAGCTAACGCAGGGGTGAAAGGAAAATTTTTATTACTAAATGTTTATATCAGAAGTAATAAAGGCCTCAACCTACTAAGTTCCTACCTCAAACAACAAACAGCAATCAAACAAAAACAAGAAAAAAAAGAGCAATATAAGACCAAATCAAGAAAAAGCATATTTTTGTAAAACTTTCAAATTATCCTCTAAAAATAGTCATGAGTTCAGAATTTCGTGTATAAATTCTATGTTATGTCTCCTTACCTTTAAAATGCATTTCTTTTCCTTGATATAAATGTATTATCTGTACTGCTATGAATACTGAAAAGCCATAACTAAGGCTTTTTTTTTTAACTTTGCAAATGGAATAACGGAGAAAAGGAAGGATGGGATTCTCCTGAGATATTTAGATAAACGTTAGAGAGAAAGAAAAGGTTCAAGTTGATATTCTGATAAACTTGATAAATCACATGGACAAATCTGACATTTATGAGCATAAACGAAATGAAAAACAATATAACTGGGTGTAAAGAAAGAAGGAGATCAAAAAAGAATACAGGGTTAAATAGTCCCTCATATTGGTCACAAGGCCAAATCAGCTGGTTCAGAATGTCATTTACTGCAGTGAGAATGTCTCACTAAATTTCCCCCTTTAAGGAATGACTTTGTTCTTAGGATATCTACACTGGTGTATAGAAGTAACGGGGTGTACTGTTTGCAACTTGCTCTTAGATAATTAAAAAAAAAAAGGTGTATGTATATCTGTATCTATACATATCTAGAATAAACAAATGTGATGAAATGTTAACAGTTGGTGAACCTGGGTAAAGGGTAGGTATACGGGAGTTCTTTGCATATTTTTTCAACTATTAAGCACATGTGAAATTATCTTAAAGTGAAAATGTTTGTAAAAATTAAAAAACATACCATTTCAAAATAGGCTGCATGTTATATAAGAACTGCCAAATGTTTTTGCTTAAATTTTTTGTGGTAAGATTTTAGTCTTCCAGGAAAAGTTTCATATTGGTTATTATTCGGAAAAATAATGAAGTGGGCTGCTTCTAATTTTTCTAAGTTGCCTTTTGAATAAGTGAGCATCTATACCAAACTAAACATACTTCTCTATAATTTTTAAAAATTCAAAAATGATGTCCTTTAAAGTAACAAAGTAAACTGTGGTCTGTTCTTCCACTGTTGTTAATTTGCAATATCCCACTTATCTCTGATGGGACATCAGTAAATTTACTTGCCTTATCGTACTTATTCCTTGATGTATTTCTAATGATTATATCATTCTTTGAAGACTTACGTTTGTACCCCCTCAACAATTATGAAATAAAGTGTTGTGTTTGAATACACTAAATGAATAAGAACTATCATGAGCTCTTCAGAAAGTAATTAGCCTAGAAGTCACCAAAATTCCCACTACAGTATTTTTAAAGATAAGATGAATCCTTTCCAAATAAACAGCTAAGTAGAATTTGATTTACTGCTCTACTCCCTGCTTTTCCTTTGTTTACCAATATATATGTCAGGTGTATCTAACTAATTTATTTTCCCCAAAATTATTTTATTGTAACTTTGTGTTTTAAACTTTTCTAGTGAAACTTGGCTGATAACTCTTAAAGCAGCAACTTGCTTTATGAGAATTTCTTCTTAATTCTCTTGTATCGGACAGTGCAACATATAGAGAATTATGGATGTAAAGACCATATAAACGTTTACCATATAAACAAATTATGGATGTAAAGACCATATAACACCCGTCATTTTTAGCTGTAGGGTTTAGACAATGCGGAAGCATTGACAACCAGACTTCATTTCCGTTGCTGATGGACATTACCTGCACTACTCATTCACAACAACAAAAACATCAAAAAAAAAAAAAATCCCCAAAACCCATGAAAAAGTCATTTTTTAAAAATTCCAAGTTGATGTTGTAGTCTGACAGCCAGCTCTTCCCTTCTCAAGTGGCCACTGATAATTCTGCATGAAAATATTAGAATTTGATTAGATATTTGGAGTGTAAATCAAAATAATTACACATTTGTCCACTTTGGAAAGTAATGGAGGTGAGGGGTGTGTGTGTACACCAGTATGCACACACACGTGCCTATGTACACACACACGTGTTGTGTTTTCTTGTTTTGTTTTGTATTTGAATTTTTATTTTTAAATTATAAATTGACAAATCATAGCTGTATATATTTCGGGAGTAAAAAGTGATGTCATAATTTAGTAATACAATTTAGAATAATTATAGCAAGCTAATGAACATCCATCGCCCCAAATACCGGTCATTTTTAATAGTGAATGCATTTGAAATTTACTCTCCTACTGATTTTAAAAAGTAAAATACTTTACTATGTACTATTTTCACCAAGTTTTGCAATATATCTCAAAGAAAAAAAATGCCTTGTTATTCCTTGTGTATAATTGAGGCTGTGTACCCTTTGACCATCATCTATCCATTTCACCCCACACCTCCAGCCTCTGCTGATGACAGTTCTACTCTCTGCTTCTTACAGTTTGATTATTTTAGATTCCACATATAAGTGAGAACATTCAGTATCTGTCTTTTCTTGGCCAGGCTTATTTCTTCTAGCATAACATTTTCCAATGTCGCTGCCAATGAAAAAATGGTTTTTGTAAAGGCATGTAATTGTAATAGTCTCTTATGATCTTTTGTATTTTTGTGAGATCAGTTATAATGTCTCCTTTGTCATTTCTAATTCTATTTATTTGAGTCTTCTTTCCTTTTTTCTTAGTCTAGCTAAAAGTTTACTGGTTTCATATTTTTAAAAGAACTTAGTTTTGTTCATCTTTTGTGTCAATTTTCTAGTTTTTATTTTATTTATTTTTGCTCTGATCTTTATTATTTTATTTCCTTCTAACATTGGAAGAATTTGTTTGCTTTTTTTCTATTTTCTTGAGGCATAATATTAAGTTATTTGAGATCTTTCTTCTTTTTGATGTTGATGTTTATTGCTATAAACTTTCCTCTTAGAAATGCTTTTGCTGAATCTCATAAGTTTTGGTAGGTTGTGTTTTCATAATTGTTTTTCTCAAGGTATTTTTACATTTCCCTTTTAATTTATTAATTGACATATTGGTTGTTCAAGAGTATGCTGCTTAATTCTTTTAATTTTAATTTCTTCATTAACCTATTGGCTGTTCAAAACCATATTGCTTGATTTGCACATATTTGTACATTTTCCAGAATTCCTTCTATTGTTGATTTTTAGTATCATATCATTGTTGTCTGAAAACGTACTTGATGTAATTCTAATTGTAAATTTGCAAAGACTTGTCTTGTGATCTAACCTGTTATCTATCCTGGAGAATGTTCTGTGTGTGCCTGAGAAGAATGTATATTCTGTTCTGTTGGGTGAAATTTCTATATGTGTCTATTAGGTCCATTTGGTATAAAGCGTCCTTCAAGTTCAATGTTATTTTCTATCTTTTTATTTTAATAAAATAATTACTTAATTTATGACAGTAGGAAAGTAGGATCTGGTGTTCTCTGAGCTTCTTTGATTTGTGGGCAGGTGTCTGTCACTAATTTTTAAAAGTTCTCAGCCATCCCTTTTTCTTTTCATATTCTGGGTGAATGCAGTGTTTGTAAAAGGTGCTAGATTTGTGCAACCCTAAAAATAAGTGACTCTTTTGACTCACAGATCCATGGGAGCCTCTCCAGAACAGAGTTTCTTTATCCACACACTTCGCTTCCCATATACACTCTCTTACATAGGTGTTCTGGCCACCAGTAATCTCTGAAGGATGGAAGATGAGGAGACATAACATGACCTCTACATGAGTCTCTATTCCTCCCAAAAGAGTGACTGTTCCTGAAAACTTGACCAACAGAAAAACAGGGGATATCAACATATGTAAGCACTCATGACTCATGTAATGAAGGCCTTGGCAAAATGTGACACTTGAATTTCTGCTCAGGGAGAGTAGAAAATAGGCACAGAGAATATAGAGACTGGTAAAGAATACAGGCTCAAAGGTGATTGAGTTGTATTAAAGGAACGTCTCGATCAGGCTTTGCTTTATTTTTCTCTTGTGGAGTATGAAACTGGGTGCTGCAATTAACTATGCTTCTTGATTTCTTAAGAAGTCATAGGCTGTTTCCAATTTTAGGTTTCTTTGGTAGTTTCCTTAAATCAAAATTTGATTCAGGGTAATGAAAAAATATAACGTTAAAGTTAAGATGGAAAGTAGGTCAAAAGGCAATCATCTTAAAGAATAGGATAATTGCAGATAGGACCTTGAATACAAAAGTAATCTTAAATCATGACTATTATACGATTTGCATAAAGAACTGAGATTTCTTCAGAAAGCTATACTGAAATGGGACACTACAAATCAAATGTAAATTTAAAAACGAATGCATTTATTCAATACATATCCATAGGTTATTCTTAATTAAATGTATAAATTTTAAGAGTAAAGTTTTAAATTTGAAAATAAAAGACTATTTCCCATCTAAACAGACTGTTGGCTTCAAGATCTTAGAACTGTGTTAAATCATCTTCCATTGGATATAGCTGGTTATGGCATCAGCATCCCTAAATCTGACTGACCCATACTAAATTTTTCCTAAATCTCTTTTCCTCCTTTATCTGGCTAAGGCTACTGGTTCATTCTCCCAATTTCCTGTATTTAAAACTCCAGTGCCCTCTTTGACCTCGTCCTTTCTCTCCTGCTGTTCGAGTCTTCTGTCTGTCACATTCATTCCAACCTACACACCCCATTGGCCTATTCCTATTTAAGCACCCATCCACCTCTCTCCTGAATTAACTGCAAAAAGCTTTCTCATTTCTGAACTCATGACACAACAGTTATTACTACACATGGCTGTTAGATGTGTGGAGTTCTTGAACCATAGTTCTATGGTGTCATCATTCATTTCAGAAATTTCGATTGGCTCCCTATTACCTAGAAAATACGCTTTAGTGCCCTTTGCTCAACATGTGAGGCCCTTAACAATCTAATTTCACACACTCGAAAACCGTATTTCTTCCTATTCCCCTCAAAGGACCCTGTACCCCACATTCCAGGCAAATCCAGTCATTGAACACTTGCAAAGGCCATCAGAAGTCACTGCAAAACCAGCCTGGTCTGGCTTCTGTGTTTTTAGTGCTCTATCGCCTTTGTCTGAAATGGCCTTCTTCTCCACCTCTATTTTTATTTACCGGCACCTTCCAAAGCTTTCAACATTCAGTTTGTCATGAAGGCCGATCTTACAGACTGGACTAGAAGACCGGGGAACTGAACTGGTGGTTTCCAAGTCAATATCACACTTGATTCCCGCCTCCAGAAATTTTGAGAGAGGTGGCCCCGAGTAGAGCCAAAGAGACTTACACACACACACACACACACACACACACACACAACCCCTCAAAACAAACAAACACTTCCCTTAATGACTATATGGGTGCCAGCCGTAACCTAGGCCAGGCTGGTGGAATGCACTGGATTAAAAACAGCAGGACACTGAGGAAGTATTTGCTGCTCATTCATACGGGATTTGACCACTTGTGTTATTTACAGATAACCTACCTCATTGGAGTAAAACCTATTTTAAATTGGCATATGGTATAGGGTATGCTGTAGCATTTTATTAGTGAAAATTTATAAGGTTTTATTTGTGAAAACTGATAAGACTGTATTTGTGACCATCTCAAGGAAAGCCTGTCTGTCTTATGTCATTCTCACCTGCCAAGCTGGAGGCAGTCCCTTCCTCTCCTGACTTCACTTTGCCCTCAAGGGCACCTGTTATTATACTCATGGCTTTCCATTTTCTACTACTGTGTGCTGATCATTTAGGGACATGCCTTATTTTCTAAATAGACTGAAAGGTTCATTAAGTATCTGAAAAGCAAATGCTGACGAGCTTGCCTAAAATAAAAAGCATGAACCATGCAAGTTTCTAAGATAGATTGCCGCAGCTGCCCCAGATGATTGCAATCACCTTCTCATTGGTCTCCCAGCTGACACATTCTATCTATTTGTAACTCAGCAACCAGAGTGATCCTTTAAAAATTGTCAGAGAGCATCGCTCCTCTTGGTAAAGCATCCGCCTCACCCCCGCCACGTAGCTTTCTGAGTCACAGGAGTAAAAGCCAAAGTCCTTATAATTGCGCAAAAATCATGCAAAATCTGTTCCTTTTCAGATTTTATTCCCTACCATCTTCCCCCATTCTCTCTCTGTTCCAGTTACAACAGCTTGCTGCCTGCTTCAAACACAACTGGCATGTTCCTGCCCCAGGGCCTTTGCACCTGCTCTTTCCTCTTCCTCCAACAAGATTGCTCCAGATATCTGAAAGACTGACTGTCTCCGCCACCTTCAGATGTGTGCTCTAATGTCTCCTCACCAATGAGATCTTCTTTGTCCACCCACTTGCTCCTTCCCTGCTGTATTCTTCCTCATGGCACGTACTCACATTGGACATACATATTTGTTTCCTTAGCTAGGCATTCTTCTCCTACCCTCACAACAGTAGGAATGCCCTAAGGTTCTGAGAAGACTCCTCTGCTACGTTTCTAGACTCCTGTCCTCTCACATTTGGTGCTCACATACCTCTTGGCCCTTAGAGCACCCAGAGATTAGGACCTAGAGTATGGGGCTGTGCTTCAGAGGAGGGAAAGAGGTTGCTTGGGAGCAGAGAAGGGAACTTTGGGCTGACAGTGCAGGATCCCTGTGACCACATGCCTCTGTGTGTTGACACCAATGCTTTTGGTGTCCACCTGCACTGCCCTCTGGCGTTCAGTCAAAATCAAGCAAACAGTTATGAACTGCTAAAGGGGAAGGTTACCAGGTCCCGTTTGAGTGTTGGAAACACAAACCCTGACGCAATCTGCCAAACACCTTTGACCTGTGGGTTTCACAGAAAATACTTGGGTCAGAGTAGCATGTTAAATGACACCACAGCGATGACACAATCATAAAAATCTACACTGTGGAATTCTGTCCTGGTTTCTTTAACAAATTTCATGAAAAAAAGAGAAGGGGAAGAATAAGAATGAAGGATGCTTTAGAGACTTAGCAATCCATTGTAATCTCCATACAATCATTCTGCTTTTTTTAAAATAGAAAGAGAAGAAAGAAAGAAAGAAAGAAAAATGGTGTGAAAAATTATGTAAGACTAGTCAGGCACCATGGCTCACACCTGTAATCTCAGCACTTTTGGGGGCCAAGGCGGGTGGATCACTTGAGGTCAGAAGTTCAAGCCTGGCCAACAAGTCTGGTCAACATGGCAACATGGTGAAACCCCGTATCTACGAAAAATACAAAAAATTAGCCGGGTGTGGTGGTGGGCACCTGTAATCCCAACTACTCAAGAAACTGAGGCAAGAGAATCAAATTGCTTAAACCTGGGAGGTGGAGGTTACAGTGAGCAGAGATTGTGCCACTGCACTCCCGCCTGGGTGACAGGCCGGGACTCCGTCTCAAAAAAAAAAATGTATCTATATATATGTATGTGTGTGTATGTATATGTATGTGTATGTGTGTGTATGTATATATACATAGTATATATATGACAATCAGAGAAATTCAAACAGCAGCTGGATTTTGGTTAAAAGTAAGTAATTCTGGGTAATTTTTTAGATGTATTGGTTTAAAAGGGGATCCTTACACTTTGAGATAGATACTAAAATATTTATGGATGAAATGAGAGGATGCCAGAAATGCTCTTCAATTCATCTATGTCAGGAAAGTTGGAACAGAGAAATCACGACTGTCTAAAACGGAAGCAGGGTACTAGGTCTATTAGTTCATTATACTATTCATTCATTATGCTATTTATTTCCTTTTGGATACGCTTTAAATTTTTCATAATAGTAATAATAAAGATATGTTGAACATGGTAAAGAAGGAAAATGTATAGAGACAGAAAAGAAGGAATATTCTTATTTTTTACTTCATACAATTCTGGATGAAATATGAATTTGTATTTTCATACATTTTATTTTGTTTTACTGTATTTATGCATTAATTCTATAATTGTATGCTATTAATAGTTAAACTGACCTTATGAAAATTTCTGGAGTGTGAAAACTTTGAAACTCATGTGCTAGGTACATAATTAAAGCATATCATTCAGGCCACACGTGATGACTCACACCTGTAATCCCAGTGCTTTGGGAGACAGAGGCAGGAGGCTCCCTTGAGCCCAGGAGTTTGAGACCAGCCCTGGCAACATAGTGAGAGCCTGTTTCTACAAAAATATATACTTTTTAAATTAGCCAGCCATGGTGGCATGCACCTCTACTCCCAGCTACCCAGGAGGCTAAGGTCAGAGGACAGCTTGAGCCTGAAAGTTCAAGGCTACAGTGAGCCATGTTCACACCACTGCACTCCAGCCTGGGCAACAGGTAAAACCATCTCTCAATAAATAAATAAATAATACAGTATACCATTCAACATTTTTACTTTATTAATGCTCAACATTTGGTTTTTACTTATTTCCTTTGATGTTGTATTTTCTAGACCAAATTTACATGTACTATAAAGTAGAAGAAACTAATGATTACATTCATTGTTCGTAATTGTATTCAGTTTATTTTCATCATCATTTGTTTAGAAAGATTTTTTAAAAAATTATTGCGCTTCTGTTAGGATAGGGAAACAAAAATATATTTTAAGAATACGTATTTATATGTATAAAAAATAAAATTTTGAAAAGTTGAATATTTCAAGCCAATCATGCAGATGTCCCTGTCCTTCTCTGAGCTGCTGATTCATATTCCATGAAGTGGGATGGGTCTCACAGAGCCTGGCAGGATGCAGGCTGCAACATGAAGGCCACTCAAAGCACAGGACTGACCAGGTTTTGAAGGAACTTGGAGTGAGCCTTAGCTCCTTAACATTTCCTTTGAGTAACATGAGTGTTTTTGACATTTTGCATTACTGTATAAAACTGTAAGTGTATGAGATGTATATTTCTGAATAAATCATAAGATCGATTTAAGCAACTGCCGTGCATTTTTTTTGTGTGTCATAGTTAACTTATAAAGTACAGACTGCAACATTTACTTATTGTAATACATTTAAAGATCTGGTATTTTTTGCCTGTACTTCCCAGGAATTTGACATCAAAGGCATTTTCTATTATTTCCATATTTATTAAAATGAACCCAAATAAAAATGAGGATGTTTCATTGCACATTTATGAATGTTAGTTTTCCCATTTAAAGTCAGACCAACTGAGGTTACTATAAAAAAGATTTTAAATTGTGCAGAATTTAAATTGTATTAAATTTCCTCTGTCAGCAAATTTAATAACATTACTGATATCTTAGATGTTTGTGGACACAAAGAGAATAGAGGTAAAAATCATGACCCTCAAAGAGCTCAAAATCCTAAGATATTTAAGGGCATCAGCAGAGGTACAAAATTCAAAAGGACGTTACTTTTCCATTTCTAACTAGGTACATGATGGTCTGCGGTTATGCATGGCTCTTCAATACTTGAGAGTAATAACTATAGTGATCTCTGAATTAACAGAGGTCAACTTTTATAATAATTATGGCCTTCAACCATGTGCAGTTTGTGAAGCACTGAGATTTCTTGGGGCAATTTCGTAATAGCTAATTCTTAACAGCAATGTTATTTCTGGTTCTTTGGCTGTTCCCTGTTAGAATTGATGATCTTTTATTCCTATAGTGGTACAGAATTCTTTGAGAAAAATAAATTCATCTTTTCCTTTATTTAGGGGGAAAATTGTCACCACTGTCTTATGGCTATAATATTCTCTATCATTTAAAGAATAAAAGAAATAATCTGATTGAAATTGAATTATCTAAGGTTATATATGGTTTTGATTCAATGGGTAACAAGTGCATTTTTAGAAAGTGATATGATATGGTTTGGCTACGTCCCCATCCAAATCTCATCTTGTAATTCCCATAATCCTCAGGTGTCAAGGGTGGGACCAGGTAGACATAATTGAATCATAGGGGTGGCGTTCCCCATACTCTTCTTGTGATAGTGAATGAGTTCTCACAAGATCTGATGGTTTTATAAGGGGCTTCCTCCTTCACTCAAAATTCATTCTTTCTGCTGCCATCCTGTGAAGAGGTGCCTTCTGCCATGATTGTAATTTTCTTGAGGCCTCCTCAGCCATGCAAAACTGTGAGTCAATTAAACCTCTTTTCTTTATAAATTACCCAGTCTTGGTTAGTTCTTCATAACAGCATGAAAACAGACTAATACAGTAAATTGGTACCACAAAGAGTAGGGTGCTGTTACAAGGATACCCCAAAATGTGGAAGTGACTTTGGAACTGGGTAACAGGCAAAGGTTGGAATAGTCTGGAGGGTTTAGAAGAAGACAGGAAAGGCTGGGTGTGGTGGCTCATGCCTGTAATCCCAGCATTTTGGGAGACCAACGCAGGTGGATCACCTGAGGTCAGGAGTTCGAGATCAGCCTGGCCAACATGTTGAAACCCTGTCTCTACTAAAAATACAAAATTAGCTGCTCATGGTGGTGCATGCCTGTAATCCTAGCTCCTTGGGAGGCTGAGGCAGGAGAAAGGCTTGAACTTGGAAGGTGGAGGTTGCAGTGAGCCGAGATTGCACCACTGCACTCCAACCTGGGCAAAAAGAACAAAACTCCATCTCAAAAAAAAAAAAAAAAAAAAAAAAAAATATATATATATATATATATATAGAGAGAGAGAGAGAGAGAGAGGAAAGTGTGGGAAAGTTTGGAACTTCCTAGAGACTTGAATGGCTTCCACCAAAATGCTGATAGTGACATGGACAATGAAGTCCAGGCTGAGGTGGTCTCAGATGGAGATGAGGAACTTGTTGGGGACTAAGATAAAGGCTATTCTTGCTGTTGTCCCAGCTACTCAGGAGGTTGAGGCAGGAAAATTGCCTAAACCCAGGAGGTGGAGGATGCAGTGAGCCAAGACCACGCCACGGCACTCCAGCGTGGCAACAGAGTGAGACTCTGTCTCAAAAAAAAAAAGAAAAGAAAAGAATAGAGATGCTCTTAAGAGGCAAAGAATATTACCATTAAGGTTGTTTTTAAGAAGCCAAGTCCAGATCAAAAAAGGCAAAGAAGAGCATTGCATAATGGTAAAGGATTCAATCCAACAAGAAGATCTAACTATCCTAAATATATATGCACCCAACAAAGGAGCACTCAGATTCATAAAGCAAGTTCTTAGAGACCTACAAAGAGGCATAGACTCCCACACAATAACAGTGAGAGATTTCATCACTCCACTAACAGTTATTAGGCAGATCATCAAGGCAGAAAATTAAAAAACATATTCAGGATCTGAGCTCAGCATTAGACAAAATGTATCTGATTGGCCTCTACAGAACTCTTCACCCAAAAACAACAGAATGAGAAGAATACATTCTTCTCATCACCACATGGCACATACTCAAAAAGCAACCACATAATTGGACATAAAACAATGCTTAGCAAATATAAAAGAACCAAATTCATACTAAACACACTCTCAGACCACAGTGCAGTAAAAATAGAAGTTGAGACTAAGAAAATCACTCAAAACTGTGAAATTACATGGAAATTAAACAACATGCTTCTGAATGACTTTTGGGTAAATAATGAAATTAAGCAGAAATCAAGCAGTTCTTTGAAAATAATGACAGCAAAGATACAACATACCAAAATATCTGGGACACGGGTAAGGCAACGATAAGAGGGAGATTCATAGTACTACCTGCCCACATCAAAAAGCTAGAAAGATCTCAAGTTAGCAACCTAATATCACCACTAAAAGAATTAGAGAAGCGATAACAAATCAACCCCAAATCTAGCAGAAGAAAAGATATAACCAAAATCAGATCTGAACAAAAGAAAATCAAAACACAAAAAAATTCAAAAGATCAATGATTCCAGGACTTGGTTTTTTGAAAACTTTAATAATATAGATAGTCCACCACTTAGATTAATAAAGAAGAAAATAGAGAATATCCAAATAAGCACAATAAAAAATTATGAGGCCCAGTGTGGTAGCTCACACCAGTATTCCCAGCACTTTGGGAGACTGAAGCAGGTAGATCACTTGTGGCCAGGAGTTTGAGACCAGCCTGACAAGCAAGGTAAAACCTTATCTCTACTAAAAATACAAAAACTAGCTGGGCATGGTGGCACACACCTGTATGCCAACTACTCAGAAGGCTGAGACACGAGAATTTCTTGAACCCAGGAGGTAGAGGTTGCAGTGAGCCAAGATGGTGCCACTGCACTTCAGCCTGGCTTACAAAGCAAGACTCTATCTCAAAGAAAATTAAAAAAGAATGAAGGGAATTTTAACACTGCATAAAAGTAAAAAATAACCACCAAAAACTACTATGAATATCTCTATGCATGCAAACTAGAAAAGCTTGAAGAGATAGATCAATTCCTGGACACATACACCCACCCAGGACTAAACCAGGAAGAAACTGATTACCTGAACAGACCAGTGACAAGCTCCAAAACTGAATCAGTAACGAATAGCCTACAGACCAAAAAAAGCCCAGCACCTGATGGATTCACAGTTGAATTCTACCAGATGTACAAAGAAGAACTGGTACCATTCCTGTAGAAAGTATCCAAAAAAAATTGAAGAGGATTGACTCCTCCCTAGCTCATTCTATGAGGCCACCATCATCCTGATTCCAAAACCTGGCAGAGTCACAACATAAAAAGAAAACTTCAGGCCAATATCCTTGATGAACATCAATGCAAAACTCCTCAGCAAAATACTTGCAAAGCAAATCCAGCAGCACATCAAAAAGCTAATCCACCATGATCAAATAGGCTTCATTCGTGGGATGCAAGGTTGGTTCAACATGTCCAAATCAAAAAATGTGACTCATCACATAAACAAAACTAAAGACAAAAACCATATGATTATCTCAATCAATGCAGCAAAAGCTTTTGATAAAATTTAACACCCTTTCATGTTAAAAACTCTCAATAACGTAGGTATTGAAGGAATATACCTCAAAATAATAACAGACATCTATGACATATCCATAGCCAATATCACATTGAATGGGCAGAAGCTGGAAGCTTTTTGCCCTTGAAAACTGGCACAAGACAAGGCTGCCCTCTCTCATCACCCCTATTCAAAATAGTAGTGAAAGTGCTAGCCAGAGCAATCATGCAGGAGAAAAAATAAAGGGCATCCAAATAGGAACAGAAGAAGTCAGACTCTCTCTGTTTGCAGATGACATGGAAGCCTCATAGTTTCAGCCCAAAAGCTCGTTTAGATGATAAACAATTTCAGCAAAGTCTCAGGATACAAAATCAATGTGCAAGGTTTTTTTTTATTTTTTTATTTTTTATTTTTATTTTTATATAATGACTGCTTTTCCTTGGGTAGATGCCAGTAGTGGGATTCTGATTGAATAGTAGATCTACATTTAGATCCTTGAGAGATCTCCACAGTGTTTTTCATAGAGGTTGTACTAATTTACATTCCCACCAACGGTGTATGAGCATTCCCTTGCACCACATCTGTACCAACATCTGTTTTGTTTCATTTTTGTTTTGTTGTTGTTTATTTTGTTGTTGTTGTTCACCTTTTGGCTAGAGTAAGGCTATTCTGAAGAGGGTAAGGTGGTATCTCATTGTAATTTTAATTTGAATTTCCATGATGATTAGTTAAGCATTTGTTCTTATGTTTGTTGGCCATTTCTATATCTTCTTTTAAGAAATATCTATTTATGTCATTTGCGCCCACTTTTTAATAGGTTAGTGGGGGTTTTTCTTGCTAATTTGGTGGAGTTCCTTGTAGATTCTGGATACTAGTCCTTTGTTGGACGTACCTTACAGCATAGGAGCTGATTGACCTGACGATATAGGGTAAAATATCAAGAAGAGAGCACCCTGTAAGTTTGGCCTGAACAAGCGGCTATCCCCAGGCCCTGTTTAAGGCCGCTTGTGATCCAGCAATGATCCATTCACAAGTTTCAGGCTCAGCAATTGTGAGAGCTCTCATGTTTCTAATTTTTCCACTGGGAAATTTTTCATACATATCCATTTGAGAGACAGCATAAGCCACATTGCAGCAGCCAGCCCAATGGGCTGGAAGTACTTTGTATGGTTTTATGACCACATAAAATAATGTCTCTTGATGGCATAATAGTGTTGGTTATTGCCCCTAACGGTTGTAACAGAGGTTAGAGGAGCTAACCTAGAGGAGACTTCAAAGAGATAGTTATAAACATCATCTGCTAAATGACTGGGTACTTTGGTACCATTTAGTCAGCAATTTTTTTGGCCAATCTTTCAGTTCACTAAGATATTTATCCTGGGTAAAATAATTTCCTATGATATTGGTATTGCATGGGTGTTGCAGACAATGCTGTCCTTAGTGGGAGCTTGGCCCTTACAAAGAATGTCTGTTTCTTGAAAATAGATTTCATCTTGTCACAAGGACATGGAGCATTTACTGTGTTCCACAGGGTGACTGTATTTATTAAACTTATTTCTAGTAAAACACCCTATTTCTTAGGTTAAAGAGGCCACATCATAGTCCCAGTGTCAAGGGCGTTTAAGAAAATAGCCTAATATCTTTCTAAAAGAGAGACTTCAATGGCTGTATATTTGTAATGTTTCCTGCAAGGCCATATCTGAAGCATAAGGGAGACAATTATTAATGGAATGCCAGTTTTAGGATGAAGTGAGGAATGGGTATAGACCCAGCAATTACTTTGGTTAGTTTCACTGATGACTTTTGTAAGGCCAGTTGCCTCGTCGGGAGCTCAGACACGCCCATCCCTCCCGGCGTCAAGGAATTACGTCACCACTCTGCACCGGACACCTAGCCCCCGCTGAAAAACCCCTGCCCCAAAATTTTAAAAAGCCACGCCAAACCCTGCCCAATAACTCTTTGTTCTGTTTAGGTCATTCTTCCCCAAGACAGCCCACTCACCAAAGATCCCGCCTACCTACCAGTAATAACTGCCTTCACTCCCCTTCCTGGGTCCCAATGTCCAGTCAAGTGCCTTATGCTTTGTCTCCCCTATATCCAATCAAATGCCTTCACTCCCCTTCCTGGCTCCCAATATCCAGTCAAGTGCCTTATGCTTTGTCTCCCCCTATATCCAATTAAATGCCTTCACTCCTTATAAAACCCCTTGCCCTAAAAAGTTAAGTGCGACTTCTCTGGCCCTTACCTAGACCATAGAACCTCGCCCGGGAGCTGAATAAATCGGATTTTCATTTTCTTATACTGGCCTCAGTTTCCTCATTTCAACTCAACAATATGCCTTACAACTTTGTCAGCTAAGAGAATGAGGGAATTATGGTCATGATTTTAAAAAGCACAGGATAGGGTAAGATAAGGAGGAAACAGGGGGAATCATGACAGGGCTGTTGAGGCTGGAGATGAGGTATATCTGTTATAAGTAGGATGTGTCACTAGGATGGAGACGGAACATTATAGAGGAGACTGGGAGTAGTAGGAAAATGCATAGACACAAAAATGAAGTCAGGAGACAAAGAAGGGGAATTTGAGCGAATCTTGTTCCATGATCTTGGGCAGAAGCTAACTGCTTCATCATTATCATGTACTTGCTCCACAGTTCTTGGGATGGATGGCTATCTCCAGCTGTTGGTTACTTTTAGAGGTTCTTTTCTTTTTCTTTTTTTTTCTTTTTTTGAGACCAAGTCTTGCTCTGTCACCCAGGCTGGAGTGCAGTGGTACAATCTCCACTCGCTGCAAATTTTTGAGGTTTTATTAGAGTCTCAGTGTGCGTCTCTGGTTAGAGTGCCTTCCAATCGAAATAGGTTTTGAATTTTTTCAAATAAAAGACATGCACCCAAGTTCAAACACTTTATAATTTGTTAGCACTGTTAGCAATGATTGAAACAGTAAAAGGTCCCCTCCTTCTGGGTTCAAGGTTAGATTTCTGATGATGTTTTCAAAATGCCAGATCACTTACTTATGAATCAAGTAAGGACCAATCAGGGAGTTTAAAGACAAAGGAAGTCTCAATTGTGGAGTATAGTTGGTAGGGGGCGTGTATTTAATTAATCCCTGACAATATCTGAAGATGTTGGACTGAGTTAGTTTAGAATCTTCTCCTAATTTGGATTAGTAAGTAGGGTATTTCATGAGTCTTCCCATAATGATTCAAAGAGGGTCGTTTCTGTAAAGGTAGGGGCAAGGATCTGAGAGTGTGATGGGTAACATCTGTGGCCATGGCAAGTTCATTCTTCAGACAGTTTAGCCAGTTTAGCTTGAGGATGCTGTTGGCTCTTTCTATAGAACTTTATCATTGAGGATGGTAAAGGCAGAGGAATCTCTCGGCTGATATGTGTTACTTTTCCTATTTCCTGAGTAATTTTGCCAGTGCAATGTGATCCTCTGTCACTAGAGGCAGTAGAAGGGATAACCCATGTGGGGAAGATTCACTCTTAGTAAACCTTGGCAACTGATGTCCTTGAGGAGTTTCAATAGGGAAAGCCTCTAATCATTCTGAAAACACGTGGATTATGACTGAATATTGGTAGTCACATGCTATTGATAATTAAATACAGCCTATTTTCCAGGGAAGGAAGGATGTAGAGGGAGCCACTTCCCTTTTTTGCCCCACCTTTATGATTTTGGGGGATTATGTTTTTGGTAGATGCAGCAAATGTCAACAGCTTGTTCCAAAAAAAATCCAAGGAGTGCAAGCCATATTTTTTGTTTAATATATACTCCATTTTGTCCTTTCTGTGATAAATGTGGATGAGTAAACTGTACACAAGGACTTGGGAGACAGACTTAGGAGTTACCAAATGGCCATCTGGGTGTTTCCGAAGTCCATTTAAGTGGCTCCAACATCCACCTTTTTCTTATCCAATTCTTTCTAACTGAAGTTGTTACCTGGGCAGTGTGAATTTTACATTGCCTTTAGAGGCATTATGAAGAAATTGCTTCTGTCAATTTATTTAGAGAGGGTAAATAATTCTAGCAGGAATGTGGGTATTTGAAATGAAGCCCAGGTGTATGTTCACAAGGTTTGGAGACTTCCTGGATTTCTTAGGTGACCAAGGAAGAGGGTTCTAGCTTAGCAACTTTCTCATCCAGTTTATTTCCCTGAGCCTCATCTATTTTATGCCATATCCCTTAGTTTTAATTGTAGCAAGTAGCTGGGGCGATAGCAATGACTCTAGACGTTCTGCTATTTGGGGTTCACTTTTGACTGGGAACAAGTTGCTGTCATGAATCTGCTCTGTTTCCAAAACATACCAAAATCATGCACTACACCAAAAACACAGCGTCTGTCCCTATAGATGCTAACCTGAATTCCCTCTGTCCTATGTAAGCCCCAATGAGAATAATTACTTTAGCCACTTTGACTGATTTAACATGTGGCAAGACTTGGTATTCAAGAGTTTTGTGTATATCAGTGATGGCGTATCCAGGCTGGAAGGTCCCAACCCCCTTCCAGAGGTAGGAGCTATCAACATAGAACACAGAATTAACTTAGGGGGGAAGGGTTCTGACACATGTAACCTACGGTGAGACAGTGATCTGGTTTCAGTAGCACCATTGTGTGTGTGTGTGTGTGTGTGTGTGTGTGTGTGTGTGTGTGTGGAGGAGATTCCCTTATTGGACAAAATGTACAGGATAGCAAGGGGTTTTAGCAGCAATGGATTGTGATTGGGTGGGGAGGAGGAGTAATATTTCATGAGAATTCAGTCAAGAAGCAAACAAGTGGTGTGTGTTTTCATTAAGCAATAAAGTTGACACAGCATGGGAACATACAGATCAAGTGGGCAACACTGAATCCGAAGTCGCCAGGACTAGTTTGGAAGTCATAGCCACTGTATGTAGGCCAGAAGGATATGCTTCAGCACAGGCTGGTTTTGTGGGGAAAAAAGAGAGAAATGCTTGGCTGAGTCTCGGGGTGGTTAGTGAAGACTGAGCCACAGCCTTGGGGTGCCATGGGGACCACAAACACTTCCCCTATCCCATACCAATCTTTAAGAGCCTCTTCCTTCTTAAAGACTTGTCAATTAGCAAAGAGTTTTCAATGAACCCTCCCTTCTGTTCCACTTGTGAGATTGCAACCAACCAGTGATGGAGGGGGTGGACACAATTGCAGGATGCTATGATTTGGTTTAGCTCCGCGGTCTAGAGTGCTCTGGGGTCCACTGCATTTCTGGGATAAAACTCCAAGGCCATGACTCTCTTGCTCATTTACAGACAAGAAAATTGAGGACTAGCTAAACAGGGACAGAGTGGAAGCAGCTTTCCATAAGACACACCCACCAATGTGCCATGTCAGTTTACCATTGCCATGGCAATCCAGGCATTATCATCCCTTTCAGTGGCAAGACCTGGTGACCCAAAAGTTACCATCCTTTTCCTAGAAATTTCTGCATAAACCACCCCTCAATGCACATGTAATTAAAAGTAGATATACGTATGACTGCAAAACTGGGCTGAGCTGCTACTCTCAGCACTCTGCCTATGGGGCAGCCCTGGGAACAGGCACTGAGCTATGATACCACAGGAGCTGTAACAGTGTCGCTTTGATAAAGGTGTTTTCTTCCCACCTTACCACTGGCTTGCCCTTGAATTCTTTCCTGAGTGAAGCCAAGAACCTTCACAGGCTAAGCCCCACTTTGGGGTTTGCCTGTGCTGCATCAGCATCAGCTGTTGCTTTTGTTATAACTTATGAAATGGTTTTTGTGATTCTGTCATGTATTATGCAGTCATGAACTGACATTTTTTCCCTCAATTGGCAGTTGCAGTTTCCTCAAAGATCATTATAAATAGTCCTTAATAGACAAAGTTTGGTAGTCACGGCCTACTCTTCTAGAAACAGCCTGAGTCACTATCAAGTGGCTCCTCAGGTGGTTTTACTTCCCATATTTCCCATATGAGGTACTATGCCTCAGTGATTCCTGGTAAAGCTTGTATTCTCTATTAGTATTGTGCTAACTTTGGAGTAAGTTTCTTCTGGGGACTAATAATTTTAGTCAATGGTACTACTGATTATCTTTTTTTTTAGGTTTATGATGAATACTTGGTTTATGATTAATATATTTTTCTACTGTTACACATTTGAGGGGAAAGAAACAAGAACATACAGAAACACAATATACTTCATCAAGCCATATTTTAGCATCCTGGCTGAATATTCATCACTCAGCAAGATAGAAGAAACATAAACTATTTCCAGCAAGAATACTTCATAAATGATGAATAGAAGAAAAATAGAAGTCCTGTAGATCTTGCAGAACTGTCTTAATTTACTAGTATCTGTACACTGTATCCTAAATCACTCTCTAGATTCTTGCTCTAAGACTATAAAATGTAAGAGCTAATGGGACCACCAGTGCCTGCATAAATAACAAGAACCAGCATGTCTTTATTTATGGCAGGGAATACTCTACAACCTGGGACAAATGCCACCCTGGTTCAGTTTGGGGAAGCTCCCCCTTTTACCATCCTGTCATTGAATAAATGATTCAATGGCAACTATAGATGCAACCTGAGCCACTGGATGGGCTTTTGTAAATAAAGTTATCTCACCTGGCATTCGTTGCAGAGAAAACAAGAAATAATATACTACGTGCCATATTTGTTTAGATCCTATATACATTTAGGTTCACATTAAAATGAAGAGAAAACAACAAAGGCTGAGAATCAGAAAATCTGAACTCTGTCCCAGCTCAGCCACTGACCAAAGGGAATTAACCAGTCTCTTTGAATATCAGTTTCTTCATGAAGCATGGAGGAGAATGTCAAATAACCACACAATTGAAATACAAATCATCTTTATAAGATATAACAAAAATGTACATATTTTACATAAACATTTTTAGAATAACTTTATTATAACTAGATAAGCAAAATAATCCAAACATTTATACATTTCTACAAGGATAGCTATGTATATTAATTTTTCAGTTTTCTCTAATGCATGTTTTGTCTCCTGAGCAGGCCCCTTTCCAGCTGACACATGTGTGCTCATTGTTCTCCCACAATAGCCTGAGCTGGCCTGAGTCTGCACCCCTGTGAGCCTCCCTTCTTTGCTTACAGCAGCAGCTTGCCTGGTGTCAGTTATGGATCATTCTTTCTTTCAGCCTTGTTTCAGAGTCCTCTGCCTCTCAGAGCTGCTGCTGTAGCTTAGCCAGAGGCCCGCTGCTGTTGCATCATGGAAAAGTGCCACATACGTGCACATGTCAAAGAATAAGCAGAGCTTCACGTTGTGTTTCAGTTTTAGAAAAAGTCAGAAGTAACTTCACTTGATTTAAGCTTGTAAAGACATAGGAGGGAGGCAACTGAGAATCACTGTTGCAAAAAGCAAACGTCAAAAATCACATTAAAATGTTGAAGTGTTATGGAGCACAAACATAGTTTTATTGAATAAAATATTCATGAGAGTTTTTCTATTTCTTTTGTTATGCTTTCTACCAGACAGGGCTCATTATCAGTCTTTTTAAAAAAAAAAAACATATTCGTTTTTTTCCTTTGGTCTGTTTGGATTATTATCACATTCAATGTTTTAAAACTAGCACAATATTATGTGTAAGTCATGAAGATGGTGTAAGAAATAATAAAGTGAACACTGATGTACACATCGTCGGCCTAAGAATTAAAAACTACCCACATTTTTGGAGTCTTAACACTGTCCTATTAATTAGTCCCATTTCTTATCTTTATAATTTTGCCAAAATAAATGCATTAGTAAAGGACATTTAACATTATTGTTTTACATATTTTTCAGTTCAAATAAATGGAATCACACCTCTATGTTTCTGAAATTGCTTTTTGGTTCAATATCAAATTTGTAAACTCATTCTTATGATAGGTTCATCTGTACTTTCTGTGCATTGATTTATACTATTCCATCACAGGATAATACTATAATGAGCATTCCATTTTATTAGATTGGGGTTATTATCCATCTTTTTCTATTACAAAAAGTAGATGTCCTTTTCTTGTAGAGTCTCCTGGACATAAGAGTTAGATTTTCTCTAAGGTATAAACCCAACATTTAAATTATTGTATCAAAAGACGTATACACTGTTGGTTTCACCCACTTAAAATGAACTGTTCTCCAATTTACACTCCCGTGTGAAGTTAAAAGTTTCGGTAGATTTAAAATCTCAACAATACTTAATAGTATCACACTTTTTAATGTTAATCAACTTGGTTTCTCATTGGAATTTTAATTTGCATTTTTCAGAAGTACTGAATCAAAAGAATCAAATAATGATAAAATACTATTTTAGTAAATTAAAATGCTATAAAAACACTAAAGCAAGTAAATGTGGTCAAAGTAGAGAGAAGCTACTTCATTCTGATAGTCAAAGATGGCCTTGCTGGTCATCTGGGTCAAGAGGTGGCTGGTAAGATAAGGAGAGATGGCAAGTAGCTGGGGAAGGGGCCTGCTGGCACAGGGCACACTCTAAGGCTCTGAAAAGAGGCAAATGGTCTTTCCCTCTAAATACCTGAACTAAGTAAATACAACCCTGGCTTTGCACATTTTAATATGCACAAATTTAGTTAACATAATTTAGTCAAATAGCACTGGTCTTCCAACAACGTGGTTACAATTTGAGTTACCACAATATGCTAACTGTGAGTAACTGCATAAAACACATTTTGTTCCTAGCTCTTAATTTCACAAATTCCTAAGTAAGTAAATAACAGACAAGCATCATGATCTGTGACTGCATTAATCTTCTGGGGATGCTTCAACAAAGTACGAAAACCGGGTTGCTGAAAACAACAGAGATGTATTGGCTCATAGTCACGGAAGCTCGAAGTGAAAAATCAACGTGTTGGCAGGTTCATGCTCTCTTTGATGGCTCTAGGGGAGAATCCTTCCTTCCCTCTCCCCTCCTGTTTGGGTTTGCCAGCCATCCTTGGTGTTCTTTGATCTACAGATATGTCACTCCATCTTATTTGTGTGTCTTCACTTCATCTTCTTTCTGTGTGTGTCTGGAGCTGTATCCAAATTTTCCTTTACTCTAAGATACCAGTTGGTCTGTTGGATTAGGACCCACCCTAATGACCTCATTTTAACTTGAGAACCTCTGTAAAGATGCTATTGCCGAAGAAGCCCATATTATTTTGAGATATTGGGGATTAGAATTTCAAACATATCTTTTTGGGGGGGACACTTTTCACTTCTTTCAAAGCCTGTCAGTGACTGTTCACTGTGCATCTGCTAGTTTGCACACAGTTAGCAAAGTCTGCAATTGTGTTGATTCCTTGTCTCCCAGCGAGAAACCCATGAGACATTTATTAAAATAAATCATCAGAAGAACAATTGGTTAACAACCATTGACGCGCAGCAAAGAAATAAAAAACGTGATAACACTGGAAGTGGAATTCAAACGCAATGTAAATGGAATAATAGAATTTGCGCACCACAGGAAATGCAGCAAGAGGAACTCGGCGCAACTCAGTGTTTTGGCATAAATGAGGAGCATTGCTGTGATGAAAAGGATGAAGAAGCCCCAGAGGAAGTGATGTCAGCTAAGACAGCAACAAACTTCATATTAAAGGAACTCTTGTAGATATTGCTTGACATTGAAGGTGCGGAGGATAAAATGTTAGATGCTGTTCCGACAGCACAGCAATTCACCAAGGCATGGAAACACTGCTGATCCCTTATCATAAGCTATACGGCAAGAAGGAGGAAAGCACTATTCAAACTGGGCTTGACACACTTTTATAAATAAATAAAACACTTCAATTGGCTGTTGTTTAATGTTGTAAATTACAGTGTAAAAAATAAGTACTAATTTCACTATGTTTTATTTCCTTATACATTTATTACCAGTGGTAAGAGATGTTTAATGTTTTGGCCAAAATTGTTAAATGACACAGAACAGTCCATTTTTCACATGGATAATTTAGGTCACTTTACAGATCTTCAGTTTACACAGTGATTTTTATGGCCCTTCACTGCTGTGCAAAGAGAGGACCGTCTGTGTTCTTAACTAGTAAGAAGGAGGACAAGAAAGAGGTTCTCATATATTGTGTACATAATAAAATGATGGGAGATGGAACAGCACTTTAGATATGGAATGTACCGTGTGGGGAAGCTATTTGAACAAAAAAAAATAGCCTAATTTAACGAGACGGAGCACACTCAGTCACGTTAGACATGTCCCTGTTTATTCTTCAGATCTTCTCTTTTGTGGTCCCAAAGAATGATTCACTTCCTGGAATGAAAAATAACCACTGCTTTCCTTGCCTGGAACTTTATTAAACTGAATTGTGCTGTATCATCCAAACCTGATCAATTCTCTCTATTCATCAGTGAGGTCCGAAGGAACCAAAGACAAATCTCTCCCGTTTTTCTTAGAAATGTAAAGACGTTGCATCTATAACCACAGGTTGCTTTTAATCCTAAAAATCAGCCTCACAATGAAATCCAGTGATTAATTTCTGTCTTCTAATCCATGAGTAGACATATCAATTCATAGTATGTTAAAAAGCATCAACCCCACTGAAACAAAAAACAAGAGACTTTGCAAATGTTGCAATGTGCTAATGGAAAAGCATGAATGGATGTTTTGGGAAAGGTTGGTCAATGTGATGAGGCCGTCTGTGTCTGCTAATGCTGCTTATCAAAGTTAGGCTCCTATGCAGAGACAGAGACCAGGAGACAATCCTGTGTCCTTCTTGAGCATTGTAGTTCTAAGGGATGGCTCCCAGGTCTTTGAGAAAGACATTTCTGTGTTGTAGGAGATTTACATCTTAAAGGGGCAGAGAAAAGGTTTATAGTTGCAGGTTTTCTAAAGTTAAGGCTCTTAGAAACGGGAGATCAGGGGCCTATAGTCAAGTTTTGGCTGGGACAAATAGTAAATTCTTTGAGCAGAAATGAATGTTCCCAGGCAGGTGCTTTAGAGGGGGGCTGGGACTCATCCTAGGGACATGGCTCTGAGCTAATAGAAGCCGTGTTGGAATTTGGCCAAGTCTCTTAGTGTATGTATGGAGAGGAGGGGTGTGCAGAAGTTGTTTGTGCCAAGAATTTGCCATTTTCACGAGTTAAGACAGTGGTGCCTGGGATCATCTGTCAAATGTCGATACAATGCTTGTTTGCAGACTTGTCTGAGGGCATAGGCAGATCTGGACCTGTTGATACTGAAAGTCAAGTATCTGAAGGTAGAGGAAGAAAACATAATGTCTCAATAATATCTGAAGTAGAAGTAGGAAAGCAGAGATTCAAGGAGGTGAGATCCCTTAAGGCCTCAGAAAGAAGCAAACTTCTAGTGCCTGCCCTCAGAGTAAATGGGTCATTAAATTAGTTCTTTGTAACTAACCTAAGAATGATGGTGAAGAAGGGAGTAATGAGAGGAAGAATGTTAAATAAGAATACCTGGGAGATAATACTGGGTTAATGGGAGACAAATTTCCAAGAAGCCGTCATGGGAAAGGGCTCATGAATAACAAATTTAAAAATGAGTTAAAATATAAATAAATAAATAAATAGAGATTTGCCAACAGCCATACTTACAGCACTAGATAGATTTTAACTAAATTAAAACTTGAGTTTTTAATGAATGTTCTACAATTCCAAAATTTATTTCAGTTTAATTTTTGCAACAAGACACCATTTCTTTACTTTTGCAAAAGGAAAAGTAAAATGCTACCTGTACTTTTTAAAGAACAACTACTTAGCTTCTTCACGACTCATATTTAACTTCTACTTTCTCCTTCAGATTACAACAATCTTCATGCCAAAGCTACACACTCTCAGGGAATCCTTGTAGCTTTCACTGATGACCATTTGACCAACTATTATAAAGATCAAGGCCAGGGGTTCTCAAACTCTGAACACACGTGTGCTCATCTCCCCCTTCACCCAGAGACTCCCCAGGGCTGCTGGGCCACACTTTGTTTTGTTTGATTGGAACATAGCTCAAATGGGATGGAAATTTCCAAGAGGTGTTAATAGACACATACAGATTTTAAATATTTTTTAAAAAGAAAGAAATGGGCATTTGTCAGCTCTGGTCATGAGAACGCAGGCCTCATGGTACTTAACTACTCCTTCCAAACCCCTGTACAAAGACAGGACTAAAACTCTAGCGAGGCTTCCAGCAGCTCAAGCGTGTCCCGAGGATGACCCTAGCCCTCCTTAAAATGACTGCCTGAAAAAACTCACCTGCAAGGAGAATTTACTGTTTGTTTCAGGCAAAACCTGGTGATGAGCAGGTAGCCCCCAATCCCCTCCCAGAACCTTAGAGAGCTTGCAATTATAAATCTTTTCTCCATCCTTTGAAGTGTAAATCTACATCCCAGAATTGTCTCCTCAAAGACCTGAGAGCTGTCTCTTTGAAATGCAAGCATTCAGGAAGCTGACTCCGGCTCTTGCTGCCAGTTCCTGTGGGAACAGAAAGGCCTAGCTTTGGTGGGCACCCTCCTCTGGCTTGCACCACTGACTCATTTATTACCGTCAAAATCAACATGTAGACTTTTTCAAACCCAATGACAGCCTGTTACAATGGAGGTCATAGCAATGGAGGTCTCTACATGCAAAAAGATGGTGCGACAGTTGCCTGAAAACAGGCCAACTTTATTCCAAGGATAAGCATGTCATGAAATTATTGGATGGCAGAATATGCTTGAGTTATCTAGGGTCTTTCTTTTTTCCCTGGTCTCACCTCAATAACTTATAGGTCCTCTAAAGGCAAAGGCCAAATATTAAGCTAAGCTAGGCATACTTTAGATGCCCAATATCAATTTTAGCTACATGAGAGAACCTATTTAAGATGCTGAGGACAATCATGTGTGTACAGGGCAAAAAGTACAGGGCAAGGAGATAAGGGGCTGGGGAATCACACCCTCCCCTCCCCCACCACAGACCATGACCTTGAGCAGATCCTCTAACACCAAGCTCACCCAGGCCCCATCTGATAATGCATCCCACATTCTACACGACCTCAGAGTTCTTTCAGGATTCCAACTGAAAAGCAATACTAGACATATAGTTGTGGTTTCCAGCTGACCCATGTTAGTATGTCTAGCTTTTCTTCCTCGCCACAAAAGCACCGTGGGAGAACGAAGCCCAATGTTGAGCATGCTTTGGCCAGGTGGGTGCTGCTGATTCACAGACCTCAGCGATTGTGTTCCGCCTCCACAGAGGCCAGGGATGTTTGTCTCCCCGGTGTGTTCACATATTTCAGCCAGTTTCTTGAGCTTTGCCCTCTTAATTTGCTTCACTTTCAGGCTCAGTGAACCTGACCTGCAAGTCTCCCTCCAGTTTCCCTCAGCAAGGACTCAGAGGGCAGCCCCAACAAGTGAGAAATGGCTGTATCCTGCACAGAGGGGAACTAAATTACTAAAAACGATTACTAAAGTGCTTCCTGGCTCCCAGAACTCACCATCTGGGAGAAAGTCAGACACACACAGAGACAACTCAAGCACGCAAATGACCATAGTGATTTAAAGAAGGTACAGGAAGTCATGGCATAAAAACAAGAAGAGATTACTTTCCAGGCTCTCAGAAAGTTTCTAAAAGGAAGTGCCATTGAGCCTGATCTTGGCATTGTGATGGAGACATTAAAATGCTGGGAGGAAGGAGAAGAAGGAGAAGGAATGCCTGGAGCACATTTGGAGTGAAATGAGTGGCACTTTCACAGTGTGGGAGCTGCCGAATCTGTTTCGGTGAAAGAGTTAGGAGCCAGGATCTTGTCAGTAATAATTCCCTGTCCAAGTGCAGAATCGTGATTTGCTCCATTCCCGCCAGTAGCTCCGTTTCTCAATCATGATGGTGATGCTTTTTCTGGCTCCAAATCCCAGAGATCAACAGTACTGAAGACACATTACAACAATTAACTTTTCAACTATGAGATGATTAATTTTTTCAAAGTACTAAGAACGGTTGCTTGGCATGTAGCAGCACAGCACGAGTGTCCTGTAAATGAATTAAACAAAATGTCTCTCCAACACGCACATGGTAATTGTTACTGTACCTCAGCTTCCACTTCTCCCCCTACTGATGCTGTGAAGCTGAGGCAGCCGGCTTGAGCAAAAGCTTTCAGATCTCACTCCAACAAAGAGCTTTGATTGATTCACCTAGTATAAGGTGTTTTATCTGGCTAGAGAAATCCAAGCTGAATTTCATTAATTACTAAGAAAAATATTTATGCAATAGATTAATCTTTGATCAAAAGTATGTGTGAATTAGAAACATACATACGGAGAGCAGTTTTATGAAATAAAAATAAAACAGATATAGTATAGATAGCTTAACAATTATAAAATTGTATTTATCAAGCATGTCATGCGGTAAACATTTTACACTATGAAAAGGGGAGCAATGCCAACTGGGCCTTGGAATTCGTCATCCAGGAAGTCATTAGTAGAACTCACAGCAGCACATTTGATAAAGCAGAGGAGGGAACGGGCTTCTGTGTGCTTTAGTGAGAGTGAAACATGAGGAGTCACTGGCAGAGAAAACTGTTTTTCAGGAAGAAAAGGAAGGAGACATGAGAGCCCAGCAGGAGGGGGAAAGAGGGCTTCTCCGCGGGTGCCTCAGGCTTGAGCTGTTGTAAATGGCGATGCCTGGAATGGAGGATCTGGATGGGGAATGGGGAAGGAAGTACTGGAACCGAAGGTGGGCAGGAGCAGCAGTCTGAAACTAGAATGACCTAGGGTTTCCTCTCATGCTCCCACTCCCAGTGTTTCCTGTCTGTAAAGTAGCAAGCAGGTATATACTGTTTAGAGGCTTTACACTTACATACTATATTCATACACAACACTTGCATTGTGCAAAGTACACATAGTAGATGTGGCATGAAATAAGTTACCCTCCTATATTTTCTTCTAAAAGATTTTTAAATATTTGCATCTCAAATTTAAGACCTTTGTCCATTTAGATCTGGCCTTTGTGTGATAGGGATCTATTTTCGGGCTGCAGATCCATTCTGGTATTTTCCCATATGGACACCAATTGCTCATACCATGGATTATATAGACCCTCTCCGACTGTTCTGCAATGTTAGCTAGGGCATACATCAAGATTTCACGCAAGCATAGACTTTCGCAATCTCAATTCATACTGTTGTAATTATTACTTTGCAGTAAATCTGATATGTGATAGACTCACATAAGCTCCACCTCCCGCCCTCACACACTTTATTCTTCTAAGGGATTGTCTTAGTTATTCTTAGTTGTATTTGGCCCTTTTCTCTTCCATATAAGTTTTGGAAGCAGTTTAGTGACAATGGTACTCTCGTCTTTTTCTTGATTTTTTTTTTTTTGAGGCAGAGTCTTGCTCTGTCACCCAGGCTGGAGTGCAGTGGTGCCATCTTGGCTCACTGCAACCTCCACCTCCCGGGTTCAAGCGATTCTCCTGCCTCAGGCTCTTGAGCAGCTGGGATTATAGGCATGAGCCACCATGCCCAGCTAATTTTTGTATTTTTAGTAGAGGCGGGGTTTCACCATGTTGGTCAGGTTGGTCTCGAACTCCTGACCTCGTGATCTGCCAGCCTCGGCCTCCCAAAGTGCTGGGATTACAGGCGTGAGCCACCATGATTTTAAAAGGAGTGATTTCAGTATTTTTAACCACACAATATAATAGGTGCTGTAGGTTATTTGTCGACTCCTTTTATCAGGTTAAGGAAGTTACCCTTTATTCATAGATGGAAATATCATGAATAATTTAATTTTTATAAAATAATTTTATAGACCTGTTGAGACAATCATATATTGTCTTTAATTTGTTGATAAAGAGATAATTTTAGTAGATTTTCTAACATTGAACTAAATTTGCATTACTAAGCGAACTTGTTCATGGTATTTATACATTGCTAGGTATATTTCCTAGTATTCTGCTTACAATATTTGTCTCTGTGTGCATGGATGAGGTACTCAATAGCAAGGTTATCCTAGTTTCATATGAATTAAAGAATGGTCTCTTTTTTTCTCCCCTTGCAAATAATTAGTGTAACATTGGAACTACTTGTGACATCATCTGGGCATCATGCTTTCTTTGTAGAATTATTAACTATCAACTCAATTACTTTAATGGTATGATTTCCATCCAGATTTTTGAATTCTTTGAGTCAAATTTGATGACTTACATGTATCCAAAAATTTGTTAATTTCACTTATTTACAAATGCATATATATGTAATTGTCTTATCACTTAATGAAATAGATCACAAATATAAAAGTGTGTATGTACAGCTTAAGAAGAATATAAAATGAGTGTATGTGTCCTTCATTCAGGTTATGAAATAGAGTATTTCCAGTATCTTAGAAACTTCCACTGCCCTTCTTCAGTGCCACTCACTCTTTCCACAAGTGGTAACCACTACCCCTAACTTCCTGTTAATCATTCCACTGTTTGTCACTACATACTTGTACGTTGTTTAGTTTTGCACGTTTGAGTTTTTTAATGAGTGCAAATATGTACTGTTCCTTTTGATTGGATATGCATACACACAAACATGTATATGGATATATATGGATATATATATATATACATACACACACACACATTATTTTTTAAAGCACTTTAAAGTTCACAGCAAAACTGAGCAGAAGGTATAGATTTCCCATATACCCCCTGCCCCCCCCACACATGCATAGCCTCCCCCGTAATAAACATCCCCCACCAGAGTGGTGCATTTGTTACAATTATTGAACTTATATGATACATCTTATTACGCAAAGTCCACAGTTTGCATTAAGATTCACACTGAGGCTTGGACAAATTTATAATGACAAGTATTCACTATTAAAATGTCATACATGTAATTTCACTGCCCTAAGCATCCTCTGTGCTTTGGTTATTATTCTTCCTTCCCTTTCTCCTAACTCCTAGAAATCACTGATTTTTTTTCCTTTTCCTTTGTTTTTTTTTTTTTTTTAAACTATCTCTACAGTTTTACCTTTTCCAGAAGGTTATATAGTTGGAAGTGACAGTATGTTACCTTTTAGATTGGCTTCTTTCACTCTGTAATATGCATGTAAGCTTCCTCTGTGTCTTTGTGGCTTAATAGCTCATTAATTTTATCATTGAATGATAGCTGATTGTCTGGATGTACCACAGTTCATTTATTCATTCACCTACTGAAGGAAATCTTGCTTGTCTCCAAGATTTTGAAATTATAAATAAAGCTTCCATAAACATTTGGGTGCAGTTTTCTGTGTGGACATAAGTTTTCAGCTCCTTTTTTTCAACTCCAAGAGACAAGAGTAGATTTTGTTTTCTAAGAAGCCACAAAAACTATTCTCCAAAGTGGTTGTACCATTTTGTATTTCCATCAGCACTGAATGAGAGTTCCTGTTGCTTCACATCCTCACCAGCATTTGGTGTTGTCAGGGTTCTGGATTTTTGCTGTTCAAATACACGTGCAGTTGTATCTCATTGCAGTGCTATATTTGAGAATGTGAATAGCTGCAGTTGATTCATTCTTAGTGCTGTGAGGTACTCTATTATTGGAATATATGATAATTCAGTTACCCATTCCACTATCTACCCATATTGAGAGATATTTGGATTGTTTCCAGGTTTTCAAAAATTGTGAACATTCTCATATGTCTCTAGGTAACAAATGCAAGAATTTTTCTGGGGCATGTATTAGGCTGACTAGATTGCACTAAGTTGTAGTAAAGCCACTGGGTCACAGGGTACATGTATAATCAGCTGTATGAGCTAATATCAATCTGTTTTCTGAATGGCTGTCCTTCTACTTGCATGGGATGAATACTTCCATGAATCTTTATCCTTGCCAATACTACACTTTTTGGAACTTTTAAAAAATTTGCCAACATGTATGAAAGGGTATCTAATTGTTATTTTAATTTTTGTTCTCATTATTATGAGATTGAGTACTTTTTCATATGTTAATGAGCTATTTGTGCTAACTTCTTAATAGAGGTGTTATTTTTCACTTACTAATTTATAGGAGGCCTTTATATATTCTGGATACCAAACCTTTCTAGGTAAAATGTGCTGCAAATATCTCTGCCAAGTTTCATGTATTTTTTTCACCTTGCAGTATCTTTTAATAAACAGAAGTCTTAAATTTTTATGTGATCAAATTAATTTTTCCTCTTTCAGTTTACTCTTCTTCCCATTGTCAAGATAAAAGATATGCTCCCCAGTTTTTTTCTAAAAATGTTGAGAAGCTATCTTTATCCATTAAAATATACTTTTGTTTGGTCTATGGGATTATTTCAACTTCATTTTTTCCCTTATGGAGATCAGTGGTCCCAGTGTTGTTCATATAAAATTTACTATCTTCACTTAACTGCAATGAAAGCTGTGTTACAAAATGTGTTTCCAAGTATATGTGAAAATATGTTTCTCTTTACGATTGTACTCAGGTTAATTAGTTCCCAAGACTACTACAGGCTAATTTCCACCCCGGTATTTCTCAGGCCCATAGATAGTGTGAATTCAAACACAAACTAATATGGCTATTGTCTTGTATTTAGAAATTACCATACTTTTTCTTTTTCATTTTTTTTTCTACCCTATTGGGACCAAGACAAGCAGACATTTTCACTTTCTTCTTATGGAGGTGAGATTTTCCTAGCCCAGACACTTTAGGTAAATATTCTCTGAGAAAAGGATTTGAAAGTCATAGCAAAATATATGCTAGACTTGAATGAAAAATAAAAGTTAAGCAGGCTCAACCTTAAATTTAACCAAAATTTACCCTTTTTAACCTAAATTATCTAGACATGTATTTATATTTTTCATTCATTGAAAGATACTTGAGATTGAATGTTCCTGAGACAGATTTTGGAATGTCCTCTCTTTCTAAAATATATTTTTTATCTTTTGTGGACTAAACAGTTACATAAAAATAAAATTAATGATTGCTAATTACTAAGTTATCTAAACAGTTATTTCAAAATGAACTTAATGATTGTTAATTACTCAGTTATATATAATGCATTTCAAAATTAACTGTATTGTCTAAACATTTTAACAAAAATGTATTCAATTATGAAACAGGGAATTGGCTATTTTTGTTCAAATGTTTATTCCCATCAGACTTAAAATATCACTCAGCAGTATGATTAAAAATGAAGAACTGCAGTCATTAAATTATTTTCTACTTATTTTTGGTATTTCTCTATATTAAAGGAAACAAACAGTGATCTTCGAATCTGATGATAGTTCTATTGATAACGGCCATCACAATCTGGTTACGCATTATCAATAAGGTCAAAGCATGAATAAAATGTCTCCCTTGCTTTCCACTCAAAAACTACACCTATAGTTCTTTGACAAGATGCCCCCGCCATGACTCGTGATGCCAATCATAGAAGGAAAGAGGATATTGAAAACAAACAGTTACTTTAAAACATTCTGTAACTGAACATTTTGATGGAAATATTGGTCATATTATAAATTTGAAACTGTAAATATTAATCTAGGTTGACTTTAGTCTACTAGTGATTATAAGAACTTTACCCAAGTGAAACTCTCGCATTTTTATTTCTAACATTCCTCAGAAAATGCGAAACTCCTTTTTTTTTTTTAATTTTAAGAATTTCACTTCCTAGATAAGCAGAACGTAGAGCCAAGTGTTATGTTCTGGTCGTTTTCAATGGGTATATTTATGTTCTCCCCCGACATTAAAATTTATTAATGCCTAACTTCAATTAGATGAGTTGATTACTTTTCATACACCATTGACTAAAGGAAACCTAATTTTACACATAATTCAAGGGGATCTGTAGGTAAGAAAAATTTTAAATTAAAGCAACATATGTGCATGGACAATCATTCAAAGTTTGATGGGCAAAAAAAAAGATGAAAACCAGAAATATTTTTCCCCCTTCCACAGACCTTGGTCCTGTTTTTCAGAGTTAGGCAAGGTTTACCATTTTCTTTTTTTACTATATGCTATTCTCTTGAACTATAAATAAAGTTATATAAACACCTAAATTATTGTTTTATCGATTTTAATATCCCTTGACATTTTACCTCACTTTCTCCTTCTAAAAGTATATTTCCAATTTAGGTTTTAATCTATAATTTTAAAGGATTTTTAAAATTTACTTTCTTTAAATAATACACTTACAGTGCTTAATTATTTGCTTAAATAGTATACTGTTTAACTAATACCTTCCATCCAATTTGAACACCGCTGATTGGCTCAGTAAGATGTGGAGATTAGTATACAACTTCCCTCCCCTCCAACATTCCCTGTCATAGCTTTTGACTTTTATCACATATAGTTCTATGCTTATATTTTCACATTTTATGTAAATTACATCCTATTTTGTAATGATAATAGAGTCTGTGCTTTGTTCATAGTTAATTTTGATCATGCAATCTCAAGTGAATTGAGTGAATTGACAGCATTATTATTATGTCTTCTCTTTTTTTCAAACCACAGTTGCAGGTGGCGTGATTTGATTTGTGTGAAGGCAACGAAATGGAACATAGATACGGCAAAGCCTCCCAAAAGAATCCTGATTCTTGATTTGTGTGAAGGCAATGAAATGGCACATAGATACACCAAACCTCCCAAAAGAATCCTGATTCCAAGATTGGAGAAGATGGATTAATGTTTTTCCATTAATTGTTTGAAATTAAGTCCTTTTTTTACGATGTGCCATCAATTTTAAAGCACTTCTGGAAAGTGATGAAAATCTACAATAGCTAGCACTTTAAATTCATAAAAACATAGTATTTTCTTCAATTGTTATCCATTTATGATACGTGATTTCTTATTTTCCAGAAATTTTACTTAGCTTTGTTTTGAATTATTAAAAAAGGAAACATAGCACCTTTTTTCAGTACCTTGCCAAGATAATCTAGTTATTATTCTTCTCTTTACCAAGTAATTGATTTGGGACAGACAGCTTGCCAGGCCTGCTGCCACTTGTCAGCATTGCATCCCTACGTTCAACCATATTTGCACCTAATGATTACCTCTTTTATTAAATTTCTTTTACATCTTTTTTTCCTGAATGAGTGCATGACAGTTAATTTTCCTGTTCACTTGCATGTCTCAAGATGGTTTAAATTCTTTTTATATTGCTTGATATTTAAGTTTATAATTGCAAAATTATTTATACTCAGAACATTTAAGACTCCTTTGTTTTATAACATCCTGTCAAAATGATGAGAAGTCAGATCATCCTTTAGGGAAAAATTGGTTTTGACTGGCATCAGCCTTTCCAACAGCAATGTTGAAGACAGGAATAAAATGAAGTCGTATTTTTCAAGGAATAAAAGGAAACAAATTTTAATTCTTGGATTATTTGCAGCCAAAATATTTTAACTTTGAAAGCACAGAAAAGGGTGTTATAAAATAAGGCCACAAAAGTTTTATTTCCAAAAAAATCCCTTTGAAAATTCCTAGGTGACATACTTCAGTAAGAAGAGAAATAAACCATGGTATTAGAATTGAGAGTTCAAGAATCAGTGGTTGTGGTGTTTATCATACCCTAAAAAATACGTGAAAACACATAACATCTTGGAAACAACCCCAAGTAAACTTCAGAAAGTATCCCCCTTCAACAAAGTGCTGCTGTAACAGAGAAAGCAAAACCAGAGGTGGCAAGAGGAGGCTAGAGTACGTATTCGGTTTGCTGAGATATTAATTTTGATACATGTAGGAAACTGAGAAACGTAACATAAATAATGATATAACCACAATTACAATGTTAAATTTTTCCAGATTTCAAACAAATGGAAAAAGATTTGATCTATAGAGTGAGAGGTACAAATACAGAGGAAAAAAGAAACAGTAAAGAAAGTATGAAAAGTCATAAAATGAGATGACAGAAATAAGTCATAATGGAACAATAATTACATAAATCAAAGGTTAAGATTGTCAGGTAAAATTTTTAAGTGTCAAAAAAACACGCAATATAACCTATCTAAAATAAGTTATCAGAAAAAAAAATAGCAGGAAAATATGAATGAAAAGAGCTAGGTCCAAATTTTGATAAAACTTTGAATTCAAGTTGACAATATCCTAAAGAAGGAAAAGTCTGTAGACCAATAGAAGAAACAGCAGATGCAGAGGTGTGCTCACGAACAGGCGTGCTCATGACTAGTCACACAAACTCAAATTCCCATTAAGGTTGTGTACAAACTTTATACATTGATGTAAGAACTCATAGAAGCTCATCAACATTTGTGATAACTAATGGTCAGTTACGCGGTAGTTTTTGAATAAAATCCAATAGAGCAAATACTGGACTCATACCCCAATCCACCGTTAGAGTATTTCTTCAATGTATACCTGTTCTTGGAGCAACTGTGCAAAATGTATTGTGGGCACTAGCCAATACGGCTATTGAGTGTTGGAATGTGGCTTATTTGAATTGAGATGTGCTGAAAGGGTAGGTTACACATTGGATTTTGAAGACTTAGCATGAAATAAAAGTAAAATAATTCATTAATATTTTTAATATTGATGACTGTACAAATGATACTTAAGATATACAGTCATCCTTTGTTATATGTGAGCCATTGGTTCCAGAAACTCCACCACTCTGTATTTACCAAAATCTATGTATACTCAAGCCCGGAAGTCAGCCCTCAAGAATCTGTATATATGAATATTTGGCTGTCTTTGTACATGGGGTTTGCATCCTACAAATACTTTAGTTTCATTCTGTGTTTGGTTGAAAAAATCCTTTTATTAGCAGACCTGCACAGTACAAACTTACATTGTTCAAGGGTCAACTGGATTTGATTTCTGCAAACATCGTTATTAAAATGAATTTCACCTAAAAAAAATGTATAATGTACATTGATGTATAATGTATAACATATATTGATCAATAAGAAGAAAATTCCTTTAAGCCAACTTGGAGCATTAAGACAGATTTACCATGTGAATCCCTAAGTGAATCCTGAGTTAATTCTGCAAAGGAATGTAGAATGATATCATAAATGAATATTGTATGGTACTCAAAGCTCCCCCTCTGTATGGTTCAGGATAGACTTGAGTTTCCATGGTTCTGGAGTGAAAGGGAGGAGAAAGGAAAGGTGCATTCAGACAAAGAAAATATCTACGGAACACACTAGGGATATCAGAAGAGGCTGCTCATGGCCAGGCATGGTGGCTCATGCCTGTAATCCCAGCACTATGAGAGGCCGAGGTAGGTGGATCGCCTGAGCTCAGGAGTTCAGGACCAACCTGGGCAGAAAGGTGAAACCCCATCTCTACCAAAAATACAGAAAATTAGCTAGACATAGTGGCACATGCCTGTGGTTCCAGCAACATGGGAGGCTGAGGTGGGAGAATTGCTTGAGCCCAAAAGGCAGAGGTTGCAGTGAGCCCAAATCCTGCCACTGCACTCCAGCCTGGTCAGTAAAGTAAAACCCTGTCCAGAAAAAAGGGCTGCTCTTCTCAAAAGCAAACTCAGCTTCTGGGCCTTGACCTGAAGTCCCACTTCAGACCCTAAGGTCCCTAAAGCGTCAGTGACTTAGTTCACCCTACACCACTCCTGGCTTCTGGTTGTAGCACAAGCTTCTAAACTTATGCAAACAGTGAGGACTGTCTATTTTGACAAAATAAGAAGAAATGGAGTCAAGGCAACATATAAAAGATATTTTTGCCAGCTTTATGGATTAAGAAAAAAAATTGTATATATTTAAGGTATGCAGTGTGATATTTTGATGTACATATACACTGTGAAGTGGTAATTGCCACAATCAAGCTAACACATTCATCTCCTCACTTGGTTACCTTTTTATTTGTTTGTGTGGTGGAGAACACTTGAGATCTACTCTTTCAGCAAATTTCAAGCATATGTTATTATTGACTTTAGTCACTATGCTGTACATTAGATCTCCAGAACTTACTCATCTTATAACTGAAAGTTTGTACCTTCTGACAAACATTTTTTGTTTTCCCCCAACTCCCAGGCCCTGGTAAACACCATTTTACTCTGTTACCATGAGTTTGACATTTTTTTAGTATGCATATAAATGAAATCACGCAGGATTTGTGTGTGTGTGCCTGGCTTATTTTACTCACCATGATAACCTCCAGGTTTGCCCATGTTGTTATAAATGGCAGTATTTCCTCATTTTTAAAGGCTAAATGATATTTCATTGCATATGTGTGTGTCTCTCTCTGTGTGTATCTGTGTGTGTGTGTGTGTGTGTAAGACATTTAATGCCTCCATTCATCTGTCAATGGACACAGGTAGTTTCCACATCTTGGCTGTGTAAGTAGCACTGCAATGAACATGTAAGAATATATGACTCTTTGAGATAGTGAATTTCTTTACTTTGGATATATACCCAGATGTGGGATTGCTGGATTATGTGAGAGTTCCATTTTTAATTTTTTGAGGAAACTCCATACTGTTGTCTGTAATGGCTGTACCAATTTACATTCCCATCAGCTATCAACTAAGCACAAGAGTTTCTTTTTCTCAATATCCTCAGCAAAATTCGTTAGCTTTTTATTTTCATAATAGATATCCTAATAGGTATAAGGTGATATCTCATTGTGCATTTTCCTGATTAGTGATGGCAAACATATTTTTATTAGTATATATCAATTGTCATTTGTATGTCTTTTTAGAAACATATCTCTTCAGGTCTGATATGATCTGCCAGTGTCCCCACCCAAATCTCATCTTGAATTGTAGCTCTCATAATTGCCATGTGTTGTGGGAGGGACCCAGTGAGAGACAGTTGAGTTACGGAGGCAGTTTTCCCCATACTGTTCTTATGGTAGTAAACAAATCTCATGAGATCCAATTGTTTTATAAGGGGTTTCCTTTTTCACCTGACTTTCATTCTGTCTTGTCTGATGCTGTGTAATACATTTCTTTAGCCTTCCACCATGAGTGAAGCCTCCAGTGAGACCAATAAACCTCTTTTTCTTTACAAATCACACAGTCTTGGGTATGCCTTTATTAGCAGCATAAAAACAGATGAATATAGTGAATCTATACCGGTAGAGTGGTGTGCTGCTGTAAAGATATCCAAAATGTGGAACTAACTTTGGAACTGGGTAACAGGCAGAGGTTAGAACAGTTTGGAGGGCTCAGAAAAAGACTGACAAATGTGGGAAAGTTTGGAACTTCCTAGACACTTGTTGAATACCTTTGACCAAAATGCTAATAATGACATGGACAAGGAAATCCAGGCTGAGGTGGTCTCAGGTGGAGATGAGAAACTTGTTGGGAACTCAAGTAAAGGTGAATCTTTCTATGTTTTAGCAAAGAGATTGGTGGTATTTTGCTCCTGCCCTAAAGATTTGTGGAACTGTGAACTTGAATAAGATGATTTAGGATACCTGGCAGAGGAATTTTCTAAGCAGCAAAGAGTTCAAGAGGGTACTTAGGTGCTGTTAAAACACTCATTTTTTGTTTGTTTGTTTACATTTGGAACATTCAGAGTTTAAACCAAGTTAAAATAGGTTTCTTTACAGTAGACTTTTCAGCAAAAAATATGGAATGGTTCATGAATTTGCATGTCAGGAAACAGAGCATAAAACTTTGGAAAATTTGCAGTTTGATGATGTGATAGAAAAGAAAAACCAATTTTTCTGAGGGGAAACTCAAGCCAGCTGCAGAAATTTACATAAGTAACAAGGAGTCAAATGTTCATCACCAAGACAATGGGGAAAATGTCTCCAGGACATGTCAGAGACCTTTGCAGCAGCCCCTCCTATTACAAGCCTGGAGGCCTAGGAGGAAAAAATGGTTTCATGGGCCAGGTTCAGGTCCTCCCTGCTGTTTGCCACCTAGGGACTTAGTGCCCTGCATCCCAGCCACTCTGGCCATGGCTAAAAGCAGCCAAGGTACAGCTTGGACTGTGTCTTCAGAGGGTGCAAGCCCCAAACCTTGGCAGTTTCACATGGTGTTGAACCTATGGGTGCACAGAAGTCAAGAAGTGAGGTGTGGGAACTCTGCCTAGATTCAGAGGCTGTATGGAAATACCTAGATGTCCAGGCAGAAGTTTGCTTCAGGGGTGGGGCCCTCATGGAAAACCTCTGCTAGAATAGTGCAGAAGAGAAATGTGGGGTTGAAGCCCTCACACAGAGTCCCTACTGGGGTACTGCCTACTGGAACTGTGAGAAGCAGCTCAATCCTCTGGGCCCCAGAATTGTAGATCCACCAATAGCTTGCACCATGCACATGCGAAAGTCATGGACACTCAATGTTAGCCCTTGAATGCAACCAGGAGGAGGGTATACCCTGCAAAGTCACAGGGGTGGAGCTGCCCAAGGCTGTGGGAGCCCACCTCTTGCATCAGTGTGACCTGGATGTGAGACACGGAGTCAAAGGAGTTCATTTTGGAGCTTTAAGATTTGACTGCCCTGCTGGATTTTGGACTTGGGGCCTGTAGCCCTTTGTTTTGGCCAATTTTTCCCATTTGGAACAGGCATATTTACCCACTGCCTGTACTCCCATTGTATGTGAAAAGTAACTAACTTGCTTTTAACTTTATGGGCTCATAGCTGGAAGGGACTTGCCTATCTCAGGTAAGACTTTGGACTGTGAACTTTTGAGTTAATGCTGAAATGAGTTAAGATGTTGGGGGACTGTTGGGAAGGCATAATTGATTTTGAAATATGAAGACATGATATTTGGGAGGGGCCAGAGGCAGTCCCCATCCAAATCTCAATTTGAATTGTAGTCCTCTAATTCCCACATCTTGTGGGAGGAACCAGGTGGGAGATAATTGGATCATGGGGGCTGATTCTCACATACTGTTCTCGTGGTAGTAAATACGTCTCACAAGATCTGATTGTTTCAAAAGTGGTTTCCCCTTTCACTTGGCTTTCATTCTATCCTGACTACTGTCATGTAAGACGCACCTTTCACCTTCCACTATGATTGTGAGACCTCCCCAGCTACGTGGAACTGTGAGTCCATTAAATCTCTTTCTTTCTTTCTTTCTTTTTTTTTTTTTTGAGATGGGGTTTTACTTTTGTTGCCCAGGCTGCAGTGCAATAGTGTGATCTTGGCTCACTGCAACCTCTGCCTCCCCGGTTCAAGTGATTCACCTGTCTCAGCCTCCTGAGTAGCTGGAATTACATGCATCCACCACCACGCTTGACTAATTTTGCATTTTTTACTGGAGACATTTCTTCTCCATATTGGTCAGGCTGGTCTTGAACTCCTGACCTCAGGTGATCCCCCTGCCTTGGCCTCCCAAAGTGCCTGCCTTGGCCTCCCAAAGGTCCTTTGCAATCTTCTGAGTTCCTAATTTATTTGCATATTAACTTCTTATTAGATGTATAGTTTGTAAATATTTTCTCCAATTATTTAGGTTGTCTTCTCATTGTATTGATTGTCTACTCTGCTGTGCTGAAGCTTTAATTTGATTTAGTCCCATTTGTCTATTTTTGCTTTTGTTTTCTATACTTTTGGGGTCAAATCTAAAAACTTATTACCAATACCAATGTTAAGGAGATTTTTCTCCTATGTTTATGTCTGAGAGTTTTACAATATTGGCCCTATGTTGAGGTCTTTCATTTATTTTGAGTCAATTTTTGTATGTAGGGTAAGATAATGGTTCAGTTTCATTTTTCTGCATGTGGATATCCAGTTTTCCCATCACCATTTATTAAAGAGACTAAACCTTTATCATTGCATATCCTTGGCACCAATGCTGAAGAGCAAATGCTTGTAAAGGCATGGATTTATTTCTGTGCTCTCTATTCGGTTCCCTTGGTCCACATGTCTGTTTTTATGTCAGTACCATACTATTTTGATTACTATAACTTTATAATTTAGCTTGGAATGAGGTAATGTGATACTTCCACTTTCGTTTTTTCTGCTCAAGGATATTTTGACTGTTTGGGGTCTTTTGTGGTTGCATACAAATTTTAAAATTGCATTTTTCCATATCTTTGAAAAATGTCATTGAAATTTCGATAGGGGTTGCATTGTATCTGTAGATTGCTCTGAGTAGCAGAGATATGTGTCTTCTTCAAATTCTTTCATGAGTGTTTTATAGTCTTTGGTATATAGAAATTTTACTTTCTTATTTAAATTTATTCCTAAGTAGTTAACTTTTGATGCCATTGTAAATGAGATTGTTTTCTTAATTTCTTCTGGGATAGTTCACTGTTAATGTATAGAAATGCAACAGATTTTTAAAATGTTAATTATGTGTCCTGCAAATTTACTGAATTTGTTTCTTAATTTTAACAGTTTTTAATTGGAGTCTTAGAATTTTCTCTATATAAGATCATGTCATCTTCAAACAGAGACACTTTCACTTCTTTTCCAATTTGGATGACTTTTATTTCTTTTTCTTACCTAATTGCTCTGGTTAGGACTTCCAGACATTTTCAGAAAGCCCCCAAAATAATCTAAGGGAGTCCATTGTCACCAGACCTGCCTTATAAGAAATCCTAACAGGAGTTCTTCAAACTGAAACAAAATAAGACTAATTAGTATCATGAAACCATATGTAGTTGTAAAAAGTCACTGGTGAAAGTAAGTATACAGTTAAATTCAAAATGCTCTAATACTGTAATGGTGGAGTATATCACTTTAGCTTTTAAAAGCTTAAAAGACAAAAATATTACAAATAAATATAACTATAAATATACAAAGAAATAAACTCTGACATAAAAAAACATAAAAAGTGGAGGGGGAATAAAGTATAGGATTTGCGTATATGATTGAAGTTAAATTGTTACAACTTAAAATAGACCATTAGAACTGCAATCATGCATTGCTTAACAATGTGGATATGTTCTGATGAATGCCTCATGAGGCAATTTTGTCATGGTGTGAACATCATAGAGTATACTTAAACAAAATTAGATAACACCACCTACACACCTAGGCCATATGGTATGACCAGTGGCCTCCAGGCTACATATCTGTACAGCATTTTACTATACTCAATGCTCCAGGCAACTGTAATACAATGATAAGCATTTGTGTATCTAAACATATAAAAGATATAATAAAAAATGTTATAATCTCATCGGGACCACTGCTGTATCTGTGGCCCATCATTGACCAAAACATCCTTATGTGGCACATGACAGCAAACGATCTTTTATTAAGTCTCATGATAATCACAAAGACAAAACATGTAATAGATACACAAATGAGAATTTTATCACATGTTTAAAAAAGAATTAATACAAAGACACAGAAAAGAATCAAAGTATAGCACTACAGGAAATAATCAAAATAAATCGTACACAGCAAGCGAGAAATAAAAGAACGAAGAAACTGCAAAACACCTATCAATAGTTACTTTAAATATCAGTGAACTAAGTTAGTGAAACAAAAACACAGAGTGGTTAAATGTATAATAAAACAAGAACCAAATGTACGCTGCCTCTAAGAGACTCACTTCATCCTTAAAGACACACATAGACTGAAAGTAAAGAAAGGAAACAAAAAAGAGCACTAATAGCTATTCTTACAACAAACAAAATAGACTTTGAGTCAAAAACTGTAACAAGAGACAAAGTCATTATAGAAAGATACAAGGGTCAATTCATCAAGAGGATATAACTATTGCAAATATATATTCTCCCAACACTGGAGCACCTAATTATACAAAGCAAATATTAACAAATCTGAAGAGAGAAGTAGACAATGATAATAAAATAACCATAGAAGACTTCCACATCCTACTTTCAACAATGGATTCATCATTCAGACAGATAATCAGTAAGGAAACAGCTGACTTGAACTACACTATAGATCAAATGGACCAGACATATGCAAGATATTCCTTTCCAAAACAGCAAAGTACACACTCTTCTCAAGCACACACAGTACATTCTCCAAGATAGGTCATAGGTTAGGCCAGAAAACAAGTCTTAGCAAATTTAAGAAGATCGAAATCTTATCAAATATTGTTTCTGACCACAGCGGCATGAAACTGAAAATTAGAAACAGGAGAAAAATTAGAAAAGTGACAAATATGTGGAAATCAACCAACACACTCCTGAACAACCAATAGATCAAAGAAAACATCAAAAAAGAAAGAAAATATCTTGAGACTAAAATGAAAGCACAGCATTCTAAAACTTATGAAATGCAGCAAAAGCCATTCTAAGAGGGAGGTTTATACAGATATGTGTTAAATGAAGAAAAAAGATCTCAAATAAACAATAAGCCTCAAAGGAATAGAAAAAAGAACAAATCAAGCCCCAAATTAGAAGAAGGAAGGAAATAACAAAGATCATAGCAGAAATAAATTAAATAGACTAGAAAAACAATAGAAAAGATCAATGAAACGGAGAGCTGATTCTCTGAAAACACAGATTGACCAACCTTTCACTAGGCTATGAAAAAAGGGAGAAATCTCCAATAAATAAAATTAGAACAAAAAAGGAGATAATAAAATTGATACCATAGCAATACAAATAATAGTAGTCTACTCTAAACAATTATGTGCCAACAAACTGTTTAACCTAGAATAGAGAAATTTCTAGAAGCATACATCCATTAAGACTGAAACATGAAGAAATAGAAAATCAAAACAGATGAATAATGAGTAAAAATATTGGGTCAGTAGTCAAAAAGCTCCTGACAAAGGAAAGTCTAAGACCAGCTAGCTTTAGTGGAGAATTCTAGCAAATGTTTAAAGCAGAATTAATACCATTCCTTCACAAACTCTTTCAAAAGTTGAAGAGAAGGGAACATTTCATTTTTTTATAAGGCCAGTATTACCCTGATAACAAAGACAGAAAAGGACACTACAAGGAAGACAGATTTTTTTTTAAGGTGCAAATGATGTATTCTTGGATTTGAAAATACAGGATTTGTTTGTAAAAAGAGTTGCATGTGGATAGGTGGATGTGTATTGATGTGTGCATGCATACATATACAAGCTTACCTTGTTTTATTGTACTTCACTTAATTATGCTTCCTGAATACTGCATTTTTTACAGATTGAAGGTTAGTGGCAACCCTGTATCAAGCAAGTCCACCTGTGCCACTTTTCTGGTAGCATGTGCTCATTTTGTATCTCTGTGTTACATTTTTATAATTTTTGCAATATTTCAAATGTTTTCTTATTATCTATCAGTTATGGTGATCTGTCATCATTGATCTTTGCTATTACTATCATCATTGTTCTGGGGCATCACAAACCATTCTGAAAAAGACAAGGAGCTAAATTGATATATATGTGTGTCCAGATGGCTCCATCGATCTGCCCTTCATCCGTCTCCCCTTCTCCTCAGGTCTCCCTGTTTTCTGAGACATGGAAATATTGAAATTAGACCAGTTAATAACTCTACAAAGGCCTCTACGTGTTCAAGTGAAAGTAAGAGTCTCACATCCCTTATTAAAATCAAACGCAAAAAATGATTAAGCTGAGTGAGGAAGGCATGTTAAAAGCCAAGACAGGCCAAAGGCTAGGCTTCCTGCACCAAACAGCCAAGCCGTGCATGCAAAGATAAATTTCTTGAAGGAAATTAAAAGTGTTACTCCAATGAACACATGAGTGGTATGAAAGTGAAACATCCGTATTGCTGATACAAAGAAAGTTTGAGTTGTTTAGCTAGAAGATCAAACCAACCACAACATTTCCTTAAGCCAAAGCCTAATCCAGAGCAAGGCCCCAACTCTCCTGAATTCTCTGAAGGCTGAGAGAGGTTAAGAAGCTACATAAAAAAAGTTTGAAGCTAGCAGAGATTGGTTCATGGGGTTTAAGAAAAGAAATCGTCTCCATAAAAGTGCAAGGAAAAGCAGCAAGTGCTGATTTACAAGTTGCAGCAAGTTATCCTAAGATGTAGCTGATATAAGCAACAATGGTGGCTACACTAAACAAAGGTTTTACTGCAGATAGAACAGCCTTATAGCGGAAGATGTCATCCGGGACCTTCATAGCCAGGTAGCAAAATAAATGCCTGGCTTCAAAGCTTCAAAGAACAGGATGACTCTTTTGTTAAGGGCTTAAGTTGAAGCCAAAGCTCATTTGCCATTCTGAAAATTCTAGGGCCCTTAAGAACTATGCTACATCTACTCTGCCTGTGCTCTATAAATGGGACAAAGCCTGAATGACAGCACATCTGTTTACCACATGAATATTTTAAGCTCACCACTGAGAACTACTGCTTTAAAAAAAGATCCCTTTCAAAATATTATTGTTCACTGACAATTCACCTGGTCACCCAAGAGCTCTGATGGAGAACTACACGAAATTAATGCTGTTTGCATGTCTGCTAATACAACACCCATTCTGCAGCTCGTGGATCAATGAGTAATTTAGACTTTCAAGGCTTATTATCTTAGAAATACATTTAATAAGGCTATAGCCACCATGTATAGTAGTTCCTTCATAGGTCTGGGCAAAGTAAGTTGAAAATCTTCTACAAAACATTCCCCATTCTAGAAGCATTTGCAATTCATGGGAGGAGGTTAAAATTAAGAACATTTGTGATTCATGGGAGGAGGTCAAAATGTCAACATTAGAAGAATTTGGAAGAAGTTGATTCCAATCCTCATGGATGACCCCGAGGGTTCAAGACTTCAGTTGAAGAAGTAACTGCAGATACAGTGAAAATAGCAGGAGAAATAAGATTAAAAGATGTGAAGAGAACTTAAGACGTGGCCGAATTGCTGAAATCTCATGATAAAACTTTAACAAATGCAGAGGTGCTTCTTATGGATCAGCAAAGAAAGTGGTTTCTCGAGATAGAATCTGCTCCAGGTGTAGATGCTATGAAATAACATTGTTGAACTGACAACATAATATTTAGAAAATTCCATAAACTTAGTGGAAAATTCCATAAACTCAAGTGGCAGGGCTTGAGAGTTGTCTCTGATTGAAGGAAGTTCTACTGTGGGTAAAATGCTATCAAACAGTATTGCCTGCTACAGAGGATGAAAGTAACAGGGGCTCCAGTCAGCAGCCACTTGGGCAGGTACTGAGCTGCAATTTTTGCATACTCTGGTGGCTCCCAGAACTCCAATGAGGCAGGAGATCCATCAGCTCCCATGGGAAGTGGGCCAAAGCCAGGGAGCCAAGTGGTCTCACTCAGCAGGTCCCACTCCCATGGAACCCTGCAAGCTAAGACCCACTGGCATGGAATCCCCACTAACCAGCACAGCATGCTGGAGTCTGCCTAAAAGACCAAGTTCCTGGGGGGAGGGGTGACCGCCATTACTGCAGGTCTAGTCAGTGGTTTTCCCATGCCAGTGCTAGGAAGACTGGGTGGTTTGTACTGGGTGGAATTCCCCACAGTGCACTACAGTGGCTGTGGCAGATCATTTCCAGAGTTCTTCATTAGGTGGGACCCAGATCCATCCCTCCTCACCTGGCAGGGCCTCCCTGCAGGTATTTCAGCAACTCCAGCCAGGGGTTTACGGACAGAACTCTCATCTCCCTGGGACAGTGCACCTGGGGGGAGGGGCAGCCATTGTCTCAGGGACCGTGTACCTGGGGTGGGGGGGACACAAACAGATGGAAAAACATGCCATGCTCATGGATAGGAAGAATCTATATCACGAAAATGGCCATATTGCCCAAAGCAATGTACAGATTCAATGCTATTCCCATTAATCTACCATTGACATTATTCACAGAATTAGAAAGAACTATTTTAAAAGTCATACAAAACCAAAAAAAAAAAAAAAAAAAAAATTGTATAGCCAGGACAGTCCTAAGCAAAAAGAACAAAGCTAAAGGCATCACGTTACCCTACTTCAAACTACTACAAGCCTAACCAAAACAGCATGATACTGGTACAAAATCAGGCACACAGACCAATGGAACATAATAGAGAACTCAGAAAAATAACTGCACATCTACAACCATCTGATCTTTAACAAACCTGACAAAAATAAGCAATGGGGAAAGGATTCCCTATTTAATAAATGGTGCTGGGAGAGCTGGCCACCCATATGCAGAAAAAGGAGCCAGGACTCCTTCCTTACACTTTATAGAAAAATTAACTCAAGATGAATTAGACTTAAATGTAAAACCCAAAACTATAAAAACCCTAGAAGAAAATCTAGGCAATACCATTCAGGACATAGATATGGGCAAAGATTTCATGATGAAATTACCAAAAGCAATTGCAACAAAAGCAAAAATTGACATATGGGATCAAATTAAACTAAGGAGCTTCTGCACAGCAAAAGAAGCTATCATCAGAGCAAACAGAAAACCTACAGAATAGGAGAAAATTTTGCAATCTATCTATCTGACAAAGGTCTAAAATCCAGAATCTACAAGGAACTTAAGCAAATTTACAAGAAAAAAGCAAACAACCCCATTAAAAGGTGGCAAAGGGCATGAACAGACACTTCTCAAAAGAGAGGCCAGGTGCAGTGGTTCATGTCTGTAGTTCTAGCACTTTGGGAGGCCAAGGTGGATGGATCACTTGAGGTCAGGACTTCAAGACCAGCCTTACCAAAATGGTGAAATCCCATCTCTACTAAAAATACAAAAATTAAGCTGGGCATGGTGCTTATGCCTGTAGTTCCAGCACTTTGGGAGGCCAAGGTGGATGGATCACTTGAGGTCAGGAGTTCAAGACCAGCCTTACCAAAATGGTGAAACCCCATCTCTACTAAAAATACAAAAATTAAGCTGGGTATGGTGGCTCATGCCTGTAATTCCAGCACTTTGGGAGGCCATGGTGAGCAGATCACGAGGTCAGGAGATCAAGATCATCCTGGTCAACATGGTGAAACCCTGTCTTTACTAAAATACAAAAAATTAGCTGGGTATGGTGGCACACACCTGTAGTCTCATCTACTTGGGAAGCTGAGGCAGGTAATCACTTGAACCTGGGTGGCCGAGGGGGCAGTGAGCTGAGATTGTGCCACTGCAGTATAGCTTGGTGACAGAGCAAGACTCAGTCTCAAAAAAAACAAAAATTAGCTAGGCATGGTGGCAGACACCTGTAATCACCACAGCTACTCAGGATGCTAAGGCAGAATAATTGCTTGAACCCAGGAGGCAGAGGTTGCAGTGAGCCAAGACCTCACCACTGCACTTCGGCCTGGGCAACAGAGCAAGACTCCATCACACACACACACACACACACACACACACACACACACACACAAAGTTATACATGTGACTAACAAATATATATATATATAAAGCTCAACATCACTGATATAAGAGAAATGCAAATCAAAACCACAATGAGATACCATCTCACACCAGCCGGAATGGTAATTATTAAAAAGTCAAGAAACAGCAAATAACTGGTAAGGTTCTGGAGAAATAGAAATGCTTTTACACCATTGGTGGGAATGTAAATTAGTTCATCATTGTGAAAGACAGTGTGGCAATTCCTCAAAGATTTAGAACCAGAAATACCATTTGACCCAGCAATCCCGTTACTGGATATACTGGTATTTATACCATTATATTATATATAAAATTACGTATATATAATTATATATAAATATATATATCATTATATTAGTATATATTATATATGCATTAGCTAGAATATATTAATTAGCTATAATATATATTATATATATATATAATGGTATTTATATCATTATTATATATCCAAAGGAATATAAATCATTCTATTACAAAAATACATGCACCTGTTCACAATAGCAAAGACATGGAATCAACCCAAATGCTCATCAATGATAGACCGGATAAAGAAAATGTGGTATATATACACCATGGAATGCTATGCAGCCATGAAAATGAATAAGATCATGTCCTCTGCAGACACATAGATGAAGCTGGAAACCATTATCCTCAGCAAACTAATGCAGGGACAGAAAAGCAAACGCTACGTGTTCTCATAAGTGGGAGCTGAACAACAAGAACATGTGGACACAGGGGAGGGGAACAACACACACTGGCACCTGTTGGGGGAGGCCTGGTGGTAGGGAGAGCATCAGGAAAAATAGCTAATGCATGCTGAGTTTACTACTTAGGTGATGGGATGATAGATGCAGTAAACCTGTGTAAGAAAACTGCCTGTCCTGCACATGTACCCCAGAACTATAAAGAAAATAAACACATAAATAAAATTTTAAAAAATTTAAAAAATTATCTTAATTGTATGTGGGTAGGTCCCTTTGATTGAAAATGAAATGGAAATAATTTTAAAAAAAAAACCTTACTATTCAAAATTTACAAAACTAAATAAGAGTAAAACAAATTTACATTTTGTCCCTGGATTGATATAAGACAAAAACACTGTGTGGGAAAGCTGGAGTTGCAGATGAATGAGATTCTGAGAATAAAAATCCCTGGTACCTAGTCAAAGTTTCAGAGTCAACTTCAGATTTTCAAGGATTATAAAATAGGTAACCTCATACCACTGTCTCCAACAGATAAAAGGAACCAGATAATATCTGTGTTCCAGGGAGAAAGAACAGAAAATTGGCTGAGTTCTATCACTGACAAAACTTAGTGGGAAGGAGGGATCTGGAAGGCGGGAGGGTGGAGGGATCCCGGGCTTGCGGGGTGGGGGAGGGGCTGTGCTTCAGCCTCCCCCTCTCACTGCCCCTCCCCCCATCAGGGGCCCTTTGTGATGTGAAGGCCGCAGCTCTGTGACGCAGGCCTGGGCCCCAGTCCCTAGTCTCCAGGGGAATGCCCAGAGCTCAGTTGCTTGAAGGCAGCATACCTATTCAAATGGAGAATATTCCGTTTCCTCTAAAATTTCTTAGTGACTCGTGGATAAACACCCCCAGCTCCACACCATGGGTGTTGGATATCTTCCTCACCTTGGTATTTGCTGTGGGGTTCTTTTTCCTATTACTCCCCCTACCTCTCTTACTTCCTTTGTGATCCACCCTCACCATCGCCTGGGAAGATGAGAATGGTAAGGAGCCCTCAGTCCGGACCTACACAGCACGACTCTCTCCTTTCTTTCTATTATTAGTTCTACTTTCCCAAATCCAGTGGAGAGACTTCTGCAATGGGAAGTGTCAGGAGAGACCAGAACATGGGCCTTCCAGGGAGAGGCAGAGCAGCCAGGGGTTGGTAGTGACTGGGATTTCCATCCCAAGCTCTCAGTCCATTTGTGGGGGAGCACAGGAGGCGTCAGGGCAAAACCAAACCCTTGGACTCAGTGGCGAGGACCAATCAGGAGACGGGGGAGGTCTCTGTGGGAGGGTGCTCATAAGCCCCTTCCTGGGGCAGGTGGCTGGGGACCCAGCCTCCTCTGTGTGGGGTGATCTGGGGGCTGTGCTGAGCCTCCGAGGGCCTCCCACCTGGGTCTGGAGTCTCCTCTGATCTCCTGGGAAGCAGAATCCTACCTGACAGCTCAGGTGTGCACACGGGCCTGAGCCTGGGTGTTCATCGAGTAGAGGAGCACCTCTACCGTTACTTTATATTATATTATATTATGTTATATTATATTATATATTATACATTATGTATATTATAGTTTATATATGAAATATATATAAAATATATATATTTCCTCATATAGTAAGTCCCTCTTTGTGGTGAGTTTTTTTTGTTTGCTTGTTTTGAGACGGAGTCTCATTCTGTTACCCTGGCTGGAGTGCAATGGCGATCTCGGCTCCCTGCAGCCTCTGCTTCCCAGGTTCAAGCAGTTCTCCTGCCTCAGCCTCCGGAGTAGCTGAGATTACAGGCACACACCACCACGCCCGGCTAATTTTTGTTATTTTTGGTAGAGACAGGGTTTCACTATGCTGGTGAGGCTGGTCTCAAACTTCTGATCTCAGGTGATCCACCCTTCTTGGCTTCCCCAAACGCTAGGATTACAGGCGTGAGCCACCGCGCCTGGCCCCCTCTTCTTGTTTTTCTAAGAAGAAAAGCAGTTTATCATCCACTTAAACATGAGAGGGAGGAAGCACACGGCTCACTGAGCAAGACGAGAGAGCTGTGCGGTTCGCGAGCGCTGCGCACTGTGGCTGGTGGGGGCGGAGAGCGAGAGCCGGTCTCAGGCCCTCACCCTTTCTTGTCTCCTAGGGTCATCTTCTCTCCCCAGAGTCGTCTTCTCTCCCAGGGTCGTTCTCTCCCAGAGTCATCTTCTCTCCCAGGGTCGTCTTCTCTCCCAGGGTCATCTTCTCTCCCCAGGGTCAACTTATCTCCCAGCGTCAAGGTCAGCGGAGGGGGGAGGCCCAAAGGCAGGAAGAAAAACAACAGTCTGAAAGGTAAGGCTCTGCCGGGGCACACTAGAGTTCATTTGATCTTGTCTGTCCCCGGAGAGAAGTGACTCAGAGGAAGTCAATTGAAGAAGCCTGAGGTGGGGGCTCCTAGGAAGGAAATGAGAACCCCGGGGCCCTCTCAGATTCCGTGTGGTATGTGGGCTGTGTTCCCCAGCAGGGTGCAGTGTAGGGGGAGGAGACCAATGCCTGTCTGAATCAGGGGGAGGGTGAGCGGGCCTCCCCGGTCGCTGTGGACAGCTGTTCAACTCTGCTAAGGCTGATTCCTCTTTGAGACCCACAGGGCAGCTGTGAGGACTATGGGGGTGGGGGGTCTGTGTGTGGAAGCCCTTTGTGAATGACAAAGCCTTACCCTTCATGCCTCGCTGTCACCGTCGGGGCCATGTGGCCTTGGACACAGACATGTGGGTTCCAGGGTCTGACTCCCCCACGGTCTTCCCTAAAGAAACATCCACTCAGCCTCCTGTGAGATCCCAGGCCCCTCCCTCACTGCCCTAACCTAGTCTCCTGATTTCCAGCTTCTAGAGACCACCTGACAGGCCTGGAGGGGACTCGGGACTTGTTTTCACAACTGCAGCGGTGAGGCATTTCCCCCTTCCCTGCATCCTTCCTACTGGGGCTGGGATTTGACCCCAGGGCCTTATGGCAGCCTGGAGCTGACCTGGGATGGGGGAGATCGGGGGACAGAGGATGGGAGTAAAACCCTGGAGCAAGGGGTAGGAGGAGAATTGGGGAGTCTGGGTGTGGGGCGGTGGAGGGGCATAGGAGGAGAATTGGGGACTCTGGGTGTGGGGCGGTGGAGGGGCATAGGAGGAGAATTGGGGAGTCTGGGGTGTGGGGCGGTGGAGGGGCATAGGAGGAGAATTGGGGAGTCTGGGTGTGGGGCGGCAGAGGGGCATAGGAGGAGAATTGGGGAGTCTAAGTGTGGGGGTGGCAGAGGGACCTAGGAGGAGAATTGGGCAGTCAGAGTGTGGGGTGGTGGAGGGGCATAGGAGGACAATTGGGGAGTCTGAGTGTGGGGTGGTGGAGGGGATAGGAGGAGAATTGGGCAGTCAGAGTGTGGGGTGGTGGAGGGGCATAGGAGGAGAATTGGGCAGTCTCAGTGTGGGGTGGTGGAGGGGCATAGGAGAAGAATTGGGGAGTCTAGGTGTGGGGCGGCAGAGGGTTATAGGAGAAGAATTGGGCAATAGGGTGTGGGGTGGAGGAGGGGCCGGGGCCCACGTGCCCACGCTGCCCTATGGTCCTACCTGCTCCTGGCTGCAGCTTGTGCCTCCTGTCTCCTGCAGCATCCTGGGTCGTACCCTAACAAAGGTGACTTTGGTCAGCTCTCTGGTCCAGACCCCCCAGGTGAGGAGTGCAAAAGAGCACCTGATGGAGCCTCCCAGTCCCCTCAGAAGCCGATGGAAGATACTGCTCCCGTGCTTTCCCCATTAGCTTCCCCCAGATCCTCAAACCCAGCATCCTTCGCCTCTGGTCTCCACCCCATCACCAGGCCCAATGACCACCTCAGTCTCCCCTCTGAGTGCCTCCCAACCACCAGAACCTTCCCTTCCCCTGGAACCCCCCCTCACCCGAGCCACTTGCACTTTTCCCTAACCCACCACACACCCCTGATCCTCTGGCCTGCTCTCCGCCTCCTCCGAAAGACTTCATTGCTCCACCCCTGCGGGACTCCACTCTGACAACTCCATCTCACTGTGACTCAGTGGCACTTCCACTGGGCACCATCCATCAAAGCTCATCTCCATGTGAGGATTTGGCGACTTCTGACTCAGCCATCTCAGGCCTTGGCGGCTCAAGCGGTCATGTCTCTGTCTCTGCATTCTGGTGTCAGGAAACTACCAGATCCTGGTGCGTCTTCAACTCATCAGTCCAGCAAGATCATCTTCCCTGCCACCCACCAGAAACCTCATCCTCGGGGAGACCCCACAAACAGTCAGATGGAAGCTGGTAGCCCCGTTTTGCTCAGCTCTGATGGCCAGAATGTCGTGGGGATACAAGTCACAGAAAAAGCCAGGATCAACATTTGGGAGGAAAAAGAAAAAGATGGATCATTTCCAAAACAAATGAGCACGGAAAAGCACTTGAATTCTTTGGGGAATTTGGTGAAATCTTTGGATGCTGAGCAGGACACCACAACCCTAAAACCCGTCTGGAACATGGAAGACTTGAAACAGTCGTCCAGTCCTCAGAAGCTCTCAGATCCTAGAATCCTAAAGGAACATTTTCAGAAGAATTACAGCCAGCTTTTCTGGGGCCTCCCCCTCTCTGCACAGCGAATCCCTGGTGGCTAATGCCTGGGTATCTGAGAGATCTTATACTTTACAGTCTCCTCCTTTCTTGTTCAATGGCATTCCCAATGTCCGCCCAGTTCAAACAGAGACTACAATGTCTCCACTGCTTTTCCAGACCCAGCACCTGTCCCATCTGAGGCCTGAGTCCCAACCCTTTATTTCGTCCACACCCCAATTCCAGCTGTCACCTGTGGCTCAGGCGGAGGCTCAGGCCCGTCTTCAATCCTCTTTCCCAGTCCAATCTCCTGCTTTTGCATCCCCCGATCAATAATTCTGGAGTAGCTTGCCCTGTGTTGCAGAATAAGGCGCAAGCTCTCATTTTACCTGAAATGCGACGCCCTGAATGGCCTTCTCAACAAGTAGAAGGTGGGTTGGTTTTACCCTCTAGGGCCCAAAAACCTCAGGACATCTTTGGCATCTCCACTCCTAACCTTCCCCCAGGACAGCTTAACAGAAATCGTTCCTGAGAACTTTCCAGTCAGTCCTGAACTCCGGAGGCAACTGGAGCAACACATTCAAAAGTGGCTCATTCAACACCGGAGCAACCTGGGAACGATCCAAGGGTCTCTGGATCTGATGCAGCCTCAGGAGAAATTGCCAGGGACAAGTCAGGCCAGGGGCAACCTCAGACCCTTGCAGTCCTCCATGTCCACGGGCGAAAGCAGCAAGGACATACAGAAGGTGATGTTCCAGCTAGAGAGGAACCCATGCACACCTCTGGGGCAAATTCTGGGGCAGACCCCGCAAAATCTAGCCAGGTGCATGGAAAGCTTCCCAGGGAAGGTGCTGGGGGCAGCCTCTGAGGAATCGGAAAGAGACTTGAAGTTGCCCCTAAGGAGTGACTTGGAAAGTCATTTATTAAGACACACAGGGAGAAATCGTGTAGAAAACATCCTGAAAGCCCACGTGGGCATGAAGTTGGGCCAGATCACTGAGGGCTTGATCCCCCATTTGTGTGCGTCGATCCTGGCTTGCTGTCAACGAGGATTTTCCCGTGTCCAACACCCACATGAAGACCAGCAATCTAGCACCCCTGAAAAGTGGGAGAGCCAATGTGAACACCTCCCAGGAGCTTTCCTTCCTCGATCCGTGCACTCAACAGGTGCTGGGACACCATATTGTGAGGTTTTGGGCCAAACACAAGTGGAGCCTACCCCCTCAGGGTCCTCAAGCCCATCAAGCTCTTTAAACTGGAAAAAGTTTCATCCTTATCCCTTACACAGCTTGCTGGCCCCTCCTCAGCCACCTATGAATCTAAGGCTAGCTCAAAAGTTGAGAAAGCCATGTTCCTAAGAGAGTCACCACCGGCAGGTCTGAGACAGCAGGTGCTGACCAAAGCATCTGTTCAGACGTCAGACAGTCTTCTGGTGTCTTCACCTACATTTACGAAGTTCCAGAGGGCCCCACAAGGGATCCCATCTTGGAATGCCCCCAGGCCCTTCAAGCCTCCTCCAGCTGGACAGGAGGGCAGGTGGCCTTCTAAGCCCCTCACATGCAGCCTCACAGGCAGCACCCAGCAGAGCAGGAGCTTAGGAGCCCAATCTTCAAGGGCTGCAGAGATCATGGAGGCAGCGTCACAACCCAGAGTCCCCCTTGGGAACGTTTATGCTGGCAAACCTCCAAGCCACACGTGAGGATGTGAGTGGTTTAGAGGCTCCAGGGACCAGTAAAGGCTCTCAACTCCCTAGAATGTCTGTCTCCCACGATCCAGGAGAGCTCTATGTTATGGGAGAGGTTGTTAGTGAATTTGAGCCCAGAATGGCCACCAAGTCAGAGACCCAGCCTCAAGTTTGTGGTGCCGCTGTGCCCCTTCCAGATGGTTTTACTGACATTCGCCTTGCTACAGAGAGTTTGGCTTCTCAAGTGCCCCAGGGCCGTCTCCAGAGCATGCCTACCGGGACCATGCGAGCTTCCCAGGAACTACGTGACCTTATGGCAGCCCGAAGGAGCAAACTGGGGCACAAGGAGCCCAAGAACCCGAAATGTCAAGGTTCATGCAAGAACCAAAGCCAGATGTTTACCCCTACTCACAAGAGTGAGAACCCGACGAAGCCCAACTTAGAAAAACGTGAAGAAAAGCTTGAAGAATTGAGGACTCCCCAACTTACCCCAGTCAGGACAACAGAAGAAACCCGTCAGGATGAAGGTCTCCAGCTGTTGCCGTCGAGGAAACAGCCTCCTTCAATAAGCGACTTCGGAAAAAACATAAAACAATTTTTTCAGCGGGTTTTTTCAATGAAAAATAGCAAGCCAGCACCAGTCACTGCCAAGAGCCAGAAAATAGTGAAAAACAGATCACATGTGTACAGCAGCTGTGCTGAAGCTCAGGGGCTCATGACAGCAGTTGGACAGATGCTGGAGAAAAAAATGACACTTTGCCGTGAGCAGCATGCCTCGAAGGTAAATCAGCGCAAACAGGATTTCCAAGCCCCAGTCCGTGGGTTTCCCCTGCAACCACAGGCACCTCTTCCACCCGGAACATAGCAGAATGCTGGGCCATGCGGCCAGCAGTCAACGAGCCACTCTCAAGAGCCAGAGTTACCCCAACAGAGAGAGGCATATCGGAGATCAACAGCCCTTGAAAAGTGTCCGGTGTAACAATGAGCAATGGGGCCTGCAACATCCCCAACTCTTGCTCCCCCAAGAAGGCTGTCTCCCCAGTCAGTGCCCCTCAGGGCAGGCTGAAGACACCCGGTGCCTTCAGCCACCATTACCACTGTCCAAGACACTGTCTTCTTTGGGAAGGTATCTAATCTGGTCAATCACAAATTCTTTTTTCAGCATTTCCTAGAGCAAAACAAGTCCCCAAGAAAAAAATTCACTCTATGTAGAGAAAAATATTTTCTCTCATGTTCATACACCCAGAACATTTAATGTTTTGCAATAAATAAATATGGCTTTATTTTTCCCCCATAAAAGGGTAATGGCTTTTATTTGTGTTGTGCTTGGTGTGGGCTTGGTTTCTAGAAGTGACAGGACTTGGAGGGATTCTGATAGTGGTGTTGTAAGCCCACCTTCATCCTGAGTTCCTTCACTGAAACTTATGTTTGCATAATACTGCCTTTACACAAACAACCAAAAATTCTAAAAACAAGATGAGAAAAACCTATGAAGATCCCACTCAGAGATACGGTTCAACCCATCTTTCTACTACTTACTCTCCACCTCAAACTTTATGCAGCTGTAGGGAGAAGGTCTGCAGAGGTGTCATAGGACTGAATATCTCCATGCAGGCTCCAGTAACTGCCACAGTCAAGCAGCTTCGTGTGTCACAAAAGAGTGGAAGCTTGGGTGGAGAGCGTGGGCCCTGAGTTCAGAAGCCAGGGAAGTCTTGACCCTGGATATCCTGGTGGAGAGTAGATAATGCCTGCCCTTGGGAAGCCCCTTCTCTCCCTCAAAAAGGCTGGGATGGAGATGGGCCCTCTTAGCTCAGCCTACATACAAAGCACAGAGTCCCCATCCTGCTGCCTCTCCCTTTCTCGCACTCTGGAGTAGTGGTGGGGACAGACCTTCCAGCACTGTGGATGTAGAGGTGGGGGGGCAGGGGGAGGCCTTCACGAGGCTGCTGAGGACCGTGAGCTCCCTGCCCGAAATGAGTGAATGACCCTGCTCCTGGGTCACCTGCCTTTGTCTGTCTCACCTATGTGTGTCTCAGATTCAGAGAAGTAGTTCTGGGTGAATGGGGCGGGGCATGCCTGTGTGTGCAGAGGCTTCCAATGGTGGGACTCAGTAGAACTACAGCGGGATGCAGACAAAGAATTGAAAAGGAGGCAAAGTGGTGTGAGGGCGCCATAAACAGTGCCATGACCTGGGAGCCTCTGACATTCCAACCCCTTCCACAGGCATGGAGGCGCCTATGGCTCATCCTGGCCCCACCCCAGGGTCCGTCCCTGCTCCAGCTCCCAGACCACAGACCTAAAAAAGCATTTACCCCCCAACACAGAGGGCCAGACTAGTGAGAAGGCGAAGTGAATAAGGGAAGATGAATTTCTTAACATCTTTAATGAGCTTGCACATAGTAACCTATTGAATTTTTTTTTTTTTTGAGACAGAGTTTTGCTCTTTTGCCAAGACTGGAGTACAGTGGTATAATCTCAGTTCGCTGCAACCTCCGGCCCCTGGGTTCAAGTGATTCTCCTGCCTCAGTTTCCCAAGTAGCTGAGATTATAGGCACCCACCACCACACCTGGCTAATTTTTACATTTTAAATAGAGATGGGGTTTTGCCATGTTGGCCAGGCTGGTCTCAAACTCCTAACCTTGGGTGATCTACCAGGCTTGGCCTCCCAAAGTGCTAGGATTATAGGCATGAGCCGCACGCCTGGCCTACCTATTGAATTTTTAAAAGGGTGTGTTGACAATAGGTGAAAAAGCAAGGACTGGAGAACCCCAGGCATGACTCAGGAGTCTGGTGGTGACCTTTAATATACGTGTAGCCCCAGGACTGCCCCTGGGGGGAGAGGTGGTGACTTAGAAGGGCCCAGCAGCTGAGCTGGGATCACACAGCCAATCTCCCCCAGCTCCTGAGGTCCTTCCTTGTGCCACAGACCAGCAGGGGGAAGAGGCAGGATTTGCACATACAAGGGAGCTGGAAGCGACCTGTCCAGAATGGGCAGGAGGTGGGCAGGGCAGGAGCCATCCCCACTCTGTCTCCCTCTGCTTTCAGCACAGCTTACTCCTCTCTGAGCCCTCTCCATATGGGAAAGCAGGAGGTCCCCACAAATCAGGGAGAGGAGTGTGAGGTCTCTAGAGGGAGTTTTCCGTGCCTTGTGCACATACAGCTCAGCCTGCAGGATGCCCAGTTCTGGGGACCTCATTTCATGGTGGAGAGGACCGTGCCAGGCAGTGCCACTGATCTAGATGACAATGGAAATGGCCCTGCCCCCAGCATGTGGGACTGGCTGGCACTTGGGGTGGAGGGGGCAGTGGGCAACAGTCCCCAGCATGTGGCCTGTCCTGGGGCTAGGTCCTGTCTGGGACCCAGATGACTGAGGCAGCCTCCAAGGTGGACCCAACAGTGACAGCAGAGCCAGGACCAGCAGGAGGGGCTGGGACCTGGAGCAGAGAGCAGCCCCAGCCCCCCAGGGAGCTCAGGAGAGTGTCACAGAGCTGGGACCCTGACTGCTGAGGATGGGCTATGCCTGGCTGCTGCTGGGTTCACTCAGGAAACCGAGAGGTGAGTTCTGGGACGTGGAGGAGCTGGACGTGGACCCCATGGCTGAGGCCAGGAGAAGCGCCACAGGAAATGCTGGCCAACCAACAAGAACATAGGAAGGCACAAGCCCTTACCCCTCTGTGACTCAGTCTCCCATGGGGGTACAGCGAGGCCAGCAATGGAGAGACCACAGAGACCTCCCACAGAAACCTCACAGAGACAACTCGTACAGAGAGCCCACCGGGACCGCTCACTGCCACAGAAAGAGACACATTGCAGCCTCCACAGAGACCCCACAGAGCTCTCAGAGACCTCATGGTGCCCCACAGAGACACAGCACTGAGATTCCCAGAGTCCTCACACAGACGTCACACAGACCCCTTCAGAGAATCCCACAGAGACCACACTGAGAGACTTCATTCAGTCCCACAGAGACCTCCTGCAAATTTCAGAGACCTTCCATGGTTCTCACACAGAGACCTCACAAAGACCCCACAAAGGCCTCAGAGACTCTACACAGAATCATAAAACAGGGAACTCATGCAAAGACTCATGCAGCTCACTGCAACCTCCAGCCTCCAGCCCTAGAAATGGCACACAGCACTCCCCTACCCAATGGCCTCACAGAGATCTCTCTCAGAGTCCTCACACAGAGACCTTGCCCAGAGACCTCCCACTCTCCACAAGAGACCTTGTACAGATTCCTCACACACAGGCCTCAGGTTGCTTCACACTCATCACACAGAAACCTCTCACATAGATTCCCTCAAACATTCCACACAGAGATTTCGTGGTGCTCTCACAGGGCTCTCAGAGGGTCCTCACAGGGTCCTCACACAGGGTCCTCACAGGGTCCTCACACAGGGTTCTCACAGCATCCTCACAGGGTCCTCACAGGGTCTTCACACAGGGTCCTCACAGGGTCTCTCACAGCATCCTCACAGGGTCCTCACAGGGTCTTCACACAGGGTCCTCACAGGGTCCTCACACAGGGTTCTCACAGCATCCTCACAGGGTCCTCACTGGGCCCTCACAGGGTCCTCACACAGGGTCCTCACAGGGTCCTCACACAGGGTTCTCACAGGGTCCTCACACAGGGTTCTCACAGCATCCTCACAGGGTCCTCACTGGGCCCTCACAGGGTCCTCACACAAGGTCCTCACAGGGTCCTCACACAGGGTCCTCACAGGGTCCTCACACAGGGTTCTCACAGCATCCTCACAGGGTCCTCACAGGGTCCTCACACAGGATCCTCACACAGGGTCCTCACACAGGGACTTCATGTAGTCCCATGGTCCCTCATACAGACACCTAGCACAGAGATTTCACATGGGGACTTTCCACAGAGACCTCACAGAGACCTCTGGAAGATACCTCCCACACAGACCTTCTGCAAAGGCCTCATACGGAGACCTTACAAGAGACAACACAAAGACAGCTCTCACTGCCCCATGGGTCCTCCCACAGAGACCTCATGTTGCCTCACAGGTCTCATACAGAAATGGACTCAGATTTCATAGAGACTTCCCACACAGAACTCACACAGAAAACCTCACACAGAGACTCCACAGAGACCTCACTCAGAGTTCTCACCGGAAGCCTGGCACTGAGGCCTCCCACACTGTGCTCACACAGCGTCCTCACCATAGGTGAGATGCCCCTCACAGATACTCCTCAGAGACCTGGCACAGAGGCTTCACAGAGACCTCACAGAGCAGCCACCTGTTGACAGGTCCTTCTCAGTGGCTATAAAACCACTTAGCACACTAGCAGCACAGCGGGGATATCAGTTGTGCTCCCCAAGAACCCCAGGACACCAGGCTATTGACAGCGTAGCACTGAAAGGGGTTTTCTGCTTGGGGATACCCTCACGCATTTTTTTCTCTTTGTGACATCACAGCCTCTGAAAAGAATTACGGATTTCACAGGTAGACCTGCCTAATTCTTTCTTTCACAGGTTTCCATTAGCTTAAATTCAGACCCACAATTTAGAGAATTATTATTATTTGTGTGTGTGTGTGTGTGTGTGTGTGTGTGTGTGTGTGTGTGTGGAGAGAGAGACAGAGTCTTGCTCTGTCGCCCAGGCTGGAGTGCAGTGGCACAATTTTGGCTCACTGCAACCTCTGCCTCCTGAGTTCAGGCAATTCTCCTGCCTCAGCCTCCCGAGTAACTGGGATTACAGCCACACACCACCATGCTCGGCTAATTTTTTTTATTTTTAGTAGAGGTGGGGTTTCATCATGTTGGCCAGGCTGGACTCAAACTCCTGACCTCAGTGATCCACCCGCCCCAGCATCCCAAAGTGCTGGGATTACAGGCATGAGCCACTGTGCCTGACCAAAAATTTTTAAATGAGTAAAATATTACCAACTTTCAATGAAAGAAAATACCTTATTTGTCCAGTTTGTAATTATCAAGCTAAATTATATCGATGTCACATTTTTTTTTTTAAGTTTGGGGGAGACAAGGCATGAACTTGAGATGTCTGACTTCTGTACTTTGAAAATATGATTAAAAACCTCTAGAAAATGAACCCCAGAAATGAAACAAACCAGCAAAGAGGTATCTGGACTCACAATGGTCTCCCAGGGGACAGTGCACCTAGCACGTAATTTCATACAGAACAACTTGGATCACGTTTGCAGAGTTCATTTTATTTTTAGCAAGCTAATAATTATGCAAAGATTTTTCACAAATAGGTCAAATCTCTAGCAATATTCTTATTGCATCACTTAGCAAAATTGTACTTCTTAATATGGTTTTATTCCTTAAAATGCAGTAATGTCTTCAAATAGTAGTATTACGCATGTTTCTAAGACATGACATAGTCTTAATATTCCACAAACATAGCTTAAGCAGATAGGCAATTTAAAGGCATTTATTTTTTTAAACAGTTTTATGAAATGCACATTTTCTAAGATAGGCAATAGGGATCCATTTTATATTCATTACAGGGCTAAGAAAGGAATGTTTTGAAATCTCACAAAACATATTACATAACCTGTGCTTGAGATATACACATAGCCTAATAAAATATACTGAGGAAGGGACAAGTTAATATCTGAGTGGAAGAAGGTATACGTTTAATCAACATTCGTATAATAAAAGTGAATAATTAATGGCCGCACTAATTACATGTGCAGCACTTTTCAAAGGGTGCACTTTGGTAAGACTACGTATTTCTCATCACTCATAAGCAAACTGTTGTCCTTGCCTTGGTAAGATCTATTTTAACAACAGCTGTTAAAACCTATCACTAGATTGTCAATGGGATGGCAGGGTCACAGTCCTTTCTCTAAGAGAGGCATAGCGGACACCAAGGCTCTTTTACTCTGTTTGTTTCAACAAGAAATCCTCTTTCAATATTTTTCATAATTAAAAAATTTTAACTTAATTTTTTGACTTCCTTATAATGTCATGGCATTGTAAATTAATGCAATCATCATGGGTCTTCAGATCATATACATATAGTTTTTTTTAATAGTGCAACTTATGTAGGTAAGTTTAATCATCAGAACAAAATAGAGTAAATTAGAAAAAAAATTCATACAAAAATATACTTTTCAAGTCGACTATTTTAATAGGGTTAAAATAAGTTAGTATACTTCAGTCATTTGATTTAAATTTGCTCAGAGTGACCAGAAAGTCTAGAAACATAGAAAATGTCCATACTAATTAGTCGATTGTTATGACATGTTGAATGTGCTGTTCCTCAATAGTAATTCACAGCTCAATAATTGTGCAAAAGTGCAATGAACAATATGCATTAAAGCAACATTTCCATCAATCACTGTATATTCATCTGCCATACATTGCCTCAGATGATTTCTGTGTCTAATTTCATAGAATAAATTGGAGGCTTTACCCCAGAAGAAATAATCAACAGGGCTCAATATTTTAAAAAGATATTGACAATATTTCCAGGCTCTAACAACATCTATATTTTATTTTTAATTAGGTTCACCTACTCCAAATCTTGAAAATATTTTTACCATTTATATGTGCCCAGATGAAAAGGATATCAATAATTAGATAACGGAGAAAACAACAAACACAGATCTTCTTTGTTGCTAAAATATTTTACATCAAAGCATTTTGCTAGAAATAAAGTGATTTTTAATCTCCAGGCAAAAGACTGTCTAAATGACATTCAGAGTATGTTTAAAACAGACCTCGTACTGCTTTCAGTAAACCAGGTACTACAGGACAGGATGTGGGGGAGGGTGGCAATGATGTGATGACTTCTTAATACTGAGCAAAGAAGCAAAAAACAAGTTGTCTTTCTACAACGTTGATCCCTAAGAGTGATTTGCCTTTATAGACAGCAATACAATTGCCAGTTGCATTAATATTATTTTACAAAGACTCCCACAGAAAACTCTTTCTGGAGAAACCCCCTGTATACACAGCTACCTTTTCTGCCATGCTCACACTGTTGGCAAAGTACAGCACATCCAACTGCAGACCATCGAGGGGCTTGATAATTGCCTCCCCCATATACCTTCTGAGGTTGGTCAGGTTTATAACCGTTCCTGTAACACAACTGATCCTTATAAGTGGGCCCATGCCCTTGTGGCTTGTCACCTTTTCAAACGGGCGCTCGTCTTCTTGGTTGCTCAGTGGTTTGCTGCGGCACCTCCCCCTCACCTGCGGCCGGGCTGGCCTCCACCGTGTTTTAACCGGAAGAGCCCAATTCCCCGGGGACAGACCTTCCCTGCTCTCCACAGCCACATGATGCTGCAGTTTTGCAAACGATGCCAACTACAAATCCCAGAAAGCTGTAAAATAATGCTGTGCCAGGCACAGTAGGTGAGGATTTAGAGACTGCTAATGTTTTTTCTAAGAAACGTGGGTGACATCACTCTGGTTCTAATCATTTTTGTGCTTCAGGTGAAATGCAGTCAGTTTTAGGAGGGCCTCAGCCTCCTTCACTGTAATGATGTTTGCAGTTCTTTCTTCTCCGCTATGCTGAAAATCCAGAATTACCTTCCCCAGCTCCCCATGGTTCACAATCTTAACCGTTTCTCTCCAGTGACCACTTCAACACACACAGCCAGCCCTCAGTCCAGATATTGCCTTTGAACATCAGGAGCAAGATCACGCTCTTTGTATTTCTGCCACAATTTCACACCAGTTACAGTTTATATACGTACTGAACATCAGTAAGTTTATTTTGTAGAGTATGGTTTCTGGAGTCAGGTAAATGCTCCACCGACCAGGTCTGTTACTTGGACAAGCCTTTGTTGCTTAGATTTACCAATTGGTTAGAGTTACATTACTTTACTCCAGACGATTTTATTCTGTGAATTATATTGCTTTTCTTATTTTTTAAAAATCGTAAATCTAGGGATTTAGGCTTGGTTATTTTTTAAAATATCAGTACTTATCTAAATAAGTATTTGAAAATTTTTCTTTTTTCTTTATGTATATTAGAAATCTGGCCAGAGGCGGTGGCTCATACCTGTAGTCCCAGCACTTTGGGAGTTCAGGAGTTTGAGACCAGTCTGGCCAGTATGGCAAATCCCTCTCTCTACTAAAGATACAAAAAAATTAGCTGGGCGTGATGGCAGGCACCTGTAATCCCAGTTACTCAGAAGGCTGAGACAGGAGAATGCTTGAACCCAGGGGGCAGAGGTTGCAGTGAGCTGCTCCACTGTACTCTGCCTGGGCAATGGAGTAAGACTTTGTCTCAAAAGAAAAAAAAAAAAAAAAGGAAATCTGGTAACAAGCTTGCTATGAAGATGTCAATATTTTTGTCTGTTTCTTTCACTTTGTGTACTTTTTAATATTAAACCTCTATTATTGCTCAGCAAAGAGGAGAATTGGTTCCTTGGAGGAAAAAAAAGAATCCTTAAGAACTTACTAGTTTAAAGCTTAGCATCTGAGATTTAAAGGTTGCCTAATCTTTTTAAAGATTTTCTTCATGAGTTCGTAAAAAGTCCTAAAATCTTAGGTTAGGAACAGAGACAATTGAGAATTAAAAGTCAAATCATTGAAATAGAGCATCTGACAGTTTGTGAGTTCTGCTACGCCAGTAGTAAGTGGAAACAGTTTCTATGTGGAAATGTAACCGGGGTCCTGATTACCCCAAAAGAGGCTCTTTCTTGTTTGGTGTGAAGCCAATACACAAAACCGGAAGTGAGTATCAAAGGAGTGTGAGCTTTTTTCAGTCGCCATGGAATTGGAGAAGTGGGAACATAGCCGGAAAATCAACTTCTCAGAGCCTGAGAACTGAGGATTCCTAATGAAGGGACTGGGTATTAAGAGGAAAGGGAGAAATATGCGTAGTTTTTCTTGGGAAGGGATGGAGATTTTTTTGGAATAAAAGAGACACCTCTTTCTGTCCTTTTTTGGTCTCTCTGGCCATTGACATCATGATTGTCAACTGTCATGGTGCCAGTGAGTGTCATTTAGCACAGAAATTGGATTATAATGAAGCTAGAGGTTTTTCAGAAGTCAACCTGCCAGTGTGGATTTTGCCAGCTTCAGCCAGTTCAGTGCTAAGAAGGAACTTCTGACCCCAGACATCCTGTTTTCTAAAACTAAGCAGAGTTAAAGCTGAATGGGAATTTAGCTCTGACACATAGGCATTGGTTGGGCAACAAAACCAGGGTAGGGCTCCAGCTAAGCCACATAGGCACTACGATGGGTAGCAGAAAGGATGGTTTCCAGGCACTATAGAGAAACCAAGGACAGCTACCCCCAGAACTCAGAATAGCCAGCTGGGCTGCTCACAGGAGATGCGTTAACTGAAAGGTGACTGGACTCTATTGGGGAGCCCGAGAAGATGTGGAGAGTCCCCAGAGGCTGTCCCCAAGAAGACGTGGAGAGACCTCACAGGCTGTCGTTACTGCTACGCTTGGCTGTTTTTCTTTGGATAATTAATGTAACCAATTTTAGGGATGCCGGTGTTGAACCACAGTCAAGCACCTGTTTACCTAGCAGTGAGTTCCTTTATGTTGTGAGTTCAGTGTCATTTGAGGGGACAGTGGTCCAGTGAGTTGTTGGGAGGATGAACTCTTTTCTGAGTGACTTTGCAACCATAAAAAGTCATCTAACAAAGATGCTAGAAAAGCGAACATCCTACCAACTTCCTAGTCAGAAAAATGTCCAACGCCATATCTATTTGGGGGCAAAATTACGTATTCAGAAGAATTTTTCACAAAAGAACAGTGATGAGAGGAAATTATGCATCTGGGCTCACCAAGTAAGACTCTCCCTTCACACTCGTGCTGTGGGATCCCAGGCCTCGGGAGGCTGCTGCCGTCACAGTCCCCAGGCTGTGGGCCGCTTTGTCGGCTGCTCTTCTAAAGGCAGGTCTCTGGTCCAGGCCTTCCCCTTTGCTGTCCAGATAGAGACTGGAGACGCAGCATCTTATACAGCTGACAGGTGTTAGCCTTGTTAACTAATTCTGTTTCACAGAACATAATTTATACACTCCATGGAAATGCTTCTCACTGCCTGCTTTTTACGACTTCAAGGTAGAAGTAGGTAACAGTGCTAAAGTCATCTTACTAGAATAACAAAGTCCATGGTTTATTGCCTCTAAAAATATTTCTATTAGTTTACTAGGGCTGCCATGACAAAATACCACAGACTGAGTGGCTTAAGTAACAGAAATTTATTTTCTCACAGTTCTGGAGGCTGGAAGTCCAAGATCAAGGTACCAGCACATTTGGTCTCCTCTGAGGTCTCTCTCCTTGCCTTGCCGATAGCTACCTTCTTACTGTGTTCACACGTGATTGTCCCGTGGTCTGTGTGTGGTCTGTGTCCACATCTCCCCGTCTTACAAGAAAATGGGACCTACTGATTAGTGCCCACTCATATAACCTAATTTTACCTTAATTACCTCTTTATAGGTCTTCTCTACAAATACAGTCCCATTCTGAGGTACTGTAGGGGGAGCACTTCAACGTAAATTTGAGGCCACACAATTCTGTCCATGACCATTGTCCACCTTAGCTTTATAGTGAAACAAGTCTGTGAAAAAGACTTGACTCGGGGTCGGGTGTGGTGGCTCACACCTGTAATTCCAGCACTTTGGGAGGCCAAGGCGGGTGGATCACCCGAGATCAGGAGTCCGAGACCAGCCTGACCAACATGATGAAACCCCATCTCTACTAAAAATACAAAGAAAATTAGTTAGGTGTGTTAGTGGGTGCCTGTAATCCCAGCTACTGGAAAGGCTAGGGCAGGAGGATTGCTTGAATCCAGGAGGCGGAGGGTGCAGTGAGCCGAGACTGCGCCACTGCACACCAACCTGGGCAACAAGAGCAAAACTCCATTCAATAAAAAAGACTGACTCAAGGCAATGACCTAAGAACGAAGTGATGACAGCTGGTGACTTTTCCACATGAAGGTGCAAAGCCCATGCAGCCCTGGGAAGGTGCAAAGCCCGTGCAGCCCTGGGAAGGTGCAAAGCCCGTGCAGCCCTGGGAAGGTGCAGGGCCTGCGTCTCAGGTTTGATTCATCTCATAGAATCATGGAACTTAAGCATCCCTCTTCCAGTATGAGAGAATCTTGAATAGAAACTCTAATATTTTAATTCCCAGTGTAACTAACTTTTATTACATTGTTCTCATGATGACAAATGTCTCATCAGAAAATGGCTTAAAAGTATAATTATTATGAAAGCAGACTGGCTTATTTAAAACAAAATCTGAAAGCTGTCTATAATCCAAAAAAGTAAACATCCATATATATATATATATATATATATATATATATCATTCTCTTTTCTTTGACCCTTCCACTGTATGATCCGTGTCCACTTTACCAGCCACCATATTTTAGTGGTGCTGTGCAGTGGCTTTTGTAGAGCAGTATCTCTCAAAGTGTGCAATGACAAATATTGTTTTGTCAAAAGGTTCTGTAGTCAAAGAAGTTGGGAAAACTTTAATTTTTTGATTAAGCAAAGCAAGGAGTTTGAGTTTCATTTGTTGGTTTACTATGGAAACTGTTAGAGGTTTTATGTCGTGCAAGAAGGATGTGTATCTCTCAAACCTATTTGACTTCCAAATATTTGCTTTTGTTTTTTTCTCCTTTTGTGGAAAAATTTGAAAAACTTTGGAAAATACTTTTTAAGCGAGATTCAGGAGTTTGTTAAGCAAGGTGGCAAATACTAAAAATATGTACTCTAAATATAGACACAATGAATACTAACTAAACGCAGTTTTCAGTCAGTATTATTCAAGGATATCCAAAGTTTTTCATGGCATAAAATGATATTTTTTTCCTCAGTAATATGATACACGTGATGTTTCTGGAAACTTAAAAGAAAATCATCATTTATGTGCTCTGGTATCAGTTTCATGCCGTATTTTTCATGGAGAAGAAGGAATTTGGTATCTTCTCAGGAATACATTGCCACTTAAAAATATGTAAACTCCTTCAGATAAATTCTTACTTTCTGCAGAATGAGTTGTACAACATGGGGAGAAGATGAATCCAGTGTTCCCAGTGAGTGACCCGTCCTCCTCAACAGTGTCATCCCGTTCATTGGCTTGCTTGGATGCTCAAGAAACGGAACTATAAAATGTGGCTTCTGGCCTTCATGTATTATAGTGCCAAAGCTTCAAAGAACAAGTTCTTATTTAATACTTACTTTGTTTCTTCACGTTTTTTTCAGAAATACAATATGTTGTTATGAACTATAGTGACCACGCCGTGTGGTAGATCTCTTCTTGAATATTTCCCCTCTCCTAAATGAAATTTTGAATCCTTTGATCAACATCCCCACCACTTCCCACCCCAAGTTCAGCCCCTGGTAACCACCAGTCTACGTTCTACTTCTGTGAGTTTGACTTTCTCAGATTCGAGATAAAAAGGAAATCATATAGTCTTTCTGTGCCTGGCTTGTTTCACTTAACATAATGTCCTCCAGCTTCAACCATGTTGTCACAAATAACAAGATTTCATTATTTTTTTATGGCTGAATAGTATTTAATTGTGTGTATATATACTTTATTTCATATACTACATTTTCTTTATCCATTCATCCATTGATGGACACTTAGATTGTTAACACAACTTGGGCTAATATAAATAAGATTTAATGTATATGGAGTTGCAGATATCTCTTCAGCATACTGATTTCATCTCCTTTGGATATATACACAGTAGTCGGATTGCTGGTTCATACGGTAGTTCTATTTTTAATTTGTGAAGGAACCTCCATACTGTTTTCCATGTATTAGTACAGGAAATGCCTGTACTAATTTGCATTTCCCTCAATACTGTGCAAGAGTTCCCTTTCCTTCATATCTTCTCCAACACTTGTTATATTTTGTCTTTTTATAATGGCCATCCTAACATGTATGAGGTGATATCTCAGTGTGGTTTTAATTTGCCTTTCTCTAATGATTAGTGATACTGAGCATTTTTTTATATATCTGTTGGCCTGTATGTCTTCTTTTGAGAAATGTCTATTCAGATCATCTGTCCATTTCTTAACTGAGTTATTCATGGTTGTCTCTTCACTCTGCTAGTGCGTATTTTGTATAAGACAATAATGCTATTACATTTTCAAAATATACAGAAGATAAAAAAGAAACATATAGTAAGTATGGGTACTTGAATTGTAGTGAGACATTTAAATTTTTTCCAGGAAAACATTCATGGATTTTATGGTTATAAGGATGAAACATGTACATCATTTTGGGGAAGAAAAAGAGAAATTATGGAGTGATAAGTTTAAATTGAGAAAAGATCAACAAATACAGTATATGAGAGAGACACTAAGCATTCCATTTACAAAAATAGTGTCCAGTTTTTGTATGTGTGATGTGTTCTTGTTCCCTCTGTCTTTCTGCTATGGTTTGAATGTATCCTCCAAAAATTCATTGATTGTAAACTTAATCCCTCTGCTGTCATGAATAGATTTATGTCAGCTCTTCTCTTATGAATGGATTAATGTCACTAGCATAGTAGTGCGTTCGTTATCATAAGCTCTTTTGCTCTTGCTCTCTCACTATGTGATGCCCCTGCCATGTAGTTAGGCAGCAAGAAGGCCTTCCCCAGATGCCAGCATCATGCTCTTGCTCAGGCTTCAGAGCTAAATAAATTTATTTCCTTTATAAATCACTCAGTCTGTGGTATTCTGTTATAGCAACAAAAATAGACTGAGACACTCTCCCTACTTTCCCTATTCTCCTTCCTCCACTCTCTTTCTCACACACAAAATGTTACTGAAATATCAGGGGTTGGAGCTAGGTCTTGTTGCTTGCACATAGAAAGCCAATCACTGAGATGAGTATTGCCAAGGAAGAAGGCTTTAATTGAGTGCTGCAGCTAAGGATATGGGCTATCAGTCTCAAATCCGTCTCCTCAAGAAGCCAAAATTAGGGGCTTATATAGCAAGAAAGAAATGTAAATATGAGTGGGAAAATGGGAACAAGGGAGGGCTAAGGAAGCAATCATGACAAATAAGAACCCTGGCACATCATTGTCTGAATAGTGGTCTGATGAATTTCAGTTCTTTGATACTTTCTGAGAAGCATGAGGGTCCATTTCTGGAGGAAGAAACTCAGATAGGATAAATGTAAGTTTCAAGCTTCAAGACCAGAAGGGTTTGTTTCTATGTTTATATTTTTTTAAATCTGTCTATAGATCTATTGGGTCCATTTCAAAAACACATACGGAGGAAATCCCAGGCACTGTGCTAGAATTGGGAATACAATGGTGAGTTCAAAGAGGAATAATTTTCCTATTCTCATGAAGTTTATAATACAGGATAAAGAAAGCAAAAACTAAGCAAAGAACCACACAAGAATAAGATTGTGACTACAACTGACAACCATAGCCATTTGGTTAAGCTAAGGAGGCCACCATTGTCACCCCTCTCTTAACTTTTAATCATGCATTTTACAGGTAAAAACCTTAAGTAGGTCATATTTGGTTGGGAAGATCAAAGAAATCACCCAGTCTCCCACATCTGAAATTGCGGTCTGGAATGTCAGGAACTAAAGTGAAAGAGAAACATCATCCAGAACTGCACTACCAGGCTGTTTCTCCTTGGCTGTGCAGTAACTTCCTAGTCAATTACTGTGTCCAATTCTCTTCCCTCTGGTCTTCTCACAGAGCTGCCAAAGTGATCTTTTCCCATGTAATCCTAACTATGCCAACCCCTACTCAAAATCCTCTGGTGCTAAGTCATCTATAATCCACAGTTCTAACCTGTGCCTCAGGGTCCTGCATGATCTGCTCCCCACCCACAGTTTCCTGTTGTTTGTTACAATTCAGCCAAATGTGCTTTTCCTCCTAGATTTTATTCAAACAATACAGATATATAAGGAACTCTTACAACTTAATAACAAAGAGATAATTCAATTAAGATTGGACAAAAGATTTAATAAAACATTCCACCAAGAAGATACATAAATGGTCAGTAAGTACATGAAAAGGTGTTCACTATTATTAGTCATAAAAAAATAAAAATTAAAACCACAATGAGAATAACTTCTCATTCATCAGAATAACTAAAATTAAAAAGATGGATAATTCCAAATATTGGTAAGGATGTAGAACAACTAGAAATGTCACATATTGCCAATGAAAATGAAGAATAACACATTATTTCAGAAAACACTTTGGTTCTGATTTACCACATGACCCCAAAATCTCACTTGTAGAAATTTACACAAGAAAAATGAAAATATAACCAGGCGCAGTGGTTCATGCCTGTAATCCCAGCACATTGGGAGGCTGACTTGGGCAGATCACCTGAGGTCAGGAGATCGAGACCAGCCTGTCCAACATGGTGAAATGCCATCTCTACTAAAAACACGAAAAATTAGCCAGGCATGGTGGCGGGTGCCCGTAATCCCAGCTATTCAGGAGGCTGAGGCAGGAGAATCACTTGAACCTGGGAGGCGGAGGTTGCAGTGAGCCAAGATTATGCCACTGCATGCCTGAATTCCTGCAGAACACAGTTGGACTGGCAGCTCATATTTAATCCTCTAGTATGATACGAACAGCACTAGTCTCCATTTTTAATTTACATCTTAAAGCCTCCAGGCTTGAATTGTTTTACCACTGCATTTCATTATTTAACATCCATTACTTTTATGAAAAAAAAATGTGTTTACTCCTGTATCTCATCTTAATGTTTTACTGACTGTTAAACTCACATTTTTCATTCATTTGCATTGTTACAAGAATCCAGATTGTATTTGTCTTTGGAAACAGTCAGAGCCACTTCCAGGGATCATTTCCCTAGTCATTTCTCATAGAACCTGGACTTCCCTTCTACTAGCCTTGGAGGGGCTGGGCTCTGAAAGGAGGAGGCAGTGAGTCCAGAATGACAACTCATTCCAGGATGACGTCTACCATGCATAGGCCCTCCTGTGTCTTCAGAGCCTCTTTCACATGTCTGTGTCCTTGGAGCTGGCTGGAACATCCTTGCTTGTCTCTGTGTATCCAAACTTTAATACTAGAGAAAGATGGGCAGGTATAAGCGTGAGCAAGGGGAAAATGAGAAAGAGCAGGAGAAGGAAATGTTACTAAACCAAAGTCTGAGATCACCTGCTTAAAAAAGTTTTAAAAGCTAATTTACGGAGATGGCTTCTTTCCTTAAACCTCATGAACCAACCTTTTCTAGCTTCCAACTTTTTTTCTGCAGCTTCCTCACCTCTCTTAGCCTTCACAGAACTGAGTAGAGGTAGAGCCTTGCTCTGGATTAGACTTTGGTTTAAGGGAATGTTGTGGCTGGTTTGATCTTCTGTCCAGTCCACTCAAATTTCCTCCATATCAGCAATAAGGCTGTTTCGCTCTCTCATCGCTTTTGTGTTTACTGGAGTAGCACTTTTAATTTCCTCCAGGAACTTCTTTGCATGCACAGGTTGGCGAACTGTTTGGTGAAAGAGGCCTAGCTTCCTGCCCCTTGGTTTTCAGGATGCCTTCCTCACTCAGCTTAATCATTTCTAGCTTTTGACTTAAAGTGAGAAATATGTGATTCTTCCTTTCACTTGAACACTTAGAGGCCATTGTAGGATTATTCATTGGCCTAATTTCCATACTGTTGTGTCTCAGAGAATATACAGGCCTGGAGAGAGGAAAAGGGAGATGGGGGATGGTCAGTGGAACATTCAGAACACACACATTTATTGGTTAAGTTTGTCATCTTACATTGGCACAGTCATGGCACCTCAAAACAATTACAATAGTAACATCAAAGATCACTGATCACAGATCACATAACAGATGTAATAATACAAATTTAAAATATTGCAAGACAGTGACACAAAGTGAGCACATGATGTTGTAAAAAATGGTGCTGATAGACTTGCTTAATGCAGGGTTGCCACAAACCTTCACTTTATAAAAAATGCACTATCTGAGAAGTGCAGTAAAGCAAAGCACAATAAAGTGAGGTATGCATGTGTGTGTTAAGTGATATAATGTTCCTTGAAGGTAAACTAAGATAAGTTAAACATGCACAGTATAAATCCTGTAACAACCACTAAATAAAGTTCTAGCCAATAAATCAGCAAAGGAGATTAAATGGAATCTTTTTAAAAATTTAATTTATTCAACAGAAAGCAGAAAAGGAAAATGAAATAATAAAAAAGAAATAGTAAAATGATAGATTGAAATCCCACTATATTAATAATAATAATAAACATAAATATTCCAAGCATTCCAATTAAAAACCAGATTGTCAGACTGAATTAAAAAGGGAGACTACTATAGTCCACCCACCAAAAACCCACATTAAATGTAAAGACACAATTAAGTTAAAAGGAATTTTAAAAATATTATGCTAACATGAATCCAAAGAAAACTGAGTGGCTATATTAATATCAAACAAAGTAGAGTTTAGAGCAAAGAATGTTGCAAGGAATAAAGAGGGTCAGTCATGGTAGAAGGATTAGTTCCCCCAGGAGATGCACACCATTAAATGTTTATACACATAATAACAGAGCTTCAAAATATCTCAAGATAAAACTGATATGATTGCAAAGAAAAACAGACAAATCCACAGTTAAAGTTTGAGATTTTAACACTTATCTTTAAGATGAAATGTGTAGTTAGAATGCGAACATAGAAGATTTGATTAACTTGATCTAATTGACATTTATAGAATATACGAAAACAGCAGAATACACATTCTTTGCAACACACATGGAGCATTTAACTATTCTAGCCCATAAAATAATTCTCAATAAACTTAAATTGATTCAATGCTTACAGTGTATGTGCTCTACCAACAATGGAATTAAAAAGAAATCAACAGCAGAAAGACATCTGGAATTTCCTCACACATTTGGAAACTACATAAAACAATTTTAAATTTCTTATGAATCAAGATAGAACTAATAAATTATAAAGTATTTTGAGTTGAGTGTAAAATAAAACAAAACACTTTAAAATTAGTGGAATTTCCTTCATGTTACATTTAGAGAAAATTATATAAGAAAAGAAGAAAGTTCTTCAATCAATGACCTCAGCTTCCACTTTAAGAAACTAGAAAAGAAGACACAGCCAACAGTAAACAGCAGAAAAGAAGTAAAAACCATCAGTGTAGTCATCAACACAATAGAAAACAGGCCAAAATCATTTACAGGAAATAAAGAAAACCAGACTTTGGTTCTTTTTAGAAGGTCCGTAAGATTGATAAGCCTCATTCAGGCTTATCAGGATAAAAAGAGAAAACAAAAACAACCTATCAGGGATAAGAGAAGTAACATAACAACAGATACAACAGATGCTAACGAGATAATAAATGGTAATTATGAACAACATTGTGCCATCAGATTTGACAACTTAGATTAAGTGGACAAATTCCTCCAAAGACACAATTAGCTAGTCTCACTCAAAAAGAAACAGCCAGAATAGCCCCCTATCTATTAAAGAATTGAAGCTGTAACTTAAAAAAAAACCTTTTCCCAAAGACAACTCTAGGTTTAGATGGCTTCAGTGAAGAATTCTACCAAACATATTTTTAAAAAAATTATATCAATTCTACTAGTTCTTACCAATTCTTCTAATTAAAAAGAAATTTGGAAAAAGATGGACTACTTCCTATTAACCTCTTTCACTTTTCTCAGACTTATAAGTGTGGCACTGGGATGACCAGTTCATGGGGAGAATTTTATATTCTTTACAGGTGAATTGGTTACAACCACAGACAACTTCAATTTCTTTCCAAATTTCTTCAGGGGATTGTCAGAGGGAAAATAAAGTGTTCTTGAAATTTAAACACTTTCTAGGAATAAAGGAATGTCACTTACACATCATTTTACCATTAGTCTCATGAAGATTGTGTGGAGCACTGTGGCTATAAACACAATGGTTTGTATTTTATGTAAATGAATAGCTTTTTATTGTTATTTTTAATACAGAAAAAATCTGAAGGCAATAATTTTATTTGCCTTTTTTGGAAACTTTATTTTTATATCTGATGAAGATCTGTTGGAATATATCATTTGTTTGGGGTAATGCAAAATATTTCCGGAATACACAAGAAAAATGGGCTCTCATTGACCAAGAAGTTTGTATAGATGCAGTGATTAAACTAATAAGCAGAGGGAAACTTGCAAAAATATTTGACAAAATGAAATATTTGCCTTCAGCGCAAAACTGTTGATCCTGCTGACCAACAGGCATATTGAGAAAGATTTATATATGCCTGGTAGAACAACCTCTGTGGGCCATCTTAAGCACTGGTGAATAAGAAACACTTTTATGCATTATATTACATCTGAAGTTCTCCTCTTAATATGATCCTTAAGCTGAATTAAAATGCCTTAATATTCTTCCAAGGTTTAGCACCTGGCCCTTTTAATAAACACTAAATAGGTTATGGTTAACTTTTTTTAAGGTACTCGAATATGTCAACTTTATTGTTTCTATGTATAGACCTTTTTGTATGGGAAACTGTAAAAATAGCATAAAGCTTCCTCTTACTGCAGTTCAAATGTTTGAAAGCCAGAAAATCTAACTATTTTGCTCTCGCCCAACTACTTAATGCTTTCTTTATCCACAAGTAATTTTGCTTCAATTTCTTGATGTTGGGTTTCATCTCACTGACTTCAGGTTTCTAAAACACATCGAAATACTTATGACCTTTCGGCTTCTTCGGGGCAAATCAAACAGTAGAGCCAAAGTTATTCAAATACATTCAAACTATATAGATCCCTTATAAATTACTAGTAAGATAGTAGGAAGGAAAAGATACAAGATGAAAAATACATCCTAGAACTCATTATCAAAATTATTGGTGTATAGTCTATACTAGCATAGAGTAGCTTTCTCAATCTGCTATATAAAGTTACCAGCAAGAAAAAAAGTGCAAGAATAAGGTTTATGGCTGAAGTGGCTAGGTGTCATAATTCCCTATTCTAGCATTCTCAGAAGGATCCTATCTGTTAGACACGCAGAAACTGCAGCCCATCCAAATGTGATCTGTTTAATCAATAATCAACAGTTTGTATTGAAGACATTATCTTTGCTTTATGTGCTTGTCAGAATGAAGGATGGTGTGCAAAGAACAAGTTAAGCCAGATGAACACTTTAATTTTGATGCCAAAATCAATGACTTTTTGTCATAATACCAAGCATAGATAATGGTTGATCCATTGCATACTGTCTGTATTACCCCATAATTTCCTGCAATAGACACGTCATAATTTGACGTATTCCTTGATCATTAACACATTGTAGCAGTCAGATATACTTGTCAAGATTAGTTTAAATGTCAGTAGAAGACTCAGTGAAGGCTGGAAATCTTGCAACTTGCTCTCAGAGACACTGCCAACAGAAATGATGAATGTCATTGGGTTGTGCAGTACTATTCTCATTCATATATCAATAAATAAAGGGATGCTGAGGAAAAAATGTTCTTCCAGATACCTGCCCACTCTGAACCTAGAGTTCTTTTCATCACTGTGAAAGACAGCTCCCTAGACACTGCAGCCATTTCCTGGGAGGACTCTGAGCTATGATTTTAAAAACAGAATGCATTCATCTGCCATTTTTCTTCCAAAATTGCTTGTGAATATCCTGTGTGCTATCCAAGTCTCTCTACTCTTGTAGTCTTTGTATGAATGGGTTCATTTTTTTCTTTTTTTTTTTTTTTTCCTTTTTTTTTTTTGAAACAGAGTCTCCCACTCTGTGGCCCAGGCTGGAGTGCACTGGGGCAATCTCAGCTCACTGCAACCTCTGCCTCCAGGGTTCAAGCAATTCTCATGCCTCAGCCTCCCGAGTAGCTGGGATTACAGACGTGCACCACCACGCCCAGCTAATTTTTATATTTTTAGTAGAGATGGGGTTTCACCAGGTTGGCCAGGCTGGTCTCAAACTCCTGGCCTCAAGCAATCCACCTGCCTTGGCCTCCCAAAGTGCTGAGAGTACAGGCTGGAGACACTGCACCCGGCACCTTTGTTCTTATTTGCTATTATTGCAGTGGGATTCTACGAGGTGCTGGGAGTGGAGAAGTTACACATACTTAGTTAACTAGCTTGAACAGACAACCTAGTATTGATAGAGTTGCAATCCTAAAACAAAAAGCCCAACAGTCATGGGACGAAAAAGTATTTGGGTGAGGATAAAAAGAGTAAAACTCTCGCTGTGCACACGAAATCACAAGGATATACACATGTAGCTGTCCTGGTACTAACACAACATTTTGGTTTTCTTATAACATTGAAATTTTATTGAATATTGAAACAAATTTTATTGAAATTGAGAGTTGTGTCTTCTTTTACCATGATAGCCAACACCTATGTGCAATAGAAGCCATAAGAATATTTGCATTTGACCCATAAAATAAAGAACTTGGATTTAATGATTGGCAGTTGCTTTGTTTCATTTAAATTGGACTATTTTTCTGTTTTATTTAATAGATTGTTCCTATGGCATTACTCAAAGATGTTTAAAAAAATCTCGAATTATGTGGTTGATTAGAGAACACTTATGTATATTTATTTGTAAATATTTATAATAAAGAATATTATTAAATATGTACATATACATTATAAAAGGTACATATTGTACATATTATACATTCTATAAGGTAGGAAATACACATTTCCCATGTGGAGTTTATAATATGCCTGGAAAAATAATATCAACATACACACTGTATCATTCCAACTACTTTTCTCTACTGACTTCTCTTACTCAGCAATATGTATTTAAAATTCCTCAATGTCTTCTTATGGCATGAGAGCTCATTTCTTTTTATTGTTGAATAACATTTCATTGTATGTATTTACCAAGGTTTGCGTACCTATTCAGCTACTGAAGGAGATCTTAGTTGTCTCCTAGTTTTAGAACCAGTGAAATGTTACAAGGAATGATGTATTTCTATAATTTTGAATTGTTATAAGTATCTTAGGCCAGGTGCAGTGGCTCATGCATGTAATTCCAGCACTTTGGGAGGCTGAGGCAGGAGAATTACTTGAGTCAGGAGTTCGAGACCGGCCTGCCCAACATGCCAACATGGTAAAACCCCATCTTTACTAAAAGTACAAAAATTAGCTGGGCATGGTGGGGTGCACCTGTAATCCCAGCTACTCAGGAGGCTGAGGCAGGAGAATCGCTTGAACCCAGGAGGCGAAGGTTGCAATGAGCCAAGATTGCAGCACTGCACTCCAGCCTGGGCAACAGAGTTAGTGAGACGCTGTCTCAAAGAAAAATAAATAAGTGAAAAATATAAATAAATAAATATCTTTCCTATTATAATTTTTAAACGTAAAATCAATTTAAGATTACTTTATGCCAATGAAAAGAGTCTTTTTGATACAGCTTACATTCTCAGTCTCAGTTCCAGCTCCTTAATGAAGCCAGTGGTAGTAGCACTGATATTAAAAGTGTCATTTATTTATATGTTTCTCAATTGACTAAGCTGATATGTGGATAAGACTTTTCCAAATCACAAACAGGATTATATGTCACCCCTGCTTGAATTCTTGGACATTTAAGGTCCTTCAAAATCCAACCTTTGCTCCCCTTTCCAACTTTATCTCTTATCCCTCCCTTCTTGCCCCTCGTACTTAAGCCTAACCAAATTGTTTCTTCTCTCTAAGCTTGGACTCCTGTCATCTCCTCTTCTGGTATGTCCTCATGTTTGCTCCATCAATCTCCTTCTGCTTGCACCACTTCCCTCAAAGTCCATTCTTCGAGGTCATTCATTCACTCATTCATTAAACCCAGAACACAATTCGCAGCACTGTGCTAGGTGATCGGAGTAAGTCAAGCACACTGCAAGGACCAGTACTGCGTGGAGCTTTTAATCTAGTTACAAAGATTTTTAGGAGCACAGACAGGAAATTTTCAGATAACACGCATTCTCACAGATTGTGATGGGGGCGAGACCTGGAAGATGAGGAGTCTACTCTTCCATCTAGCTAAAGAGCACTCCCGGGCAATCGGGTGATGAATAAATGGAAAAGTCCTGGAGCAGGAATGGGCTGTGAGAAATTGGAGTGTCGTGGAGAGGTTGGTAGGGCAGGTCATGCAGGGTGTTTTCTCTGTGTAGTCTTACCTGGTGTCTCAAGCAAGATAATTGATCCCAGCATCCGGGAAGCCTCATGGGAGAAGCCCCCTTGAAAGACACTCTGTATGTACTCTCTGAAGCAGTTCCTGATCTGGGTCATCCCTAGTGATGGCTCCTTCTCTCGATCATCCACAGAAGTCATCGGCCAGTCATTTTGGACATCATGCCCTGGCCACATTTTCACTTGAAGACATGTTGTCTCCTCAACTGGAAAGTGAGCGTCTTGAAATCATGGTCTGTATGTTCTATCTGTATCCCTCAGAGCAAATATTTATTGATCCATTCATTCCTCCATTGACTCACACATCCAATAACCTTTCAGCACCTGTTGTATATTGGAGCTATACCAGCGAAAAGGCAGACAAGAACCCTGTTCTAACGGAGTTTACATTCTAGTGGAGGAAACAAGAAATCACCTAAATATATAAACTAGATAATATCAGAGAAGGATAATTGCTATGAAAAGTAAAATGAGATACAATAGTGAATTCCTGAGCAGGTGAGGTAAGAATGAGCATTTTGGATTACAGTAGATGTGTCATGATAGAAAGGAGAGGGGAGAGAGGCTCAGCAGATCACCCATAGTTTAAACGGGTCAGAGGAGTAATCACATCCAATGAGGAAGCTCCAGGGAGAATGTAGACAGGTAAACGTGACTACGCAGGTACACTTTGCTGTGCTGTGTTTCGAAGTACTGTTAAGAACAATAAAAAGCCACATTATAGACTTATCATAATGTATTTTTTATAGCATGTGGCATTTTATCACCTTATTATTGAGAGATCTTGATTGATATGTCCTTTTGACATTCCAGTAACTGATCTCCCTTTAGTGAGCTCCAGGTTCGCTAATAGTCAGTTCTGCTCTACAGAATTGCCAATAACCCATCCATTATTCATGCTCAGTGAATAACACTATTGCTGGGATCCAGGGTAGCTTCACTGTAAAAGAACACAATCACTCACATTCAGCCAAGATGCTGGAGGGAGTGAAATTGAGCATTTTACCGAAATTGCCTTACTATAATCATCACTAAAATCAGGACTCCATTAGGCCAAGAGCTCAGTCTTCATCTCTGAATTCTCAACAACTGGCCCAATTTCTGTCTTATGATGGCTCTTTGGTAAATATTTATTGAATTAATAAAATGAATGAGTGATAATCTAATGAATCTAATAGTAATTTAATGAATCTAGTGCGTCTTTTAAAAATTATTCTCATGAAAAAAATATTAGGTGAGGAATTCCAGGTTGTTTGAGTTCCTAAAAAGATCCAAGCAAAGGCTTGTGTGACAAGATTGTAGCAGTCAATTTTTCTTTTTTCTTTTTCTTTTTTTTTTTGAGACAGAGTCTCACTCACTCTGTCACCCAGGCTGGAGTGCAGTGGCAAAATCTCGGCTCACTGCAATCTCTGCTTTCTGAGTTCAAGCCGTTCTCCTGCCGCAGGCTCCGCAGTACCTGAGATTAGAGATACCTGCTACCACATCCACCTAATTTTTTGTATTTTTAGTAGAGAAGGGGTTTTACCATGTTGGCCAGGCTGGTCTCAAACTCCTGACCTCAAATGATCTGCCAGCCTTAGCCTCCCAAAGTGCTGAGATTACAGGCATAAGCCACCATCCCCGGCCTACAGTAATCCATTTTTCACTTACTTTTTTTTTTTTTTTTTTTTTTTTTTTTGAGATAAAGTCTCACTCTGTTGCCCAGGCTGGAGTGCAGTGGCATGATCTTGGCTCACTGCAACCTCTGCCTCCTGGGTTGAAGCAATTCTCCTGCCTCAGCCTCCTGAATAGCTAGGATTACAGGCATGCTCCACAATGTCCAGCTAATTTTTATCTTTTTAATAGAGATGGGGTTTCACCATGTTGGTCAGGCTGGTCTCAAACTCCTGACCTTGTGATCTGCCTGCCTTGGCCTCCCAAAGTGTTGGGATTACAGGCGTGAGCCACCACACCTGGCCTCTTACTTTTCTCATCAATTTTGAAATCAAAGAACCTGATTTCAAAAATCACCATTATGAAACTCTAGTTTTGAAAGGAAGTGGAGAAGAAACCAAGACTTGACCAACATTAGAAAATAAAAGTTTTCAAAGCAATCCACCTACTGCCTTTCTTTGCTGAAACATACCTCCCTTCTCATACTTTTCTCATTAGCTATTAAAAACTAGGTAATGAAAAAAACAAAAAAGAAAGAAAGAAAAAGAAAAAAAGCTAATGAATTTGCTATTTTTAAATACTTTTTCACAACTTCAGTGAAAATCAAATAGGTGAGAAGAGAAGGGAAGGAGGGTGGGATGAGTGCAAAGGACCATCAAGAAACCCCAGTCGGGGGCAAAGGGTCAAAAGGACTCTCAAGAAGAGTGTGGGGCCTAATTCCCCTACAGGCTGTCTGTAGGAATGAGGCACTTGGAAATGAACTCCAGTGGCCACCCAGACCTAAGGCCCAGCTTGTTGGGCAGAGTTTCTAGCAATATCACAGGACACAAAGCCTGTCCTCTTAGCACAGGGGCTCTCCATCTTTCTATTATCTCTTCACAATAACAAAGACCTGGGACCAACCCAAATGACCATCAATGATAGACTAGATAAAGAAAATGTGGTACATACACACCATGGAACACTGTGCAGCCATATAAAAGGATGAGTTCATGTCATTTGCAGGGACATGGATGAAGATGGAAACCATCATTCTCAGCAAACTAACACAAGAACAGAAAACTAAACACTGCATGTTCTCACTCATTAGTGGGAGTTGAACAATGAGAATACATGGACACAGGAAGGGAAACGTCACACACCAAGGACCTGTTGGGAGGTGGGGAGCTAGGGGAGGGATAGCATTAGGAGAAATACCTAATGTAGATGATGGGTTGATGGGTGCAGCAAACCACTGTGGCACATGTATACCTATGTAACAAACCTGCACGTTCTGCACATGTATCCCAGAACTTAAAGTATAATAAAAAACGAAAAAGAAAAAAAAGAAAAAAACTGTGGAACAGAAATAACATTTTTCCTCTTTCTCTTCTTTCTTCAACAAATTTTTCACATGTGGGGGGGTATAGAACTTTAATTTTTTTTAATTAATAACCTTTATTTTTTAGAACAGTTTTGAGATTATAGAAAAAATTAACAGAAAGCTCAAAAAGTTATAATACACTTCCTTTACTCCCTGCACACAATTTCCCCTACCTCCTATTAACATTTCGCTTTAATATGACAACATGTTATAATTGACGAGCCAATATTGATACACTATTAGCTAACGTGCATAGTCTACATTAGGGTTCTCTCTTGGTGATGCACAGTTCTATGGGTTTTGACAAACCCATAATATCATAAGTCCACCACTGTGGTATCATGCAGCATAGCTTCACTGCCCTAAAAATCTCTTATCCTCTACCTATTCACTACTCCCTCTTTCATCTGTCCCTCTGTACAAACAACTCATCACCACTGATCTTTTTTATAATTCCCATAGTTTTACTTTTTCTTAGAATATGGAATATTGTAAATCATAAATGTTTAGTCTTTTAAAACTGTTTTCTTTCATTTAGAAATATGCGTTTAAAGTTCCCCCATGCATTTTTGTGATTAGGTCACATAATAGGACTATATCTAGTTTCATAAGAAACTACCAAGTCATACTCCAAAGTAGCTATACCATTTTGCATTTCCACCAGTGATGAATGAGAATTCCTGTTGCCCCCCATCCTTGCTAATATTCGTCATTGTCGGTATTTTGGATTTTGGCCATTCTAATAGACATGTAGTAGTATCTCATTTGTTTTAATTTACAATTCTTTGATGGCATATCATGTTGAACATCTTTTCATATGCTTATTTGCAATCTATATATCTTTTTTAGTAAGATACCTTTTCAGTCTTTTGCCAACTGGATTATTTGCTTTCTTAGTGTAGAGTTTCAAGTATTCTCTGTATATTTTGAATACTACCCCTTTATCAGACATGTTCTCTCTCTCTGTGGCTTGTCTTCTCATTCTTTTAGCAATGTCGCTCATGCAGCAGAAGTTTTTTTTTTTAATTATAATAAAGTCCCACTTAGTAAGTTTTTCTTTTATAGGTCATCCTATAGGGTTGTATTTAAAAACTCATAGTCAAATCCAAGATCACCTTTATTTTCTCCTGCTATCTTTTAGAAGTTTTATAGTTTTGCACTTTAAAATTTAGGTCTATGATCCATTTTGAGTTAATTTTTGTGAGAAGTATAAGGTCAGTATCTAGATTGATTTTTTTTACATGTGGGTGTCCAATAGTTTTACCACCATTTGTTAAGAAGCCTATCTTTTTCCCATTGAATTACCTTGGCTCATTTGTCAAAAATCTATTGACTATATTTGTATGGGTCTCTATCTGTGCTCTCTGTTCTATTCCATTGATCTATTAATCTATTCTTTACCAGTACCATACTCTCTAGATTACTGTAAGTCGATAGTACGTCTTAAAGTCAATTAGTATCAGTCTTCTAATTTTGTTCTTAAATATCATGTTGGCTATTCTGGGTCTCTTGACTTTCCATAGATTTTGAATCAGCTACTTAATATCCACAAAGTAGCTTGTTTGGGTTTTGATAAGGACTGCACTGATCCCAACAGTGATCTGTAAATCAAGTTGAAAGAACTGATATCTTAACAATATGGAGTTTTCTTATTCATTAACATGCAGTAACTCTATTATTTAGATCTTCTTTGGTTTCTTTCATCAGTTTTTAATAGTTTTTGTCAGGTAAATACTCTACATATTTTGTTAGACTTATACCTAAGTATTTCATTTTTGGTGCTAGTATAAATGGCACTGTGTTTTTAATTTTAAATTTCAACTCTTCATTGCTGGCATATAAGAAAAGAATTGACTTTTTTAAAAATTAACCTTGTATCCTCCATCTTTGCTGTAATCACTTATAAAAGATTGTATGCATAGAATTCACTCTAGGCCTTTTTTGTTTATTCTTTGAGATTTTCTACATAGGCAATCATGGCACATATGAACAAAGACAGCTTTAGCACTTATCTGTATACCTTTTATTTCCTTTTTGTGTCTTATTGAATTAGTTAGGACTTTCCGTACAAAGTTAAATAAGAGTGATAAGAGGAGACATCCTTGTTTTGTTGCTGTTCTTGGAGGGAAAGTATCTTGTTTTTCATGCTTAAGTATCATGTTAAGTGGAAGAGTTGTTTTGATTTTAAAAATCAAGTTGAAGAAGTTTCTTTCTATTGCTAGTTTGCTGAAAGTTTTATCATGAATGATTGTTAGATATTGTCAAATTCTTTTTATGCATATATTGATAAGATTGTATTATTTTTCTTCTTTAACCCATTGATATAATGGATTGATCTCTGAATGTTGAACTAGCCTTGCATTCTGGAATACATCCCACTTTGTTATGCTATATAATATTTTCCTTGTTTCTTTTTTAAGCTAATGAATTTGCTATTTTTTAATACTTTTTCACAACTTCAATGAAAATCAAATAAGCCACCTCCTGTGTTGTGTTTCTCTGTGCCACCTGAAGCTGCCTGTGCATACTTTTCGATTCTACATAGCTTCTCCCCTTAGAATGACATACACATGGGGCTGCAGGAAGTGGTACCACAGACAAACATAAAGAGAACTCAGGAATGAGGATTCTCAAAAAATGAATGTGTTTTCTCTCAAAGTAGTCTGACAGTGTGGTCATACAGTGATTCTCTATTATCTATAGAAGCCTAAACCCCGTGAGAGGTTCAGAAGTTCCTTTGTTCCTCCCTTCCTGCCTGTAAGCCAGTTTCATCTCCCCCAACACACCCTGTACTAACTATGCTTCTCCCCAAAACAGGTGAAAGACTCCTTTCACATCCCTGCCTCTGCCCATGATTTTCTCTTGGTCTGGAATGTCCCCAACAGCTCAACTCTTAAAGCTCATATACCCCCAGGCCATAGTTGGAAATATGTGTATCATTGTTTATTCTCAACAGTTCCAATAAAAATCTACCTCCCCTTTGAAGTCTTCATGGCTGCTATACTTTAGCCTCCAAACAAAGTTAGATACCCCATGATCTCTGCTCCCATGACACCCACCCACTTCGATTATGGAATGTTCCACATTCTAATTATTTGCTTACTGTCTCCTCTGTTTGACTCTGGGTGGACACATTGTCTTATTCATCTCTGCATCTGAAGAGTTTCACACAGGGCTCACACCACAATGGGTGAATGAGCACTCAGAGAGGACATCAGAGAGGAATCTGTGCCCAGGTGAAGACACGGACCCTTCAGGGCTAAGCTTCTGTGATCTCGTAACACCTTACCTTAATATTCTTCCAAGGTTTAGCACCTGGTCCTTTTAAACATGTTCACTAATAACAATAAATAGGTTATGGTTAACTTTTAAATAACTGGTTACTCTTTATTATGAAATAAGAATTTATGAATAGGATAAGTGATCCATATAGGTGGGACAGAGGAAAGGGAGTATCAATGGCCTATGATGCATCATTAAGTTTCTTTTCTATTTCATAGAATTTTCTACTCATATTACTGTCTGACTCAGTGTTCTTTGGTTTGGTGTCAAACCAACTCAAAATCACTGAGTCCAAAATGGAAGTCATTATTCTGAAGGCTGGAAGCATGGTAGCTTCAAGAAGAGCGAGGACAAAAACCTGGAAAGAGCTCCAGGAGCAGCTCCAGCTACTCTGAGTAAATCTCTCCCAGGCTCTCTGATCACTTTTCACAACTTCTCTCTCCGCTTTGCTTTGGTTTTTCTTTCAAGACTATGTCCGCTTTTCTAAGCTCCTAGTTAAATGTGGAAGCACCAAAGATCCCACATTTAAATATTCTAAGTTAAAATGACCTTTAAGGAAAGACCAGTATCTCTCAATCCCAATTCCCACATTTTAAAGAGAAAATTTGTTGGATCAGTTGTTCTCCCTTTAAACTAATAGGCTTAGGCATTGGACGTGATTACGTAACACAAACATGGCAGGCTGGCATACAGAGCCCACCATTGTGGGGTCAGTGCTCAGATAAGAACTTTTTTTTTTGAGATGGTGCCTCACTCTGTAGCCCACGCTGGAGTGCAGTGGCACAATCTCGGCTCACTGCAACCTCCATCTCCTGGGTTCAAGTGATTCTCCTGCCTCAGCCTCCTGAGTAGCTGGGATTACAGGTGTGTGCCACCACACCCGGCGAATTTTTGTATTTTTAGTAGAAAGGAGGGGATTCACCATATTGGCCAGGCTGGTCTCAAACTCCTGACTGCAGGTGATCCACCCACCTTGGCCTCCCAAGGTGCTGGGATTACAGGTGTGAGCCACCACCATGCCTGGCCAATAACTTTAATATAGGTGGGACACAAATACAAAAAAGAAAAAGTGCACCACAATGTTCTAATTCAATTCTGCTTTCTGAGAGGGTTTACAGAAAGATTAAACTGATGGATTGAGAGCACTTTTCCCCTTAGACCAAATTCTAGTTAGCTATAATCAACTATAAAGCTCATTATTATTCTTATGAACTGTAGAATCTAAAAAGATACATCAGTCTTCTGCCTGTTTGCCAAGACTTTGTCCTGAGCCACTCCTACAAGGCAGATAAAGACAGCACTCAGCACAGGACTGTGACCTGCACCGATCTCTCCTTACTTTCATTATCCGCCTTCACAACCACATCTTAACTTACTCCCTTCTCAAAGTTAAGAACTACATTAGTATTTTCTTTTTTACTCTCTGTTATTTTTAACTCAGGAATCCCTGTCTCCTTCCTGTCTTGAAAGCTTCAGACTTCTGAGAGTTAATAAAATTTCAAAACCTAGATAAAAACTAAATCTTTTGAGATTCAGTGCGAAATTCTCAATTTGTGTTCACCGAAAGACATACAGGTGGCCAGTGACTAATTTGATGATTATTTCCCGTGAACTTATAAGTACATTTTTTTTTTTTTTTTTTTTTGAGACAGAGTCTCGCTCTGTCAGCCAGGCTGGAGTGCAGTGGCGTGATCTTGGCTCACTGCAACCTCAGTCTCCTGGGCTCAAGCAATTCTCCTGCCTCAGCCCCCTGAGTAGCTGGGATTACAGGCATGTGCCACCATGCCCGGCTAATTTTCATATTTTGAGTAGAGACGGGGTTTCACCATGTTGACCAGGCTAGTCTCAAACTCCAGACCTCAGGTGATCTGCCTGCCTCGGCCTCCCAAAGTGCTGGGATTACAGGTATGAGCCATTGTGCCTGGCCCAAGTACATTCATTTTTAAACAACTAAGAAGTTTTGTAATGACTTGTGAAATTAGGTGATGAAATATAATTAAATAAGCACTATTTTAATGGTGGTTCTCCATGGAATATTTCACAAAAATTATTCAGCACCTTGTTAAGTTTTTAAAAACGAATCATGAAATAATATATTAATAAGCCAGGAACATAGTGTTATAAATAGATACAAAATACTTTAGAGATTTAAGTTTTGTATTCAGAGATGAGAGTGGAATAAATCAGTTGTTCTTACAACTGATTTTTAGCACTGAGGCAATGTGACCTGTGATTTCCAAAAGATTATTCTGAGATATGGGAGAAAAGCCAGATTTTACATGCAAGATGTTGGACAATAGATTGAGAGAGAAAATGTATGAAAATGCACACTGAGGCAACAATTGCCTGTTTACAGATGAACCAGGAAAGACAAGATACAGAATTACAAAATAAACATAAATGGTAATTCTTAGCAGCATATAGAGCCAATTTATTTGGAGAAAATTATGAGAACATGCAGGCCAACACCGCTGCTACTACTTGTTAAATAGACAAAAAATGATATTTTTTTTCATTCTGGAGACTATTTTTAGTAGTTTAATACTAGACAAGATGGTATGTTGAATAGACTAGTTATAAAGCTAATGTACTTACTCTGTTTTGTTTCTTCATTTCTTTAAATTTTGGCATAATTTTCAGGAGAAAAAATCATAAGCGTTTCTTCAACATTTCTTTCTCTTGAAACTCAGATTTACATTATTGAAGAATTAAATAAAAGGTCACTACATAAATGTCCCTGAATTTTCAGAGACTAGATACATTCAGTAAACATAGCAAGGGCTCTTTTGGATGTAAATGACAAAGACACAACTCAAACCTACTTTAACTCGTGTAACAAAATACCACAGGGCAGGCCTTAGGGCATAAGCAGCATCTCTAGAATTGAGTCTTACTTCTTCCATCTCTACTTTTCTCTGTGTTGGTTCCATTTTATTTGTTTCCTGCAATGACTCATATCTTGTGATTGAAAAGCAATGAAGCCTGGTAGACATTTACTTCTGCAGGAATACTCAGGGGAGCTCAATCATCCGGGACCTTTTCTGGATATGGTTTGCCTCTGTAGGCCTTGAGAACCGTATCTTTCTCCCCCAGAACATTTTTGTTTCTGAGCATCCTTACAGCCCATTTTTTTTGACCCAAATAGCTGCTCAGTAAAGGGACACAGATATTTAAGGGACCTGGGGGTATGGCTCAAAAAGAGTAATTTTCTAGAGTGTCCATGTATTTTTAAGTAATTGTAGAGGCATCAATCAGGACCTTACTCTTCCTCCATTCACCCATCAAGAGATTGGGGATTGCCTTGTTAAATGTCAAAAGGCTGTGCTGGCTCACTCTTTCAGCACTCTGCAAAAGATGAATATTGTCGCAATGGCATAGTGCCCACACACATCCAATGAAAACAGCAGCTTTTGAAAAATGTTATAAATAAAATAACTGCATGAATTCCACCAGATAAATCACAGATAGTTTCTTTGAAAGTTAGCACCGTGAGAAAAATGTGTTTGCTTTTTTGTTTTCTCAAAGTAAAAGTTTAGACAAGTATATTCTAATAACATCATTTTATTTTTGTTTTGAGACAAGGTCTCACTCTGTCATTCAGGCTGGAGTGCAGTGGTGTGATTGGAGCTCACTGCAGCCTCAAACTCCTGGGATCAGGTGACCCTTCTACCTCAGCCTCCCAAGTAACTGAGACTACAGGCATGTGCCACCACACCTGTCTAATAATATCTGTGCGGATTAGTGTTTACTTCTATATGAAAATGAAACAACTTTAACATGACAGAACATTCATAGACAATTTTGACATGTAAGTAGCTTTTCTGATATTCGAAGCTCTCAAATGTATGATTAAACAATCCAACTCAACTAGTTAAACAAAGACAAAAAACCTCTACTAAGTAAACATTAGAGAATCTTACCACATTTTGAGTATTTTATTAGCTGAGTAAAACAGACAAAACATATGAAAATTTAAAATGCCCTTTAATGACACTTGATTTTCTTTCTCTGATTATAATAGCAAGAGCTGTGCATGTGTTCTTTCATTTAAATAGCACTGCATTCTCCTATGATGTAATTTTTATATCCTCCCTCCATCTGTGTGTGTATATATATGTGTATATAAAATATATGCACACATAATATGTATCCTGACACATACATATATTTATATATAAAATTTGAAATTAAAATATTAAGCATGGCTGGGCATGGTGGCTCACGCCTATAATCCCAGCACTTTGGGAGGCTGAGGTGGGTGGATCATGAGGTCACGAGTTCAAGACCAGCCTGGCCAAGATGACGAAACCCTGTCTCTACTAAAAATGCAAAAATTAGCCAGGCGTGGTGGCAGGCACCTGTAATCCCATATACTTGGGGGGCTGAGGCAGAGAATTTCTTGAACAAAGGAGGCAGAGGTTACAGTGAGCTGAGATCATGCTACTGCAATCCAGCCTGGACAACAGAGTGAGACTCCATCTCAAAAAAAAAATGAATAAAATAAAATATTAAGCATTTACATAAAAAAGAGACAAGAGCTGGTATAATTATAACTACTCTTTTGAAACTTTTCTCTTAAGTACTTTTGGTCATATTATTCGGTTGCTCTAAAATTTCCACATGGACATTTTCGAAGTGCACAGTTGCACACATCCCAAGTGGAGAGTTCCAGTTTGGTTCACATGGAGTAAAAACATTCTGTCTTGTCTCCCGATTAAACTGAAAATCATGGACAAAATGCATAATGTTACTATCATAAGACCCTGAAAGTTGGATAAGAGTAAGTGCACCCAGGACTTGAAGAATGACATAGTGGTGATTTCCCTAAATTGATTCCCTCCTGCCCTCCCTTCCTCTTTCCTTTCTTCCTCCCTCCCTCTCTCTCCTTATTTCTCCTCTCTTATTCTTCCTCTTCCACCCATTTTTCTCCTTCTCAGTCTTCTTCTTTCTTCTTATGTATTCAAGCTTGAGCTCTGAAACAGACTGAAACTAGAACTGCAAACAGGCAGACTGAAGGAGATAAAGTCATGAAGAAGCATTCAAAATATCAACAAATCCAGGAGGTGATAAAAAAAAAAAAACTAAAACAGACCACTGACTAGACTAATAGAAAAGAAAAGAAGATTCCAATAAACACAATCAGAAATGACAAGGGCAATATTACCACTGACCTCACAGAAATACAAACAACCATCAGAGAATATTATGAACACCTCTATGCATATAAACCAGAAAACCTAGAAGAAATTGATACATTCCTGGACACACATACCCTCCCAAGACTGAACCAGGAAGAAATTGAGTCCCTGAACAGACCAATGATAAGATCCAAATTTGAATCAGTAATGAATAGCCTACCAACCAAAAAAGGCCTAGGAACAGACAGATTCACAGCTGAATTCTACCAAATGTACAAAGAAGAGCTGGTATTATTCACACCAAAACTATTCCAAAAAATTGAGGAGGAGGGACTCGTGAACTCATTCTGTGACCCAGATATCAAAACCTGGCAGAGATACAATGAAAACAAAAAACCTTCAGGCCATCTCCATGGACGTTGATACAAAAATCCTCAACAAAATACCAGCAAACCAAATCAAGCAGCAGATCTAAAGCTGTCTCCAACATGATCAAGTAGGCATCATCCCCAGGACGCAAGGTTAGTTCAACTTACACAAATCAATATATGTGATTCATCACATAAACAAAACTAAAGACAAAAACCATACGATTATCTCAAAAGATGCAGAAAGGCTTTCAGTAAAATTCAACATTCATTCATGTTAAAAACTCTCAATAAACTAGATATTGAAGGAACATACCTCAAAAGAATAAGAGCCATATATGACAAACTCATGGTCAATATCATACTTAATGGGCAAAAACTGGAAGCATTCCCCTTGGAAACTGGAATAAGACAAGGTTGCCCTCTTTCTCTACTCCTATTCAACATAGTATTGGAAGTTCTGGCTAGGGCAATCAGGCAAGATAAGGAAATAAAGAACATTCAAATAGGAAGAAAAGAAGTCAAACTATCCCTATTTGCAGATGGCATGCTCATATATCTAGAAAACCCCATAGTCTCAGCCCAAAAGCTTATTAAGCTAATAAGCAACTTCAGCAAAATCTCAGGATACAAAATCAAACCTTGCACTCATTCTCCAAGCCCACGTGTGATCTGATTCTTCTGGTACACCAAAGCAAGAAACCCCGGGATTCAGAAATCGCTCTGTCCTTGTGAAAACGAAAGATGTCTAACTGAGCTAACACAGGCCGCCTACAGATGGTAAACTAAAAGAGCACCCTGTAACACACGCCCCTGGGGCTTCAGCTGCAAACATTCACAGCTACACACTGGCATGGTGTTGAAGGCCCACAGCCTGTCTGTATGCTCCCCTAGAGGTTTGAGCAGCAGAGCACTAAAGAAGTGAGCCACACCCCCTTCACATTTCCTGCAAGGGGAACAAGGGAATCTTTCCCATTGCAAAACCTACACATGTACTCCTAAAAGTTAAAAAGAAAGTGCTAATTCACCCCATTCACTCTGTTCAGAGTGAGAATTCTAGGAGTGAGAGTTCCCTGCTGTGTAGAATTTTTTGACTTTAAAATATAATCCTAGCAACCTTTTTGATACCTTAGCACCAGGCAATAAAAGGAAGTCCTTACTCCAGCATGGTGGAGATAGACTCATGACGTTGCAGAGTTTGGCCTCTCAAGGACCATGAACAAGATTCGGCCCCCAAACTTCTCCAATGGTGAACAGAGGCAGCCCCTATGGGAGAGAGCCTTTTGACTCTTGAGTGGCAACAAAGAGGCCTCTGTGAGAAAAAGGCTACCCTGACCCCCCGATCCTACACCATGAAGAGGTAGTGAAAGCTGTGAGGCATTTGTGGTGGCCCCACAGGCTTTTATCTCAGCTCATGTTTCCAAGGTTGTCAGGGTTGCAAACTGTGTAACATAGAGCTTTCTAGCTGGAACACCAGAAAAAGTTACCCTGGGGACTAAAAGTCTGGGTGGAGGATCAGAGAGGCGAGACAAAGAAATTTTTTTGCTTGTGTTTATAAAGTTCCGGGCTCATTCCTTAGCCATGAAAGCACAAAATCAACTCGAATAAGCAGAACAAATGCTTTGAGAATTGAATTACGGGCCGGGCACGGTGGCTCACGCCTGTAATCCCAGCACTTTGGGAGGCTGAGGCGGGCGGATCACGAGGTCAAGAGATCGAGACCATCCTGACCAACATGGTGAAACCCCATCTCTACTAAAAATACAAAAAGTAGCTGGGTGTAGTGGCACGTGCCTGTAGTCCCAGCTACTCAGGAGGCTGAGGCAGGAGAATTGCTTGAACCCAGGAGGCAGAGGTTGCAGTGAGCCAAGATCGTGCCACTGCACTCCAGCCTGCCGCCTGGCGACGAACCAAGACTCTGTATGAAAAAAAAAAAAAAGAAAGAGAGAGAGAATTGAATTACGATGTAGACTATTGCTTAGGTCCCAGACCAGCATCTGGGAGGCGCATAGGTAGGGCAAACTAGAATATCCTTGCAAAACCTTCAAAAATGAAACTAAATAGGCATTGTTGTTGAGAAAATTGTTCTTCAGGGTCTTTTTGTTAAGGGCACTGCACTTGAGGCATTACTCTTAAATGTGTGACTACAAGTAGTTTTTGCTAAGATAGCTTTTGCTAAGGATGCTGTTGTTATAGCCATTGTTGCTAAGGAAAGTGTTGTTAAGGGTATTGCTGCTGGGGGCAACGTTGCTAAGACATTTTTCTAGACCGTAACTCTAAGGAAGTTTTAACTAAAGGGACTTATTTGTTAAGGTTGTTGTGGCAAGAATTTCTGCTAAGGATGCTATTGCTGATAGCATGATCGTACTGGTCACTCTTGTACAGGGGCTATAGCCGCTGTTGCTAAGGGCAAGGTTGCTATGACACTGTTGCTAGCCATTGTTACAAAGACTATTATTGATAGCTAGTTCTTGCATTTTAATTAAAGGTATTCCTGCTAGGGAATGTTTGCAAAGGTGCGCTTATGGAGGGTATTGTTGCTGTGGCCCCTGTTGCTAAGGGGAAATTTGCTGTTGGAACTCTCCTCAACAGCGTGGCTTATAAGGGTATGGTTGCTTAGGGGATTCATTGTCATTGGCATTGTAACTAAGTGTGTTGTTGCTAAGGAAATTGCTGCTTAGGACTTCTTTATTTATTCTTTATTCTTAAAGGCAGTGATGTTAAATGTGCTGTTAGGAAGGGAGTTCTCCTAAGGTTGCTGTTGCTTGGGAACTGTTGCTATGGCCACAATTGCTAAGGCATGTTGCCAAAGACAGTTTTTCTGAAGATACTGTTAAGAGCTTGGTTGCCAAGGGTGTTGCTAAGAAGATTGTTGCCACGGGAATTGCATTAGGTTGGTGCAAAGGTGATCGCGGTTTTTGCCACTGAAAAACCGCAATCACCTTTGCACCAACCCAGTAGTTAAGAACATTACTGTTGCATATAGTGTTGCAGTAGATTTTGCTCCTAGGGCCTCTTAGATAAGGGTTACTGCCACTGTAGCTAAATGCATGGCTTATATGGCCGTTATTGGTCACAGTTACAATAGCCCCTCTTGCCAAAGAAGCCATTGCTATGACCACTGCTGCTAAAGGCATTGTTATTAAGTATGTTGCTACTAATGGAACTCTTTCAAAGAGTGAGGTTGCTAAGCACATTTTACCAGGTTTTTGCTAATGATATTGTTGTGACGGCCTTTATGCTTAAGATGTTGCTTTTAAAGGCGTTCGTGTTAAGACTTGTGTTGCAAGAAAGTTTTTGCTAAGAATGGGTTTGCTAAGTCAAATGGTGACCATTTGGATGGTTTGGATGGTTGCTAAGAAAGCTGTTGTCAAGGGCATTTTTGATAAGGGTATATTATTGGTAAGGTTATTGTTCTTAAGGGTGTTGCTATGATTTGGATGTTTGTCCTCTCCAAACCTCATGTTGAAATTTGATCCCCAATGTTGGAGATGGGCCTAAAAGGAGGTGTTTCTTATTAATAGATTAATCCCCTTCCTTGAGGCTGAGTCTTCTAGCAGTTCTTGCCAGAGATGGTTGTTAAAAAGAGCCTGAGACCTTTCTCCTTTCTCTCTCTCTCTCTCTCTCTAACGTCATGTGAGCTCTGCACACACCAGCCCCCCTTCAACTTCTGCCATGAGTAGAAGCAGCCCGAGGCCCTCAGCTGACACAGATGCCCAATCTTGCACTTCCAAGCCATCAGAATTGAGAACCAAGTAAATGTTTTTTCTTTATAAATTACCCATCCTCAGGTCTTTCTTTCGAGCAACACAAAATAGTGCAAGTCAGGTGCTGACGTCAAAAAAGTTTTGTAAGGGTATTGTTCTTTAAGGCCTTGAAGTTAAGGGTATTTTGTGCAAGGAAAGTTTTGCTGAGGGTGCTACTGCTTTGACCAGTGTTTCTAAGGAAACTATTGCTAAAAGCCTTTTTTTTTTTTCTCGGAGTATTATTCCTAAGGACTTAATTGCTAAGTGAGGGGGTTAGTAATAATATTTTTGCCGAGGGTGTTGTGGCCAAGGAAATCATTACTGAGGTTCTTTTGTTAAGGATGCTGTTCTTAAAGGCATTTGTTTTGTTTTGTTTTGTTTTGTTTTTTTGAGACAGGGTCTCACTCTGTCACCCAAGCTGGAGTACATGATCACAGCTCACTGCACACTTGAACTCCTGGGCTCAAAGTGATCCTCCTGCCTCAGTCTCCAAAGCAGCTAGGACAACATACACACCATCATGCCTAGTGTATTAGTCTATTCTCACATTGCTAATATAGACATACCCAAGACTGGGTAATTTTTAAAGGAAAGACATTTAATTGACTCACAGTCCCCATGGCTGGGGAGGCCTCACAATCATGGCAGAAGGCAAAAGAGGAGCAAAGTCACATCTTACAAGACGGCAGGCAAGAGAGCTTGTACAGGGGGAACTCCCCCTTTATAAAACCATCAGATTATGTGAGACTTATTCACTGCCGTGAGAACAGCATGGGAAAGACCCACCTCCATGGTTCAGTTACCTCTCATTGGGCCCCTCCCATAACACGTGGGAATTATGGGAGCTACAACTCAAGATGAGATTTGGGTGTGGATAGAGCCAAACCACATCACCTAGCTAGCTTTTTAATTATTTTTTTTGTAGAGATCTCACTATGCTCCCCAACCTGGTCTCGAATCCCTGGTCTAAGGCAATCCTCCCATCCTCCCCTCTCAAAGTGCTGGAATCATAGGCATGAGCCACTGTGCCCAGCCAAAGGCATTGATTTTAATGTTGCTGTTGGATGTTTTTGCTAAAGGTGCTGTTACTAAGAACATTGTGGCCATGGCCATTATTGCAGAGGCTACTGTTGCTAAGAATATTGCTGCTAAAGATGTTGCTAAGGCAAGAGTGTTGAATTTAAGAAAACTGTGGTTATGGGCCATTTTCTTAGGGTCATTGCTCTTAAAGGCCTTGACAGTAAGACTGTTGAAAAAAAAAGATTTTGTTATGAGTGCTGTTGATAAGAAATCTGTTGCTATGAGTGCTGTTTCTAAATGTGGTGTTGCTAAGGGCCAATTGCTAAGGGTACTCTTGCTAAATACATTGTTAATAAAGGCATTGCTGTGAACAGTGCTGCTCAGAGAGTTGTTGCTAATAGTGCTGTTTCTAAGGACACTGTTGACACAGCCCGAATGCTGACAGCCTGGTTGCTCACGGCATTTTAATTAAAAGCACTTATAATAATAAGGTTGTTTTCAAGGTGTTGACGCTAAGAGTATTGTTTCTAAAGATATTTTTGCTAAGCATGCTGTTGTTGATGGCCTTGTTTCATAGCCACTGTTTTTATGGAAATTGATACTAAAGGTATTGTTGCTTAGGGCATTGATCCTGTGGTTGGTAGCCAAGGAAGGTTTTGCTAAATTGGCTTTTTTCCAAGGATGCTGTGCTAAGGCAAAGGTTGTCGAGGGAACTAAGGGCATTGATGCTGGATCTTGTTGCTAAGGAAGTTGTTGCCAAATGCGCTATTTCCGATGGAATTGTTGTTTATGATTTCTCTCCAAGGAAGCTGTTGCTAAAGATCTTTTTGCTAAGGACACTGTTTTATAAGGTCTTCACATTACAGCTGTTGTTGTTAAGTAAGTCATTGCTAAGGCAATGCGAAGGGTGGCATTGCCAGACGTTCTTGGTTTAACAACAACAACAGACTATTGCTAAGGTCTTTTTTCAGTAAAAGGCACTGTTCTTAATGTTAAAGGCAGTGTTGTTAAGACTATTGTATCTCAGAGTCAGGGAATTGTGGCTAAGGGTGTTAAAGTTAATGAAATTGTTGCTAATGATACTGTTCTTAAGGTTGATGTTAAAAGCATTGTTGCTAATGCAATTGTTGCAAAGGCGGGTATTGCTAATGGCACAATTGCTAAGTTCATTGTTGTTAGGGATGTTGTTAAGAACCTCGTTGTTAAGGGTGATTTTAGTTAAGAGCATTGTTGCCGTAGGCATTGAAGTTAAACACATTGTTGCTAAAGGTGTTGTGATCACTGTGGTCTTCCTAGGTCGATTTTTGCTAAGGGCACTGTTCCATGGGCACAGTTTCCAAGGTCATTTTGCTCAGGGGTTGAGTCTAAGTGCTGTTACTAAGGGTAATTGTTTCTAAAACTCTCTGTATTTAAGGGCTTTGTTGCTGAGGGTATTTTTTACTAAGGGAATTGGTGCTAAGGTTGTTGTCCCTAGCAGCCATTGTTGCTAAGGGGACTGATGTTAAGGTTATTGTTGATGAAATTGTTATTGGTAAAGGTGTTGGCATTAAGGGCATATTGCTCATGACATTGTTGCTAAGGGCACTATATATAACACATTTTTGCTAACAGGTCACATTAGGACATGGTCATTAAGAACATTACTGCTTAGGTCTTTGTTGCTAAGGGTTTTGTTTCTAAGGAAATTTTCTAAAGAAAGTCTTCTAAAGGCAGATACGATGCTATGGGCTACATTAGCCTACATAATGGTTACTGCATCAATGCCCTCAGCAATAACCTTAACATCAATCCCTTTAGCAACAATGGCTGTTAGGGACACCCTTAGCAACAATCCCCTTAGTAAAAAAATACACTCAGCAACAAAGCCCTTAAACACAGAGGGTTTTAGAAACAATTACCCTTAGTAAGAGCACTTAGACTCAACCCCTGAGCAAAATTACCTTAGGACATTTTGTAAGGACACTGTGTTAAAGATATTCTTATAGTAGTTACATCTCAAGGTATTGATGTCAAGGGCCCTGATGCTAAAAACACATTTAGGTAATTTTTACTAAAACTCATTATTGCTAAGAATGTTGATGTTAGGTACATTATTGCAAGGCACTTTTACAATGTGTCTTGTTGCCAAAGTGATTATTGCGAAAGGCATTATTGCTACTTCTCAGTGAATCCTAAGAGCTTTGTTGCTAAGGGCCGTTTTTGCTAAGAACATTGTTTCAAAGGGTGTTGAAGTTAAACATGTTATTGCTGAAAGCACTTTGGTAAAGGCATCTTACCTAAGGGTGTTACTGCTAAGAGCACTGTTTTAAGGCACTGAGGCTAAGGGCATTGATGCTGAAGGGGTTGATATTAAGTCCACTCGTTATGAAAGGCCATTGTGTCTAAGCACAACGGTTTCTAAGGATATTGTTTTAAGGGCATTATTTTAAGGGTTATTGTTGCTAAGACCATTAATGTCAATGATAGTGTTGTTCCTAAGGGAATGTTAGTAAGAACGTTGTTTCTAAGAGTATTATTACTAAAGGACTCTGATGCTAAGGACATTGTTGTAAATACATTTTGGTAGAAGGCATTGTTCCTAAGGGGATTCTGGCTAAGACACTGTTACAAGCGGTATCTTTTATAAGGGTATTGTTGCTAAAGTTGATTTTCCTAAAGGCCATTTTAGCTAAAGGCATTGTTACAAAGTACACTGTTGTCAAGGCTGTTGTTGCTGAGAGAGTCCTTGTTAAGAGCATTATGTTCTAAAGGACCTGTTGCTAAGGGAATTGATGACAATTGCATTGTTTCTTTCTTTCTTTATTTATTTTAGATGGAGCCTCCCTCTGTTGCCCAGGCTGGAGTGTGGTGGCAGGACCTCAGCTCACTGCAACCTCTGCCTCCTGGGTTCAAGCAATTCTCCTGCCTCAGCCTCCTGAGTACCTTGGATTACAGGTGTGCACCACCACGCCCAGCTAATTTTCATATTTTTAGTAGAGATGGGGTTTCATTATGTTGGCCAGGCTGGTCTTGAACTCCTGACTTCAAGTGATCCACCCACCTCAGCCTCCCAAAGTACTGGGATTATAGGCTTGAGCCACTGTGCCCCGCCTGTAATTGCATTGTTTCTAAGGGCCTTTGTTAAGGGCACTATGCTAATGTTTTTGCTAAAAGTCATCGTTACAAAGGCTGTGGTCACTAATGTGGTTGTTACTAATGATGTTGTGGCCATGGACCACGTTCCTAAGGACCACTGTGGCTAAGGGTAATGTTTCAATTGGCCTCAAGAGTAAGGTCACTGTTACTAAAGAAGTTATTTTAAGCACATTGTTCCTGGAGGCATTGCTATGGGTGATGTTAGCAAGAGAATTGTGGAAGGTCATTGTGGCTAAAGGCATTATTGCTATTGCTAGTGTTTCTAATGATGCTGTTACTACTGGCAGTGATCCTAACTCTCTTGTTGCTAAGAGCATTATTACTGAGGGTATTATTCCTATGTATGTTTTTGCTTAGGATATTATTGCTTAGAATTTTGTTGTATATCATTGTCGAGGACACTGTTTCTAAGATCATTGTTCCTAGGGTGTTAATGTTGGCAGGGGACATTTTTGCTGAAGGCATTGTGACTAAAGGCACTGTTGTTAAAGGTATTTTCTTCAAAGGGCATTGTTGGTAAGGGAACTTTTCTAAAGTCACTCTTGCTAGACTGTTGCTAAAACCATTTTACTAAGGAGAGTGCTAAACACATTATTACCGAGGCTTTATTTTTATGGGCCATTGTTGGCTGCTTAAGTCGTTGCTTCTAAGGGCCAAGAAGGCTGTTGTCAAGGGTGCTGGTCGTAGGGGATTTTTACTAATAGCAAGATTGTTAGGACGTTGCTGCAAATAGTTGGTTGCTAAGGGCCATTGTTTATAAGTTTTTTGCTGGTAACGCAAGTTTGGATAAGAGCATAGTTGCTAAGGGCACTGGTTATAGGGGTGATGCTCATGATTTTTTTTACTAAGGACATTATTAAGAGTGTCATTTCTAAGGTCAGTTGCTTACAGCTTTCTTGCTAATGGTACTGATTACTGATGTTAAGAGTGTTGATTCTTTTGTTTTGTTTTGTTTTGTTTTTGAGACAGAGTCTCGCTCTGTTGCCAGGCTGGAGTGTAGCAGCGTGACCTCAGCTCACTGCAACTTCCACCTCCTGGGTTCAAGCGATTCTTCTGCTTCAGCCTCTCAAATAGCTGGGACTACAGGTGCAAGCCACCACACCCAGCTAATTTTTTTGTTCGTGTGTATTTAGGAGAGATGGTGTTTCACCATGTTGGCCAGAATGGTCTCGATCTCTTGACCTTGTGATCTGCCCGCCTTGGCCTCCCAAAGTGTTGGGATTACAGGCGTGAGCGACCTTGCCCAGCCAAGAGTGTTGATTCTATGAGCATCGCCATTCAGGGCATTGTCTCCAAGAGCCACTGTTGCTAAATTCATTGATATCATGTATTTTGTTGCCAGGACACTGCTGTAAAGTGTGCTGCTGCTAACAACACTGTTGCTGATGTCATTATTGCTAAAAAGTTGATGGCACAATTAGTTAAAGCATTTTTACTAAGGTGCCATTGGTAAGATTACTGTTGTTAATGCCATTATAAAGGACATTTTTGCTAAAGGCATTGTTGCTAATTGCTTTATTTCTAATTTTGCTATTGCCCAGGACCACGATTTTTAAAGGTATTATTTCCAAGAGTGTTTTTGCTAAGATATACTAATAAGGCCATGGTTTGACCATTTCCAAAGGACTATGGCAATTTGCAGAGGTAAATGGACGTACCATTGTTCCTAAGGGCATTGTTGCTATGGACATTGATTTTAAAGACATTGTTGCCAAGGGCATTGTTGCGACTGGCATACTTCCCACTGTTGCTACAGGAAATTATGCTAAGGTTTTTGCTTAGAGCTTTAACGGTAAGGTACACTTTTGTTAATGATGTTGCTGCTAAGGATATTGTTGTTAGGGGCCATTGTTATGTTATGATTGTTGTCTCTAGGGCCATTGTTCCTAAGGGACATTTTTGTTAAGGGTCTTGATGCTACAGACAATTTTTTAAAGGACGTTTTGGTAAAGGTATTCATGTCTAGCTATTTGTTGCCAAGGTCATTGTTGTTTGGGGTTGTTGCTGAGGGCCGTGATTGCTAATGTAAGATATTGCATCTAGGAATGTTAATGTCAGTCAAAGGTGTTGCTAAGAACAACTGTGGCTGATGGTGTCACAGCTGAGGGCATTTTTCTAATGTCACTGTTGCTTAGATTATGTTGTTAAGAGTCTTTTGGCTAAAAGGGTTAATATTAACAATGTTCGTCTTAAAACATTATTCCTGATGGTGTCTATGCTAAGGGTATTGTTGTTAAGGGATTTGTTCCTAAGGGCCATTAATAATAAGAGTCATTATAATAGGCATTTTTTTTACAGCGTTGGTGCTAAGGGCAATTGTTCTTAAGGATGTTTTTGCTAAGGGCATTACTGGTAAAGAAATTGTTGCTAAGGCCATTTTTTTCTAAGTTGGTTGGTGCTGATGTGTCCCACACCTTGAAATCACTAGGTCACTGCTCTTTGCCTCTCCCACTCCAGACATTGTATTTCCACTGTATCAGACACCTTCTGACATTGTCAATATAGGATCTTATTAGAACAGATGAGGCAAGTAAAGCAAAGTGGGCATCTCCCAGGGAACACGAATGTCCAGTGCAAAGTAGCCCATTCCAACCTTAGGATGATGGGTGCCAGGATGATTAGGAGGCTCAGGTTTGAGCTAGTGTCCCTGACCCTTTAAGCTCTGAGAACTTAAAACTGGCTGAGCTCCAACCCTAAATGTTTATCCTATGAGCCATTATCTGTGAGTGATTTTTAAAAAATATTTTGAACTTCATCTACTTTTTCCCCCTAATGTGTTTCAATTTTGTGGGGACTCTAGTGGAAACAGGAAGTCATTTATTGTTCTCAAATCTTAAATGCATCTTTCCAACCTGTCACTGCACATAACACTCAGATCCATGTTCATGCATAGGATAGTTCCATATGTGAAGCATCTCACACTTCAATAAGCTCTCCGTATACAATACTTTGCCACTTAAAATATCCACTAGGTTGTGAGGACATTGATAGCCAGATTTTCATATATGCTTGAAAAAAAGAGAGATAAGAAAACTCAAAACTATCTGTAAAAGAAACCAATACATTTGGAGAATGTGCCTTACTACCAGTCAAGGCTTAGAAAGCCAGACTCATCAAGACGGCAGTAGAGGCACGGTGAGAGACAAAACTGCTCATGGGAAAAACTAGAGCCCCAGAATCAGTTAGCATTTACATCCACACGGTGCCTTACAGAGGGGACACACATAACAGTGAGGACAGGAAAGAAAATGTAATGTAGGATTAGCATACTTGGTGTTTAATTGGTTTTAAAATATGTAATTGTTTAATTTAAAATATAAAAAAAAAATTTCAATAGCAACCACAAATGCTATGAACTTAGGGGGTAAATCTCATCAAAGATAAAAAAGTATTTTATAGCCCCCCTCACTATTGTAAGAAATTTAACCTACCCTGAGAGATGAATACTATGGTTTCACCATCTTAAAGGTGAACTTATTCATAAGAGAAAAAAAGGAAAAGCAAATAAATGAAGATGTATAGTACAAATATCAATAGGAAAAGTCAAAATCATAAAAATATCAATTCCACCCAAATTGTCAATGTGATTCCAGCCAAAACCTCAATCAGATTTCCTAAGTCCTTCATAAGCTAACGTAAAATTAATACCAAAAAAACAAACCTCCCGCCAAAGAAAACCAAAGACACTCTCATGCGGTAATAACATGAGGAAAGTTATCTACTGGACCTTAAAATTTATGATGAAAATAAATTAATTAAGATTGTTTTGTATTGGCAAGATAGATACAAATAAGCCAATGAAACTGAAGAAACAAAATGGAAACAGCTACCTATGAGAGAGTGGAAACAGCAGAGCAATTTAGAAAGACGAATATTTTAAAAGCAGTTAAGGCCGGGCGCAGTGGCTTACACCTGTAATCCTAGCACTTTGGGAGACTGAGGTGGGTGGATCACTTGAGGTCAGGAGCTCGAGACCAGCCTGGCCAACATGGTGAAACCCCATCTGTACTGAAATATAAAAATTAGCCAGGCATGGTGGCGCATGCCTGTAATCCAGCTACTCGTGAGGCTGAGGCCAGAGAATTGCTTGAACCCAGGAGGCGGAGGTTGCAGTAAGCCCAGATCGTGCCACTGCACTCCAGTTCTGGGTGACAGAGTGAGACTCCATCTCAAAAATAAACATAAAAGAAATAGGCCGGGTGCGGTGGCTTCACGCCTGTAATCCCAGCACTTTGAGAGGCCGATGCAGCTGATCACGAGGTCAGGAGTTTGAGACCAGCCTGACCAACGTGGTAAAACCCCATTTCTACTAAAAATACAAAAATTAGCCAGGCGTGGTGGCATGCACCTGTAATCCCAGCTACTCAGGAGACTGAGGCAGGAGAATTGCTTGAACCCAGGAGACAGAGTTTGCAGTGAGCCAAGACTGCGCCACTGCACTCTAGCCTGCGGGACATAGTGAGACTCTGTCTCAAAAATAAAATAAATAAATAAATAAATAAATTTAAAAATAAATAAAATAAAAGCAGTTAAAAGATTCAGATATCCATATGGAAACGCTGTGGATTCGTACTTACACTTTACACTAAATTCATCCCACTGGGATTAAAGACTTAAATTTTAAACAAAATATGTGAGTCATTTAGTAAGGTTCGCTTTGTTCTGTGTATCTCCCCAATGCCAATGTGACTGCTTTAATAGACTGTGTCACAGATATGTTGCTTGTAATATTTGACATGTTGTGAATTTTGATTCAAGTTAATCAACAGCCATGAGAGACAAGCAGAGAGCCTATCCGTGTGTTTCTGACAAAGGTTCCATTTTTATTGTTTTATGTTTACCAAAATATTTCTTTAGACACATATAATTTTTAAATTTTTTTTATTTTGAAATAATTGTAGATTAACACGAAGTTGCAAAAAGAAAAATAGGTACACAAAGGTCCCTTATACATTTCACCAAGCATAGGATTTTTGTTGCGAATATGATAAATTCGCACATTCAGCCTACATAAATGTCCTATGGGACTATGCAGACAAATGGTTCTACATAGATAAACCTTCCCAGGTCTCTGGGGCTCTCTCTTACAGAGAGGCTAAGCATGCTTTTCTAACACAATATGCTAGACATAGCTGCAATGTTAGTAATTCAATTATTAAACTTAATAAAACTTCAAAAAATATTGTATGACATATGTGTATATGTCTGTGTGTGTATGCACACACACACACAAATGCAAAAGACTCATATTCTATTGTTCCAAATTATGTTCAGAGAATTCAAGAGAAGCAACCCCCGTGTAGACAACAGATGCCCAGATTGTTCGTATGTTTCAAGGATACATGAAGGAGATTGAGGACTGCTTTCTCATTTGGAAAGAAACTAAGTTGACTCTTGCAGTGACTTATTCTACATCAGTCCATAGCTCTCAGTGATTCAATTACCTATCCTGACAATTTTCTTTCTCCTTATTAACAGAGAACTAATAATCATTTCTCATAAGCTTCAACCATCCCCAGGATCTTCCTATGCAAAAGACATTCTCTACCAAATCTTTATACTTAAGGAAAGTTTGAGTACAGAGTACAGTCTAGTGGGTCCAGTATTTTCCAGCCAGGTCCTGTGGCCAAAATTTTCTACAATGGCATCTTAAATGTAATTAGCAGAAGGCTGATACCTCCAGAAATAACAACCAAGTTGCTGACTTAGAGTTTCAGGAAGTCAGAGTTCCTTTGCTGGCAAAGGGTGCAGGTTAGAGAGATCATTCTTACAGGTTAAGAAAAGGAAAGAAAAACCCAGCAAAGTCAACTATCTTTCTGGAAATGTTGAAAAAATGAAAGAAAAATCCATTAAATTTTAATTGTACAGCTTTTTGCTCATCCCTATGAGTTGAGTTAGAAACTTCAGAAACCAAGCTCATCTAGAAATGGACAAGTCCCAGCTTTAGAATCTCAGGGAATGAGGTCAAGTCTTTGCTGGGAGTCATGTAGATGATACACATGCAGGTCACTCTTCCGTGTGGAGAATTTTCTAGCACGTAGTGTTTGTGACTCTCTTGGAAACAAGTTGGAAAAAGAGAGATCTCTGCAAAATGTGAGGGAGCTAAGTCTAAATCTGACTCATAAGCCCATCAGAAGCAGCTACCTTGTGAATTTAGACAGCTCTGGGAGAAATCGTGTGAATGGAAAAACAATTCCAAGAAGTTGAGTCTAAGATCACTGTCTTGAGTCCTAAGTTAGACACAGACATTTAAGGTAAATGCTGTAGAAAGAGAAACTCTAAGCTGGGCGCGGTGGCTTACACTTGTAATTCCAGCATTTTGGGAGACTGACGGGGGTGGATCAGCTGAGGTCAGGAATTCAACACCAGCCTGACCAACATGGTGAAACCCCATCTCTACTAAAAATGGAAAAATTAGCCGGGTGTGGTGGCACGCGCCTGTAGTCCCAGCTACGCCGGAGGCTGAGGCAGGAGAATCACTTGAACCCAGGAGGCAGAGGTTGCAGTGAGCCGAGATCGCACCACTGCACTCCAGCCTGGGTGACAGAGTGAGACTCCGTCTCAAAAAAAAAAAAAAAAAGAAGGAAAAAGAAAAGAAAGAGAAACTACATATCTGAGTTAGCTCAATTTCTTCAAGGTTCAGTAAGATTTAAAGAATCACTTTTATTTTAAGTTTTAAAATAAAAAGATCTGAAGAGTTTTGTCATAATCCCATTAGTTACCATCATAGTTTTGTAGCTTAAGACTAGGAGGGGAAAAGTTACTCAAATCTAAACTTTCTTCAGATAATCTAAACTATTTTTAGATTAGGGGCATGAAAGAAGCTGCATCCTGGAAAAAACATTCCAGACACAGTCGGACAAATAATTCAATAGCTGTCTACAAAACTGTCTATATATTTTAAGGAATTCTTCAGTACTTAAGAGAAAATCTCATTTTTTCCTGAGTCCCTTAACAGCTTTAAGAAGAATTCTCAATTTTCTCGTGCCTGCAATGGCTCTCGTGTGATAGCACAGGTACATCCCATGGTATTTTCCGGCTGCTCCAGTCAAGGTTAGTGTTCAGGGTCAGCCTGCAGGATCATTTCTGAGATCAAAAGGCAAAAGTGAAGGGAAGGGCAATGTAATTAAAATTTGTGCAAGAAATTAAAAAGAGAAATTTATTCTCAAGCAAAATGATTTTACATTTATTCAGTTTTACTGAGTTTAAACGGATTTTTGGGGCAGATTAGCTATCACAGCTGTAATTGTCGCACCCCTCTGTCTCAGTCTGAGGCCCTGGAAAAGAGAGTAACAGTCGGTTTAACATGTATTGCCAGTTTCTCATTCCTAAGTGAGGTATAATTGGTGTGCAATTAACTGCAGTTATTTAAGGTATACAGTGTGACAATATTTGACATCTGTTAAACACATGAATTTATCACTAAAGGTAAAGAATTAATATCTGTCACCCCAAAATGTTCCTGTTGACCTTTGGCAAGCCTTCTCTTCCATTCCTCCCTATCAAACCAGGCCATCACTGATCTGTCCTCTGTCACTATGGATTGATGTGTGCTTTCTGCCATTTTATGTAAATAGAGTCATAGGTATCCACTCTTGCGTGTCTTTCTTTCGCTTACCATAATTTTTTTGAGATTTATCTTTTGTAATCTGTATCACTAGTTCATTCATATTTATTGGTGAGTCGCTTTACATATTACGGATAAACCCCAATTATATATCCGCTAGTTAGTTGATGGACATTTGGATCGGTTTCAGTTTTTGGCTGTTGTAAAGTGATTATGAATATCCATATACAGGTCTCTGTATAAAACATAAACTTTCTTTTCTCTTGGGTAAATACCTAGGAGTAGGATGTCTGGAACAAGTGGTGGGCATATGTTTATCTTTTTTAAAAAACTGCCAAAACGTTTTTCTGAGTGGTTATACTGCAACTTTTTAAATTACCATTAATAATGTATTTTTAAAAATCCCACTTTCCACACAACTTTATCAGCCCTACATATGGTCATTATTTTTAATTCTTGACATTCGAATAGATATGAGGTGATTTGTCATTGTGGTTTTAATTTGAATTTCTCTAATGAATAATGAGGTTCACATGCATCTTTTCGCATGCTTATTTGCTGTCTGTATGTCTTCTTTGTTGAACTATTTGTTCAAATCATTTTTCCATATTTTTAATTGAGATATTTATTTTCTTATTATATGGTTTAAGAATTATTTATGTATTCTGAATAAAGTCCTTTATCGATAAAAGCTTTGAAAATAGTTTCCTCAGTTTGTGGCTTTTGATTCATATAACAGTGTCTTAAATGTCAAAAGATTTCTTCCATATGTTTTGTTTTATACTTTTTTTAGTTTTAATCTTTACATTTAAATCTATGAACCATTTTGAGTTAATTTTTTAGTGTAGTGCAAGGTAGGGATCGAAGTTTTTTTAAAGTTGTCTATATAAGAGCAGTTTATTTCTGGAATCTATTCTATTCCATTGTTCTATTTGTGTGTCTTTACTCCAATGCAATATTGCCTTGATTACTGTATCTTTATAAGCAGCTTCAAAATCAGGTTGCATTAATTCTCCAACTTTACTTTTCATTTCATTTTATAGTTCAAAACAGTTTTGACCACTTAAGTCCTATGCATTTCTATATGAATTTTAGTATCAACTTACAATTTTTTTTTTTGAGACAGGGTCTTACTCTTTCGCCCAGGTTGGAGTGCAGTGGCGTGATCTCAGCTCACTGCAACCTCCACCTCCTGGGTTCGAGCAATTCTCCTGCCTCAGCCTCCCAAGTAGTTAGAACTACAGGCATATGCCACCATGCCCAGCTAATTTTTGTATTTTTAGTAGAGACCAGGTTTCACCAGGTTGGCCAGCTGGTCTCTAACTCCTGACCTCAAATGAGGCACCCGCCTCTGCCTCCCAAAGTGCTGGGATTATAGGCATGAGCCACTGCACTCAGCCTACCAATTTTTATGTGAAGGAAAAATAGGCTTTTGTTTGGATAGGGTAAAATGTATAGATTAATTTTAGAGACTGGACATCTTAACAATATTGAGTCTTCTGACAACGAACTTGGTATAGCTGAATTTATTTACCCTTTAAAATTTTTCAGCATTTTTCTGTTGTTTTCAGAGGGGTCTTACATGTTTTGTTGATCAGATTTATCCCTAAGTATTCGATATTTTGCTGCTAATGTAAATCATATTTTAAAAATATAATTTCTGATTGTTTGTTGATAGTGTAAGGAAGAAAATTTATATAGTTGTATTCTATCCTTCAACTTTGCTTATTAGTACTAGTAGCTTTATCAGCTTATTAGTTAATAATAATTAGTAGCATATTAATTTTTGATAGTTCCTTTTTTGTAGATGCCACAAAACTGCCTGCCATGTCATCTGAGAAACATAAGCAATTTTATTTCTTTTCCAATTCACGTGTGTGTTTTCCTTTTCCTTTTGGCTTTATTGCCTCAATTACAATGTTGACTAGCAATGGTAAGAGCTGACATCCTCGTTTCATCCCTGATTTCAAGAAGAAAGCATTCAGTCTTTCAACATTAAGTGTGACATTACCTGTAGGTTTTTTGTAAATTGTCTCAATCAAATTGAAGACGTTTCCTGCTAGTGCAAGTTGGCTGAGAGTTATTTTCTTCTGATTATAATAAGATAAGATCTTTTCTTTCTTAATTTCTTAATTTGGTGAACTGCAGTATTTGATTTAAAAATTTTTTATTTTATTTTATTGTGGTAAGAATATAACATGAGATCTGCTCTCTTAAGAGATTTTCCAGTAAACAATAAAATATTGTTAACTATAGGCACAATATTATACAGCAGCTCTCTAAAGCTAATTCATCTTGCATTAATGAAATTTTATACCCATTGATAAGCAGTTCCTCATTTCCCTTTCACTCCCATCCTGGCAACCACCATTCCACTCTTTAATTCTATGAATTGTACTATTAATATTTTCAATATCTCAGATAAGTGAATTATACAGGATTTGTCTTTCTGTGATTGGCTTATTTCACTTAGCATAACATCCTAAAGGTTTATTTATGTTGTACATATTGCAGAATTTCTTTTTTTAAGGCTGAATAGTATTTCCATTGTTTTTTTTTTATTTTTTTTAAAGAATTAATATTGTTTCTACATCTGGCCTATTACGAATAGTGCTGCAATGAACATGGGAATGGTAATATTGCTTCAAGATCCTGATTTCAAGTCTTTTGGATAAATACCCAGAAGTAGGATTATTGGAGCAATATAATAGCTCTATTTTTAACTCTTTGAAGAACCTCCATGCTTTTCTCCCATAGTAAATGCAGCATCGTGTATTCCCACGAACAATGTACAAGGGTTCCATTTCTCCACATCCTTTCCAATCCCTGTCTTTTAAAAATATTAATCATCCTGACAGGTGTGAGGAAATATCTCATTGTGGTTTTGATTTATATTTTTCTGATGATTAGTGACACTGAGCATCTTTTCCTATCCCTGTGGGTATTTCTCTTTTTTGGAAAAATGTCTATTCAAGTCCTTTGCTCATTTTAAAAATTAGGTTGTTAGCTTCTTTGTCATTGAGTTGAGTTCCTAACATATTTTGGAAATTAATCTTTTTCCCAATGTTTTCTTATAGAAGCTTTACAGTCTCAGGCTTTGCATTTAAGTTTTTAATCCATTCTGATTTAATTTTTGTGTATGGTATAAGACAAGGATCCAGTTCTACTCTTTTGCATGTAGATATCCAGTTTTCCCAGCAGCATTTGTTGAAGAGCTTGTCCTTTCCTGATTGTGCATTCTTAGCACCCATATAAAAGATCAATGGACTGTATATACATAGATTTATTTCTGAGCTCCCCTATTCTACTCCACTGGTCTTATATGTCTATCTTTATGCTGTTAACATACTATTTTAATTACTATAGCTTTGCAATATATTTTGAAATTAGGACGTGATGCCTCTAGCTTTGCTCTTTCTTCTCAAGATTGTTTTGGCTAATCAGGGTACTTTGCAATTATATATGAATGTTGAAATTGTTTTTTTCTACTTCTGTAAAAATGCTATTAGGATTTTTATGGAGATTGAATTGAATTTGTAGATTGCTTTGAGTAGTGTGAATATTAAGACTTCCAATCCATGAAGACAGTATGTCTTTCCATTTACTTGTGTCTTTTTAAATTTCTTAATGTTTTTAGTTTGCAGTGTGTCTTTCACCTCCTTAGGTAAAATTTATTCCTAAGCATTTGATTATTTTTGATAATATTGTAAATGGGATTGGCTTTCTAATTTTCTTTCAGAAAGTTTATTTTTGGTGACTATAAATGCAATTGATTTTTACATTTTTTTATTGTACTACTTTGCTGAATTCATTTATTAATCTAGCAGTTTTGTGGAGTCTTTAGAGTTTTCTGTATATTAGATCATGTCATCTAATTCTAACAGTTTTTTTTAGACTCTTTAGAGTTTTCTGTATATTAGATCATGTCATCTAATTCTAAGTTTTTTTTAGACTCTTTAGAGTTTTCTGTATATTAGATCATGTCATCTAATTCTAACAGTTTTTTTAGAGTCTTCAGAGTTTTCTGTATATTAGATCATGTCATCTAATTCTAACAGTGTTTTTTAGACTCTTTAGACTTTTCTGTATATTAGATCATGTCATCTAATTCTAACAGTTTTTTTAGAGTCTTCAGAGTTTTCTGTATATTAAATCATGTCATCTAATTCTAAGTTTTTTTTAGAGTCTTCAGAGTTTTCTGTATATTAGATCATGTCATCTAATTCTAACGGTTTTTTTTAGACTCTTTAGAGTTTTCTGTATATTAGATCATGTCCAAACAGATACAATTTCACTTCGTCCTTCTGAACTTGATGCATTTTATCTATTGATCTTGAATAATCATTTTGGCCAGGACTTTCATTACTATGTTGAACAGAAGTGGTGAAAGTGAGCATACTTTTCTTGTTCCTGACATTAAAGGGAAAGCTTTGTAGTTTTTTACTTTTGAGTATGATATTAGCAGTGGGATTTTCATATCTGACCTCAGTATGGGTAGTGCATGACCTCATGATGGGTAGTGGGGGGGGTCAGACATGCCACACTATATTTACCTTCCTTTGGAATTCAGGCATAGTTGACCAGCATTTAACATTAAAACAGGCTGGGCACGGTGGATCACGCCTGTAATCCCTGCAGTTTGGGAGGCCGAGACAGGTGGATCATGAGGTCAAGGGATTGAGACCATCCTAGCCAACATGGTGAAACCCCATATGTACTAAAAACACAAAAATTAGCTGGGCCTGGTGGCACATACCTGGAGTCCCAGCTACTCGGGAGGCTGAGGCAGGAGAATCGCTTGAATCTAGGAGATGGAGATTGCAATGAGCCAAGATCATGCCATTGCACTCCAGCCTGGGTGACAGAGTAAGACTCCATCTAAAAAAAAAAAACAAACAAACAAAAAAAAAACATTAAAACAGAGATCTTAGGACTGACGAAACAGACTCTTGGTAGCCATTAAGATATCAACATGACAGAAAGCAAGCCCTAAAAGAAATAAAAATATTTTACCTCAAAAGGTATTTCTTTTTACTCTCTCTCTCTTTTTTTTTGAGACGGAGTCTCACTCTCTTGCCCAGGCTGGAGTGCCACTTCACTGCAACCTCTGCCCCCCAGGTTCATGTGATTTCCTGCCTCAGCCTCCTGAGTAGCTGGGATTACAGGTGCCCACCACCATGCCTGGCTAATTTTTTTTTGTATTTTTTGTAGAGATGCAGTCTGACCATGTTGGCCAGGTTGGTCTCAAACTCCTGACCTCAAGTGATCTGCCTGCTTCGACCTCCCAAAGTGCCAGGATTACAGGCATGAGTCAACACACCCGGCCATATTTCTTAAACATGTTTTGAAATGTCCCTACAAAGCTGTCTTTTGTGGGGAAAATCTACATCCTATAGAACATCTCCTTTCATTTCCAGGTCTTCTTCCTGATCCAGGAGACAATTAACTGAGTCTGGAAACTTTTTAAGTCTGATAAGAAACATTTACCATCTATTCTTTCTGAAGCCTGCTACCTGGACACTTTACCTGCATAATAAAAACCTTGATGTCCACAACCTCTTATTTTAACCCTTCTATTAATTCCAGATCTTTAAATAAATCCTTTCAACCAATTGCCAATCAGGAAATCTTTGAATCCACTTGTGACCTGGAGGTCATAACCCCTCACCCATCACCCCCACCTCACATTGCTCAATACTGAGTGTCAACTTGGTTGGATTGAAGGGTGCAAAGTATTGTTCCTGGGTGCATCTGTGAGGGTGTTGCCAAAGAAGACTGACATTTGAGTCAGTGGACTGGGAGAGGCTGACCCACCCTCAATCTGGGTGGGCACCATCTAATCAGCTGCCAGCGTGGCTAAAAAAGCAGGAAGGAGAACATGGAAGGACTAGACTGGCTGAGTCTTCTGGCCTCCATCTTTCTCCCATGCTGGATGCTTCCTGCCCTCAAACATTGGACTCCAAGTTTTTTAGCTTTTGGACTCTTGGACTTACACCAGTGATTTGTCAGGGGTTCTTGGGCCTTTGGCCACAGACTGAAGGGTGCACTGTCAGCTTTCCTACTTTAAAGGTTTGGGGACTCAGACTGGCTTCTTTGCTCCTCAGCTTGCAGGCAGCTATTGTGGGACTTCACCTTGTGACTGTGTGAATTAATACTCCTTAATAAGCTCCCTTTCACACATACATCTATCCTATTAGTCCTGTCCCTCTAAAGAACCTGACTAATACACCTCGCCTTTCCAGACCTAACCAAGGTATGTCTTACATGTACTGATTCATGTCTTATATCTCCCTAAAACATGTAAATTCAGGCTGTAGCCCGACCACCTTGGGCACATGTTCTCAGGACCTCCTGAGGCTGTGTCATGAGCATGCCCTTAACCTTGGCCAAATAAACTTCTAAATGGATTGAGACCTGTCTCTGATATATATATATATATATATATATATATATATATATATATATATTTTTTTTTTTTTTACTCAAAATTGTAACTCTATTTTGCTACTTTTGTGTTTGCTCTGGGGTAACAGTATAAATCTTAAACTTATCACAATCTACTTTCAAGTGAATTACACCATTTCACATATACTACTCAAACCTTACAATAGTATACTTGCATTACTCCCCCTCTCAATCTTTACGCTTTGTTGTCATATACTTTATTTGTATATACCTATGTTGCAATAACAACACATTAGTATCATTCTGTTTAAACAATTATCTTTAAAAGAAATTTGCATAATAAGAAACAAATATTTACTCAAGTAGCCATAATTTCTGATGCTTTTCCTTCCTTTGAATAGAGGTAGTTTTTACTGGGTATCATTTTCTTCTGCCTGAAGAATTTCCCTTAACATTTCTTTGTGGTATGGTTCTGCTATGGATAATTTCTTTTAGCTTTTGCATGTCTGAAAAGCTCTTTATTTTGCCTTCATTTTTGCAAATCTGATTTCCCTAAGTACAAATACTATAGAATTATTTCAGTGCTTTTATTTTCTTTCCGTATCATAGAAAAGCTATACTTGTTTTCTTGACTGCATTTTTTTCAGTGAGAAATATGCTTTTATTCTTATCTCATTCTTTACTACTTTGTATTTCATGTCCTCCCACATCTGGATGCATTTAAAGCTGTCCATCAGTAGTTTTAAACAGTCTGACTTTAATGTGTCTGGTTGTAATTTTTTCATGTTGGAGTTTATTGAGATTTTTGGAACTGTGAATTTGTAGTTACCATGAAATTTGTAAATATTCAGCCATTGTTTACTCAAATATCCATTTTGTTTGTTTGTTTTTGATTTTTTTTTGAGACTGAGTCTCACTCTATTGCCCAGGCTGGAGTGCAATAGCACAATCTCGGATCACTGCAATGTCTGCCTCCTGGGTTCAAGCAATTCTCATGCCTCACCCTCCTGAGTAGCTAGGATTACAGGCACCCACCACCATGCCCAGCTAATTTTTGTATTCTTATTAGAGACTGTGTTTCACCATATTGGCCAGGCTGATCTCAAACTCCTAACCTCAAATGATCTGCCTGTCTTAGCCTCCCAAAGTGCTGGGATTACAGGTGTGAGCCACTGTACCCAGCCCTCATTTTTGTTTTTCTCCTCTTTACGACTTTTTGGGAACTCCGATCATATATATATTTAGCTGCTTGCAGTTTATCTAGCTTAATGATTCCCTGCTTATCATTTACAGTCTTTTTTTTAAATCTGTGTATGGCATTTAGGATAGTTTTAATTGCTATGATTTTTATTCATGAATCTTTTCTTTTGCAATATTTAATCTGCTGTTAATCTAATCCAGTGAATTTTTATATCAGATATTGTATTTTTATCTTTAGAAGTTTTATTTTAGTGTTTTTATCTTCCCTCTATATACTTCCTTAATGTATATAGGCTTTCATCTCCCTTCTTAAGCAAATGGAATACAGTTACAATAGCATTTTTAAACCATTCAAACTTGAAGTGATTATTGACATAGATGGAGAGATATCTACTATGTTTGTCATTGTTTTCTGCTCATTGAATTTGCTGTTTGTTATTTCCTATTTTTTGTCTTCTTTTTAATTGCTCATTTTATGATTCCATTTTATTTCCTTTCTTAGAATAGCAATTATACTTCTCTTATAAAGTTATTTGATGGTTGCACTACAGTTTACAATATACAATTCTGTACTCTCTGTCCACTTTCAGATATCATATTACTTTGTGTACAGTATAGTTACCTAATACAGAGTATTCTCAAGTACTCTCTCTTGTCATTTTTAATATTGCTGTCATTAATTTTACTTATCCATATTTGGTAATCATATAACACATTGTAATACTATTATTTTTAAATGTTATATTTTATATAGATAATAACAAGGATAAAAGATTTAATTTTAATATCATTTATTCCCTCTCCAATGTATTGCTATATCTTTAATATCACTGATTCTTTCCCTAGCAGTGATGAGTGTACCAAAAAGCCCATCAAAGGCATTCTTCATTTCCGTTACTATATTTTTTATTTCTAGAATTTTCTTTCTTACTGCAATAAAATATGCATAATGTAAAATTTATCATTTTTATCATTTTTAAATATTCAATTCAGTGGCATTAAGTGTATTCACATTATTGTGAACTATCACAACTATCCACCTTCAGAAGTTTTGTATCATCCCAAACTAAAACTCTGCCCATTAAACAATAACTCCTCATTCCTCCAACCCTTTCCCCAGGCCTTGATAACCATTCTTCTACTTTTTGTCTCTGAATTTGACTATTCATGTATCTCATGTAAGTGTAATCATATACTATTTGTCCTTTTATGTCTCATTTATTTCATTTAGCATAATGTTTTCAAGGTTCATTTATGTTGTGGGCTGAACTGTTTATCTCTTTTTTTTTTTTTATTGCATTTTAGGTTTGGGGGTACATGTGAAGAACATGGAAGATTGTTGCATAGGTACACACATGGCAGTGTGATTTGCTGCCTTCCTCCCCCATCACCTATATCTGGCATTTCTCCCCATGCTATCCCTCCCCAACTCCCCACCCCCCCCACTATCCCTCCCCTTTTCCCCCGACAGACCCCAGTGTGTGATACTCCCCCTCCCTGTGTCCATGTGTTCCCATTGTTCAACACCCGCCTATGAGTGAGAACATGCAGTGTTTGATTTTCTGTTCTTGTGTCAGTTTGCTGAGAATGATGGTTTCCAGGTTCATCCATGTCCCTACAAAGGACATGAACTCATCGTTTTTGATGGCTGCATAATATTCCATGGTGTATATGTGCCACATTTTCCCTGTCCAGTCTATCATCGATGGGCATTTGGGTTGGTTCCAGGTCTTTGCTATTGTAAACTGTGCTGCAATGAACATTCGTGTGCATGTGTCCTTATAGTAGAACGATTTATAGTCTTTTGGATATATACCCAGTAATGGGATTGCTGGATCAAATGGAATTTCTGTTTCTAGGTCCTTGAGGAATCGCCACACCGTCTTCCACAATGGTTGAACTAATTTACACTCCCACCAACAGTGTAAAAGCGTTCCTATTTCTCCACATCCTCTCCAGCATCTGTTGTCTCCAGATTTTTTAATGATCGCCATTCTAACTGGCGTGAGATGGTATCTCAATGTAGTTTTGATTTGCATTTCTCTAATGACCAGTGATGATGAGCATTTTTTCATATGTTTGTTGGCTTCATATATGTCTTCTTTTGTAAAGTGTCTGTTCATATCCTTCGCCCACTTTTGAATGGGCTTGTTTGTTTTTTTCTTGTAAATGTGTTTCAGTTCTTTGTAGATTCTGGTTATCAGCCCTTTGTCAGATGGGTAGACTGCAAAAATTTTTTCCCATTCTGTTGGTTACCGATTCACTCTAATGACTGTTTCTTTTGCTGTGCAGAAGCTATGGAGTTTGATTAGGTCCCATTTGTCTATTTTGGCTTTTGTTGCCACTGCTTTTGGTGTTTTGGTCATGAAGTCCTTGCCTACACCTATGTCCTGAATGGTTTTGCCTAGATTTTCTTCTAGGGTTTTTATGGTGTTAGGTCTTATGTTTAAGTCTTTAATCCATCTGGAGTTAATTTTAGTGTAATGTGTCAGGAAGGGGTCCAGCTTCTGCTTTCTGCACATGACTAGCCAGTTTTCCCAACACCATTTATTAAACAGGGACTCGCTTCCACATTGTTTGTTTTTGTCAGGTTTGTCAAAGATCAGGTGGTTGTAGATGTGTTGTGTTGCGTCGGAGGTCTCTGTCCTGTTCCATTGGTCTATATCTCTGTTTTGGTACCAGTACCATGCTGTTTTGATTACTGTAGCTTTGTAGTATAATTTGAAGTCCGGGAGTGTGATGCCTCCAGCTTTGTTCTTTTTGCTTAGAATTGACTTGGCTATGCGGGCTCTCTTTTGGTTCCATATGAAGTTTAAGGTGGTTTTTTCCAGTTCTTCAAAGAAGGTCATTGGTAGCTTGATAGGGATAGCATTGAATCTGTAAATTACTTTGGGCAGTATGGCCATTTTGACAATATTGATTCTTCCTAGCCATGAACATGGAATATTTCTCCATCTGTTTGTATCCTCTCTTATTTCATTGAGCAGTGGTTTGTAGTTCTCCTTGAAGAGGTCCTTTACGTTCCTTGTTAGTTGTATTCCTAGGTATTTTATTCTCTTTGTAGCAATTGTGAATGGCAGTTGGTTCTTGATTTGGCTGTCTTTAAGTCTGTTATTGGTGTATAGGAATGCTTGTGATTTTTGCACATTGATTTTATATCCTGAGACTTTGCTGAAGTTGCTTATCAGTTTCCAGGAGATTTTGGGCTGAGACGATGGGGTCTTCTAGATATACAATCATATCGTCTGCAAATAAAGACAATTTGACTTCCTCCTTTCCTATTTGAATACCCTTTATTTCTTTTTCTTGCCTGATTGCTCTGGCTAGAACTTCCAGTACTATATTGAATAAGAGTGGTGAGAGAGGACATCCTTGTCTAGTGCCAGATTTCAAAGGGAGGAAATGGATAAATTCCTGGACACATGCATCCTCCCAAGCCTAAACCAGGAAGAAGTCGAAACCCTGAATAGACCAATAACAAGGTCTGAAGTTGAGGCAGCAATTAAGAGCCTACCACCCAAAAAAGCCCAGGTCCAGATGGGTTCACAGCCGAATTCTACCAGACATACAAAGAGGAGCTGGTACCATTCCTTCTGAAACTATTCCAAACAATCCAAAGAGAGGGAATCCTTCCTAAATCATTTTATGAGACCAACATCATCCTGATACCAAAACCTGGCAGAGACTCAGCAAGAAAAGAAAACTTCAGGCCAATATCCATGATGAACATAGATGCAAAAATCTTCAATAAAATACTGGCAAACCGATTGCAACAGCACATCAAAAAGCTTATCCACCATGATCAAGTAGGCTTCATCCCGGGGATGCAAGGCTGGTTCAACATACGCAAATCTATAAACATAATCCACCACATAAACAGAACCAAAGACAAAAACCACATGATTATCTCAATTGATGCAGAGAAGGCCTTTGTTTATCTCTTAAATTCACAGATTGAAGTTCAGACCCCCCAGTACCTCATAATGTGACATATTTGAAGAAGGAACATCTAAAGAAGTTTTCAGGATAAAATGAGGTCATAGAGGTGGATCTGGAGCCAATATGAGTGGTGTCGTATTGAAGAGATTAGGACACAAACACACACAAAGGAAAGACCATGTGAAGACAGAAGGAAAAGACAAATATCAATAAACCTTGGAGGGAGACCTCAGAAGAAACAAACTTGTTGACACACGTGATTTTGGACTTCCAGCTCCAGACTCTGAGAAAATAAATTTCAGTTGTTTAAGCTGCACAATCTGTGGTACTTTGTGATGGCAGACATATCAAGCTAATTCATTTTAAGGCTGAATGCTATTCTATTGAATATTTATCCATTTATTCATTGAAGGTCATTTACATGGCTTCCATCTGTTGGCTATTGTGAATAATGTTATTATGAATATTGGTGTACAAACATCTGTTGGGTCTCTGTTTTCAGTTCCTTTGGATGTATATCTAGAGATGGAATTGTTGAATCATAGGACATTCTATGTTTAATTTTTGAGGAACCACCATACTGCCTTTTGCAGCAGCTGCACTATCAATTTTTCCATTCTCATAAAAAATGTGTTATCAATGTTTTCATATCCTTGCCAACATGTGTGATTGCGTGTTGCACATACATATTAGCCATCCTAAAATGATGTGGTTTTCATTGTGGTTTTGATTTGCATTTTCTTAAGGATCCTTTTATATTCTTATAGGCCACTGGTATATCTTCTTTGGAGAAATGTCTATCCAAGTCCCTTGCTTACTTTTAAGTGGGATATTTGGGAGTTTTTTGTTGCTGTTAGTTGTATGAGTTTTTTTATACTCTGATATTAATCCTAATCAGATTTTGGTATTTCTTTTATTTTTCCTTTCTTAGAGTTTTCATCTCATGTTTATATTACCTATTGGTTCCCATGTGTTGTCTACTTTTTCCATTAGAGTCCTTAATATATTAATCTCAATCAGTTTACATTTCCTGTCTGGAAAATTCCAATAGCTGTATCGTACTTCAGTCTGCTTCCGAGAGTGTTTTGTTGTGGTTTTTTTTCTTGTCATTTGGCATGCCTTGTAATTCTTGTCTTGTCTGTATTGAGTAATACAGACTGAGGTAAATAGAACTGCAATCTGGGGATTTATAGCTAGGGATTGAGCTATGTTTAGTATTTGCTCTAGCTATATGTCTAAAATGCTGCAAATTTCTCTACTGCCCACCTTTTTGTCTCCTCCTGACTTTGGGCTTTCCAAATTACTGATCCCCAGAGATAGTCTGTTTCTTGGAACTTTTTTGGCTATAATTCACTGTCATGTTATAGAATTCTGTTGGGATAGAGGTGTGGTCTAGGGGGAGAGAGAGTGCTCTATAATCTTCCATTTAAATCTCAGTCTTTTAATGGGCCTATGTCCCAGGACCATGAACTTTACAAGTATTTCTGGCTCTTCTCCAGTAGTGTATAGCTTCTCCTTCTCCCAGCCCTCAATCCTTTCCCAGGCTACAGAATCTCCAATTTATTTTATTGAAGCTCTGACTTCGATTTTTCCTCCTTAGGTGGTATAAGAAGGTTGAAATTGGCTGGGGTAGGAAGAATTTCATTCCACAGGCCAGGATAAGACTCCTACAAAATATATTTTCTTGGTGAATATACTTTCTTGGAGGGGAAGTTTGGCATCTATAGTGATTCCTCTTCCTCTTCCCAACTATAGCCATGAGGGATCTTTCTTAAATCTCCACCCTGAGCCCTGTTGGAGTTCCTGCAAATAAAACTTGTTAAAGTGTTAGGGTCATCCTACAATAGGGGCCCTTAGAACTAAGAAGTCTCTTCTACTCAAAGTAATTGAAGCAGGTCCCCTTCACAGGCAGGAACTGGAGTGCACAAGCACTGGTAGGGGCAAACTCCACTCACTTGGCCCACTCAGCTCCACCCCACATGGGAGGGGGAGGATGCAGGTGAGTGGGTGCAGGAGCTGGGGCAAGCACTGTTGGGCATTGGCAAGAGCAAACTCTGTACCAGCCCCATGGCAGCATTTACAGGAGGGTGCCCACAACCCCTGAAGCCCCAGAAGGAGTGTTACAGTGCCCTATGGGGACTCTTGAAAACAATGGAGAATTTGTTGGTAGGCAATTAAGAGGAGGCTTGCAGTTCCCTGACAAGAAGCCAAACTATAGGCCAGCTAGTTAGAAGACCAGGTAAAGAGTCAGCCACAAAGACCTCTCCTGGGGTCAGAACAAACTTGAAAGACTGGCTTCAAAATCTACCTCTGAAAAGGAACCCAAATTTAATTGGATTAAACTATGGTGAATTTATGGAAAGGACACTGTCATGTACAAGAAAGCAATCAGCTGAAAATTAGTGAACATTAACAGCTGGGTATGACTAACAGGCAGACAGCTTAACAGAGAGAGCAGGAAAAGAGACATCCTATGTGAGTTCTGCTAAAACTACTGTCATCCCAAGGCTACTGTGCTATCTGAGGAGTGACATTGGAGGTTTGACACTGTTGGGGAACACATTTCACCAAAATAATCCAACCAAGTCACTCAATAACCAAGCAGGCAACAAAACAACCAAGCCCCATGGTCAGGGGAATCTGCATCCAGAGTTGCTAAAATTTATTATTTAAAATATCCAATTTTCAACAAAAAAAATTGTAAGACACGCAAGAAAATAGAAACATATTATCTATACATAGGCAAAAAAGAAGCAGGTAATATAAACTGCCTATGAGAAGGTCCAGATGTGGGACTTAACAGATAAAGACTTCAAAGCAGTTATACATTTTGTTCAGAAAACTCATGGTTACCAGAGACTGAAAAGGGTACTGGAAGGGTGGGGTGAGGGGTGGGAACAGTTAATGAGTACAAAACAAATACAAAGAATAAATAAGCCTTACTATTTGATAGGACAACAGGGTGAATACAGTCAATAATAACTTAATAGCACATTTTAAAATAACTCATTTCCCATTTGCCCCAAGAATATTGCACTGGCAGTGAGCTGCAACTTTCTTTTTTCCTAAATGAAAAATGGGTTAAAGAGTGTAATTGGATTGCTTGTAACTCAAAGGATAAATGCTTGAGAGAGTAGACACCTCATTCTCCATGTTGTGCTTCACATTGCATGCCTGTATCAAACATCTCATGCACCCCATTAATACATATACCTACTAGGTGCCCACAAAAATTAAAAATTAAAAAATGTTCAGAGAACTAAAAGTAACCATGCTTAAAGAGGTAGAGAAAGATATGATGATAATGTCTCATGAGAAAGAGGATATCAATAAAGAGAAATTATAAAAAGAAACAAAAAATTTTGAGTTGAAAAATATATTAAGTGAATCAAAGTTTCACTTGAGTGGCTCAACAGTAGATTTGAACTGGCAGAAGAAATAATCAGGTAACTTAAAAGATAAGTGGACAGAAAGTATGCAATCCAACAAACAGAAATGAACAGGACCTCAGAGGAAGACGGGACACCATTAAATGCACCAACATATGCATGAAAAGACTACCAGATGGACAAGAGAGAGAGAACAAAAGCAGAAAAAGGTATTTAAAGATATAATAACTGAAAACTTCCCAAATTTGAGAATAAACATTAAACATTTACAAAGTCAACAAACCCTAAGTAGGATATACACAAAATACTTCACACCAAGGACATATCATAGTAAAAATGTTGAATACTACATAGAAAAAATTTTGAAAGAAGTAAGAGAAAAATGACTCATGACACACAACTCCAGTAAGAGTAACACCTAAATTTTCACTGGAGGTTCTAGTAACTAGCTATTAAGTATTGCTTACTCTGGGTGTAGTTAAATGAGTATTTATCGTTCTGAATGAAGTTAATTGGATATTGACAGAACTTGATACACTTCCTGGGGTTAGCTTCAAGTACCCAGTGACTGAATGTTTCTAATATTATCAAAGGACCAGCACAAAATATTCTGCATCAGTTTATCCTGCTTGTTACATTTCTTCAGATGAAGTTACTCACTTGACTGCTCATGCAATGCAATGATGTGGAAAGAAATATTATATTCCATATTGACCTCAAAGTAATGATTTGATAAACAATTGAAATGAATAATTAAAATATTTGCTTAAAAATATGAGAGCTGACAAAGAATTGGAGAGCTAAGAGGTGATCTATGAATCTCCAGTAGGGTGTGTTTCAACTCACCATGAGAGGACTAAGGATGGGTCTTGGTGAGATAAATGGGTAAGTTTTTGTGGTGTTATTGGAAAAGGTAGAAAATGAACGGGAATTTATATACAACTCTTCTCTACAACAATTTTGTTGTTTCCAATGTTGGATCTGGAAGTCCCTATAATGGGGCTAAAATTAAGGTCCAAGTGTCTAGTAATATTACAAAATCAGAAAGTATGTCTATTACTTTGACTAACTGATAAAAATTCCAAAGAGATGAATGGGGTGGATGATCCTCTCTCTGCATCTCAGCAAGTTGGGACTGCCTATGCAAATGTTGTGCTGCCTACCGGATGGAATAGCCATTATTTCTCTGTACTCATCCAGTTCACCCCCATATGTGTGTGAATGGACCAGTGAGGAAGTCCTGGCATGTCTCATCTTGCTACTGTCACCCTGGCCGAATGAGTTACTGACTTCAAGGGGAAAGGTTTGTTTTAAACTTAATGATAAATGAGAGAAAAGTTAATCTGGCTGAGGAAGAGAACCAGTAAGTATGTGTTACAAAAGGGAAAAATCAAAGATAATTTTGATGTCCTGAGAGAGGTTTACAAGTGAATAATATGCTCTCTTAGCTTTGACTCAGATGCCCCCCTGGGGGAAAAGACTACCAAAACTTCCTCCACTTTAAAAAAATGAAGAAGCTGTAAAATGACCAATCTAATAAATACACTTCCACTATTGATCTATGTCCTTCAATAACCAGATTGGAGCTCAGACAATGACTATGTGAAACAATACTAATGTGGCTGTCTCATATGGTTCTTGTTTCACAGAGAATTCAATTGGTATAAATTTATACTAATAGATGTATAAATCTCAATTGATGCATATCATACAATACAGATAGCTGAAGATTAGGGAGAAAAAATAATGCATAAAATATGTGGCACTTTGTGTTGGCATTATAGGATAAATTCACAACCCCTCAGCAGTGATTACAATTCTTTCAAATCTGTATGTGCATTTTGATTGCCTATTGATTATATGCTGTTGAAAGCCAAATGATTCTGTCAAACTAAGAGTGATTTGTTGTAAAAGGCTGTGACCAAAAATTATGGGGGTGGACTGCTGTAAAAGTTAAGTCCAGCAGACCTGGAATTAGTGTGAGCTAAAGTGTCCGTATATCACTGATCATTGGTCAAGGAATAAAACATACCGATTAATACTGCTGCTTTGCAACCACGAGTCCAAGATGTTTTGGAGCAGGTTTTAAAAGTGTGTCAGCAGTGTTTACCATTAGCAGTGAGACTGACGATTTATGCCTGGTCTCATTGGAACCCTCAGAGTCCTCTGCTGTTAAGGCTTGTTGCCTACCAAGAATACGCATACATGTCCAGCAGGGTGTAAGAAACACCAGCAGAGAATCCATTTGGGGGTTTCTGATGTGTTTTCTGTACATGTTGATTCCTTATCTGATAGTGAAATTGTGTTCATAAAACACTTACACAAGGAAAAATGGAGTTCATGCATGGTTCTTACCCAGCCCCCTTGCTGGAGGCAGCCTTTAGCTGCGATGTAAATATTGACTTTAATGGTATTACTATGTTGTACCCTTGCCCTTAATAAATGGTAGATATTTAAGTATTGCCATTTTGGGCCCTGTGAGCCTTCCTTAGCAATTGCCTCTTGTTTAATTGTCACTGTTAAGGTACCACATTTTTTGGTAATGTGGCAGTTCTGTAGTCTTAGGCCTTTTGGCCATTTCTCAAGGTGTCACCTGTTTTGCTGCCTAGGGAGTCACCTGTCCATAACTGACAGAGAAAATGTAGTTTCTGAGGGCTTCACTTTAGGTTATCCTTTTCTGAGCCCAAACATGATCATGAAATAGAAAAGCACAATAGGGAAAAACTAGTGAAATCTGAAAAAACAAAATGTGTCTACTTAATAATGTTATCAATGTTTTGTAGTTATAAAAACATACCATAGTAATATGTTAATGGAGAAAGTGGATGAGGAGTAGATACAAACTATCATTGTAATTTTTCTGAAAAATATTCTCAAATTAATTTTTTTTAAAAAGAGTACGCCTTTTCATCTATACTTTTCTGAAAATTAAGCATGTAGGAAGACATGCTTTTTGGCCCTCATTTCCCCTGGGTACTGGGCAGTAAGCTCGAGTAGCATCATGGTGTCAGAGACAAAGAAGAAAAAAGAAGGAAACATATTTCCGTAACAGATGGCACCTTTCTGCCAAGAACAGTAAGTACCTGAGGAAGGTAAGCAGTGCCAGAGCCGGTCTCAGACCAACGCCACCATCATCCTTCCCTTTTTCATGAGCTGCCCAAAGCTCATGTGTCTTCCCTCAGTTCCTGAGTCCTTGTCCAAAAGTGGGCTCTTAATCATGGCTCATTTTTGCAGTGATGCCACTCATTTAACAACAGTGTCAAGGAAATACTTGTCCTCTAACTAATTCTAAAGTTGCCATCATTCTCCCTCACGCTGTCCTTCCTCAATATAACAAGGGATGGGAATTAGAGACATTTTTCTCAGGTCAACTGATTTACTGTCTTCATGTTCAAACCTACCAGATCAAACCTGCAGAAAGCAACATGCTCAGGGCTGAGAGAAATTTTTACTGGTCTAGGTTTTAAAAATGATTTTGTCTACTTTCTTTTCTGTGCTCATCAAACCATAGGCTAAAATGATGGCACATTAACTAAATGCTTTCTTGGCTAAAATTATGCCACACTGTATTGTCTTACTGAAAGTGAGTCTGCTCTTTGTACCAGGACTGTACTTCTGGGACCAAGTAGCCCTTTCATTCAGATTTAAACCTGCTCTCTTAGTTTGGCAGAAATACCACTGGTTTGCAATGCAGTGTGAGTAGGCATAATGATGTTGGAGGAAAATATTCCAAACAGGATGGCGAGACTATATACATACAATGGAGGGGGAGGACACAACTTACTTTATAATCACTCTGTGGAAAATGAATCAGTAGAGTGGAATAAAATAAAGGCCAAAAAAAAAAAAAAAGGACGTAAGAATCACTCTGCCCCACTCCCATCCCCCTGATTAACACACATACACAGAAGGTGGTTGGGGAAATCTCAGTGATCTTCAAGGTTCTAGTAAAACTAGGCAAGACTAGTCTTAGGACTAGACTAATTAATATACAGACAAAGCAGACAGGCCAAAATCTAACAGCATCAAGTTTAGGGAAGCCATCAGAGGACACAGTCACTGAGAAAAGGAAGTGGACGTGCCCAGTGCAGGTTTGGCTCTTGGTGCCCACTAGAACTCACCAGTGAGTTTATATAACGTTTATATACAGACTCAAAGATGTTCCACAGAGCTCAGACTATTCACATTTATTCGTATTCTCCAGAGAATTCAAATTGTTCCATTTCTAACTTCATATTCTACAGTGAGTTTGTCTATAGGTAAATATTCTTATATATGTTCTATAACATTTTTGATATTACAAAACACAAGCTTTGGTACGCAGTTCTAGGTGAATATTTTATCTCCAATTCTAAAACTGACATATTTCCTCAGAAAAAAATACTAGGAAAAATGTCGTTTATTCAAAATATGAAATTTTATTGTAATTATTTGATGTTTAATGCAATTCACCTTTGTGAAGGCTTTTGTGTTTTTCCCTAAAATTTCTGATTTTTAATGAAGGCTCCTGATCATCCTGGATGTTGGTAAGTTTTCTTCTTCATGTGAAGTCTCTGATGCACAATAAACTGATTACAGTTTTTCTAAAACTGATTATATTCATAGGGTTTCATCTCAGTTTTACAGAAAGTTTAGGCCAAACTATGTATTTAACTAATAAGCCAAACTTGTAAGAGCTTAACAGACTATAAACTTAATTCTTGCTTTAAAATAACAAAAACAAAACTCTGGTAAAGACCTAGAAGTGAATTCTGTTCCAGTTTTTCAGATTCTAGCTTCCTCAGCCTGTGCTCTATGGTTTTCAAATCACAGGACCCAAGTTTGCTGCACAAATAGCCTCCAATCCATCTTATCCACCAGGAAGACTGTGAGGTGTTTTTAAGGGCCAAGATTAAATGTAATATATCATTAACACCATATTCCATGGTCAGTCCTACCTGGATGAATGGCATACTGGGATTTTTCAACAAGCTATGAGCCTAATGGAAAAGGAAATAAGGGAAACTAGTTTCCAGCCCATGTGACATGAATTTCTGCGACATGAATTTCTGCACTGCATGTTATGTAGTAAGGTATGAGTTCCTTTAGGACTTCCCAAATTCATTGCATGCTAGGGTTTTCTCTCTGGTATGCATTCTGGTGTGATGTACTCTAAGAGCTGCCTTACGGACAAAAGTTTTCCCACATTCACCACATTCATAGGGTTTCTCCCCTGTGTGAATTCTCTGGTGTACTCTGAGAGTTGAATTTTGGGCAAAAGCCTTCCCGCATTCATTACACTCATAGGGCTTCTCCCCTGTGTGAATTCTCTGGTGTGCACAAAGGTGTGATTTCTGGGAGAATGTTTTCCCACAATCATTACATTCATAGGATTTCTCCCCTGTGTGAATTCTTTGATGTACTCTGAGGGTTGAATTATGGGCAAATGGCTTCCCACATACATTACATTCGTAGGGTTCTCCCCTGTATGAACTCTCTGATGTGCACTAACATACGACTTCTCAGAGAAGGTTTTGCCACATTCATTACATTCATAGGGTTTCTCCCCTGAGCGAGTTCTAAGATGTGCTCTGAGATGTGATGTCTTGGAGAAAGTCTTCCCACATTCATTACATTCATAGGGTTTCTCCCCTGTATGAATTCTGTGATGTGCCCTGAGGGCTGAATTATCAGCAAACGTTTTCCCACATTCATTACATTCATAGGGTTTTTCCCCAGTATGAATTCTCTGATGTGCACAGAGGTGTGTTCTTTGGGAGAAAGTTTTCCCACATTCATTACATTCATAGGGTTTCTCCCCTGTGTGAGTTCTTTGATGCACTATGAGGGCTGCCTTATAGACAAAAGTTTTCCCACATATGTTACATTCATAGGGTTTTTCCCCTGTGTGAATTCTCTCATGTCCACTGAGGTATGATTTCTGGGAAAAAGTTTTCCCACACTTGCTACATTCATAGGGTTTCTCCCCAGTATGAATTCTCCGATGTGTACTGAGGCGTGTCTTTTGGAAAAAGGTTTTCCCACATTCATTACATTCATAGAGTTCTCCCCCCGTGTGGATATTCTGATGTGCTCTAAGGGCTGAATTATGGGCAAATGTTTTCTCACATTCATTACATTCATAGGGTTTTGCCCCTGTGTGAATTCTCTGATGTATTTTGAGGGCTGAATTATGGGCAAAAGTTTTCTCACAGTCACTACATTCATAGGGTTTTCTACCTGTGTGAATTCTCTGATGTGCTCTCAGGGCTGAATTGTAGGTGAAAGATCTCCCACATTCATTACATTCATAGGGTTTCTCCCCTGTATGAATTCTTTGATGTGCCTTGAGAACAGAAATATGGGCAAAAGACCTTCCACATTCATTACATTCATAAGGTTTCTCCCCTGTGTGAATTCTATGATGTGCTCTGAGGGGATGAATTATGGGCAAAAGTTTTCTCACAGTCACTGCATTCATAGGGCTTCTCACCTGTATGAATTCTTTGATGTGCTCTCAGGGCTGAGTTATAGGTAAAAGATTTCCCACAGTCACTACATTCATAGGGTCTCTCCCCTGTATGAACTCTCTGATGTACACTGAGGTGTGTCTTGTGAGAGAAAGTTTTCAGACATTCAATACATTCATAGGGTTTTTCCCCAATAAGAATTCTCTGATGTCCTTTGAGATGTGATGTCTTCCCATATTCACTGCCATCACAGAGTTTCATCTCTGCATCTGTTTTCTGGTGTCCTATGAGGGGGTGACTTGTAAGATCTCCCACAGCCATTGTTATCACAAAGTTTCTCTTTTACATGAATTCTCAAATGTTTACTGAGGTTTGAATTCTGACAGAAAGTTTTCCCACATTCATTACATTCATAAAGTTTCAACCCTACATAAGTTCCAGGATGCTGAATAGAGTGTGAACTTGAACAAAAGGATTTCCCAAATTCCTCATATTGGTAAGGTTTCTCTCTTGAATGGGTCCTCTGATGCTGAATAAGGTGTGCTTTCCGGTAAAAGGCTTTTCTGCATTTCCCATGTTCATCGGAAAGGTGGAATTTCTCTTCTGTGTGAATTCTCTGATGTTCTGCAAAGTCTAATTTCTGGTAGAGGGCATCTGAACATTCATTATATTCACAAAATTTATCTCCAGTTTGTGTTTTCTGATGTACTACCCGGGCTAAGCTCTGGCTAAAATTTTCTTCACATTTATTGCTTTCAAAAGCACTCTGTTCTGGAATAGTTCTCTGAGATTGAGTGAGGGGTGACCTCCTACTGAAATTAATCCCCCCTTTCATTACCTTCATAGTGTGTCATAGCCATGTGAACTTTATTGTATTCAACAATGGTGGTTTTGCCACAGGATGTCCCATATTCATTAAGATCAGAGCATTTCTCCCTTGTGTCAGTTCTCATGTAGTTAAATAAAGCGGTTTTATCAAAGTTTTTTCTAAATTCATCATCCTTACAGGACTTTTCTCCTGTTGGAAAACTCTTAGGTGTAATACAAATTGTCTTATCATATAAATCTTGTCCAGATCCATCACATTCAAAAGACCCCTCCAAAATTTGAAATTTCCAATGCTGATCTTTCTTGTAACTGCAAGTTTTCACATTTTTACCATGTTCGTAAGATTTTTCTCCAGGATGAGCTTTCTCACACTTAATATCAAGCTGCAATTTCTCACATACATTCATGTATTTAGCCTTCTTTCTTGAATATTTTCTTTCATTTATAATTAATTCAGAGGCAATTGGCAAATTCATTCTATGTGAGTCACATTTACAGGGTATTTTTTCTGAAAACTCTGGAGCTATTTCCAGATTAAATGTTTTTTCTAAAACTTCCTGTCCTTCTTTACTCAATGTTTTGTCAGCATCATCAATGAATATCTCTTTCCACAGCGGTTTTTCTTGTTTTTCCCAGATCCCTTTGATGGGATCATCAACTTTGAAATGCCCTAAAATGAGAAAAATTGAAACATACTATAAATCTTACATTTCTCATGGAGAAGAACTTATACTCATGTTTTGGTTTTGGTTTTTGAGACAGGGTATTGCTCTGTCACCCAGACTGGAGTGCCGTGGCAACAGCATAGATCACTGCAGCCTTGAACTCCTAGGCTCAAGCAATCCTCCCACTTCAGCCTCCCTACTAGGTGGAAGTACAGGGGTATGCCACCATGCCCAGCTAATTATTTTTTTTATGTTTAGTAGAGACAGAATCTTGCTATGTTGCCCTGGCTGATCTTAAACTCCTGAGCTCAAGCGATCCTCCCGCCTTGACCTCCCAAAGTGTTGGGATTACAGGCATGAGCCACTGTACCCAGTCCATGTTTTGTTATGTATTTCATTCTATTGTTTCTGGTCATGTTTCCAAAGATTAAATAATTCATGCACACAGACAGATTCTCTCCTCAGCCATGCTGTTTATAAACAGGAATTATTTCCAGGGCCAGTCAAGGCAGAGTAGCCCCTTTCCTCCCACGTCTTCCCTCTTACAATTAAAAATCCCTAGACAAAAAACAAATATACAAATATACAAAGACTACAAAATGGAAAGAAAGTAGACTTTGGGACTTAAGAAATGACATAGTGGAGAATTCCCAGGCCATTCTGTATCCTAGATGGGTGCTGAAGAAACCTGCAGTCCTGCACTGACAGGCACAGACAAAAAGAGCACAATGAAAAGCCTGCTCCTTCCAGCTAGAGGTCTGAGAAAATGGTAGTCTAACAGAACAGGAAACACTTTTGATATTTCTCATGCTCAGGCCAAACCAAAATGATACACTCCTGTGGTTCCATGGAGGCTGAGCACGGAGCTAATTTTCCCCTGCCATAGATACAGGGGGATCTGCATGCTCTCGTAGGTTTCCTCCCATGAGCCATGAAGAATCCTGAGAAAGTCCCATTCTCAGGATGTGCTAGGAGACTGTAACAGCAGCCACTGCCAAAATTCTGCCTAGAACCAAATTTTTATCTTATTTATAGAAAAAAATGTGTTAATCTGACAGGGCAAGAATAACAAATAAGTTGTTTTAGGGCACTGACAGGAACTCATAGCAGCTATGCGAAGGAAAGAAGGAAAAAAGAGAAGTGCAGAAATCAGAGCAGAGGCAGGAATACACAGTAGGCCCAATACTTAAGCAGAAGAGATAAGATAAAGTAGCACTTGAGATAATCACGCCTTTAAACCTGAAGACAGGATGCACTCAACAGCTGAATTCACATTCTTCTCAAATGCACATGGAAAATCATCAAAACAGACTACATTCTGGGCTGTAAGACAAATCTTCACAAACATAGAAGAAAGAAATTACACAGAGGATGATCTCAAGCCACAGACAAATTATACTAGAAATCAGCAAACATAAATTTATTTGGAGAAATACAAAAGAGTTGTAAGTTATACATTCCTAATTAACCCGGGGGTGAAAGAAGAATTCTCAAATGAGATATTTTGAAGTGAATGAAAACAAAACAACACAAGAATAGAGAAATTTGTGGATGCAGATATAGAAGTACACAGAGATAAATTTCAGGCTTAAATTTTTTATATTTGACAAGAAAGATCTCCAGTTTCCCCTTTAAGAAACTAGACAAACAGAGGACAATAAATTAAAAGAAAGTAGAAAAATGAAAAAGAATCTATCAAACCAAAAGCTTAAATATTTAAAAAGTTTTTTTTAATGATAAAAGCCATCAGAGAGAGAGAAAAAAGAAGACACAAATTATCAATACCAAAAATGCAAGAGAGGACTAGCTACTAACACAGCAGACATTGAAGAGATAATAAAACAACATTAACAATAACTCTGTTAGTTCGGGCTACTATAACAAATTGCCATAGACTAATAAACTTTTGTTTTTCTCAGTTCAGGAGACTGGAAGTCCGAGATTAGGGGGGTGCCAGCATGACTATATTCTTGTGAAGACTTCTGAGTTACAGACTAATCACTTCTTGTTACATCCTTACATGGTGAAAAGTGAATTAGCTAGCTCTGTTATCTTTTTGCAAGGGCATTCTATTCTAATCTCTCTCTCTTTCTTTTTGTTTTTTTTTGTTGTTGTTGTTGTTGTTTTTTTTTTTACTATAAAAGCAAATGAACTTTATTTGGATAATCTAAGTGGAAAGAAAGGTAGGTGAGTGTGTACTATAACCAGAGAGGACATATTCTATGTCAAATTTAAAACACTATGGCAGAATAAACTAAAAGACGTTTATTTCTAAAGGAGCTGTCAGTAAAAAGAAAAGGATATTTATGACAACGTAACATATTAACTTGATTCATTATAATGGTGGATATGTTAATGCAATGTCTAATTTACCCAAATTTTAACTATGTTTCCATATGTAAATAAGGTGTAAGAATGTTATGAAATCTTTCTGTATATATGTATGTGTGTGTGTGTGTGTGTGATGTATGTATGTGTCTGAATGTGTGTGTGTCTGTGTGTGCAGTTCCAAATAACAACTCCAGGACCAAATGGTTTTAGCTAGTGAATTCTATCAAACAACCAAGGAAGAAATAATACCAATCCTACACAATGTCTTCCAGAAAATAAAAGAGGGAGTATTTCCCAAATCATTTTATAAGGCCTGCCTCATCCTCATGGCAAGATTAGGCAAAGACTCTTCAAGAAAAGAAATCTTCAGACCAATATCTGCCATAACATAAATGCAAAAATGTCCCTAAAAGTACACAGAAATAAATAAACATAAATAATAAATCAGTGAAATCTGCCTCAAAAATGCCAAATAGTTGCCACATTGTAATGCAGTTACTATAGTTTTTATACTACATTTTAGGTCAATGTAATCTCTTATGAGTAGTCTGAAGAATTAAAACCACACAACACATCAATGCCAAAAATTTTAACAAAATTCAAAAACAATTTATTAATTTAAAAGGAATCTACAAAAAGCCTATAACATTACACTCAAGAGAGACTGAATGTTTTCCCTCTAAGATCAGGAAAAAGACAAGGCTGCCCACTACCAGTACCTTTACACAAGACTGCACTGGAAGGACCAGCCAGTGCAATGAGGCAAGAAAAAAAACACAAAGATACAGAGTAAATTTACAAAGAAAATCATTTAAAATCTAAAAAGCTCCTTGAACTAATAAGTGTTTTTAGCAAGGGCAGAATCTAAGGCCAAGATACAAATCTATGCCTATAAACACACAATGATGAATTGGAATTTGAAATCAGAGAAACAATATTTATCACAGTCCCAAAACAAAATTAAAAACAAAAATTAGAAAAGCCTTTTCATCTTTGTTCTGAAAACTAAAAGACATTAATGAAAGAAATCAAAGGAACAGTAAATAAATCAGTGGGGACATTTTGTGTATGGATTGGAAGACACAATTGTTAAGATGTCAGGGCTCTTTAATTTGCTCTATAGATTCAATGGCACACCAGTTTAAATGCCAACATGTTTCCTTTGTAAAGATGATGAAACACATTTAAAAATTTATACAGAAGATGAAAACTGGAGAAGTACTTGATTTCAAAACTTAATAAGCTAGAGTAATCATGTTAATGTGGTATTGGCATAAGGACAGACACATACATGAATGAAAAGAAATAGAAACTACAGAAATAGACCCACAAATACACAGTCATCTGTTTTCTAAGAAAGGTGGAAATGCTATTCAGTGGAGAAGTAACAATCTTTTCAAAAAGTAATGCTGGAATGACTAGACTCCCTGTTCCAAAAAAAATTAAATGACATATAACTCATACTTTCTATAAAATTTAACACAAAATGGATTATCAACTAAGTGTAAAAAGTGAAGCTGTAAAATTTCTAGAAGAAAATAGGATTCCTAAATCTGTTATTTTGAGTTTCAAAGTTTCTAGATAGGGTAACAAAAGCAGGATCTGTAGAAGAAAATTAGTAAGTTGGACTTTACCAAAATTAATACTCAGTTTTAGTGAGCCTCCTCTAAAGTTATACTAGCAGGAGTGAGGTGCAGCATCATTACCTGCCACATGAGGATGGAAGTCCAGTTGCCCACTGATCTCTGCTGACACCTGGGAGTGGAAGAGGAGGCTTCTACTATTTTTTTTTTTTTTTTTTTTTCTGAGACGGAGTCTTGCTCTTGTTGCCCAGGCTGGAGCGCAATGGTGTGATGTCGGCTCACTGCAACCTCCAACTCCCAGGTTTAAGCGATTCTCCTGCCTCAGCCCCTTGAGTAGCTGGGATTACAGGTGCCTGCCACCATACTCAGCTAATTTTTGTACTTTCAGTAAAGATAGGGTTTCACCATGTTGGCCAGACTGGTCTCAAACTCTTGACCTCAAGTGATCTGCCTCAACCTCCCAAACTGCTGGGATTACAGGCATGAGCCACTTCACCCGGCCGAGGATTCTGCATTATCCCTGGAGATGGGTGAGAGATCAGGAGCCCCACAAGGACTCTGATGACACAAACCACCCTATATTTCGTCAGGTGCCAAGACCCCTAGTACATCTTCATTCTTCTTTCTACCCTTCAAAACTACTTCACTTTATTACACTCCTCTACAGATACTGTTTTGTTTTTTTTTTTTTTTTTTTGAGACAGAGTCTCATTCTGTTGCCCAGGCTGGGTGCAGAAGTGGCTCACCATAACCTCCACCTCCTGGGTTCAAGCAATTCTCGTGCCTCAGCCTCCTGAGTAGCTGAGATTACAGGCGTGAGCCACCATGACCGGCTAATTTTTTTGTATTTTTAGTAGAGACAGGGTTTTGCCATATTGGCTAGGCTGGTATCAAACTCCTGGCCTCAAGTGATCTGCCTGCCTTGGCCTCCCAAAGTGCTGTGATTACAAGTGTGAGCCACTGTGCCTGGCTAGATATTGCATTCTTTACAAACTGAAGGTTTGTGGCAACTCTGAGTTGGGCAAGTCTGTTGGCACCATTTTTCCAACAGCATGTGCTTACTTTGTGTCTGTCCCAGCCATTTTTAACAATCAAATATTTTAATTAAGTCATGCATACTGTTTTTCAGACATGTTACTGCACATTTAAAAGACTAAAGTATAGTATAAACATAACTTCTATATGCCCTAGGAAAACAAAAAATTGTGTGTAACTTGCTTTATTGTGATAATGTGCTTCATTGTAGTGGTCTGGAACAGAAACTGCAATCTCTCTAAAGCATGCCTATATATACAGATATTTAACTATACTTAGTGGGTAGAGTAGAAAGGAATACATTTACTCCATCCTTCCCATGGTTAACGCATTCTGTATTTTATCAAATCCTTCCCTAAGAGTCATTAATCTATTCTATATCATCTTCTAGACTATTTCTACTTTTGCTTTGATAATTAGGTCTTTAAGCCAATTGAATTTGATTTATTGTTTCGATCTATATGGATACCTCAAGATCCTTTTCCCATTGTTCTCTAGTGTCACTCAAGACCAACTGTCTATCAGGTGCATGTTTTCTCGTGATCGTTCTACTCTGTTTCACTGATTTACTAAACCATCCCACCCCCTGCTCCATGCTACCTAGCTGCTCAGAGCTTTGCCTAATATCTGGTAGAGCAGCAAATCTTCCTGCATCACTCTGCTTTATGAACGGGATTTTGTTTGGTATAGCATTACATCTTCACAAATGTATCCCCACTTGAATTTATTATGTAAGTATTTCCTCTCTTTCATCTTTGATAGAGTTAGCTAAAGTTTCATTCATTTTATTTTTATTGTAAGAAACATTTAGTTTTTCATTATACTAATTTCCAATTTCACTTCTAAATTCTTCTGCTTTCATTACTGTATTTTTGATGCCATTCTTGCTTAATTTAGTAATGACACTACAAACTTCCTTCTGTCCACTACTTTAGCTATCTCTGATGGTTTCTAACTTGTGGTTACAATTATTTTGTTAAGGAAATCAAATCCAAAATTGCATTACACTTTTTCGTATATTGTTTAAAAGAGATACTTTAAAATTTTTTCAGGTGGATTGATTTCATTTTATTATTAATTTCTAGATTTGCCAAACTAGGTTCAGAGAATACTGTTTGTGTTTATTCTAATTTGTTGGATTTATTGAGGTTTTCTCTTTAGACTAATAGTATACTCTCACTATTTTATCATCATTCCATTAAAACATTAAAGTTTTGTTTTTTTGCATTAGCATACATATACACAAATGTATAGTTCACTTTAATACAAATGTAATTTATATCCTTTCTAGGCATATTTAAAGTCCATTGTACCTATTGTTTAATCAGACGAGGCATATTATGATGTCCTAACTCTAATGAGTTTTAAGTTCTTAGAACTCCATTATTTTATGTTTTAGTAACATTTATATCATATTATTTGGTGCAGTCATTCAAATCCTTAAAGGTTTTCATTTCTCTGTGCTCTTGAATGACAACTTTTTATACTTTAATGTATTTATTGCCTGAATTCAGATCTGAATGATACAGAACATGAAACCTACATTATTTTATCTTTATTGACTCAATAACTTTACCAATCTTTTATAATTATCCTTCTATGTTATTTATTTAGGGATATTTCTTTTAGACAATCAATATGATCCAATAATCTACATTCAGTGACTTGGCAACATGCTTGATCTAAACTATGTCAACCTTTATGTGATGCTATTTGTTGGTTATGGCTTCACAACAAAAACTTTAAGTGTGCTTCACTTCAAATAATTAAGATGATTTTACTTTCTTATTCTAAAAATTACATTGAAAACTATAACTTTTTAAGATTCCTGGAATCATTTATTAGTACAAAGGCTAACAGGCATATAAAAAGATGCCTGATATCATTAGTGACCAGGGAAATTGTTGTCTCATCCTTCCCAAATTCTTATCTTGAAGCCCTATCCACAGTGTAAGTGTATTTGCAGACAAGGCCTTCACGGAGGCAATCAAGGTAAAAATGAGGTCATAGGGAAGGGCCTTAATCCAGTAGTATCTTTATAAGATATCTTTATAAGAAGAGGAAAAACACCAGAATATTCTCTCTCTCCCACTGCATGTGCACAGAGGAAAGGCCACATGAGAACACAGCAAGAAAGTGGCTGTCTTCAAGCCAGGAAGAGAGGCTTCACTAGGAACCAACTTCTTAGCACTTTCATCTTGGACTTCCAGCCTCCAGAATCACAAGAATTTCTGTTGTTTAAGCTTCCTGGCCTGTGGTATTTATTATAATAGCCCTAGCTGACTAATACAGAAATGTAAAGCAAAACCACAGTGAGCTATTGCTTCATATCCACTGGGGTGGCCAGAATCAAAAAGTCAAATAATAGCAAGTATTGGTGAGGATGTGGAGAAATCAGAATCCTCATATGCTGTTGTTAGGAATGGAAAATGGCACATTTAGAAAAACAGTCTGGTGGTTCCTTAAACAGATAAAGACACAGATACCATACGACCCAGCAGTTTCACTCCTAGGAATAGACACTTACGAAATAAAAACAATTGTCCATGCAGAAACTTGTAAATAAATGTTTATATTAGCATTATTTGTAGGTAGAATCCCAAATATCTACTGACTAATAAATGGACAAACAGGTGGTATATCCACACAACAGAACATTATTTGGCCATAAAAAGAATGAAACATGAATTCTATAACGAGTCGTAGACATTATGCTAAAGAAAACAAACCAATCACAAAAGACCACATATTATATATAATTCCATTTATATAAAATGTCCAAAATAGGCAGATCTATAGAGACAGAAGTAGACTGGTGGTTACCCAGGGCTGCAGAGGGCAGGGGAGATAGGAGAGTGGTAATTAAAGGGTACAGGTTTCTTTGAGGTGATGAAAATTAACTGGTGATGTTTGCATATACAGTCATCCTCTGGTATCCATGGGGAACTGGTTCTAGGACGCTCTTGAATACCAAAATCTGCAAATGCCCAAGTCCTTGATGCAAAATGACACAGTATTTGCATATAACCTATGCACATCCTCTTGTATACTTTAAATAATCACCACGTTAATTATGCTACCTAACACAATGTGAATATCATGTAAATAATTGTTATACCGTATTGTTCAGGGAATAATGACAGGAAAACATGTCTACACATGATGAATGGAAGCGTAATGTTTCCTCCCTGAGTACTTTTGACCTGTGGTTGCTTGAAGTCACTGAACTGTACACTTTAAATGAGTGAACTGCATGAGATGTGAATTATAACTCAATAAAGCTGTTTAAAAAACTTTCAAAGTTGCTCTCTCTCTCTAAAGTCTACCTAGCCCAGAGGGCTCCTTCTATTAACGTCCACTCACCTGGGTACCTCTGGTTCAGGAATTCATCTTCTAAGGACCATGGCTCTTCTCCTTGCTCCAACTGGGAGATCACCTTGGGTTTGGTAATGCAATATCCTGTAAACAAAATAATTGAAGGTATACATGGACCAGATCCACGAGCTTTTGGGTTTCCAAAGTTGAAAAAAGATATGGCGGCAAAGCATTGACTGAGAGTATTCATTTGAAGTTTTTTTGGGAAAGTAATAACACGTTTCTTTTGTTACTGTAAAGGTTTCAGCTACTTCAGACCTTTTAATCCAAGACCTATAAACCCTTTAATCTCTATAAAGGGTCCATGTGTTTTGATAATTTTTAAAAAGGGAACATATATTCTAGAGAGAGCCCCATGGTAAGCTGTGCTCACCCACTGAGACGAGGTGGCTATAGTTCTCCAGCATCACATCTCTGTAGAGGGTCCACTCGACAGGGCCCAGGTGCTGCCACTCCTCCTGGGTGAATTCCACAGCCACGTCCTGGAATGACACTGATGCCTGTAACAACATTTATCACAACAAATGTAACAACGGTTTGTTCAAAGGTTCAGAATTAGGTGACACAGAAAATATCTTTGAGAGCTACTACTTTGAGGCTCTAAAATGAATGTTTATAAAGGCCTATTTTAGACCCAATATTGTCTTAACATATGTTACTTAATGAAAACATTTTTAACTTGCCATAAATTATCTAATTACATTTATGAATTCTAGGTTTTAAGACAAAAAAGAACTCAATGTAAAACAACTTCCTACAACCTCCTTCCCACCACCTCCTTCCTTCTTCCACATCTCCACAGATTATCTGGGGTAGTCTCTAGGACATTCACACCCTCCCTGGACATCATCACTGTAAATACTGGGGGCTAAGGAAGAGATATATGTGAGGTCTGGAAATACCCTGACCAAACTTATGTATCAATAAATGTATACAAATACACAAGCATAGAGCACATGAAGAACAGAGAACAGCTACAAAATAGTTGGAACCAAAGAGACCAGCATAAGAGAACACTTCCTACACTGAGGTCCCAGCAATGGATATAAGAATACGGATACAACCACAGAAGTGAAGCTACAACCATTTAATAACTACTTTCCTATACAGCTACTCAGTCTAGCTGTATGAGCAGCTCCTTTTAAAAAAATTTTGTTTTTAATTGACAGAAAGACAAATATTTCAAATTATATCTCACTTACATGTGGAATCTAAAAAGTTCAAACTCATAGATGTAGAGAGTAGAATGTTAGTTACCAGAGGTTGGGGGTGAGGGGCGAGGAATGGGGAGGCACTGGTCAAAGGGCACAAAGTTTCAGTTACATGAGAGGAATAGTTTTTGAGATATTGCACAGGATGATGACTAGAGTGAATAATAATGTAATGTGTATTTCAAAATGAGCAGCTGCTTGGTGGTGCCAAAACTGGTATTTGAGAAACAAGAAAAAATGTGTTAGAAAATTCAGTGAGAGTTCTGTTCATGTTGGTACACAGCTGGAACTATTCCTTCGACCAGGACGCACAATTTTAGAGCACACAAGGGAAGATGGGGACGAAGACAAGCACGTATGAGTCACTAGCAACTCAGGTGGTGAGTGAAGTTAGCAAAGACAGACAGACAGCTTCTTGAGCACATAGGGATTGAAGAAAGAAAAGAACCAAAAACAATACCTGAGGAACCACGAAGCAGAAAAGTATAGACCACAAAGCCAGAGATGTTTTCTGAAATATAATAACAGAATCAGGAGGGGGCAGAGTCTTAGAAATTGAGAAAAGAGAAAGTTTCCACAACAAAAAGACTTCAAATTCAAATTAGCAAGTGATGACAGTGAGATACTTAAGTAGAGATCCAAGAAAATTCCTTCTTCCACAAAAGCAATGAGGAACTGGCAAAAACTGCAGAATCCACTTTTTCAGAACTCTAGAAGCTACCAAAGGCTTACAGCAATCTGCAGAACATTGATATCAGAAAAAGCTGCATCACAGTAAGAACAATGATCTTGCGTCATTTCAACCTGCCCTATTTCCCTCCCTCTTGCTCCAACTCGGCATTAGCTTTAAGAAATGTCTGAAGCAACAGGGGAATGTAGCAACCTGGTCTCCACTGGATGAGGCAGACTGGGTCACAGGTCAGCCAAAGCCTCATTCCCAGAAAATGCTGATTATCAGACCAAATCTGTGGTTCCCTGGAAGAACTCACTTGCAAGGCTTATTGTCTGAATTAACTCCGAGTTCCCCAGCGAAAAGCCTTATCCTTGAAGGCATTTGCCAGAAACTTTCGAAGGCAATTGTTTAACTTAGCAGTTACCTGAGGCTGTGGATAACACCTGACACAGATAATAGTCTAATCAAAAAGCTTTATTAAAACGGAAAAACTGGGGAATGGGATGCTCAGAAAGCTTTTGGAAAGCTTCTGTAGATTCTAGACTATAGAAGGTCACCTACATGCACAGAGCTTAGCATATGCCCAGGACTGTGAATATGCTCAGGAAAGATGTGAGAAGGTCCTACACTGTCACCCTGGGTAACCCTGAGGTTTGAGGTGAACAGGAAGTGAAGGCTAACATGGAGTTACAAATTGCCTGGATGACTGTTAAAGGAATGCTCTAGCATTCATGAGGCTCTTTGGCAAAGACTGAGACTTACTTAAGGTTTCAGGCATTTAAGAAAATTTCTGCAGACTTCTGCAGCCACACATGACAATAAACACAGGCTCTACTGAATCAATTAAAAAGTCGCTAGTCAAATTTCAACAACAATCCCAGCAGATCAAGAAAGTTTTCTAGAGCTGCCACCTTATTTTATTTAAAATGTATAGTTTTCAACAAAAAAATGCAAAACAAGAAAAGAAGCAACCAAGTAAGACTCATATGCAGGAAAAAGTATAATCAACAGAAACCGCTCATGAGGAAGGAGGCATTGGACTTACTAGACAATGACTTTAAAACAACTATTTTACATATGGCCAAAGACTTAGAGGAAATGATATATACAAGGACTAAAAGAAAGTATTAGAATAACATCTCATCCAATAAAGGATATCAATAGACAGAAACTATAAAAAGGAACCAAATAGAAACTCTAAAGTTGAAAAGTACAAAACTAAAACAAACATTTTACCAAAGAAAACCTGTTCAACAGCAGGTCTGAGCAGGAAGAAGAATGAAACAACTGGACAACATGCCCACTAAGATTATGCAGTGAGAAACAAAGAAAAATAACAAGAAATTAACTGTTGGACAGCATCAAGCTTACCAATACATGCCAAATAAACACGGTTGAGATAGAAAGGGTCTAAAACAACATCAGTATAATGGTCAAGAAACCCCCAAATCTGATGAAAATGACAAATCTAACATATCCGAAATGCTTCACATACTTTAAGTAGGATACACTTGGAGAAAGAAATCCACATTGGCTGGGGGTGGTGGCTCACGTCTATAATACCAGCACTTTGGGAGGCTGAGGCAGGTGGATCCCTTGAGGCCAAGAATTCAAGACCAGCCTGGTCAACATGGCAAAACCCCATCTCTACTAAAAATACAAAAATTGGGCAGGCATGGCAGTGAAAGTGTGTAGTCCCAGCTATTTGGGAGGCTGAGCCACAAGAATCACTTGAACCTGGGAGGTGGAGGTTACAGTGAGCCGAGATCGTGCCACTGCACTCAAGCCTGGGTGACAGAGCAAGAGACTGTCTATAGATAGACAGATAGATAGATAGATAGATAGATAGACAGACAGACAGACAAGACAGACAGAAATCCACACCTGGACATGAGAGTCAGAGTGTTAAAAAAATAAAGAGAGAGACAATCGTGATAGCCATAACAAACAAACAAGTCATCATATTAAAGGCTGATCTTTAATGAGAAACTATGGAGGACAGAGGGCAATGGGATGACATATTCAAAGTGCTGAAACAAAGACTGTCAACCAATAACCTCTATATCCAGGAAAAATGGAGGTATTGTAATCTTGCCAGGTAAACAAAACCTAGATAATTCATCACAGGCAAGACTGCCTGTAAGAAATAATAAAGGGAGTGGTTCAGCAAAACTATAGAGACAGGGGAGCAGGTCAGTAGTTGTTTGGGGTTCATAGGGAATGGAGTGGTAGTTACAGTGTACACAGCTTCATTCTCAGGCAACAAAAATGGTCTAAAAATGACTGTGGTGATAGTAGCACGTTTTCTGAGAATATACTAAAAAAAAATCACTGAATTCTACACTTTAAATGGGTAAATGGTAACATATGTGAATTGAATCTCAAAAAAGGGGTTTTAAAAAAAGAAAAAACAACAGAAGACAAAATCATCTGGAGACAACAGAGAAGACCAAAGAGCCAAGGAGAGAAACTGAGGCTGAGCCAAATGAAAGGACAAGGAAGGCGGCTCCATGAAGACGTCAGCAGGGGAAGGACAGGAGAGTGGAGGCTATCAGTAACGGGGAAATGTTCCAGGACAGAGTGAGACATTGAGAAAAGTGCTGTGGAAAAAGCAAGCAAGGAAAGGAAAAGACCACACCCACTGGATTTGATTATCCTCTGGGTAGGGACACTGGAGTTCCCAGGCAAATTGGAGAAAAACCAAGGCATCCTACGGAGATTTGACATTAAATGCCAAGTGTGAAAATACCTGAAAGAGAACAAAATTTTGGACTGCCTGCTGAGCAACCTGAATATCATGGTACTTAAAATATTTATGGAGAGTGATGTTAAAAACATTCAGTTGATTCATCAGAAAAATATTAAATTCAACCTCTGCATTGGAGTTGCATTGGAGTTCTTGAAAAACAATACTGAATGTGTTCAAATTTAGCATTACAGCTTCTACTTCTATTGAAGAAGAAATAATATTCTGTTATTTGGCAATTTATTAACTAAGTCACCTACTTGAAGAATAAATGCATTTCATTATCTTTATTTTTATATCCCATGATAAATCAGTTTGCTTCATCTTTCTCATCAATGTAAACCTTTAAGTACTGTCTGTCTGACACTCTACCATGGCTGTCAATAACCTCAGAAATAAATGTGAAGCACAATTTCGTAAATTTGTAGTATCAGAGGATCTGCACCTCTCCACGTGCCACTTTGCTCTGCTATTGACCTGCATTTCTACATCTTCTATGAATGTGTCTGATCCATTTCTATTCCTACTTTTCCATGTTAATGTACAGACACATAAACTCTTAAGAATCAATTGTAAAATTAACTGGTTTTTAAAATCCAAACTCACCTGAGACATATTCATTTTCTGCTGCTCCTGGAACAGTGTAGAGAACTGTGGAGGTTGAGCTGGGGAGGAGGAAAGATTGATGAGGTCACGAGAGACCTGGTCTGCCTCACAATTCCTACAGAAATGGTCCCTGACATACAATGGTTTGACCTGACGATGGTTTTACTGCGACATAACCCCACTGTAATTAAGGAACGTGTAATCCTATTTACATGCCTAAAAGAAATTTCATCACTCTCAGCTGGAGAAAAGGATTCCCAATGCAGAATGTCCTTCTGACTCTTGAAAAGGGACAAGAAGGGCCACTCGAAGACAGCAACACCTGAACATGTGCACCTCTGATAGGATTATGTGTGCTTAACCTTGTATTTTCACTAAGTTATACTGTTTTTTGTTGATTTACTAATAATTATATTAACAATTATGTTCCTTTTTGGACTAACAAAAAAGTAAAAATAAAACAAAGGACTAAACAAGTTCAGGTACACAGAGGTGAAGCTGTTTACCTTCATTAAAACTAATGTCAAAAAACTACTCAGCCGGGTGTGGTGGCTCACGCCTGTAATCCCAGCAATTTGGGAGGCTGAGGCAGGTGAACTGCAGGAGGCCAACAGTTCGAGGCCAGCCTGGCCAACAAGCAAAATCCTGTCTCTACTAAAAATAAAAAACATAAAAAATAAATTTAGAAATAATTTTTTAATAAAGGAACTACTCAGGCTGATTTATTAATCAAATTCTTACTGTCTTTATACCCAGAGTTAGAGCTTCCACAGAAAAAAATAAAGATGGGATGTTTTATGCAAGGAATTTCAGGCCCAATATTTCTGTGCTTCCAATATAGGAAATTCTTCCTCCCCTACCAGGAAAGAGGGAGAATTAGTATTACTCTAAATGCTACATGTGGTGATGAACACAGTGTGAGAGTGACTCAGAATGTGGAAGAAGTGAAGGGAGAATAAAGGAAAATGGGCTGCTGTTTTGGATCTGGACAGCTGATTATGTCTTCCCTGGATATCGTGACCTAACCAGCCCTCAAGTAAAGTGTCTTTTTCCACTCAGCTTGACAATCACTTATCCCTCTCAACTGCAGGGAATCACCTTCTGCAAGTTAGTCCATAGCAAAGCCACACATTCTGGGATGGCTTCTGGATGTGGTAACATCACTAAATCTGACTCAGTCAATTCTTGACTGAATCAAGAATGCCTCTGGGGAAGCAATCAGGACCTGCTCCTTTCTAGAATCTTCTGCCTCTGCTCTGAAGCTCTAGAAGAGGTCTCCTCCATCAAATGGGCTATTGTTCTATGGCAGTGGTCCCTAGGACTCCCTCTTTATTGCCTCATAAGAGCTGCTTTGCTCCAGAGGGGCTGGGACTTGGGCCTGAGAAACAAACTCACTTTACTTGAAACCTTCACCTAATAATCTGACTCTTGAGATTAACTGAAAATGTGCTATCCAGCACTGCACCCATCAGCCACATACAACCATTGAACACCTGAAGTTTGGCCAGTGCCACAAGTCGAATATTTAGGATGCAATGAGTTAAGTAAAATAAAGCAGTAAAACTGATTTTGCCTGCCTCTTCTCTTTACTGTAGCTGCTGCAAAATTCTAAACTCTTTTTTTTTTTTTTTTTTGAAACAGAGTTTCGGCTGGTCGACAGAGAGAGACTCTGTCTCAAAAAAGAATTTTGCAGTGGCACAATCTCGGCTCACTGAAGCCTCTGCCTCCCCTGGGTTCAAACGATTCTTGTGCCTCAGCCTCCCAAGTAGCTGGGATTACAGGTGTGCACAACCACGCCCGGCTAATTTTTGTATTTTTGCAGAGACAGGGTTTTGTCATGATGGCCAGGCTGGTCTCGAACTCCCGGCCTCAAGTGATTCACCGGCCTTTGCCTCCCAAAGTGCTGGGGTTACGGGGGTGAGCCACGGTGCCTGGTCAAAAATTCTGAATTCTATTTGTGTCTTGCCTTTTTTTTTTTTTTTCTTTTTTTTTTTGAGACAGAGTCTCACTCAGTCATCAGGCGCCAGGCTGGAGTGCAGTGGCACGACCTTGGCTCACTGCAACCTCCGCTGCCCGGGTTCAAGCATTCTCCTGCCTCAGCCTCCCGAGTAGCTGGGACTACAGGTGCGCGCCACCACGCCCAGCTAATTTTTTTTTGTATTTTTAGTAGAGACGGGGTTTCACCATGTTGACCAGGACGGTCTCGATCTCTTGACCTCGTGATCCGCCCGCCTCGGCCTCCCAAAGTGCTGGGATTACAGGCGTGAGCCACGCGCGCCCGGCCTTGTGTCTTGCCTTATCTTTCTATTGGACAGCACAGCACTAGAGTATCAATCTGTGCCTTTGAGGAGAGAGACAGTGGGAACAGTACAAGAGGTATCAGGAGCCTCAGCCTGAATCAGAGGTCCTGTAGAGACCCGACGGATCGCAGGATGTATTTACCACTTGGTGAGATTCTGTCCACATTCACTTCACAATCATCTATGCAGATCTGGTGACAGGCCACTCTGCAAAAGCGCTCTGAAGGCTTGAGGCCAGTACTGGCAAGTCTGGGTTTAGACAGACAGCATATTAGAAAGAGCAGGACAGGAGTCACATCTCTTGGCATTTGCACGTCACCTCCCTCGCCTACTAGTGTGTGCCTCGGGATACCCATCCCCATGAACTTCCGTCCATTTTTTAAAATGGCACGTTTGTACCAAGGAGGGTCGTTATGAAGGTTAAGTGAGATACCAAACGATGAGAACAAGTGTCTCATAATTCTGAGAGCAGGTTACATTTCACAGTGACTACTACAGAAACTTGACAAAATGCTTCACAGGTAACAACTTAATTCTCAGAATAGGAACACGAGTTACTAGTAATCTCCTCCTGTTTGCCGTCAACCTTATCCACGCACATTCCTCTTCCCGCGCCCGCAGCTCCGCGGGGCCGGGCAGCCCCCTCAACTGCGGACGGGACTTGGCCCGGGCCCGCCACCCGGGCAGGGGAGAGAAGGGAGGACCAGCCTGGGGACTCCCGAGACTGTCTGCTGCTGTCCCCTGCACACGAGCCCGCCCGTCCCCCAAGTCCCCGGGCTGCACGGAGCCCCGTCGCCGGCGCTCTCACCCCAGTGCGCAGCCTCGGCTCCCGCGGAGACCTAAGAACTCGGACACCTTGTCCCTTTCAGGCCCAGGAAGGCGGACGACAGGAGGCGAGACTGGGTTTACGCATGCGCAGAGGGAGAGCCGAGGCCCCATTCCCAAAGTGCTACTCGGCAGGCGCATAACATTGAAAACTACAATTCCCATAAGCCCATGCGCCCAGAAGGAAGTATTATGATTTTTTCTGCTGCTTTGACCCGCTGGGAGGGACCCTTGGTGCCCAGGCAGAGTTTCCCAAAATTCCCTGAGGTTGTCAGCATGACCACAAACTGCGATGCATAGTTCTAGATACGATCCTGGTTGAAGAAAAAGCAGCGGCAACAGACATTAACAATTGGGGAAACATGACTTTCGACAGGAAATTAAAAATATTAAGAAAAATTACCGTTACTTGGAAAATAATATCTAGACAATGTAGGACATTGTTCTTATATTTAAAAGATATGTACGGAAACATTTACAATTGTATGTTTGTAGTTTAACTGAAATACTTTAAAAATGATTTCTCAAAACAATGAGAGAAAGTAAATATAGTAAAAAGTGAAGAATTGTTAAATCTGTAAAATACCGTGCAGATGATGCTCATTTTACTATTTTCTACTATTCTGAGGGTCTGATTTTTTTTTCATACTCAGTAAAAGACGTGTGGGAGAGTGCGGTGCAGGAGGAGTGGAGAGGTTTACTATACCTTCAAAAGTATGCCTTTAAATTCAAAGTTGCCAAGTAAAGTGAAAGTACATAAAAATAGCTTTATGAATAAGGCTGTGAAATAGAACAAATACTACAAAACATAAAAGAGTAACATCTGTGATCAACAGGGTTTAGAGGGGTTGAAAGAGGAAGCTAGCTGTTCAAAATACATACGTAATGTGTGAAAACACGTGCAACCCAAAATATGAAAATGATTATTATACCAACCTTGCATTTTCATGAGGGAGCCGTCTTTGAAATGTGTATACCCATCTGACTGTTTAACGAATTAGGAATGCATAGGTACAATAACTTTTTTTTTAATTCATAGACTTTTTTTTTTTTTTTTTTTTTTTTTTGAGATGGGTTTTGCTCTGCTGCCCAGGCTGGAGTGCAGTAGCGCTATTCGGGCCCACTGCAACCTCTGCCTCCGGGTTCAATCGCCTCTCCCACTTCAGCCTCCTGAGTAGCTGGGACTGCAGGTATGGGCCACCATGCCTGACTAATTTTTTTGTTTTTGTTTTTGTTTTTGAGAAGGAGTTTCACTCTCTTGCCCAGGCTGGAGTGCAATGGTGGGACCTCAGCACATTGCAACCTCCGCATCCCAGGTTTAAGCGATTCTCCTGCCTCAGCCTCCGGAGTAGCTGGGATTACAGGCACCCGCCACCATGTCTGGCTAATTTTTTGTATTTTTAGTAGTGAGGGGGTTTCACCACGTTGGTCAGGCTGGTCTCAAACTCGTGACCTCAGGTGATCCACCCACCTTGGCCCCGCAATGTGCTAGATTACAGGCGTGAGCCACCGTGCCTGCCCTTTTTGTATTTTTTTTTTTTTTTTTTTTTTTTTTTTTTTGGTAGAGATGGGGTTTCACTGTCTTGCCCAGGCTGGTCTCAGACTCCTGGGTACAAGCCATCTGTCTACCTCAGCCTCCCAAAGTGCTAGGGTATTAACAGATGTAGAGAGTAGTTTTAGGTGTAAGAAATATTGAGCAGAAAGCACAGAGTTCCCATATACCTTCTGTCATCAAACCACAGTTTCCCCTGTTAATATATTGCATTCATTTAGTACATTTAAAATACATAGTTTACATTAGCTTTCACTCTATCTGCTCTACAGTTCTATGAGTTTCGCCAAATGCATAACGTCATTTAGTGTGATTTCCACCAATGCAATTATGTAATATCCACCATTATAATATCATAAAAAATCGTTTCACTGCCTGATATGGTTTGGGTTTGTGTCCCCACCCAAACCTCATATCAAATTAAAGGAGGGACCTGATGGAAGGTGACTGGATCATGGAGCAGATTTCCCCTTTACTGCTCTCATTAAAATGGATTCTCACAAGATCTGATGGTTTAAAAGTATGTGGCACATCCTCCCTTGCTCTCTCTTTGCTCTGCCATGATAAAGATGTAATTGCTTCCCCTTCACTTTCTGTCATGATTGTAAGTTTCCTGAGGCCTCCCAGTCATGCTTCCTCTTAAGACTGCAGAACTGTGGGTCAATTAAACCTCTTTTCTTCTTACCCTAGGTAGCTCTTCATAGCAGTGTGAAAAGGGACTAATACAGAAAATTGGAACCAGGGGGTGGGGTACTGCTATGAAGATACCTGAAAATGTGGAAACGACTTTGGAATATGCCTTTTTTAAATTTTACATTGTGCCAGAAACATTTGTAGGAAAAGCCATCTTTTCTCCACTGTATTGCCTTTGTTCTATTGTCAAAGATCAGTTTACGATGCTGATCTTTTTCAATAGTGTAGGTCTTTTTCTGGGTTCTCTGTTTTGTTCCATTGATCTATTAATAGTTGTCAGTTATTTCACCAATGTGACACTGCCTTAATCACTCTAGCTTTATAGTAATTTTTGAGGCCAGGTGATGTTAGTCTTCTGACTTTATTTTTCTTCAATTTTGAGTTGGCTATCTGGGTCTTTTGTATTTCCATATAAATATTAGAATCAGTTTGTTGATGTCTATAAAATAACTTGCTGATATTTGATTGAGATTGTGTTGAATCTATTGATCAAGTTGGTAGGAACTAATATCTTAACAATATTGAATCTTCCTATCCATTAACATGGAATATCTCTCTATTTAGTTCTTTATTTCTTTCATTTGAGTTTTGTACTTTTACTCATATATATCTTGCCTGTATTTTGTTATATTTATACCTAGATATTTCATTGTTTTGATGATAATGTAAATGGTGTGTTCTTAATTTCAAATCCCAATTTTCATTGTTGGTTTATAGGAATATAATTGACTTTTGTATAATAAGCTTGTATGCTGCAACCTTGCTAATAATCACTTAGTTCTATATGTTTTTCTGTTGACTCTGGGGTTTTCTACATAGATAATCATAGCATCTGCAAACAAAGATAGCTTTATTACTTCCTTCCCTATCTGCAGGTTTTTTACTTCATTTTCATGTTTTGTTTCATTAGCCAGGACTTTCAGTATGATGTGGAATAGGTATGGTGAGAGGGGGAAATCCTTGCCTTGATCACTATCTTAGGGGCATTTTGCTTCTCAGCATTTAAGTATGATGTCAGCGATGAGTTTTCTGCAAATTTCTTTCTCAAGTTGAGGAGCTTCCCTCTATTCCTTGTTTTCTGAGAGTTTTTATCATAAATAGGGATTGGATTTTGTCAAATGCATTTTCTGCATTTGTGATATGATTATATGATTTTTTTCTTTAACTGGTTGACAAGATGGATTAGATTGATTTTGAATGTTGAAACACCTGTGCATACATACATGGGATAAATCCAAATTATGGTATATAATTCCTCTTAAATATTATTGAATTCTATTTGCTAATATTTTGTTGACGGACTTTACTTCCATATTCATGAGAACCATTGGTCTCTAGTTTTCCTGTCTTTTAATGTCTTTGTCTGGTTTAGTCTTAGGCACTGCTGGCTTATAGAATTAGTTAGAAAGTATCTCCTCTATTTTGTTGAAAAGATTGTAGAGAATTTCTGTCTTAATATTTGGCAGAATTCACCAGTGAAACTATGTTGGCTTGGAGCTTTTTATAAAAAGGTTATTAATTATTAATTCCATTTCTTTAACAGATATAGGCATACTCAAGTAGTTTATTTCTTCTTTGTATGAGTTTTGGTATATTGTGTCTTCTAAGAAATTGGTCCATTTCATCTATGTTATAGAATTTGTGGGCACAGAGTTGTTCATTGGATGTGAAATTCTAGGTTAGTGGATTTTTTTCTGCCAACACTAAATATTTCACTCCACTCTCACTTATGTGGTTTCTGAAGAGAAGTCTGATGTGGTTCTTATTATGTTTCTCAACATGTAACATCCCCTCACCCCATCCACCTCCTTTCAAGATTTTCTCCTTGTTTTTGATTTTCTACAGTTTGAATATGATATGTGTAGGTGTATGGTAGCTGGTATTTAGCCTGATAAGTATTTTCTTAGTTTCCTGGTCTATAGTTGGGTGCCTCTTATTAATTTTGAAAAATTATCAGCTATTATTACTTCAACTATTTCTTATGTTCATTTTTCCTTCTCTTTTTGGTATTGCTATTATATGTATGTTACTTTTGTAGTTATGTCACGTTCTTGAATATTCTGTTCCATTTTTAAAAAGTATTTTATCTCTTTGCATTTAACTTTTGGAAGTATATATTGACATATCTTTGAGCTCACGGAGTCTTTCTCAGTTGTATGCAGTCTATTAATGAGCACATGAAAGCAGTCTTCATTTTTGTTTTATCATTTTTGAACTGTAACATTTACTTGGGATTCTTTGTAGAGTTTACATCTCTCTGTTTACATTATCCATCAGTTCTTGCATGGTATTCACTTTTTCCATTACAACCCTTAGCATATTAATTGCAGTCATTTTCAACTTCAAGTCTGCTAATTCCAAAATCTCTGCCAATCTGAGTCCAGTTCTGATGCTTGCTTTGTTTCTTCAGTCTGTGTTATTTTGCCTTTTAATGCACTGCAATTTTTACTGGAGGCCAAATATTGATACATCAGGTAAAAGGAACTACAGCAGATAGGTCTTTAATGTAAAGTTTAATGTTTATCTGGCTAAGAGTTAAACCATGTTTCCTGTTTGCTGTAGCTGATGTCAAAGGTAAAATTTCCTCTAGTGTCCTTCCTTCGGTCTCCCCCTCTTATCCTTGGGGTGTTTATAGACTCCAGAAGTAAGATCTGAGCCTTCAGTTCTTTTAGCTGTAATTCCCAGCTGTTATGCAGGAGCACCATCGATGCAGTAGTAATGAGCGGGAGGAGGGCACACCTTTTATAATCCTCTGATTAGATCCCAGAGATTTAGTGAACTGAAGTTGTGTATTTCTCTTCCTCCATGTTAAGGTCTAAACAGGGCTGGAGCTGGGTATTGCCTTCCCCGGGTCACATAGGCTTTCATAAAAACCCATTAGGTTGGGGCTGGTAAAGTAGTTTCCCCTGGGTGTGGGCCTTGTTAAGGGGAGCAGAGAGCTCTGAGCATATCTCAAAAATGGTTACTTTTCCCCTCCACACTGAGAAAAATCATCAAAGGAATTTTCTCTGATCTGCATAGTGAGAACCTGGTAGGGATCTTGCAAGTAAAACTCTGTGAAGTGTGGGGACTGCCTCCAAGACCAGGTTTCTTCTGGGTTTTTAACTCTAAAGTTAGTCCACACTGAGCCTCTAGCAGTTTATAAATTACAGTTTGAAGTGTTGCTACCCATGCTGCTGTGAACATCTGGCTGTGGACATCTGCTCCTAGTAAGATTCTCTGTATCTGCTTGTCTGTTTCTCCAGTTGTCCTGATGGCAGTTTGTCCTGTGATCTCCATTCTCTACTTGAGCTAAGAAGGGTTGTTACTTTTCAGTTTGTTCAACTTTATTCTTGCTGGGAGAATGAGAGTAATGACTTCCAAACTCTTTGCATGTCAGATCAGAAACCAAAGTCTGTTTATTGTGTTTTGAATTGCATTCCTTTAGGCCGTAAGAATAGGTCTTTCTGAAGTTTAGTCAGACTTATTTCCAGGCTTCTACTTTACTCCACGAAGTACATTATCAAAGAATTTAAGCCATTGAGCCTGTGACCATCCATAGTAGCTCTACACACTTCTGCTATTATCTTTCTTTTTTTCTCATGGTTCTCTCACTACACAAAGTTTCCTAAGCATGTTGGCTTCAACAAAAAGTCAGCTTTCTGAGGAGTGGGAGCTTGTCTTTGCCTCGCTGAGCATATATGTGCTTAAATATTTCTTGAGACAGGAACAAGGACCTAAATCTGCTATATAGTACTAGGCAGGGGATTTCTGGTAATTAACAAGACATTCCCCTAGCTTAGCATCTAGAGGTGGAGATGATAAGGACTATGATGAGAGACAGCAGAGCAGAAGACAAGGACAGGAATTCTTGAGGTAGTCAGCAGGGGCTTTTCTGAAGAGGTAGCATTGACACTGACACTCGAAAAGTGGGAGGGAGGAGATCATGTGCAGAATGGAGGCTAAGCCGCCACTCAGGAAAACCACACCCGCTATGGGAAAGATTTTATCCCATTTGCGGAAGACATAAAAGTCAAGTGCAGACACTTGAGGCCTTTAAGAATGTTCCTTTGGCTTTACTCTGAGAAGTACCTACAAGCCAGGCTAGGAACCACCTTCTCTTTTGTCTAAGCTAGACTATCAAGCAAACCTCAGTGATGAAGGCGGCAAAGTGATAGGGGTGCTTTCCTTTTTTAAATGTATTATTTATTATTCAAATCGAGAAGCTTACTTATGAAAATGTCCATCACTTCCAGGCCAACTAGACCAAGACAAAAGTAATCAGAGCAATAGTGAGTGCGACCGAGAGAGAATAGGAATGAACATCCCTTTACACACCCACCAGAATGGCTGCTTACAAGCCTGGCTGGCTAGAATAGCTCTTTTCTTATTATTTATTCTGAAGCTACTTTAGGTTCTTTTCTCAGTTCATAAATATGTTACACATATTTTTCAAATAGCAGAGATTCTTAAATATTCTAAATTTGAAGCCATATCACCCGATGCTTATTCAAACTGCAAAAGACTGATTATCATTTAAAAATCATGACAGGACAAACTGTTTTAGAATAACAGAGTTAAAGAGGAAAAGGCCTTCTTTGTAGAAGAAATACAGTTAATAATTTCACAAGGATTAAAAGACTGTCACCATTGTGAATCTGAAATAATGGTTATAGGCAATAATCATCAGTGGCTGCTAAATCCATTCATGATAGCTTAATAAGAATTTTTTGAAAAAAAAAAGAATTTTTTGAGGTAAAATATAAATGACATAAATTTTATCATTTTAACCATTTTTAAGTGAACTGTTCAATGGAATTAAGTATAATCACCCTGTTGTGCAACCATCCCCACAATCCAGCTCCAAGATTTTTTCAGCTTCCCTAATTGAAAATCTGTACCCATTAAAAACAATCACTTCCTTTTTTTTCCTCCACCCAGCCGCTGGCAACCTCTATTCTAATTTCTGTATCTATGGATGTGATTACTTTAGATACCTCATATAAGTGAAATCATACAATATCTGTCCTTTATGACTGGATTATTTCATTCCCTTAGCATAATGTCTTCAGGGTTCATGCAGGTTATGGCAACTATCAGAATTTCATTCCTTTTTAAGGCTGAATATGCACCTTTGCATGTATATACCACATTTCATTATCTATTCATCTGTTAATGGACACTCCGGTTACGTCCACATGCTAGCTATTTTGAATAATGCTGAATAACACGAGTATGTAAATATCTGTTCAAGTCCCTGCTTTCAATTTCTTTACATGTATTCCCACAAGCGACATTTCTGGGTCATATGATAATTCTCTGTTTAATTTTTGAGAAACTGCTATACTGTTTCCCACAGCAGCTATAGCATTCCAGCAATGTACGAGCATTCTAATTGTTCTACATCCTGACCAACACTTGTTTTTTTTTTAATTAATAACCATTCTAATCAGTGTGAAGCGGTATCTCGTGTTTCGACCTGTATTTCCCTCATGACTAGTGATGTTGGCTATCTTTTCGTGTCCCTCTAAGTCATTGATACATCTTCTTTGGGGAACTGTCTCTATTGACGTCTTTTGCACATCTTCAAACTAGAGTTTTTGTTGTTGATGTCAAGTTGCAGGAAATATTTATATACTCTGGATATTAATCCCTTATCAGATATGTGATTAGTAAATATTTTCTCCCAGTCTGTGGATTGCCTTTTCACTCTGTTGAGAATGTGTTTTGATGCATAAAAGTTACTAATTTTCATAAAGTCCAATTTAGTTATTTTCCTTTTGCTGCCTGTGCGTTTTGTGTCACATCTAGAGAATCACTGCCAAATCCAATGTTGTGAAGCGTTTCCTCCACTGTGTTTTAAAGTTGTAGAGTTTTAGCACTTACATTTAGGTCTCTCTCATCCATTTTGAGTTAATTTTTGTAATATGATGTAAGGTAAGGGCCAGCTCATTCATTTGCCTGTAGATATGTACTTTTCCAGCACCATTTACTGTTTCTAGGATAGATAGGTAGATTCATTTTTAAAAAATCAAGTTCGGAAAGTTTCAGTCATTTTCTTTCCCTGCTTTTTTTCCTCTCAGTGTGCATACGTTAGTATGTTTGATGATGCCTCACAGGTCTCTCAAGCTGTGTTCATTATTGTTCATTCTCTTTTCTTTCTGTTTCTCAAACTGAAGAATTTCAAACGACTTATCTTCAAGTTTGTTGATTCTACCTTCTGCCTGATCAAATGTATTGTTGAAAGCCTCTGGTGGCCTTTTCATCTTGCATAGTGTAAACTTCAGTTCCTAAATTTTTATTTTGCTGCTTTTATATTTCCACTTCCTTGTTGATGTTTTCTAGTTTTTATACATTATACTCTGCTTTCCTTTAGTTACTTTTCCATGGTTTCCTTTAGATCTTTGAGCATCTATAGGACATTTGATGTAAAGTTTTTGTCTATAAAGTTCAATGTCTGTTCTTGCTTAAGGATAGTTTCTCTTTTCTCTTTTCCTGTAAATTAGCCTTTTTTTTTCTTATTTATTTGCATGGCTTACAATATTTTATTGAAAACTGGACATTTTAAACATTATGCTGTGGTCATTCTGAAAATATTTTTTTTCTCTTTTAAACTTCTGTTACTGTTGTTTACTATGGTTTGTAGTTGCTTATTTGTATACTGACTTTTATAAACCATTTTTTTAAAGACAGTATTCTTTGTTTTTCACAGCACCTGATATGGTACGTGTCCCCTCAAAATTCCTATGTTGAATCCTAACTGCCAAGGTAATGGTGTAAAGAGATGAGGCCTTCACACAACATCTAAATGATTAGATCTTGAGAGCTAATCCTTCATGATTGGGATTAATGTCCTTATGAAAGAAACTTCAGGGAGTAAGGTAGCCCCTTCCATCATGTAGGGACACTGTGAGAAGGCACTGTCTATGAAAAAGCAGGCCGACACCAGACACCCACTCTTCTGGCACCTCGATCTTGGACTTTCCAACTTCCAGAACTTTGAGAAATAAATTTCTGCTGTTTATGAGCCACCCAGTTTATTGTATTTTGTTACAGAAGCCCAAATGGACTAAGATAGCCTCTGAAGTTTTCCTTTATCTTGTCTTGAACTCCTGACCTCAGGTGATCCACCCACCTCGGCCTCCCAGAGTGCTGGGATTACAGGCATGAGCCACCGTGCCCGGCCTGAAGTTTTCCTTTATCTTGTGTTCAGCTAGTGGTTTGACAGAGGTTTCCTTAAACACATGATTCAGTTGCCTCTGTTTAGGCTTAGCGTTTGCTCCACTGCTGTAAATCTTTGACTATTTTTCAGAGTTCTGACAAAGTTGACTTTGACAGATTGTGCTCTTTCTGTGTGTGCGTTTCTGGGAAGGATGGGCCCTGATGCTTTCTACCTTACCATTTTCACTGACATCACTCAACAGCTCTGAGAGCTTTCAGATTTTGATAATTCTTACAGGGTATCTTTCCAGGGTTTGTTCTCTGATCTCTAATATTGGAGAGCCATCTCTTTTTCTAAATATTGATAACATAAGGCCAATAAATTCATACTCAGGTTATGAGGGCCTACAATGTCATATTTACAGTGCACTTTTCTTGAAGAAAATATATTTATGCCCAGATCTCATAGTTTTCTGGAAACATACTTTTGCTTTTCAGGGAGCAAGTGTACTCCCCAAAGTGGTGAATAAAACTTGAAATCAATGGTTTTTTAAATTCTTTACTCTTTTCTAAGTGGTTATCAAGTTGATAGTCCTCTAAAAATGAGAAAATATAAGGTCTTTTAATCTTTTCTTGTAAAATAAAACTTCTATACATAAGCTTTATTACAGATTAAATGTTTTGTTTTCTGGCATATTACCCACAGAATAAAGTAATTCCAAGTGTATATTTTCTGTATTTTCTTCATTTGGAAAAAATATGTTCAGAAAAATTCTCTTTGGGAGAGAAACCGGCATTGAATGTGTTATATTTGAGGCGAGAGTAAGGGACCAGCACCAAGACAAAAGTATGCCAAATTGCAGGGTTTATTAAGCCGGGCGACCACGGAGGACTTCGCGTCTCTCCAACCCGTGGCCCCGAATGGAGGGGGTTAAGACCTTTTATACCCGTAAGAATTACCTTGGGAGTCAGGGCGAGAGGTGGGGGGTGGGGGGTGAAGGGACACAGACATTTAGGGGTTTTTGTAAATCATCTCCTGGACAGAGGGGGAGTGAGCGGGGCTCGGGACATTCCAAGGGCTTGAGGACATCTTGCCCCCTCGATTGTTACCTAAGTGGCTTACAGAAGTTAAGATAAGCGTTAGTTTGCACATCTTCTGGGCAGTATTGTAAAGAACAGATCTTAGTTATTTATTACAGGGCACAGGGACCAGGATGGAATTAGCTTGGGCTGCTATTGTAGTCACAAAGGCTGACAATTCTGGCTGTTACTGATAAGAAAGGTAGATAGTTTGCAGAGCAAACTAGCAGTTTTAGGTACAGAAGCCAAAGGCCAGCAGTTATTGTGAGGAGAGTGGGGCAGCCATTACAACTTATTTTAAAACATAGCTTTGTTCTTTATAAAATGGCGTTGTTCAGGTTCTAACTCTAGGCCAGCTATAGCACAAATGTATACATGTATTTAGCATTTTAAAATGTGATTTTTCAAAGCTCTGTAGTAAGGAGAAATAAAGGGAAAAAAACAGTGAAGAGAGAACAATGGTCTTTAAAGATTAATTCTAGGGACTGGAAATCAGATAATGTAGTGAATTAAACAAGAAATGTGAAGAGTAAGTAGAATAAAAATGAAAATCAGTGCACAGAAATTGTCAGGATTATATCAAGACAGGGTTTAGATGAGAGAGGAATAACAGGGCCTAGATTCTGAAATTGTCAAGTACAAATTACATTGGTAGGTTACTCATTAATCTATATACTTCCAGTTGGATTTCTCTCTTTTCCTTTCCACTCACCATGAAAATAAATTTAGAATGTCATGAGTTACCTACATTTAAAGAACAGTCTTATAGCCTAGGCTCGAATTTCCCTATCACATCACAGACATAAAGACACAGGAGGAAGCATAAAATTAGTGGGAGTAAAAATCATTTTTCCACTTCTCTGGATTGGGATCATTACTCTGTCTTGGTTCTGTTGTCTATTTATGATATCAGTGTTGTTCAACAGTGATCGTCCTCACGAGCAAATTATAGTTTTCCTCTTTCCCATCTGCTCACTTATTTTTGCCAAAACAGTCATTCCCCTGATGCATTTCAACTTCATTTTCTATCTACTTTTAAAGATATTTAGTTTCTATTGATTCAGAGAGCCTTAGACATACTCCTCTTCTTTTAAAATTTTGTTATACTTTAAGTTCTGGGGTATATGTGCAGACGGTGCAGGTTTGTTGCATAGGTCTACACGTGCCATGGTGGTGGGTTGCTGCATCCATCGCCCCGTCATCTACATTAGGTATTTCTCCTAATGACGTGCTCTTTAGAGATTTTAGTTTTTATTTCTTACAAAAATTCTTGTGTGTACTCGACTGTTATCATCCTGCTGCTACCCACATTCCAGGGAACAGTGTTGGGCCGGTTCTATGAAACCTAAGATGGCCCCAAACTTACTGCTTAAGATGCTAGTAGATAAAAGTATTAGGAGACAACATTCTGAAAAAAACAAAGGTTTAACCCCAACTGCATGGACATTTGGTGTTCACGCCACCACTCCACCAGTCCATAGTATGCTCTACTTTAGTCTAGACAAGCTGTCAATCCCTTTTAAATGTTTTGTTTCCAAAATAATTTTATACTGAAAGATTCTCACAAATGTACCCTGCATGCCATCAAGTCACAAAAAAATGCTGGTGCCCTGGATATGGTTGTGGCTGTGAGCAATAAAATCCTCTGTCTTTGACCCCAGAAGTCTTGTATCTCCTGCCAGAATCCATGAAACTTGGCAAGCTAACATACTAGCTTGCATACAGGGTAAAATGTCATGCCCTTTACAATTCTTGACTAGAATCTCATGTAATTTCCATAATTATCTATTTATTTAGAGCTCTGTGGCCTGATGGGAGTCACTAACCACATGTAACTATTTGCCTTTATTATTTAATGTAACAGCAAATCAGTTCCTCAGTCACTCTAGTCACATTTAATGTGCCCGATAGCTACCTGTGGCAGGTAACTATCATACTGAAAAATGCAAGTATAGAACATTCCCATTATTTGTGGCAACTTTATTAGGACAATGTTTGTTTAAACATTATTTAGTAATTCCTATTGTATAACCAGTGACAAAATCAGTATGTTTATCTTTCTACTCATCCTTCAACCCCCCAATTTTAGTTTCCTTTATTTCTTAATGTTTACATTTGTAATGTTATTTATAATTTTATTACTTAGTTTGTCAGTTTTAAGCAATATTCCTGGTGCCTGGTTACATCCTGTACGTTACTTTCCACCTTACTCTCCCACATTAGATACGTCATTTTTAAACTTTCCAAAGTAAAGTTCTCTAAAAGCAGAGTCTTGAGAGAAATGTTGTCAAGTGCCCACTTCTGATTATCTAGGATTTCCTCCTGGATACTTTTTGTCGGTAATCAATAACACCTGGGGCCTTTCTGTTCATACACTTCCTCTAACAACAATGGAGGCAGAGGCCGGTGGATCACCTAAGGTCAGGAGTTTGAGACAAGCCTGGCCATCATGACAAAACCCCGTCTCTACCAAAAAAAAAAACAAAACTTAGCTGGGTGTAGTGGTGCATGCCTGTGGTCCCAACTACTCAGGAGGCTGAGGCGGGAGGATCCCTTGACCGTAGGGAGGTGGAGGTTGCAGTGAGCCGGGATTGTGCCATTGCACTTCAGCCCAGGTGACAGAGTGAGACTGTAAAAAAGGAACAATGGAGGTTCTCTTCGCTCCAACTAACTTCTTGCTTGAAGATCACTTCTGGTTTTGTAGTGGAGTACAGTTTAAATGAAAAATAATTTAGAATGTGGGCTGGCCACATGGATTTTGATGCTTCTGAAGGTAGAGGAAAAGATAATTTTAGGTTTGATCAAATGAAATTCTCATATTAACTTCTTTTGGGCAAAACTGACAACAAAAGTATTCTCTCCATTACCTAAATGGGCTCAATCACTGTAGACTCCCCCGGAGTCATAAGCCTAAATGACATTAAACTTCAATAAGAGTTCGTTAAACTTTAATAAAAGTTCAAACTATATACTACCTAAAAGAAACTATACTATTTAAACAAATAGATTAGAAGCAAAAGAATGCAAAAAATTACAACATGAAAATACTAAACATCATAAAGTTGGAGTGGCTACTTCAATATCAAATAAAATAAAGTTCAGATAAAGCAATATTACCAGGCATGAAAAGAACACTGCTTAACAATAAAGGGGGCAATTCAGAAAGAGTACACCTTAATCCTAAATATTTATGCACCAAATTACATAACTTTGAAATGCCTTAAGCAAATCTATAGTGCAAAAAGAAAAAATAACCATATCCACAATTAAACGGTAGAGATTGCAACACTCTTTCGTCAATGATTGAAAGCAAAAGTAAACAAAAATGTGTAAGGGAAGCACCCTATCATGGTGGCCTTTCTATATGTATCCCTACAGGACAAGGAACAAAGATCTGAACGGCCAACCGAGCGTCGTGGCTCACGCCTATAATCCCAGCACTTTGGAACGCCGAAGTGGGTGGATCATGATGTCAGGAGATCGAGACCATCCTGGCCAACACAGTGAAACCCTGTCTCTACTAAAAATACAAAAAATTAGCCGGCGTGGTGGGACGCACCTGTAGTCCCAGCTACTCCGGAGGCTGAAGCAGGAGAATTGCTTGAACCCAAGAAGTGGAGGTTGCGGTGAGCGGAGATCACACCATTTTACTCCAGCTTGGGTGACAGAGAGAGACTCGGTCTCAAAAAGTAAATAAATAAATTGAACTACTTGTAATCTGAGTCTTGCCATAACAGCTTGTGATTCTCCTGGAACATAAGAGAATGAAAGGCTTGGGAGAAGCTGCCTCAACACCATCTCCCATTTGCCTCCTTACCCCTCTTAGGCGGCTGTTACAAGAGAGGTGCTCATTACCAGCTGGTAGGTGGAATGACGCTCTCTGTTCAACTTCTACCTAGGGTTTAACTACAGACCGTAATACCCCTTACTGTCATCTAGAATTTGTTCCTCAGGGATATGGTCTCCTACGAGTTGTGTTGCAGTTATCTGACCCTTTTTACATTAGTGGTGCCCTTTTAGGCATGTGGAACAAGGGCTGGGAGCTGGCACCTTTGGCTACTCTTCCTTTCATTGTCTCTGTAATAAACTCTTTGAATCTATAAGTAGCTTGGTGTGTCTTTATAGACCAAATGAGTTCACTGTTGGCTTTGCCTGCCGTGTGTGCCTGACCCCACCCCACATGGGTCAGTACAGCTGCAATGTTCTGGAAGATATGGGACCCTATGGACAAGGTCGAGGGATAAGATATATTCCCTGGGATCTGGTAGCACATGTTCTCACCTGCATGGTGGAAGAAAAGGGGAGGGTGATACAAGTTCTCCAAACAAAGGATGGAGTGGAGCAGTTTAGGAGAGATAAGACTCTCCAAGGTTTAGTATTACCTGGGATTGCATGAGACAGATCAGAGGATGACATAAAAATTGCTGAACTCTGGTTGCACATGCTGTCATAAGGGTTAGGCAAATCTTATTCTGCCAGTTTAGGACCTTCCAAAAAGGGTTTGAGAAAGTCTGATGCAAAAAAACAAACAAGGAGGGGGCCAGGCGTGGTGGCTCACACCTGTAATCCCAGCACTTTGGGAGGTCGAGGCAGGTGGAACGTGAGGTCAGGAGATCTAGACCATCCTGGCTAACATGGTGAAACCCTGTCTCTACTAAACTACAAAAAAATTAGCCAGGTGTGGTGTCATATGCCTGTAATCCCAGCTACTCGGGAGGCTGAGGCAGGAGAATCACTGGAACCCGGAAATGGAGGTTGCAGTGAGCCGAGATCACGCCACTGCACTCCAGCCTGGGCAGCTCAGTGAGACTCTGCCTCAAAAAAAAAAAAAAAAAAAGTGGAGAAGGAGAGAACACTTCCTAACCCATTCTATGATGCCAGCATTACCTGGATACCAAGGCCAGAAAAAGGCAGTATAGGAAATGAAAACTACAGACAATGTCCCTTAGGAATATTGTTACAAATATCCTCAAGAAAATAGTAGCAAACTGAATTCAGCAACATATTAAAAGGATTACTGTTTCTGGAATGAAAGGCTGGTTCACAGGATATAAAAATTAATCAATGTAACACACATTCAAACAAGAAACGGGAAAAATACCCACGTGACCATCCCAATTGATTCAGAAAAAGCATTTGAAAAAGATAAACATCCTCTCATGATTGAAAACAAAAACTCAATAAACTATAAATAGCAGAAATATTTTTTCAACATAATAAACACCATATGTAAGAAAACTCCCTGCTACCATCATACTTGATGCTAATAGACTGAACTTCTTTTTCTCAAGATCTGGAACAACACAAAGATGCCCACTCCTACCACTTCAATTCAGCATAACTCTGGATGTTCTGTCCAGAGTAAATGAACAAGAAAAAACTTTTAAAAGGAACCAAAATTAGAAAGTCAGAAGTAATGTTATGTCTGGTCACTAATGTGATATTTATATAGAAAACCCTAAGGATTCCACAAAAACAAATAAGAAAAAAAGAATTAGATCTAATAAACATATTCAGCAAAGTTATAGGATAAAAAAATCAATAAGCAAATCTAGCTGTATTTCTATACACTAACAATGAACAACCTGCAAAGGTAATAAGAAAAACAATTCCACTTACGATAGCAGTCACAGAAAATACCTAGGAATAAACTTGATCACAGAAGTGAAAGATTTGTACACTGAAAACTACAAAATATTGCTGAAAGTAATTAAAGGACACATTAAGTAGATGGAAAGACATCCACGGTTAAAGACAGAAAACCCTTTCTAAAATTCATATGGAATCTCAAGGGACCCTGAATAGCCAAAGCAATCTTGATAAAGAGAAACAGTGTTGGAGTTCTCACACCTCTTGATTTCAAAACTTACTTCAAAGCTATGGTAATGAAATGTTGTGGTACTGGCCTACGGGCAGACATAAAGATGAGTGCAACAGAATACAGCACTCAGAAATAAACCCTCACATATATGATCAAATGAGTTTCAATAAGGGTGCTGAGACTATTCAGTGAGGCAAGGACAGTCTTTTCAACAAATGGTGTGGAAAATCTGGATATTCACATGCACATGAATGAATTAGACCTTTACCTTACACACATACAAAAATCAAGTCAAAATGAATTAAAGATACAAATTTAGGAGCTAAAACTATACAGTTCTTAGAAGCAGACTAGGGGGAAATCTTCATGCATTAGATTTGTCAGTGTTCTCAGATAGGACACCAAAAACACAGGCAACAAAAGTAAAAATGTAAAGACATTGGACTCATCAAAATTAAAAAATTTTGTGCATCAAAGGATACTACTATCGAGAGACTAAAAACACAACCCACAGAAAGGAATAAATATTTACAAAGCATATATCTGATAGGATTTTAATATCCAGAATAGTTAAGCAACTTCTACAATTCAAAACAACAATAAAACTAACTGAATGTTTTTATTGGCAAAATACTTGAGAAAACATTTCTCCAAAGATATATAAATAGCCCATAAGCACATGAAAAGATGCTCAACATATCTGGTCAATAGGGAAATGCAAAGCCAAACCACAATTAGAAACCGATTCGTACCCATTTAGGATGGCTATTACTGGAAAAAAAAAATTGGAAAATAGCATGTATTGGTGAGAGGTGGGAACACTTGTGCAATTGTTGAGGGGAATGTAAACGATGCATCCTCTGTGAAAAACAGTTTGGTAGTTCCTCAAAAAATTAGAATTACCATATGATTCAATAATTCCACTTTTTTTTTCTTTTGTTTTATTGAGACGGAGTCTCTGTCACCCAGGCTGAAGTGCACTGACATTATCTCGGCTCACTGCAACCTCCGCCTCCTGGGTTCAAGCAATTCTCCTTCCTCAGCCTCCCAATAGCTGGGACTACAGGCACACGCCACCATGCCTAATTTTTTGTATTTTTAGTAGAGACGGGTTTTCACCGTGGTTGGCAGGATGGCCTCAATCTCCTGACCTCGTGATCCACCCGCCTCAGCCTCCCAAAGTGCTGGGATTACAGGCGTGAGCAACGGCGCCTGGTCCAGTAATTCCACTTCTAGATACAGACCCAAAAGAAAGACCCAACCAGATACTTGCATACCATTGTGCACCAGAACATTAATCACAATAAACAAAAGGTGGAATCAACCCAAGTGTGTGGATAGATGAACAGATAAACAAAATGCAGCATGTACATACTGTGGAATATTATTCAGCCTTAAAAAGAGAATGAAATACCTGGTACTTGCTACAACATCAATGACCCTTGAAACATTATGCTAAGTGAAATGAGCCAGACTCAAAGTGACAGATATTTTATGATTCCACTTATATGAAGCTCCTAGAATAGATAAATTCACAGAAGCAGAAAGTAGAACGCAGATTGCCATGGCGTATGGGTCTGCACCCACCCACCACCAGACATCTCTACATATTTTCACTTGAGTAATACCAGTGACAAGAAGAGGAATGTAAAGAGTCTTTTATCCTGCCTCTGAAGCCCTCTAAGAGGGCCCTTTTGATTATATTAACATGAAAAGTCTAAACTTCCAGGGCAGGGGGCATGGAGACTTCAATGACTACACAGCTTCTGTTTGGAATTATCCACAATTTCTGGTAATAGATAGTAGTGATGCTTGTGTAACATTGTGCACATGCTTAAAGTCACTTAAATATACACTTTAAAATGGTTTAAATGGCAAATTTTATGTCATGCATATTTCACTACAGTAAAAATAAATAAATCCATAAATAAATGAACTTTGGGGGAAAAAAAAAAACCTGGGCTGCATTCTGTCTTTTCCATGGGATCTATGCAGACTGCCTGAATTTTCATGCTTTCTTTTGGGAGGGGGGCAGGGGGCGGAGTCTTGCTTTGTCACCCAGGCTGGAGTGCAGTGGCATGATCTTGGCTCAGTGCAACCTCTGCTTCCAGGGTTCAAGGAATCTCCTGCCTCAGCTTCCAGAGTAGTTTGCATTACAGGTGCCTGCCACCACGCCTAGCTCACTTTTGTATTTTTAGTAGAGATGGAGGTTTCACCATGTTTGCCAGGCTGGTCTCGAACTCTTGACCTCAAGTGGTCCACTCACCTCAGCCTCCCGAAGTGCTGGGATTGCAGGTGTGCGCCACTGCACTCTGCCTGATTTTTCATGCTTTCCTTTGCCCTTCTTCAAGTTATTTTCCTCCCAGAGATTACAAGATAGAGTTCATTTAAATTCTGAAGACATCTTTAACAGATGAGCAAAGTTTCCCTTCATGTAGGTAGCACTTTGATCTTCAAGGTACTCATGGTTAAAAGAACATCTACATTTCACAACTAAAATAAGATGAAAATTACTGATTATTTATGTAAGCTTAGCACCAAAAATAGGCCTCTGATGTTACAGACTTCACAATATGATTTATTCATTAATCTGAATATATGTGTGCATGTGTCTGTGTGTACATCTCAACTTATTGTAGCTTTTTAAAAAAATTCAAAATCCCCTTTACTGTGAAAACAAGGTTATGCTTTGGTTTTCATAAAAGCCCTTTATGGTCTAAGCATAATATTGCAATATTTGTAATTTAAAATATTGTCTTAAAAAGTGCATTTGGTGAGACCTAGAAAATGGTCACTTAAAACCGAAAGTAAATACAATGCTGTGTTGACAGATAGGAGCTGCTTCCTCTTTCCATCTGCCTCCCACCACGCCCCTTCTCCCACCAATGCCTTAGCTTCTAGTTGAAAAGAGAAAATGTTCTAGCAGCTACTGAGTAGCTCCTGAAGCGCCTGTGTAAAGTTCTTGGTCTGTGTTTCTGTTAAAAAAATGTCTAACAGAGGTTTTGGCAAAATGTATCCTAAGGGAATAAGAGAGTAAATTATTTTGTGAATGACGCTCTGGGCTGACTCATTGTGTATATTGTAAAAATGTGTAACTGGGATTAATATGTTGCCTATTTGAACCGTAAGTGCTTACAGAGTATTTTTTAAAATCCCTCTAACATTCAAATGTTTTACCGTATAAGTGATGTCTCGTTAGTTGGCAAGTTAAAAATCTTTTTCAGGTTCCTTGGCTGCACATCAGCAGGAATAACTGATAAGCCCCCAAATATTTGAGAACCCTCCTCCTTTTAAGGGTGATGAAAACAAAGAAAGGGGGAACAAACCGTACCCCCTCTCTGGGATCAGGAATTCCTTAAAGTTAACCAACGAGCACTTTTTAAACTTATTCTGACTGCAGACTTCTTAGATATCCAAAGTTTGGGATCAGGAATTCCTTAAAGTTGACCAACGAGCACTTTTTAAACTTATTCTGGCTGCAGGCTACTTAGATGTCAAAAGTTTCCTTGATGTTACATACAACACTCTTGCCACCATGATCAAGGGGAAAACTCCTAAGGAGACTGACAAGTCCTTCAATATCAAAATGACTTTATGGAAGAGAAGGAAGCCCAGGTGCACTGAGAGAACAGCAGTGTGATGAGAAGCAAAATGTGTCTGACACTATAACACTACAAAGAGAGCTGCAAACACTAGTTGTACTGCTCTGTTTATAGTTGCTAATGTTAGACAGACAAAAGCAGCAGCAAATCAACTCTATTAGCAGAATATTGTCCTCAGTGCACGAGTAGTCTGAGTAGTTTCCAAGCGTATGGCTAAGTTTCTTCCAGTATGATTGAAAGTTTCTTTTTCTTTTTTTTGCTCTTAATAAGACTAAATTGTCAGTTCTCTATTTTAAAAAAAGAAATAAAAGAAAAAATTAAAACACTCCCAGTTTGTAGATGACATGATTTTCTGAGTAGAACTCGTTAAGTAAGTTCAGCAAGTTTTTAGGATATAAGATCAACACACAAAAACACACTAACAACAGACATGTGGAGATGGACTTTAAAACACAATATGATTTAAAACTCTCTCAAAGAAAAGGAAATATTTAGGTACAAAATTATGTACAAATTTAACAAAATACATGAAAGATCTGTATCCTAAAATGTAGGAAACACTGATGAAAGGAATCAAAGAAGACCTAAAGAAATGGATACAGATCATGTAAATGAATTGGAAATTTCAACATATTTAAAGATGTCAATTCCTCAAAAGTTGATCTATAGATTAAGTGCAATATGTATCACAGTCCCAACAAAGTGTTTTGAATACATAAACAAGTTTATTGTAAAATATATGTGGAAAGGCACAGAGACAAAAATTGTCTTCAAAAATAATGAAAACAATTTTCAGGAAGAGGAAGGTGAGAGGAATCCCTGTGGCTAGCGTTACTGTATGTCTACAGGAAACAACGTAATGTGTTGCTGGCAGAGGCAGAGACACGTAGACCAAAGGAAAGGAGTAGAAAATCCAAAAATAGACCCACACAATTATACCCAATGAATCTATAAAAACAATTAAATGGAGGAAGGATAACCTTTCAATAAATTGTGTTGGGACAATTATTATGCATCCATGGATAAAACAATGAACTTTACATTCAACCTCAGTCCTTACCAAAAATGAACAATTCTCCCAGGCTGGAGGGCAGTGGTGCCATCTTGGCTCAGTGCAACCTCCGCCTCCCAGGTTCAAGCAATTCTCCTGCCTCAGCCTCCCAAGTAGCTGGGATTACAGGCACCCGCCACCAAGCTGAGCTATTTTTAGTAGAGACGGGGTTTCACCATGTTGGCCAGGCTGATGTGTAATTCCTGACCTCAGGTGATCTACCCTCCTCGGCCTCCCAAAGTGCTGGGATTACAGGCATGAGCTACTGCACCCGGCCTAAAACTATAAATATTTTGGAAAAACAAACATAGGAGAAAGTCTTCAGTACTTAAGACTAGCTGGTGTTTATAAAATAGATGGTGCTTTCATAAAATTATATGGTGTTTTTTAATAAAATAAACACAGATCTATCATATAGCCCACCAATAAAAGTTTTAGGCATTACAGTATTGCAGAGAAATGAAAATTTATGTTCACATGAAAACGGGTACAGTTGTTCATAGTGGCTTTATTTGTATTAACCAAAAGCTGGAGATAACCCAAATGTTTTCCCACAGTGAATGGTTAAACAAACTGTGATAAGTTCATAGAATTATCTTTCCTTTGAGATAGCGATCCTGAAACTATAAACATATTTCTGAAAACCTAAGCAATAAATTTATCGCTTTTTTGTTGTTTGCATTGCCTATTTAAGGAAATAAAATGAAAGATAATGTTTGCCCTCCTTTGCCTATGGTCATGTGATAAGCCCTTAGTAGAAGTCAGCTTTTAGTATGCGGGGCTATCCATCTCCAGATACCCTGTGAGTAAACGAGTGAGCTATGTATCTGGAATGCTATGGATGTGGGTTTTGGACTGAGTGGAATGTTGATCTGGTTTAAAATGGATCTTTAGAATTAACTTTACTTTTAAGCTTCTGTGATTCAGAATGCCTGAAAAAGCTAATGTGTGTTTCTGTATTTGTCTGTGTTTCCACAGATACGAATAATGTGAAATATTTTCTAGAGCTTTTGGAAAAATTGTATGTTTCCGTAGTCTTTATAATTCCAGTTCTCAAGTTCCAGTTCATCCAGAGTTGTATGTCATCCGTATTGGCCAAAAGTACTGTTGAATGAAAAACAGCGTGGAGGTTCCTCAAAAACTAAAAATATAACTACCATAGGGTCTAACAATCCCACAAATCCAAAATAAAGGAAAACCACGATATCAAAGAGGTATCTATACTCCCATGTTAATCACAGCACTATTCACAATAGCTGAAATATAGAATCAAGCTCATTCATCAATGGATGAATGAATAAACAAAATGTGATAGATAGGCACAATGAAATGCTACTAGGCCATAAGGAAAATAATGGAATCCTGACATTTGCAGTAACATGAATGGAACTGGAGGACGTTATTTCAAGTGAAATAAACCAGGCACAGAAAGAAAGATATCACACAATCTCATTTATATGTGAGAGCTAAAAAGTTGATCTCATGGAGACAGAGAATCCAATCATGGTTGCCAAAGGCTGGGAGGGGGAGGAGGGAGATGAAGAGATACTGGTTAAGAGGTACAAAAATATGGTTTGAGAAGTAAGTTCTAGTGTTTCATAACACAGTAAAGTGACTATAGTAAACAATAATTTATTTTATATTTCAGAATAGCTAGAAGAGAAGATCAGGAATTTTCTCAACACAAAGAAATAATAGATATTTGAGACGATGGATACCCCAACTGCCCTGATTTGATCATTACACATTGTATGCATGTATGAAAGTGTCACATGCATCTCATAAATATGTATGTGCTATTGTGTATCAATTAAAAATAATTTTTATAAAGAAAAAAATTGTCCTATTGAGTTGAATAAGATTGACTTCTAAGAAAAATATTATTACCTGAACTGAGGTTCACTGTCCTATTTAAAACTGATCATAATAATCATAATCATTTAGGTGTTAATACCAAGGCTTCCAAAGACTAATCAGAGAAAATACAGCCCATCAGACAGAACCTAAGAATTAGCTATGTGTCGTATGCTCTAAATTATGACTATGGCAATTATCACAGTTATGACTTTCATCAATTTTTCTTTAGGATTACTTGCTATAAGGCTTATGGAAAAAAATTATATTATTTTTAGGAGCAATCCAACATTTTATTAATAATATTTTTATTTATCATTCAGAGGGGTACATTTAAATTTATCTTGACCTTTAAAGTAAAAATTAAATGTCTTCCTAGTTTATAAAAGAAAATGCTGAAATACATGTATAGTGGAAACCACATTGTTAAGCAAAGAAAAGTCCTATATTGATCCAAAAAGTCCTATATTGACGTTCCCATAGATGGAACGTCATTCCAATGTGAGCAGACTGTGCTTCCTGTCCATCAAATGTAGTACAGTACAGGGTGCTACCAGTTGCCAGCAGATGTGCTGGGAGGAAAGATTATAATATTCATAGAAGATTGTTTTTAGAAACTCAAACTTTTAAAATTTGATTGGAATATTTGTGAGACAACAAGTTTACAATTATACATTTATGATTATATTTCAAATTCAAGCATCAGTAGTGGTTTCCTTACCTTCTACCAAGGAGTAACACCTATTTGTGTTACTGGATTCATTGTAAACATACCCATCTGAAGTGGTTTGCAGAGTTTGAATCAGCAGTTATGAGAATAAGCAAAATTGGGTCTCTAGATTTTCTTGTTTCCAGTTTTAGTGTTTAGTAGAGCTTCTTGTTGGAGAACAAACTCAAAGTCAGGAGATACAGGTGTCTGGCGGATCTGCCAGTAATCCGTTACCTGGCATTGGCAATTCATGTGTTTTCTGTAACTCAGAATTTCTTATCTATGCAAAGTCTAACAACAACAACAAAATTACTGACATTAATCCAGTGACCTGAGTGGGCATGAACACTGTGCCAAACACTTTATATCTTTAAAATTATTTAACTATTAAAACAACCCTAGCAGACAGGTACCATGGTTATTCCTCTTATACACATAAGGACACGGAGTCCCTGGGATCTTGAGTAACTAGTAAGAGATTATAGGGCAAGATTTAGAGGCTGTTAATATTTACTGAGTGCCTACAGTGTGTTGGGCCCTGTGTAGGAGTTTCATATATATTTCTTTATAACACTATGACTAACTCTTACTATACAAATTTTACAAGTTAGGAAACTAAGTATTAGTATTACTTACTCAAAAAAAAAAAAAAAAAAAAAAAAACAGCGGGTGAGTGGGGGAAATTGGAATTCATATCCAGATGTCTCTGAATACAGAAACCATATTCTCTACCCCACACTTTTTTACCCGTTCAAAACTTCATCTGTGTGAATGGCCAGGTGTAACGGACTATGCAGCTGCCTGAAGCGCTCTGGTCTTGTGTTCAGTGCACAGGATGGGCACATTCGTTCAAAATCTTCCTGTCCATTCCATGGCTGTGTCTCATCTCTGGCTGGCAGAAATCCATTTTTAGTGGCTGGTAAGCCACTAAATTTACTCTTTGTCCCCAAAATGACCATCATTACATATTTAAATACATTTTATTTCTAGATGCCTGATTCATTTCAAGTCTATATAAATTATTAGTTTCTTATGAACGATTAAATGAAGAGTTTGCATGTGTCAGCAACTTTTCTGTTAGTGAAACTGTGAGATCCTATCGCTCAGTATGACATCGCTGAAAATCAAGGGATTCACAATCTTTGCTGACTTGGGTTCCAAGTCTGGGTCAACTATTTGCTGTATGACATTGGCAATATAACTTAACCTCTAAGAGATTCCATCTGTTTTTCTATTAAAAGAGTGAAATGATATTTGTCTGAAAGGATCTAGTATATTAATTTAGATGTACACCCATTAACAAACACATTTCTTTATGTAAATTGGTAATCTATATTTGCTTCTATTTATTCATTACTTTAAATAACTACAAAGAAAATATTCGGACCCAGTGACGTATAACAGGCACTCAAAAAACATCTGGTGAAAAAAAATGAATATCATCACTTCTGTCAAATTATTTCTAAAAAAAAAATGTAACTTATTTAGAAAATCTCAAACCTACATTAAGGACCTTGTATTTTAGCGTTTTCAGCACTTTTACTGAGAATGAATAGGGACTATTCCTGATTGGGAAAGGCAGAACATAGATAAGGAGACCCACAAAATTAGAGTCAGATCTGGGTCACAAACAATTACTGTGTAATTGGTGAGTTGTTTGAATGCTCCATTTCTGTTCTCTATCTATAAATAGAAATAATAAAAACATGTATCCTTAAATTCAGTTTCAATTTTTCATCTATAAAATCAAGTGCTAAATATATACAGTGAGCAATTATAATGCTGTAGAGAGATGTTTCAGTAATTTCTATTCCTCTTCAAACTTTGCACCATTTTGCAAACATCCTCGTGTTAAAGGTTGCAGTTTCTTCCAATTTCTTACCATCATGGTGTGCTCATAAATGCTTGGAATCCCATTTGAATAGGATTCAGGACAGTGTCAGTTGTTAATCTCACCATTTGTTTTTAAGAGTCTATCCTGTTTAATGCCATAAGATACATTTCTAAGTGTTCTGAACTACATCATTTAAATCTTCTCATATCCTGTTTTTAAAAAAGTAGTAATCTTGGATGAAGCCACTTGGTCAATATTTTTTAAGGCCCTTAATTTTCTGAACCCCAGGAGACTTTCCTATCTGTTGGACCACTTGAATTTCATTTTTATGTTTTGTAGGTGTTTTTGGTAACTCCCTTTCTATTGCATTCTGTGATTTTTAATGTATCCATTTAGGGAATTGTTCTCAAAGAATTTGAGTTGAAAGTGAATACTATATATTCATAAAATGTATGTTATTTATAACTTAGCATTAATCAAATCAAATACGTACAATTCAAGTAGCTGGCACAGAATCACTTATTTGCTTAAATAGGATACATTACTGCCGGGTGTGGTGGCTCACGCCTGTAATCCCAGCACTTTGGGAGGCCGAGGTGGGCGGATCACGAGGTCAAGAAATCGAGACCATCCTGGCCAACATGGTGAAACCCCATCTCTACTAAAAATACAAAAAAATTAGCCGGGCGTGGTGGCGTGCGCCTGTAGTCCCTGCTACTCGGGAGGCTGAGGCAGGAGAATTGCTTGAACCCGGGGCGGCAGAGGTTGCAGTGAGCCGAGGTCGCCACTGCACTTCAGCCTGGCACCTGGCGACGGAGTGAGACTCTGTCTCCAAAAATATATATATATATGATACATTACAAGTATATCATGTTTTAAATCTCTAACAAACATGACTTCACAATATTTAACTACAAGTTTATATAATACAAATGCGTATGTGATGGCTAGAAAACAAAAATTTTCATTCTTACAGTTTTTAAGATGTTGTTTTGTCTTCTCCTTTTAACTGAGACTTGAAACAGTTCCACCTGAATGCTCTGTATATTCAGGGGAATTTCCGAGTTACAGTGATACTGCACTATGCGGAGGTGCCCCGTCAATTAAATGCAGGATCATGACAACGAGCAAGTGAGGAGGATCTGATGCCACTCCTTTACAAGATCTCCTTGATATGGTTTGGCTACGTCCCCCACTCAAATCTCATCTTGAATTGTAGCTCTCATAATTCCCACATATTGTGGAGGGAATCAGTGGGAAATAATTGAATCACAGAGGCGGTTTCCCCCATATGGTTCTTGTGTTCGTGAATAAGTCTCACGAGATCTGATGGTTTTATAAGGGAAAACCCTTTTCACTTGGTTCTCATTCTCTCTTTGCCTGCCGCCATGTAAGACATCCCTTGCTCTTCTACCATGATTCTGAGGCCTCCTCAGCCATGTGGTTCTGTTGGTCAATTAAACCTCTTTCCTTTATAAATTACCCAGTCTCCGGTATGTCTTTATCAGCAGTGTGAAAACAGACTAACACACTCCTCCATGGGAAGAAAGTTTGAGGGGCTGTGGAGAACAGAGCATGAGAGGAGGATGCCCAGGAAGGAGGGACTAGTGCCTGCATCTGGAGGCAAATCTCATAGGCATTTGTCACAGTCAGATATTAAATTACATTGTATTATTTTAAATGTAAGCAGTTGATAATTACGCCAACTAGAAGTTAATGCTGCTTTTAGAAGTAGGCAATAAATGATTAACTCTGAAGTAATGTACTATTCAGAAGCAGAACGGATGTACGTAAACCTAAACACTAAGAGCTAGGTCTGCAATACTGAAAGAACTCTACTTTGGCACTCCCTGAGAGAGGGAGCGCTATTAATGATGTGGAAGCGTTTTTGCTAAAACAGAAGGATTAACATTCCTGCCATCATCCAAATTGTTCTCCTTAAGATATTTTACATTTATATTATAAAATATGTCCTGTATCTTATTTTATTATTTTATTTCATTCATTAAAATTATGCAAGTGGCAGGCTAGGAAGCTCCAGGGCTGTATTTTCACATTAAAGTGTCAAATAAAAATATACATAGACCAAAGTAGTTTTGTAAGAACTCTTAAAATTGACCAAGAAGCTGCAGCAACAAAGAAAATGCCTAATTCAAGAAAAAGCTACACTAGAAGCAGCACAAAGTTTCATGGCATTTTTCTTGCCCTTAACCCGCCTCCTCTTCAACACAGTGTGGTGTAATCAGGAGGAATTTGCCCAATCCAAGTTCCTGCCTCAAGCTGGAAGAGGAAGAGAGGAGCTTATCTGGAGTTTGACTAGAAGACTATTTCTATCTTGCCTGATTGAAAAAGCTGATGGGAATGGTGGCATAGTTTGAACAGCATGTTCAAAGTCATTTAAAGCAGGCACCATGGTGACTAAGAGCCACAGAAGATCAGAAGACCCACTGGTGGCACAGATTAGAGACAAAGAAATACAATAAAAATTCTAAGGCCTCTAAGAAGCAGCAGCAATATGCCTCTCAGGGAAATTAAGACATTTAAAGCAGCCTTGTATATGAGGAACTGGAACGAAAGCATACACACAAGCCAAGGAAAGATACATCTCCAGTAAAGGTATGAAAGGAGCCTGTACCTTTATGCCAGGATAATTAGTAAAGGTCTTCCTCTGCACAGAGCCAGTCCACAAAAACCTAGGAGACGAGACTACTTTTCTCAGACGCTCAAATTTCAACAAAAGATCACAAGGCATACAAAGAAACAGGAAAACATAGCCCCCTCAAAGGAACAACATAAATCTCCAGAAACTGATCCTAAAGAACAGCAGACCTTGGGCTTATCTGAGAAAGATGTTCAAATAACAGTCTAAAGTATGCTCAAAGAGCTCAAGGAGAACTTGAACAGACATATAAGCAAACTCAGGAAGGTATTTTATGAACAACATGAGAATATCAACAAAGAGATCATTTTAAAATCACAACAAACAAACATTCTGAACCTGAGAAACAGAACAACTTAGTTGAAAACTTGGCTAAATGGAGATTGATCAGCCAGAAGAATTAGTAAACTTGAATATATGTCATTTGCAATTGTTGAAACTGAGGCGCAAAAAAGAAAAAAGAATGCGTAAAAGTGAACAGAGCCTAAGGGGCGTATGGGACATTGTCGAGTGAACCACATGCAGTATGGAAGTACCATAAGAAGAAGAGAGACATAAAGAGACAGGGAGCTTATCTGAAGAAACAATGAATGAAAACTTCCCAAATATGAGGAAAGAAATAAATATACAGGCCAGACACGGTGGCTCATGCCTATAATCCCAGCACTTTGGGAGGCCGAGGCGGGTGGATCACCTGAGGTCAAGAGTTCGAGAACAGCCTGGCCAACATGGTAAAACCCCGTCTCTACTAAAAATACAAGAAAAAATTAGCCAAGCATGGTGGTGTGTGCCTGTAGTCCCAGCTACTCAGGAGGCTGAAGCACGATCTCGGCTCACTGCAACCCCTGCCTCCTGGATTCAAGAATCGCTTGAACACAGGAGGTGGAGGTTGCAGTGAGCTGAGATCGTGCCACTGCACTCCAGCCTGAGTGACGGAGCAAGACTCCGTTTCACAAGAAAAAAAAAAAAACGAAAGAAAGAAATGAATATACGAGTACAAGAAGCTTAGTGAATTTTAAATAGGATGAATCCACAAAGATCCACACTAAGACATGTTATAATCAAATTGTCAAAAGTCAAAGAGAATCTCGAAAGCAGCAAGAGAAAACTGACTCAATACGTACAAGAAAATCTATAATATTAACAGTGGGTTTCTCATTAGAAAATTTTAGGCCAAAAGGCAGTGGGATGATATATTTAATTGATTTTTTAAAATCCTGTCAACTGAAAATGCTGATATTCAGCAAAGCTATTCTTCAAAAAATGAAGAGAAGTAAGACATTTCTAGATAAAAAGTGAGGAGTTTGTTACTGTTGGGAAAGGCAGTCTTCTGCATGCAATCTTTTGACCCTCACTTGGCCATGTGACAATGAACCTAGGGACTGGACCACTTATTTACCAAAAGAATAAAGAGACTTCATAACCTGTACTGGGATTATCCCCTGTGTGGGAATATCTTCGCCTGTTTCAGACTCAATTGTGTATTCCTTTGTTCAGCTTAAAATTGTACATACTACAGCACCTAGCCAAACCTGATACTATATTTGTCCCTTGCAGGGAGGGGAAGGGTCCTTCGGTAGTGCAAGAGAGGTGTGTACAGATAAGTTGTCCTGCGTCAGCTGCTGGGCAGGACCTGCTGGCCATGGGAGACCCATGCCCGCTGCTGGAGCTGATCATGCTCAGCCTCTACTCTACGTGAGTAAAGCATTAATCTGTTCAGTGATTTGCTGTGCTATGTTTCCAATACCAAGATGCAGTAGGAAGAAGTGTCAGGGTTTTCACTCCTGGTGGTAGATAATTGATATCATTTGCCTGACAGTAGCCACTAACCTTCCTGAGTAGAAATGTTAAAATAAGTCCTTCAACTTGAAACAAAGGACACTAGGCAGTAACTTTCAACTATATAAAAATATAAATTAATATATCAACAAATATTTAAAAATTGTGTTATAATTTTCATTTGTAATGCCACTTTTAATTAATCAGGATTTAAAATTTTAAAAGCATAACTATAAATCTATATCAATGGTTACACAATATAGGAAGATATAATTTGTGACGTAACATAAAGTGGGAGTGTAAAGAGAGTTATAAAGAAGCAGAGTTTTTGGATGCGATCGAAGTTAAGTTGCTATCAGTTTAAAATTGATTGTTTTAAGTTAACTGTTTTATGTAATCCCCGTTGTAACACAAAAGATACATTTCGAGAATGTACACAAAGAGAAATAAGAAGAAAATCAAAGAAATGTCACTAAAAACTAAACTGAACACAAAGGAAGGTAGTAAGGGCAGAAATAAAGGGAAAAAAACCACTATACGACGTAGAAAAAAATAGCAAAATGGCAATAGTAAATCTCTAATTATAAGATGTATTTTGGCAGATTGGATTTAAAAAACAAGTTACAATTATATACTATCTACACAAGACTTGTTATAAATCTGAGGACATGCATTGGGGGAGGAAAAGAATGGGAAAAAGATAATTCATGAAAATACTAAAAACAGAGCAGCGAGTGGCTATAATGATATTGGATAAAAGAGATGTTAAGTTGAAAGCTGTCACAAGAAAGAAAGAAAGTAGGACACTATATAATGACAAAAGGGTCTGTGCACCAAGAAGATATAACATCATATAGATATATAAATTTAGAAGATATTACATATATATATAGAGAGAGAGAGCATCAGAGCTCGTAAATATGTGAAATCAACATTGACATAATTGAAAGGAAGAAAATACTGATCTACAATAATTATAGGGACTTTAATATCACAATTTCAATAATTGACTAAACATCCAGAGAAAAGATCAGTAAAGAAATAGAGGATTTGAACAACATTATAGACCAAGTGAAACTAACAGACATATACGAAACACTTTACCCAACAATAATAGAATACACAGTTTTTCTCAAGTATACATGGAACATAATTCAGGACAGACCATATGCTAAGCCCCCAAAAAAGTCTTAATACAGTTAAAAGATTAAAATCATCAAGGTACCTTTTTTATTATGATGGAATGAAACTAATAGCAGGAGGAAAACTGGAAAGTCTACAAATATGTGGAAATTAAACAACAAATCCTTAATAAGTAACTGATGGGTCAAAGAAAAAACATAAGGAAAATTAGAAAATATATTGAGAGAAATGAAAATGTAAACACAATGTATTCAAACTTGTGGGGTGCTGAAAAGTAATACAAGAAGGAATTTTATAACTGTAGATGTTTATACTATAAAAGAACTAAATCAACAACCTACTTTCTTCATTCCTTAAGGAACTAGAAAAATAAGCTAAAATGAGAAATGAAAGAGGGGACATTACAATTGATTTTACCAAAATAAAAAGGATTATGAGAAATTAATAGGAACAGTTATACACCAATACATTGTTTAACGTGTATGAAATGGATAAATTCCTAGAAATACAGTCTACCAAGGCAAAATCAAGACGAAATAGAAAACTTTAATAGATCTGTAAGAAGAGATCAAAGCAGTTATCAAAAATCTCTCAACAAAGAAAACCTAGGACCAGACGACTTAACTAACGAAGTCTATCAAACATTAACGACGTAACGCCAATCCTTCTCAAACTCTCCCAGAATATTGACGAATAGAGAACACTTTCAAACTCATTCTGTGAGGCCAGTGATACTCTAATACTAACCCCACACAAAGAAACTACAAGAAAATAAACAAGAGACTGTTATTCATGATGAACATTGATGCAAAAATCCTCAACAAAATGCTGGCAAACAGAATTCAACAGCTAATTAAAAGGGTTATAGACAGTGTTTAAGTGAGATTGATTCCTGGAATGCAAGGATGTTACACCAAAGAAATATCAGTCAATATAACACACCAAATTAACAGAAATAATGAACAAATTCGCATGATTATTTCAGTGGATGCAGAACAAGCACTTGACTAACAACTTTGTCAAAATTCAAAATTTACCGTAAAAACGCTGAACAAACTAGGAATAGAAACTACCTCAACCTAATAAAGGGAATAAATAAAACTTCCCAGCCTGAAAGGGTTTTCTTTAAGATCAAGAACAAGGCAAGGATGCCCAGTTTTGCCAGTCTGTTCAACACAGCACTTAAAGTCCTAACCAGAGCAATTGGGCAAGAAGAGGAAATTCAAAAAGATATCCAAAATGGAAAGGGGAAAATTAAATCATCTCTCCTCTCAGATTACATGATTGTATATGTAGAGAACCCTAAAAATATCACAAAAACCTATTAAAACCAGTACATAAATTTAGCAAAGTTACAGGATACAAAATCAACATGTAAAAATCAGTTGTGTTTGTACACACTAACAATGAACAGTGGGAAAGGAAATCAAAATAATTCCACTTACGACAGCATAAAATAATAAAATGCTTAAGATTGAACATAACAAAGGGGGCAAAAGACTTATATACTGAAAACTACAAATTGTTTTGACCATTTCAACAATAATGAATATTATTGCCTATTGATATGCCTGATTTATGTTGCCCGATTATTCCATAATGGTTTATAGGCTACAAAGAATAGCCATACCATGCTTCATTTCATTAGTTGGCTAAAAGTACAATAAAGACAGTTTATTATAGCATCTGGTGCTTCTTATCTTCTCTGTATATATTTTATGATGAGGATCAGCTAAGATTATTTTTTTCCATCCTTTAGTTCTCCTGAAATATGTCTCCCATCCTGACCATCATGCACCATTCTTTTGTAAAGTTAGGATAAAATATTCTCTTGTGATTTGCATATCCTACGGAAATTTATTCTTAAGATACACAGTAGTCTGGTACAACAAATAAAATTTTATTTACCAGGAAAAAAGTACAATTTACCCAGAATTCGACTACTCCTTACCAAGGCTCATCTATTCTTACACTGTTGTAAGACATACTTTCAAACTTTTCTCAATATCAAAGAAATTGTCTCACCAACAGCTAAGATTATATCGTACTGATCTGTAATATTTATTATTTCTAGCTGGAAGATATTATCTGAGAGTTTTACGTATGTTTGATCTTAAAGAATCACACAGAAAAGGCTTCTCTTATACTGTCAAATTTTGAAGCAGGAAAAAGACTTTCGAGGTTGCTTAAAAAAAACCTGTAACATATCTGAAATGCTTTGTATCCTGATAATCTCAGAATTCACGTAAGATGTTGATTTGATGTTTACAAAGGGAGTAATATTTTAGTTACTTACACACTAACATGAGTATAATTTAAATTACTCTGGCTTAAGGATAGTACAAGACTGTGTGACTGCAAACACTTCACCTGAGCCAAGTTTGAATTATTTAATGTGTTATTTCACTTATTTATTTTCCACAAAGGAATGGTCCTTCCACCTCAGGCTAAAAAAAAAAAAAAAAAAAAAAAAAAAGTCTAGAATATGAAGGAGAACCATGGGAAGAGAAAGGAAGCAAAGACCTACAAAGACAGATCTCACAAAATGGAAATGAAATTTATTGGAATTAAGAAGAAACACTTTCCTTTTAGTAATATCCTAGAACAGCCAACATAAAACAAGAACGTATTGTTGCATCCAAAGTCAATGGACTGTGTAATGCCCAGGACAATCCACAACTCATCACATCCCACAGCCGTGTCAACAGGTACCAACAGGCTCAGTGATGTGTGCCCCCAATGCTATGTCTGCTAGAGGACATAGCTTAAAGAAAGTGAAATACAATAATCTATGATAAAGTGGAAAAAACAAGGAAATGGAAAAAAACAAGGATATTCTTTGCTGATTCGCATACTTCATGAGAAATCTTATCAAGGATCTTATAAAAGTGATAAAATCATATATGAGAAAGACAGCTGCAGAGGTCAAATGGCAATTTCCCATTTTGTTTAATTTGTTGAAAGATTTTGGTAAACAATCTGTGTACTCAAACAAGAGTAGTTCAAAATGTTGCCACCACATTTTAAAAACAAATTATTTTCAAGGATAAGCCATCTTTTCTTCTAATGAAATTAAACAACAGTTGTTAATAGTTTGACATTTCTATATAGCCTTATCTTTGTTGATCCTAAAGTGAATCCTGACAACATAAATCAAAATACCAGCATTTCACGAACGTGACACAGCAGAATTCTATTGCTTTACGGGGAGTGGACTTCCATAATTAATATGGGCTGAAAAAACAAATTTCAAGTGAGTGTGAAAGGGGGGCAACTAACATGTGCAATGATCTTTAATCTCATTGTGGGTCCTTTAAAATCCACCTACATGCATGAGGGAAGTGTTTGTCTCCATATTTTTGTTCCTCTAAATGGGTTTGAATCCCATTAGGGTGAGGCACCTGGGGAAGCAGCTTTCTTGGGGAGTAGTGATTCCTAACACGTGTCTTATAATTTAATACTTCATAATTTAGAAGGTTTTTCCTATACATTCTCTAATTTGAGTTTCACAGAGATCCTGGGGAAGAACTCTGGACAGAGAGAAACCCAAAAGAGAAACAACAGCTCAGGAATGTCACATCATTGGTCCAGGAACTGTTTTCTTATTCCATCTGAACCAGATTTCACTGAGAATATTCTTTTCCTTAGAAGAAATTCTAAAGACCTCAAATACATTTGTGTCATATTTTTAATTTCTGAAAGTTATACTTTGAAAATAAGTATTCTAGTAATAAAAATATGGTAACTCAGGGAATACAAAGATCGGCTTTTTGTCAGAGAAAGCTTACTTCTCTTTACTGGAAGACTGATTTTGTTTTAAACTACTGAACTATGACAGGGATGTTTTGAACTGGAGCACTGGTTATGGGCTACTTGTGTATCTGGGCGCTTTCTTAATAAATTTACAATCTAGAAAAGAAGCCAACCAGATAATACAACTCGTGAGTAGTATTTTGCGAGATTTTTAGAGAAAAATGTGCTGGCATATAAAAGGGTCACGAGGCTGTATTGATTCAAACTTGTTCAAGAAGTAAACAAAAGCCTAATGATAACAAAAATGCGCATTTGTAAGTATGCAGTTTAAAAAATAATGGTAGTTGATTTTTCTGCCACTCCCTCTCTAAGTCTCCCTTTTGTAGGTTGCTATGCTGGGCTTTATGACAGCTCTAACACCTGCTCCTCTTCAGTTCTCCTCCTTTGCCTCATTTCTGATGTAGGTATTCATAAAATCTACCCCAATCTTCTTTACTTCTCATTTCCATCCTCTACTTGGCAACTCTATCCATTTTGCCAGGTTTAAGTAGCTATCACCGGTATGTGTTCACGCTCAAATTCTCTTCTTACTTCCAGAATAGAAGCTACTGTGGATTATTTATACGTGAGTGTCTTACAGATACCTCAAGCTCAACAGGCACAAAACTCTTCGGGGCAGCAAATCTCTAAAACCCGCTCCTCTCCTACTGATAATTTACCCCTTATCACTCAGGCTTGAAACCCTGGAATTGTCTTCATTTTTCAAACATCCTCTCCTTTGATTCTCTTTCCATATGCATTTACATCTCCTCTTTCAGGTTGCCAAAGTTACCTTTATAGTATATAATGTAAATATTTTTGATATTTTACTCTTCTAAATGATTAGGTTGTTTGGTAAAGAACAAACATCCACACTCTTCAATCTGCTATCCTTAGCTTTCAACACTGGAACCAATTCTATGATTTCTTATTCATCTAACCTATACTTCCAACGCTTCCCCACAACATTCTGCTGAAATCTCTATGTCAGCCTATCACATAGGATAAAAGTCCTGTGTTCTTATTATAAAATACAGACTGTGTGGGGTTTTAAAGAAGACCATCTTTTACCTCTTGTTAAAGGGAGCACAGTCTACAAGACCACTCTCACTTCTAACACCAGTTTCAAGTTCAAGGGCTTCCTAAAAATTTTTTGAGAAAATGGCATACTGTTTTCCATAGCAGTTATCATTTTATTTACACAGGTTTTATTTGCATTCCTCTAATAATTAGCTGTATTGAGCATCTTTTTATATGCTTGTTGGCCATTTGTATATCATCTTAGGAGAAATGTCTTCTGAAGCCCCTTTTTCCATTTTTTAATGAAGTTATTTGATTTTGTTCTTGACTTCAAAATACATTATAAAACTACAGTAATCAAAACCAATATATTTCTGGTATAAAGATAGGTATATAGACCTGTGGAATAAACAAAGGGCCTGGACAGAAACAATCAAATATTTTGCCAAATGATGTCAGATAAGGATTCCAAAATGACTTGATGGGAAAAGGACAGTCTGTTTAAAAAAATGGTGTTGGAAAAACTGAATATCTGCATGCAAATTAGTAAAGGTAGGCACTTACACCATACACAAAGTTAACTCAGATTGATTAAAAGCCTAACTGTAAGATGCAAAATCTATAAAACTCCTAGAAGGAAACATGGGGGAAAAGCTTCACAATATTAGATTTAACAATTATTTCTTGGATATGCCTCTAAAATCACAAGAAACAAAAGTAAAAATAGGCAAATGAGATTATATCATATTTAAAAGCTTTTGTGTACCAATGGCACAATCAACAGAATATAAAATAACCTATGACATGGGAGAGAATAATTGCATTTTATATATTATATATATACATGGGGTTAATATTCAGACAATCTAAAGAACTATAATTAAATAAGAACAAAATCAAATAACTTCATTAAAAAATGGAGAAAGGGGCTTCAGAAAACATTTCTCCTAAGATGATATACAAATGGCCAACAAGCATATAAAAAGATGCTCAATATAGCTAATTATTAGAGGAATGCAAATAAAACCAGTGTAAATAAAATGATAACTGCTATGGAAAACAGTATGCCAGTTTCTCAAAAAATTAAAAATAGAACTACCATATGATCTAACAATTCTACTTTTTATGGTTAATTTCATATGTCAACTACACTGTGCTATGGAGTACTCAGATAACTGGTTAAACATTATTTCTAGATGTGTCCGTGAGATTGTTTCTGGGTGAAATTAACATTTGAATTAGTAAACTCAGTAAATCAGATTGCCATTTGCAATGTGTATGGGCCTCACGCAATCCATGAAGGCCAGAATAGAATAAAAAGCTGATTTAAAAAGAATTCCAGCGGGCTCAGTGACTCCCGCCTGTAATCCCAGCACTGTGGGAGGCCAAGGCGGGTGGATCAGCAGGTCAGATAATCAAGGCCATCCTGGCTAACACGGTGAAACCCCGTCTCCACTAAAAATGCAAAAAATTAGCTGGATGTGGTAGCACCCATCTGTAGTCCCATCTACTCTGGAGGCTGAAGCAAGAGAATCGCTTGAACATGGAAGGCGAAGGTTGGAGTGAGCCAAGGTCGCACCACTGCACTCTAGCATGGGTGACACAGCGAGACTCCATCTGAAAAAAAAAAATTCCTTCTTTCTTTCTGACAGTCTTTGAGCTGACCCATTGGTCTTCTCCTGCCTTTAGATTGAAACTGCCTTTAGATTGCAACTTACACCATTGGCTCTCCTGGGTCTGAAGCATTGAAACTTAGACCTCAACTATACCATCTCTCCTGGGTCTCCAGATTGTCAACTTCAGATCTTGAGTTTCTCGGCCTCCATAATCACACAAGCCAATTCCTTATATTAACTGGATAATCTAGATTAGTACAGTACATAACTAACCAAAGGTACTGAACACAGGGTCTCAAAGAGATATTTGCATGCTGCTTTTCATAGCAGTACTATTTTCAATAACCAAGAGAGTTGGAGGCAACTCAAATATCCATCAATGAAAGAACGAGATAAGCAAAATGAGGTATATTCATATAATAAAATATTATTCCACCCTAAAAATGAAGTACTTACATATGCTATAACATATATGAACTTCAAAAACATTATGCAAAGTAAAAGAAGTGAGACATAAAAGGTCACATATTGTTTGATCTCATTTATACAAAACATCCAGAAAAGGTAAGTCTATGGAAATGGAGAACAGACTAGGTTGCCAGGAGCTGGGCAAAGGAGAAATAGGGAGTAACTGCTTAATGGATATGTGGTTTCCTTTTGGGGTGATGAAAATATCTTGGAAGTAGCTGGAAAGTGATGGTTGCACAACATTTTAATGTGTTAAATGCCCCTAATTATACACTTAAAATGGTTAATGTTTAATTTTATGTTACATGAATTTTACATCAATATAAAAATTTAAACAAAAAGGTGTGATTTAAATACTCTTGATTTATAACAATTATTATTAAATCCTTACATATAGACCTTCCAGGTTGAGTCCCAGATAATAAATTTAGTAAAATGCTCATATGACTGTAAATATGCTGCATTCCAAATGGCATGCATATGCAATTTTGCAAAATAGATAGACTTTGAAATGTTTGATAAATATATTCCAAAAAGGCAAAGTCAGTAAAAATGTAAAGCTCTCAAAATTAGGATTTGACTGCTTTGTTTTCAAAAATGTTGCATTAATATTTAACTAAAATTATAATTTCTAAATATCAGTCAATAAAAAGCCAGATTACTAAAATCTGAAATATAATCCAAAGAAGAAAGTGTAAATAAAATCAAACTATTTTTCTTCCCTGTTATCTCCTGAAGAAAACTCTTTGCTCCAAGATTATACACAAAAGACTGAGAAAACAAGATAATACACATACACACACACAGTTTAGAATAAACCACACTGACTCTCTACTTTGTCAAAAAACTAGTGTGTTCTTGGAATTATTCTGTCTCTAATCATAATCATTGAACTTTTCTCAGTTACATGCCCTATAAGGTTCTATCCACCATATTCTCCTCTAAGGGTATGAAGTGGGTAAACAGGGGGTGGCAATGAGATTCACAGTATGGTCCAAAAAGCTTTGACACAGCCTAATTGGGCATAGGTATTTCTTTTGCCACCTTTTCCTTCTTGCCAGAAAATGTTCAATTTAACTCTCATTGCCTGCCAAAACACTACTTTATTAATGACTAGCAATATGCTTCCCTCCCTCACTGAAAGTTTCTAGAGTGGTATGCTCCCTGCTGTCAGTGAAACATTCAAATAGAAAGTTCAAAGAATTAAATAATAAATGTGATAGTTTTATTAGAATTTAACTTTGTCAAAAGGATCATTTAGAAGACAAGATTACTTATTGAAAACAGAAAAGAGGTAGAAATAGACTAAACACCACTTTTTATTCTTTCTCCTTATATTTCTCCAGCATTGGAATCCTGATCTACTTAGTCATGCTTTCTCAAAACATGGTTTATGTTGGTAGAACCAGAAAAATGCCCTAATGTGTCTGTGTAAAGGAATTAATTCTCAGCGTTTTATAAAATACCTTTTCATATTATACTATTTATTCCTTCCTTTGAGAAATACAATTATTAGTGAACTCTCACTGTAGGTTAAAATCAGATAAAATACAGGGAAAATGCTTACACTAGGAAAGTTCGCCCTGAAGCATTTCTTTATGACATTTTTAGACATATGAACTCACCACTGTTTATTAGAATGCAGTATCTCAAAACAGAATATGACATAAAACTCACTTTTTCAAATAAATACATAATAAAAATTATTAAAATATATAATAATTTATAAAATCTAAACATTTTTTGATACAGGCTGTATTTAATGTTAATATATACAAAAATTTTAGACTTAGACTTCATAATAGTGACACCTTTTTTTTCAACTTCTCCCCCCCCGCCCAAAAAAAGTATAACCCTTGTGTATTTCTCTTATTTTGTTCACAGATACAAAGGCCAGACAGATGGAGCTGGTCAATGTTCTCAGATCTTAAGTGCAGTGACTCAAATCTAATAAGGCATTTGGAATACAGCATTGATAAAACTGTATGACTGTACAGGGAAACATTCTGCTTGTAGCCATGAGATATGAACTTTTGTTTACTACTTCTTCTAATAGTTACTAGAAATATGAGAGCCAATAGACCCTTTATTTTTATTTCACCCTGTCTTCTGAGTTGTATTAAATAACATTTTGAATGTCAAATGAATCTGCTATCTGCAGCCAAACATAATAGCATCAGTGGTAAATGTGGCCAAGGAGTCACATATGTCAATTCTGAGTGAATTAATCTGTTTGTGTAAATGACGTTTATCACTACCTATGACCTTTTAGCTTCATCATATCATAATTTACCCAAAATGTAAATATGTGGCAACATACGTGAAGATAGGCACCAGATAAGCAAAAGACTTAAGATGTTGTCACAGATTAATCCTACAGGGTGGAAGTGTTTGGCTGCTCTGATTTTTTTCAGCACCATTTCAAACTTCTGATGGTTGAGATCCTTGCTTTAGAGCCTAGAAAGTAGTCATAAAAATGAACCAATTATTTTTCTTTTCAGCATTGTCAGCAACCTCTAGTATTGGAGATGTTATAGGAGATGACTACCTGCTTGCAATTCCATTTGTAGTTTCTATGTTTGCCTAGATTTGGAAAAACCCAAATATAAGTCAATGGCCTAATCTCTAATGGGTTGAATAGTCTATTTTAGTTAAGATCTTTTCCAGTAAGTGCCATCTTCCAGATTTTCATATCCTCTCTCTAATGTTTTCCAAGGTGGAATTTGGGCCTGTGAGGGCTCATGTAAATTCATGGCGTCAGGTGGATAGAGAGAGTTTCTGGGGATATATGAGTATCTGTGTTGGTCTCCACTGATCAGATCCTTCGATCCTTAGATCCTTCGATGACATCACTAAGGTATAGTTCATCTATACTTAATCCCAGATGCTTTTTTAACACCACTTCCAAAGTCTGTGGTTCCTACATCCCCCCTGGCCACTCACTTGGCATAGGCCATACTCCCAGAAACAAGTACTTCACCCTTTGCTGATGGGTGCCACATCATTTCTCCTGATGCTATGGACACTCCAAACTCTGACTGTGAGTCCAACCCAATTGCTGGCATTGAGTAGCTTTGCCGCCCTTGACTACAGACTCAATTAATTTCCTGATCATTTCCTCTGTCGAGTTGTACCCAGATTCTCAGCTAATATATGTGTTGTAAGACGTGAAAAATTCTGTGCCAGAGGAAAAGAAGAGCTCTAGATGGTCTCACTCTGGTAATTAAATGCTTCCACTTCCATTCACAAATCACTGGGCAGAATTAGTCACATAGTTTCACCCTATCCCAAGTGGACAGAAATTACAATTATGCTGTATACCTGAAGGGGGAAAGAACAGAAACATTTGTTGAACAGCACTAATGGCTACCACAAGTACCCTGCCAAGTCATCTCCCTCTGAAAACTCAGATAGAAAGCTAAATTAAAGTCCTCATCTCTTATATACTTGTTCCTCAGTGTAGCTAAGATAAGTTGACTTTTGGGACTTTAGCTCTAGTAAAGGAGTTTAGATACATATCTCACCTCCTGAACTTTCTGCCTTCATCCCTTTCTCATTCTCATAATCTGCTGTGAACAGAAAGAGGAGTCGCCTTTTTCAGACTAATGTGGAACTACCAGGCCTCTTATTCTCCTCTTTTGGGTTGGTATTGCAATACGGTAAGATGATAGCTAGGGAACGTGATTTACCAAGAGGAAGAATTTTAAACGTATTTACTATTTTCAAAATACGATCCTATTACATCTGAGTTTATACTTCATACAACATTTTATGTATAACATTTGCATGCTCGCTTCAGCAGCACATATACTAAAATTGTATAATATTTGCTGCAATATTACCACAAGCATTACAAACCTAACAATAAGCTTTTGTCTATTTTGCTTAAATTAGTATTTGCTGATGTATCACTCTGATACCAAAACCAAAGACAAAAAAAAAAAAGAAAAAGAAAACTACAGACCAATATCTCTGATGAACATAGACACAAAAATCCTCAACAAAACACTAGCAAATGGAATTCAATAGCACATTGAAAAGGTAATACACCATGATCAAGTGGGTTTTATATCAGGAATGCAAGGATAATTCAACAAATGCAAATTAATAAATGTAATACATCACAAACACACAATGAAGGATTAAAAACCATGTGATCACCTCAATAGATGCAGAAAAATCATTTGATAAAATTCAGCATCCCTTCATGATAAAAAAAAAAAGTCTCAAATAACTAGACATTGAAGTAACATACCTCAAATAATAAAAGGCTCATATGACAAACCCACAGTCAACATCATACCGAATGGGGGAAAGGTTGAAAGCATTTTCTCAAGAACTGGAACAAAACAAGGATACCCACTTTCACCACTCCTATTTGACATAGTATTGAAAGTCTGAGCCACAGCAATTGGGTAAGAGAAAGAAATAAAAGACTTTCAGATTGGAAAAGAGAAAATCAAATTATTCCTGTTTGCTGATGACAGGATTATGCATCTAGAAAAACTTAGAGACTCCACCAAAACACTCTTGGATTTGATCAATGAATTTAGTAAAGTTATTTAGTAAAGTTGATACAAAATTGATATACAAAAGTCAGTAGTATTTCTATATACCAATAACAAACTAGCTGAGAAGGATATCTCATTTACAAGAGCTACAAAAAAACTACCTAGGAATATATTTAAGCAAGGAGGTGAAAGATCTCTACAAGGAAAACTATAAAACGCTGATGAAAGAAATTATAAATGAGACAAACGAATGGAAAAATATCCCATGCTCATGAATCAGAAGAATTAATATTTCTAAAATGACCATGTTGCCCAAAGCAATCTATAGATGAAATGTGATCCCTATCAAAATACCAATGTCATTTTTCACAGAATTAGAAAAAACAATGTTAAATTCATATGGAACCAAAAAAAAAAGAGCCCAAATAGCAAAAGAAATTCTAAGCAAAAGAACAAAACTGGAGGCATAACATTACGATGTGAAATTGTGATTTAAAGCTATGGTAACCAAAACAGTGCAGTACTTCTATAAAAATATACACATAGATCAGTAAAACAAAATATGGGACCCAGAAATAAAGCCACATAGTCACAGCCAACTGATCTTTGACAAAACTAACAGGAAGAAACATTGAGGAAAGGACACCCTTTTCAATAAATGGTGCTGGGATATTAGATAGCCATATGCAGAAAAATAAAACAGGACCCTTATCTCTCATCATATACAAAAATCAACTTAAGATGTATTTAAGACTTAAATGTAAGACCGAAAACTATCAAAATACTAAAAGAAAACCTAGAGAAAATTCTTCTGGACATTGGTCTAGGCAAAGAATTTATGACTAAGACCTAAAAGAACTGTCAACAAAACTAAAATTAGACAAACGAGACAACTAAACTAAAAAGCTTCTCCACAGCAAAAGAAATAATCAAGTGTAAACAGGTAGCCCACAGAATAGGAGAAAATATTTGAAAGCTATTTATCCCATAGAAGACTAGTATCTAGAATATAAAAGAAACTCAAACATCTCAAAAAGAACAAATAAGGCCAGGCACGGTGACTCGCGCCTGTAATCCCAGCACTTTCGGAGGCCAAGGCAGCTGGATCGCCTAAGGAGAGAAGTTTGAGACCAGCCTGGCCAACATGGCGAAACCTGTCTCTACTGCAAATACAAAAATTAGCCATGCATGGTGGTGGGTGCCTGTAATCTCAGCTATTTGGGAGGCTGAGACACAAGAATCCCTTGAATCCAGGAGGTGGGGGTTGCAGTGAGCCAAGATTGTGTCATTGCATTCCACATTACACTCAGCCTAGGTGACAGAGGGAAACTCTGTCTCCAAAAAAAAAAAAAAGAACAAATAATGTTCTTTAAAAGTGGTCAAAGGATATAAATAGACATTTTTCAAAAGAAGACACATAAATGGCCAACATAGGCATTTAAAAATAAGAAGTTCTTGGCACTAATCATCAGAGAAATGCAAATTAAAACCGTAATAAGATCATCTTCCCCCTGTCAAAATGGCTATTGTTAAAATAAAAAGATAAAATGTGCCATCTGTTGTGTTGGTAAGGATATGGAAAAAAGGGAATGTTTATGCTCTGTTGGTGGGAATGTAAATTAGCACAACCTTTACTGAAAATAGTTGGAGATTTCCCAAAGAACTAAAAATAGAATGACTGCTCGATCCAGCAATCTCACTACTAGATATCTACTCAAAGGAAAAGAAATCAGTGTATCAAAGGGATACCTGCACTCAGGTTTCTTGCAGCACTATTCACAATAGAAAAGATACGGAATCAACGTAAGGGTTCACCAGTGGATGATTGGATAAAGAACATGTGGTATATATACCTGACAGAATACTATTCAGCCACAAAGAGAATGAAATCATGTATTTTGCAGCAACATGGTTGGAACTGGAGGTCATTGTCTTAAGTGAAATAAGCCGGACACAGGAAAATATGGCTCATAAGTGACTGCTAAAAAAAAAAAGTGTCCACATGGATGTAGACAGTGGAATGATAGACAGTGGAGACTCAGAATTGTGAGGGGATGATGAGAAATTACTAGTGGGTACAATGTTTAGCATTTGGGTGATGGATACCCTAAAAGCTCTGCCTTGACCACTATGCATGTAACAAAATTGCACTTGCAACCCGTAAGTTCATATAAATTAAAAATACATAAGACAAATGTAACCATAAAAACTAAAACAAGGTAATCCCCATTGTAGTCACAAAGATGAGGGGTGAGAGGCTTGTCCAAGAAGGCTAGAGAGGGCTGGATGTACCCTGCTTCCAAACCTCCTGCTTTCTCTCCCACCCCTTGTGATAGACCCTTTGCTCTCCCCCTCTACCTCCCTGTTCTCAGAGGCTTCCCTTTCTCTGTTTCTCATCTGCCCTCTAAAAAGAAAGGAAGAAGATTGCAATTCCTTGTACTCTTAGGTACTTGGAGCAGAATGAAGTAAATTTAGTGAATCATTTGCAACTTTGTACTTTTTGGGTGCACTTCAAATATCAACAAGAGCATTTCTTCTGTGGAATAGACTAGTTTAGTTTTGGCCTTTTACCTCACCTTTCAGCTGCCTGAAATTGTGTAGACTTTTCCAAACTGCGTTTTCATGTGCCACCTGAGCTACTGCCTCTCCCTGCAATTGGATGAGCCTTAAGAACCCAGCTCCAGGCCAGCCGTGGTGGCTCACACCTGTAATCCCATCACTTTGGGAGGCTAAGGCAGGTGGATCACCTGAGGTCAGGAGTTTGAGAACAGCCTGGCCAACATGGTGAAACCCCATCTCTACTGAAAATACAAAAATTAGCTGGGCGTGTTGGCAGGCACCTGTAATCCCAGCTACTCGGGAGGCTGAGGCAGGAGAATCACTTCAACCCGAGAGGCAGAGGTTGCAGTGAGTGGAGATTGCACCACTGCACTCTAGACTGGGCGACAGAGCAAGACTCTGACTCAGAAAAAAAAGAATCCAGCTCCAGACACTGCTCCCTGACGTCTGTGCAGCTGAGGATAGGTGCCTTCTTCCCAGAAGCTATTGCTCTAGTGGAACAAAGCACCAAGTTTCTTCTCTAATTATTTCTATCATTAAATAATTTCCAGGCATCTAAGGGTTAGATTTAGCCATGTCTGAGGACCATAATTTTCTCTAATTTGCACTTTCTATAATAATAATTAGGGATTTATTGCTTATATTAAAACTCATCAGAACTCTAATTTAAAAGGGTAACTACTTCTCATGAGTTCAAGTTGGGAATTAGTATTCAAATTCACTGACAACTTAAAATTTAAGATAATTCTCTTTTCTACTGTGCAGGTTCTTCCTGTGATAAGGATTTTACTTTTGCCAAATAGAAGTTCCTAGAACATCCTGGGAATATGTTATTTTAGAAGTAAAACAATAAGCAATTACTTAAAGCAAATTTAACATTTAGAACAAAACAGTGCTTCATTTGATTGATACATATTTTGTTTTTATCTTGAAGAATGTACCACAAAAGAAGGGTCACAGCAATGAGACATAACTTCACTTAACTTTTCAAACTGATACTGTCCAAATATTTAATAATATTCTGTTGATTAAGACAGTGCTTTTTGGGAGACAATCCAAGATGGCCAAATAGGAACAGCTCTGGAGTGCAGTTCCCAGTAAGAACACAGAGGAATGCAGAGGGTGAGTGATCACATTTCCAAACAAGTTTTTACTGCCCACAGACCAGGAGATTCCCAGGTGGAAAAGCGCCACAAGTCTCCAGCACGGCTGTTTCAGCTGGTGCAGTGGGTCTCCACACAAAAACTCACACAAATCTGGGCGGCCATTTCAACTGGCACCTGGAATGCCTGGAGAAAGAATCGGCCATTCAACTGAAAAAAAGGGGGCTGAAACATGGAGCCAGGTGATCAGGCTCATCAGGTCCTACCCCCCACAAAGCCCAGCAATCTGAAATGCTCTGGACTGAGAGTTTCACAGCAAGCACAGCTTGACCCAGGACAGTCCAGCTCTGTGTGAGGAAGGGCATCTGCTATTACCGAGGCAGTTCACCACTACTGAGGCAGTCCACCTTTACTGAAGCAATCCATCATTACCAAGGCAGTCTGCCATTACAGAGGCAGTCCACCATTACTGAGGCAGACCACCATTACTGAGGCAGTTCTAATTATACCTCTATAAACAAAACCGCAAGGAAGTTCACACAGCAGCTGGGCAGAGCCCACGGCAGCTCAGCAACGCCTCTGCTGGTAGACTGTGACTAGGCTACCTCCTTGCTGGGCAGGACATCTCTGAAAAAATGCAGAAGCACATCAGGAAATGTTAAATAAAACCCTACCTTCCCAGAACAGAGCACCTGGGGAAAAAAGGCAGTTATGAGTTCTGCTGCAGCAGACTTAAACATACCTGCCCAGCAGCTCTCAACAGAACAATGGAGCTCACAGCTCAGCACTTGAGCTCCTATAAGGGACAGACTGTCTCATCAAGCAGCTCTGAACAGAACAATGGAGCTCACAGCTCAGCACTTGAGCTCCTATAAGGGACAGACTGTCTCCTCAAGCAGCTCCCTGACCCCTTATATCCAAAGACACACCTCATAAAGGAGAGCTCAGGCTGACATCTGGCGGATATTCTTCTGGGACAAAGATAACAGAAGAAGAAACTGGCAGCAATCCTTATTGTTCTGCCGCCACCACAAGTGATCCCCAGGCAAGAAGGGTCTGGAGTGGAACTCCAGCAGTCCTACAGCAGAGGGTCCTGACTGTTAGAAGGAAAACTAAAAAACAGAAAGAAAAAGCTTCATCATCAACAAAAAGGATGTCCACTCAGAGACCCCATTCAAAAGTCACCAACTACAAAGATGACAGGTAGATAAATCCACAAAGATGGAAAGAAACCAGCACAAAACGGATGAAAACATCCAAAACCAGAAGGCCTCTCCTCCTCCAAGGGATCACAGTTCCTCACCAGCAAGGGAACAAGACTGGACGGAGAATGAGTGTGATGAAGTGACAGAAACAGGCTTCAGAAAGTGGGTAATAACAAACTTCTCTGAGCTAAAAGAACATGTTTTAATTCAATGCAAAGAAACTAAGAAACTTGAAAAAAAGTTTGACAAACTGCTAATGAGAATAAACAGTTTAGAGAAGAATATAAATGAATTGATGGAGCTGAAACACAAGAACTTCACGAAACATACACAAGTTTCAATAGCCAAATTGACAAAGCGGAAGAAAGGATATCAGAGATTGAAGATCAACTCAATGAAATAAAATGAGAAGACAAGATTAGAGAAAAAAGAGTGAAAAGAAATGAACAAATCCTCCAAGAAATATGGGATTACGTGCAAAGTCCTAATCTACATTTGATAGGTGTACCAGAATGTGACAGAGAGAATGAATCCAAGCTGGAAAACACTCTTAAGGATATTATCCAGGAGAACTTCCCCAAACTAGCAAGCCAGGCCAATATCCAAGTCCAGGAAATACAGAGAACACCACAAAGATATTCCTCAAGAAGAGCAACCCCAAGGCACATAATCATCAGATTCTCCAGGGTTAAAATGAAGGAAAAAATGCTAAGCGCAGCCAGACAGAAAGGATGGGTTACCCACAAAGGGAAGCCCATCAGACTCATAGCAGATCTCTCAGCAGAAACCCTACAAGCCAGAAGAGAGTGGGGGCCAATATTCAAATCCTTAAAGAAAAGAACTTTCAACCTAGAATTTCATATCCAGCCAAACTAAGCTTCATAAGCGAAGGAGAAATAAAATCCTTTATGAACAAGCAATTGCTCAGAGATTTCATCACCACCAGGCCTGCCTTACAAGATCTCCAGAAAGAAGCACTAAACGTAGAAAGGAACAACCAGTACCAGCCACTCCAAAAAAGTATCAAATGGTAAACAGCATCGACACAGTGAATAAACCGTGTCAACTAATGGGTAAAACAACCAGCTTGTATCAAAATGACAGGATCAAATTCACACATAACAATATTAACCTTAAATGTGAATGGGCTAAATGCCCCAGTCAAAGACACAGACTGGCAAATTGGTTAAAAAGTCAAAACACATCAGAGTGCAGTATCCAGGATACCCATCTCACGTGCAAGGATACACATAGGCTCAAAATAAAGAAATGGAGGAAGATTTATCAAGCAAACGGAGAGCAAAAAAAAAGCAGGAGTTGCAATCCTGGTCTCTGATAAAATAGACTTTAAACCAACAAAGATCAAAAGAGACAAAGAAGGACATTACATAATGGTAAAAGGATCAATACAACAAGGAGAGCTAACGATCCTAAATATATACACACCCAATACAGGAGCACCCAAATACATAAAGCAAGTTTTTAATGACCTACAAAGAGACTTAGATTCCCACACAATTCTAGTGGGAGACTTTAACACTCCACTGTCCATATTAGACAGATCAACGGGACAGAAAATTAACAAGGATATCCAGGACTTGAACTCAGACCTGGACCAAGCAAACCTAATAGACATTTACAGAACTCTCTACCCCAAATCCACAGAATATACATTCTTCTCAGCACCACATCACACCTGCTCTAAACTTGACCACATAATTGGAAGGAAATCACTCCTCAGCAAATGCAAAAGAATGGAAATCATAACAAACAGTCTCTCAGACCACAGTGCAATCAAATTAGAACTCAGGATTAAGAAACTAACTCAGAACCACACAACTTCATGGAAACTGAAAAAGTGGCTCTTGAATGTTGATTGGATAAACAATGAAATGAAGGCACGAACAAAGAAGTTCTTTGAAACAACAAGAACAAAGACAACATACCAGAATCTCTGGGACACATTTAAAGCAGTGTCTAGAGGAAAATTTATAGCAATAAACGCCTACATGAGAAGCAAGGAAAGATCTAACATCAACACCCTATCATCAAAATTGAAAGAGCTAGAGGAGGAAGATCAAGAACACTCAAAAGCTAGCAGAAGACAAGAAATAACTAAGATCAGAGCAGAACTGAAGGAGAGACACAAAAAAAACCCTCCAAAAAATTAATAAATCCATGAGCTGGCTTTTCAAAAAGATCAACAAAATAGACCACTAGCCAGATTAATAAAAAAGAAAAGAGAAACAAATCAAATAGATACAATAAAAAACGATAAAGGGGATATCACCACAGATCCCACAGAAATACAAACTACCATCAGAGATAACTACAAACAACTCTATGCACATAAACCAGTAAACCTGGAAGAAATGAATAAATTCCTGGACACTTGCACGCTCCCAAACCTAAACCAGGAAAAAGTTGAAAACCTGAATAGACCAATAACAAGAGCTGAAGTAGAGTCTGCAATTAGTAGCCTACCAACCAAAAAAAGCCCAGGCCCAGATGGGTTCACAGCTGAATTCTACCAGACATACAAAGAGGAGCTGGTACCACTCCTTCTGAAACTATTCCAAACAATCCAAAAGAGGGAATCCTTCCCAAATCATTTTATGAAACCAACATCATCCTGATACCAAGACCCGGCAGAGACTCAAAAAAAAAGAAAACTTCAGACCAATATCCATGATGAACATAGACACAAAAATCTTCAATAAAATACTGGCAAACCGATTGCAACATCACATCGAAAAGCTTATCCATCACTATCAAGTAGGCTTCATTCCAGGGATGCAAGCCTGGTTCAACATACACAAGTCTATAAACGTAATCCACCACATGAATAGAACCAAAGACAAAAACCACATGATAATCTCAATAGATGCAGAGAAGGCCTTCAGCAAAATTCAACAGCCCTTTATGCTAAAAACTCTCAATAAACTAGGTACCAAAGGAACATATCTCAAAACAATAAAAGTTATTTATGACAAACCTACAGCCAATATCACACTGAATGGGCAAAAACCAGAAGCATTCCCTTTGAAATCTGGCACTAGACAAGTATGCCCTCTCTCACCACTCCTATTCAATATAGTATTGGAAGTTCTAGCCAGAGTAATCAGGCAAGAAAAAGAAATAAAGGATATTTAATTAGGAAAGAAGGAAGTCAAATTGTCTCTATTTGTAGATGACGTGATTGTATATTCAGAAGACCCTATCATCTCAGTCCAAAATCTCCTGAAACTGATAAGCAACTTCAGCAAAGTCTCAGGATACAAAATCAATGTGCAAAAATCACAAGCATTCCTATTCACCAATAACAGACTTAAAGAAAGCCAACTCAAGAACGAACTGCTATTCAAAATTGCTACAAAGAGAATAAAATCAACCTAGGAATACAACTAACAAAGGATGTAAAGAACCTCTTCAAGGAGAATTACAAACCACTGCTCAAGGAAATAAGAGAGGCCACAAACAGATGGAAAAACATTCCATGCTCATGGTTAGGAAGAATCAATATTGTGAAAATGGCCATACTGCCCAAAGTAATTTATAGACTCAACGCTATCCACATCAAGCTACCTATGACCCTCTTCACAGAACTGGAAAAAAATACCTAAAACTTCATATGGAACCAAAAGAGAGCCCACATAGCCAAGTCAATTCTAAGCCAAAAGAACAAAGCTGGAGGCATCATGCTACCTGACTTCAAACTATACTACAAGGCTACAGTAATCAAAACAGCATGGTACTGGTACCAAAACAGAGATATAGACCAATGGAACAGAACAGAGGCCATGGAGGCAACACCACACATCTACAATCATCTGATCTTTGACGAACCTGACAAAAACAAGCAATGGGGGAAAGGATTCCCTGTTTAATAAATAGTGTTGGGAAAACTGGCTAGCCATGTGCAGAAGACAGAAACTGGATCCCTTCCTGACACCCTACACTAAAATTAACTCCAGATGGATTAAAGACTTAAACATAAGACCTAACACTATAAAAACCCTAGAAGAAAACCTAGGCAAAACCATTCAGGACATAGGCATAGGCAAGGACTTCATGACTAAAACGCCAAAAGCATTGGCAACAAAAGCCAAAATAGACAAATGGGATCTAATTGAACGCCAGAGCTTCTGCACAGCAAAAAAAAATAATCATTAGAGTGAACAAGCAACCAACAGAATGGAAAAAATTTTTGCAATCTACCCACCTGACAAAGGACTTGCAACCAAAATCTGCAAAGAACTAAAACAGATTTACAAGAAAAAACAAACCCATTCAAAAGTGGGTGAAGGATATGAACAGACACTTTACAAAAGAAGACATATATGAGGCCAACAAACATATGAAAAAATGCTTGTCATCACTGGTCATTAGAGAAATCCAAATCAAAACTACATTGAGATACCATCTCATGGCAGTTAGAATGGTGATCATTAAAAAATCTGGAGACAACAGATGCTGGAGAGGATGTGGAGAAATAGGAACACTTTTACACTGTTGGTGGGAGTGTGAATTAGTTCAACCATTGTGAAAGATAGTGTGGCAATTCCTCAAGGACCTAGAAATAGAAATTCTACTTGACCCAGCAATCCCATTACTGGGTATATATCCAAAAGATTATAAATCATTCTATTATTAGGACACATGCACACGTATGTTCATTGCAGCACTGTTTACAATAGCAAAGACCTGGAACCAATCCAAATGACCATCGATGATAGACTGGACAAGGAAAATGTGGCACATACACACCATGGAATACTATGCAGCCATAAAAAACGATGAGCTCAAGTCCTTTGTAGGGACATGGATGAATCTGGAAACCATCATTCTCAGCAAACTGACACAAGAACAGAAAATCAAACACTGCATGTTCTCACTCATAGGTGGGTGTTGAACAATGAGAACACATGAACACAGGGAGGGGAGCATCACACACTGGGGTCTATTGGGGGGTACTAGGGAGGGACAGTGGGGGGGTAGGGAGTTGGGGAGGGATAACATGGGGGGAGAAATGCCAGACACAGGTGACAGGGATGGAGGCAGTAAACCACATTGCAATGTATGTACTATGCAACAATTCTGCATGTTCTGCACATATACCCCAGAACCTAAAGTGCAGTTTTATATATATATATATATATATATATATATATATATAGACAGTGCTTTTTAAAATATGGATAGGAAAAACATATTTCTTGTAGTTATATGTCTTGGAATAATATGTAAATCACATCAGCCATAAATATTACTTTTAGCACAACACAATCAAACAAAGAATTTTATCAATTTAAATTAGAATACTAAATAAACCAGTAAAGCAAGCATTTGCAGAACACGTAGTGTGTAACACATAAATCTTCAGTTAATTCACAGAAAATCATAAGAGGTTGTCAGTTGCATGACGTCACTTTGCTGGTTAAGGTGGTACAGGGATTTAAACCCAAGGCCAAATGCACAACCACATCAGTATAGAGACAGGTGTTATTGCATGTCGGCAGATGAAATTGTCAAAGTGAAATTCCCATGACTCCAAATCAGAAATTGCTGCCTTAGGATGTGGGGAGGAGGTGACAGTCGCTTACACTGCTGGTGGTAATTTTTTAAAAATAACACAAGAGGGGTAATTGGCAATGTCATACAAATAAATTAAATAAATTACAACTTTTCCGAGTGGAGAAAGGCGATCCGCAAGGAGGCCGGTGGGTTACTCTAAGTCCACTTCCATGTTCATTCTTTTGTAAGTGGTGATTCTTATGAGAATACTTACTCATATACCCCACCAAATGGAGATGTTAATTGTATCAATTTTTATAACAGCAAAGTAGTACAGGTCCAGTTCTCCAGCAATAGGTGACTGACTAAGCAAATCATAACATGCAGCCATGAAAAAATAAGATAATATTTAAATAACTTTAATATATATTGCCTTTCCTTTTTGAAGGAAATATATATTACTGATATATATTTCGGTATAAAACTGCCTTTTTCTGAAAGGCAATATATATTAGTGATAACTTTAATATATATTGCCTTTCAAAAACCTATTGTACTAACTATACACACTGAGCACAATATGCACAAAATAATGTACATACTGTGCTAAGTGAGGAAAGAGTTAGTACAATAGGTTTGTTTTACTCAGCTCTTTTTAATTTCTGGGAAAGCTTGGAGCCACGGGGAAGAGAACTGACGTCAGGAATGTTCAGTGGTCAGTGATTAGGATGTTATTCTCTATGGCCCAGGCAGTGGGTCAGGATGTACCTAGCTGACAGCATTGTTTGAAATAAACATGAAAGTTCATGAGGTATACCTGGTGCCTGTTTGGCTCCTGCACCTTGGTTGGTCAGGTAGCTGTGTGATCAACAGCCTTTAAGAACTCTGGACTCAGATTTGAACGGACTTTTTGAGGCGGAGATGCTTGCCACACATCTCTGCAGTTTGCAGCTGGAAAGGGAGTGTCTGCGTAATTCTCACAGAGAAAGGGAATGTGGAAACCTGGGCCTGACCTCTCTAGTCTTCTCTTATGCATACCTGTGTCTCACAGTTCCTGCACAGTATCCTTTGCAGTAATATATCTTAGCTGTAATCATGAATTTTTGACTTATGTGAGTCCTTCTGGTGAATCACTGAGCAAATCATGACCATTAGGTAGTCATGGGAAACCCAAAATATGTTCTCAATTGAAATTTACAAAAAAGATATATATATGTACATGCATATAATGGCACAGGATTATTTCTGGAAGGATCTTCAAGAAATCAGTGTTCCCCATCCCCAAGTGAGGGAGCCAGAGGTGAAGTGAATGACTTTTTACTATATGTATGTATTTCTTTTTACTGATAAGAGATAATTTAAAGTATATTTGTAAAAAATATACTGTGGCTATACTCAATGCTTTGCCGTGACCATGGAGTTATTGTCTTGAGGTAAGATGTGGAGAAGCTTTAAATTGCAGTGGAGAATAGGAGAGAGTAGAAAGTTATGAGTGAGCTAGGGGCTTCCCTAACCTGCAGGTGAGAGTCAGACTCTTCTGAGCTTTTGGATGAGATCAGGCAGGCTGGCAGAAACAGGAAGATGGTTCCTGATAGAACAGCATGTGTGGGAAAGCATCCATGCAGTGGGTTTATAAGAAAGATAGCAGGAATTCCTCATATATTGTATGATATTTATAACCTGGTGACATTTATTAATGGTGTAAATATAAATATAACAATTTCAGTTTTACACCTTTGTTTTGCTAGTAACTGACAAGGAACCCACAGCCGCTGATTTTGCCAAAGGTTTTGTAGCACTCGTGCCTGCCTGTCATCTCATTGTGACTCTTCTATGTCACGTGGACGGACAGCAGGCCAAGAGCCAGAAGACATGGTACCACTCCTGAAGGGATCCTGACAAGAAGATCTCCAAGAGCTAGCCACTCAACATGCATGAGCTTCTTTTACTTTGGTTGAAAAACAAGGGTTGTGGTGGAATAAAGTTGAGCCTGAATGATCCCTAATTCTCTCCTGCTCTTGAAATGCATGCTTCTCCTGCAATCTCATAAAGAAGAAGGAGAGCTTCACTTTGCCAGCTGAAGAAATTTCAAGTTCACAGTTCCCACCAAATTCACAGTTACAGCTGCTACATTTCTAAAAATTGCATATCTTAGATTTTTGGTGTCATACCAATGTTTATAAATATGGAAAGTTGGCAAAGAATCATGTTTCAATGCACTAAAAAAAGAGAGTCTGATATGGTTTGAACTAATGGGTTAAAGTCACTCTATCATATAAATGAACCCAGTGATGTTCTCCATAGTTAGATAGTATTGGATAATTTATTATTTTTAAAAGTATGTACTGAGGTCCAAATCTCAGGTTTGGCATCTGCATGACTGAGTTAGCTTTGCTCTAGGCTCCTGTACCTCAGTGAGCTCTCTATGGGGTGGGGGGAGTAGGGCCTTAGGGCAGGCGCAGGTTAAAGGATGTATTGTACAAGGGTGAATGCACATTTTACCTTGCTACTAAGAGTGTTCATGATCAAATTGTGTACATTGAACATCATTGTATGTTAGAGGCTCAGCTATGCCGCCAGGTGTGACAGCTCTGTCCACCCCTTTGATGTTGCTTCTTTCTGGGGTCACCTCCTTTCCCTCTTCACCTCCTTACTTGACTTCTGAATCCTGGCTGCAAATGGTAATGAACATGTGCTGTTCCTCCACAATTCCAAGTCCCAGCCCTCCCAGGGCATTCTCTTTGGATGTCTCAGGTGTTACCTACAGAAAAAATTCCATCCCAAGCCCTGATGCTAACACTCAGGCCACCCACTTGACAGGTGCTTCCTCCTCCCCGATATTTACAAAGCCATGTCTCACTTCTCATTGAAATTTTTCTGAAATGAGTGACTATAAACTACAAATGACTTTTTGAATAGCTATCTGTACTTAGAATTCAGTTATTTTCTATTTTGATTCACTCTAGTTATAAACTCCCCTTTCTTCAGCACGTCGTGTACTTTAGACATAAATTAACGTCGGATCTAATAAAAGACTTACCATTTACATTATCTTTACCAAAACTCTGTTCGTTGTTAATTTCAGAGTGCGAATCTGAAATTCTGGGAATCAGAACTTCTGGAGTCCATGTTCTGGGGTAACCTGAGCAAAGCCCATAGGCTTCCAGGAAGCAAGGGTATGGGGAGGGGTAGAGACTACAGCTGCATCCCTGCAGGGATCCACTCAGAAGCTCAAGGCGCATAATCCTCCCACATGTTTGTCTGCTCTGCCAATTTTGGGCACTCTATCGAGTCCCTGGGAGGGCTGGGACTTGGAATCTCCTGGGAATCAGAGATTTGGCATGAGTGTGACGGACACAGCGTGTACACTATGACACGTTAGTGTTTCCCTAGTATGTGCTTTGTAATGACGGAGATGTTAAAAACACTAATAATTAATACTTTTACAGTTTAAGGGAAACATTACACATGTTACGCATGACCCAGAGGTGGCTGTGAGCATAAAAAGAGAAAGACAGTGAAAGTACTAGGTTGCAGCCTTCAGAGTTTGATTCATATAACAGAGGTGGAACTGGGAAAACATCTACAAATAGAAATTTGACTTTGGTTTTAACTCTTCAGGAACAGACACAGAGAACTGGTAAGAGGAAGGGGTTTATCATAGAGTCGGGCTGGACAGATGGGCACCAAGGTCAGGAGGAGCAGACAGGGCATTAGGAGTCAGAGGATGGTGATATTCCTCTTGAGGCTCAAAGCAGGTACAGCAAGAGGGTGAAATGAGAATGCTTCAAGATCTAGAGATGAACAGTCAAAGAATAGTTTATAAACATTTAAAATCCTTAAAGATGGTACCATCCTAGGTCATGACAGGTTCCAAGTAGGTTCATGGGATGGGTGCTGAAAAGGAGCAACAGTGAAGGTCATTTACATAAGAAGGGATTTCAAGTTCCTTGTGCTTAAGTGTTATCTACAAGGAAATTGAAGACTGAGGAATTGAGAAGATGGTGATGGATGTAAGAAAATGACCAATTTGGAAGATGACACTTGCTAGGAAAGGTAGAGGTTTCTGTAATCAGCTGACGTTTGTCTAAAGGGATAAGTGAGATCATCATTTTGTTTACTTGCTTATTTTTATGAACACCAGTGATCGGGAATTGATGGAAATTTACCAGAAATGTTTCCTAATGCTATGGTAGACAAACTATGGAAACAATGAGTTCTACAAGGGCATTGAAAATGGTGGTCTAGGTTTCGCTGGGATTGAAGATGTATAGTCAACTCTTTTGTTGTTGTTTTAGTATTTTTTGTGTGCCAGGCACTAGCCTGTGCATTTTATGTGCAATCATCTTATTTAACCTTCACAATGGGTGCCTTCATTTTACAGTGGATGATACTGAAGTTCAGAGACATTAAGTGATTTGCTAAGGTTTATAACTGGTAAACGGTGGAGACTGCATTAGAAATCCAGAGTGTTGGTTCCAAGCCATACTCTCAAATGCTATGCTGTACTGGGGCATTCTGTGATGATGTTGAGATGGTCCTTTTTGAAAATGTAATGAGTTCCCGGAAGGCACAGAAGGAAAGAGCTGGAAGGCAGGACTGCAGTGAAAGGGTGAGCAAGGAGAACAGAGATGCTTAGAGCAGAAGAAAAGACAGACTTACTGAGGGGCTTATGGTCTGGGACTCAATAGAGCGCCCAAAGATGGCAGAGCAGACAAACATGTGGGAGGATTATGCGCCTTGAGCTTCTGAGTGGAGCCCTGCAGGGATGCAGCTGTAGTCTCTACCCCTCCCCCATACCCTTGCTTCCTGGAAGCCCATGGGCTTTGCTCAGGTTACCCCAGAACATGGACTCCAGAAGTTTTATGCTTCTTAGAGTCTGTCTTCTGAGTAGCAGTGGGAATGCAGGCATGGCAAAGCTGTTCTCACTCCAGTTTGGAAGCGAGGAGGTAAGCAGTTTAATTTTTCTGCAGTTTATATCCCTGATTTATGAAGGGATATTGATGTTTCTCACACTAAGGAATGCAAAGCTTTTTTGTGTAAAGACATTACATGTTGAAAACTTGATTTTTGCTTTGGTTCCACTATTAATTTGCTGGATGACTTTCAGCAGGTCACAGCTTCTTTGAGCATCTGGTTTCCTTTATGTAAGCTCAGAAATTCAGCTGTGTGACCTTTAAGATTTCATATACTCTGAAGTTCTGCTGACATGCAATTTCTTCCTTCACAACCCATACCCCAACCTTAAGCATCGTTGTTGCAGTTCTCTACTGCTGCATAGAATGAGCTGCCTCCTAATTTAGTGAGTGAACACGCTTCATTGATTTGATGGCAGGGAATGGTGGTGTTAATTACTCCAGATTAGTTCTCACTTGTGGCTCCTCAGATGGCAGACAAGGCTGAAGGTGTCAGAAAGCTTCTGCACTTCTACACCTGGCACCTGGAATGTGACAGATTGAAGATGGGGGCTGGTCCGGTAACTTACCCTCCACACAGCCTTCCCATGTGACTAGCTTGAGGTTCCTCACAGTATGGCAGTCTGGGGCTAGTCAGAGTTTTTGTAGAGACCGTAGCTTTCCCCAGATTCCTCTGCATTCCATGAGACCCACGCAAAAGCTAAAAAAGCTTCTTATGTGCTAATCTTGGAATCTGCAAATGCAGATTTTTGGGGGACACAGAAATAGATACTACCTCTCAATGGGGGAAATGGCCTGATGGAAAAGAAGGAAAGAAAGGTGTGGCCAGTTTGCAGGCAAACTGACAGTCATTCTGTCTAAATAAACAACCCAGGTTGCTAATCCCAAACAAATTTCCCAGACCTAAACATACAGAGAGGAAGAAGGAGAAAGCAGTTTACCATTCAGAAATAGGTGGAAATTAACACGAATTCTTACGTCTTCATTTTATTCCATGCCTGAAGGTGGCATAATTTAATAATGTTAATTTTTTCTAGTCATGATTTGCTGAGCCAATTAATTATTTTCATTTATTTTCTCATTTATTCTTTCTTCAGGGTTTGAGTTGGCTCTGTTTTCCACTTTTTCATATCTTAATTTTAGCCACATTCAATCCAATTATAATTTCCTTTCAGTTTTTACTTTCTTTTTATTATCAGCACTTTGCTTCTTTGTATATTAAATTTCCTACCCTTTTTGCAAGGATGTCTAGTTAATAGCTGCTAGAGGTGTAACTACTAATCTAGCTTTTATTCTGTATGGAGCCAGTGGCAAGCCTGGTAGTCAGTCTCCTAAGAAATTTCGTTATCTGTTTCAGCTTCACTGGCTGCATTCCCTGGGAAGCAGTTTAATGACACTGGCTGATCTTAACCAGTTACTACAACCACTTGAAGGCATAGTAAAGGTGGGAGGAAAATGTTCTTTTTCTTTTCTCTTGGTAGAAAAATAGGTGTATAGTTTTCTAGCTTTCTGTCCTCCATTTGGGTTAATGATATGCAGATTTCTGCTAGCTTAAGTGTAATTAAAGAGAGATACTGGTAACCTTTGGATAATGGTGGGCATTTTGAGGATTGCACTGTGTAGAGCTGATGATGAATGAACTTCTCTAGCTAGTATGCGCTCAAACACACAGTAACAAGAACTAGAATGACAAAATCCGTGTTGTATGCTTCTGAATGGTATGGATGATGAGCGGATTTCTCACCACCTGGTATGAAAATGGGCTGTTAGGTGGAGACAGACCGTAGATACCTTTGGGTATCCAGGAAACTTATACCTCCTGCTGTGATAGCCATGAAGCTCCCAGGCCTTTTGTGTTATAGAATTGGGATTTGTGGTAGGCAAGATTCTAAAGATGGCACGCCAAGGGCGATATCCCATCCACCTGGTATACAAACCCTGCCCAACCCCTGGAACTGTGAATATAATATGTTTCACTCCTGTAATTAGGTTATGTTGCATGGCACAATTGTCCTTAAGATAGGGATATTATTTGGATGTCCCTGACTTAATCAGAGCTCTGAAGAAGTCAGAAATGAGAAGCCTGAGAGAGTTGATGATGCAAAGGTTTCTCTGCTGCTGAGATGGAAGGCCACATGGAGGGGCCCCGAGAGGAGTCTCTGGAAGCTGAGAGGGGTCCAAAGCTGGCAGCTAGGAAGATGGTGGGTACTGGGTTATACAATCACAAGGAAACAAATTCTGCTGATAACCTGAGGGAGCTTGGGAGTGGCTCGTTCCCTGGCTGAGCCTGCAGATGAGAATGCAGCCAGGTAATATCTTGATTCCAGCCTTATAAGACCCCCAAGCAGATGACTCGTGACCCACGGATCGGGAGACATATGACATAATAAATACATATCATTGTAAGCCAGTGAGTCTGCGGTAATATGCAGCAACAGAAAATAAACACAGCAACCACCACATTTATGAAAATGCATTTTAGAATTTAAATGTTCATAATTTCATAGAGATTCTGAGAATGCTTTTGGATCACCTTCATAACACTGTAACTTAGGTTTCAAAATATTCTGATGGGCGCGTTTCAGCTCTGTAAGTTCTTCCTGCCTTATTTCCAGGTGTGTTTCACAGTGACTGCACAGACTTCAGTCCCTGAAGGACTGGCCTTACTACCGCAGAAGTAAAACACCAGATTCAGAAACTGTCACGTGACAATGATCACACGGTGTCTTTGAGGTGAAATGTGGTCAGGAGTGTCACTTTTAAAAAAGATCCATTCATTGACTCTTTGTAATTGGAGATTCTTCTACAAAATGGCTCAGTTTTCTCCCACTGGTGAGTGGTGTCTGTTTCTCTGGATGGTGCTTGGAGAAAGACAGTGTGGAATATTGATGGATGTTGTACATTTGTAGCTAAAGCAACCTTCCCTCATGCCACCAGCATAAGGCAGCTCATATCATAGTTAGGACAGCATAGAAGTTATTTTTTCCTCATCGTTTGCTCCCAACACTGAGGCTTTTCCTTCTGCTCTGCTCCTCTGTCACTTAGCTCTGTAACTTCCCCAACCTCCTGCACCCACTTTGTCCCTGTTCTCTCTATGACCCCTCATCGCTTTTCCATAATAACCTCCTCATACAATCTTCCTTGAGGGTAACCTAGAAGAGTGACAGTTACCCAATCATATACTGTATGCTGAGCATTTGATGTCATTCAACGTCCTTTCCAAAAGGAACCATTTCTGCTAGGTCAGTATTCTCCAAAGCCCAAAAGCCCTTACAAGTCCTCCATAGTGGCTGGGCATGGTGGCTCAGGCCTGTAATTGCAGCATTTTGGGAGGCTGAGGCAGGTGGATCACCTAAGGTCAGGAGTTCAAGACCAGCCTGGCCAATACGGTGAAACACCATCTCTACTAAAAATACAAAAATTAGCTGGTGTGATGGTATACGCCTGTAATCCCAGCTATTTGGGAGGCTGGGGCATGAGAATCACTTGAACCCGGGAGGTGGAGGTTGCAGTGAGCCGAGGTTGCACCTCTGCACTCCAGCCTGGGCCACAGAGCAAAACTCTGTCAAAAGAAGAAGAAGGAGAAGGAGGAGAAGGAGATGGAAAAGGAAGAAGAAGGAGAAGGAGAAGAGGAGGAGAAGGAGGAAAAGGAAGAAGAACTACTCCAGAGTGTCCACTGACAGCGCCTGAAGTGAGTTGTGAAGACTGAGCACTTACAGAGCAGCCTCTCAGGCCCTGAGGCCCCATGAGCCCAAATCTCTTTCTGGGAGATTTGAAGAGAAGCACAGGTCACTCCACCAGGTAATGGGCAGGCCCAGTAAACTATACAAACAGGTATGCAAACAGCAGTACCTGAGAAATGGGTTATGAAAGGGCTCAGCAATGTCATGTAGCCTCTCCAGGACTCTCTCACCTTCCTCCACAGTGAGTCTTTTGTGAGTCAGGCTCATATACAGAGATCGTGACCCTTCACACCTGTGGACATCTTTCACTGTTACCGCAAATTGACCACAACTTTAATGTAACTGTAGCAATTTGCAGAAGAAGTATATATGTGTAGGGGGTCAGGGGGTGTGGGGCACCTGGTTTCGCACCAGGAAATAAAATAATTTTCAATTTCAGGTCCTTTAAAGAATGTTTAGTCTGTGATTTCAAATGAAATAATCATTGTTCATTACATTTTTATTTATCAATTATCTTCATTGCAAATACAACATATACCCCTCTATGAATAGGTTTCTATTGTGTTTTTTGAAGTAAAACTCCTTATCGAGTCTCTCCGCTAGCCTCCTTGCCTATTCCAGAGCACCTGCTGCACCATGGCCGAGATCATCTTCACACAAAACAAATCTGAAAACACTCTGAGGATGCCACACGGTCTGATGTGGTGGGCACAACAACAGCCCCCCAAGATGTCCACGTCGAGATCCTCAGCATCTGTAAATATGTCACCTTATATGGCAAAGGGGATTAAGGTTGCAGAGAGAATTCATGTTACTAACAGCCCACTTAAAGACAGGGATTCTCCTTGACTACCCAAGAGGCCCCCTGTCATCACAAGAACCCTTCAAGGTGGAAGAGGAGGTGTGATGGCAGAAGCAGAGGTCAGTGTGACGTGATTGCTTTGAAGGTGAGTGATCCATGACTGGGTGGTTTCTAGAAGCCAGAAAAAGCAAGAGAATTCCTATCCTTTTAGGAGAATTTATGGAAGCCTAAAGGCTCCAAAAAGGAGCATATTCTGACTGACCCATGGCCGTTAGCCCAGAAAGACTGTGGCAGACTTCTGATCTACAGAGCTGTAAGCCGGAGCATGTCCTGGCCTCTTTCACCATACGTTATGTCCTCCCTTTTCTGTGTTCCCCAGCATGAGGTTTGTCTGCATGCCCGTGTCAAGCACTGAATTATGACAATCCTGAAAGTGAAGTCCCTGTTTCTCTATGCCCAGTATGCTGCCTCACCAAAGTCAGTCTTCAGAAAGTAGGTGAGGATTTATTGCATTTCAGTTAGAAGCAGCTGCATCATTATATGAAATCTTATTTATTTATTTATTTATTTATTTATTTACTGAGATGGAGTCTCACTCTGTTGCTCAGGCTGGAGTGCAATGGCACGATCTCGGCTCACTGCAACTTCAGCCTCCCAGGTTCAAGTGATTCATCTGCCTCGGCCTCCTAAGTAGCCAGGATTGCAGGAATGCCCCACCATGCTCAGCTAATTTTTGTATTTTTAGTAGAGACGGGGTGTCACAATGTTGGCCAGGCTGGTCTCAAACTCCTGACCTCAGGTGATCCACCCACCTCAGCCTCTCAAAGTGCTGGGTGGGACCACTGGTGTGAGCCACTGAACCGGGCCCCATTATATGAAATCTTAAAAGAAATCGTTCTCTGTGTATAAAGCATATTGCAGCTATGCTCAGGGGAGATGATATTCCTAGCGCTAAATTACCTGTTTTGAATTATTGCATAAGTATAGTCTCAACAGTGCAATGCTTAAAGACAAACACTATTTTTTATTTCTTGCAAAATAATATTTTATTCATAAAATACCCATTATAAGGCTGAAGAGTTCACTGATATCCATATGGTGAAAAATGTAAACAAACAAATCTTTATAGTTGTTAAGAGCTTAGCGATGCATTTAAGTTCTCTTCCGGTGAATTGGCATTTAAGCTGCATTAATCACTTTTGAATAACTGATACTATGATCTGCCATTGTTCGTTCAACTTAGTAAGGTGAAACTTTAAAAACCACACTGATTAAGATCTTCCAACTTGAAAACCTCTACTCTTTTCTCTGCGGAATGCAGCGCTGTCTCCCTAAGCTAACGTAGATCAAGTGTAGGCAGAAAGGTCCTAGAACCTGGTGCCCTCTGAGCTGCCGTCTCTACCTCCAGAGGCAGCACAACGTGGGGAGAGGCTTGTGGAAGGAGCCAGGGCCTTCGGCTTGTGGGGGAGGAGGCAAGGGCAGCAGCTCCAAGATAAAAGGGCCAGAGAATTCTCACCGCCCTTGATCTTTCCGCTACTCTCCTGCGGCGATGACAAAACCCAGGTAAGGCAGGTTGTTTGGCCACCTGGGATCTCCCCCTTGGCCCAGCTTTGAAGACAGGAATCACAGAGAATAGGCTGCCCAGGGGCCTGTGTACTGCCTGTGACCCAAGGATGGGAGGCAGGTTCAGTGACAGGATGGAGAGAACCCTGCACAGAAGCTACTGAGGACGTTGGCTGTGTTTAATTGAACCTTTGAGAAATTGGTATAGTTATTTTGTTTCTGTTTTTGTTTTTGTTTTTTTCTGAGACGTAGTCTCACAGTATCACCCACACTGGAGTGCAATGGTGAGAACCTGGCTCACTGCCACCTCTGCCTTCCCAGTTCAAGTGATTCTCGTACCTCAGCCTCCCGAGTAGCTGGGATTACAGGTGCCTGCCACCACACCTGGCTAATTTTTGTATTTTTAGTAGAGACAGTTTTACTGTATTGGCCAGGCTGATCTCGAACTGCTGACTTCAGGTGATCTGCCCACTTCAGCCTCCCAAAGTGCTGGGATTACAGGCGTGAGCCACTGCGCCCGGCCAAGCTACTAGTTTTTAAGGAAAACTAATCCTAGATAGAAATAGAATAGAAATTGCACACACTCATAAATTTTTCTAACACCTAACAAGCGTACCTTGTCAAGGGTGATACGGCTTATGTGTTAGAAACGTACTTAAAAATTGGCCAGGCACAGTGGCTCACACCTGTAATCTCAGCACTTTGGGAAGCCGAGGTGGGCGGATCATGAGGTGAAGAGCTCAAGACCAGCCTAGTCAACACGGTAAAATCCCGTCTCTACTAAAACTACAAAAAAAAAAAATGAGCTGGGTGCGGTGACTCATGCCTGTAGTTACAGGCTACTACTACTACTATTTGGGAGGCTGAGGCAGAAGAATTGCTTGAACTCGGGAGGCAGAGGTTGCAGTGAGCCAAGATCGCACCGCTGCACTCCAGCCTGGATGACAGCGCAAGACTCCATCTCAAAATAATAATAATAATAAAATACCAATTTTATCATGCGATGGTAATGTTTACTGCTTTCCTGAAGTGTTTGTTTGAGATCTCCTCTGGAATGTGCTTGGAGCATATACAGTTATACAATAAAAGTAATAAACTATGAAATCAAAAAAGTATTTCAGAAACACTCAGTATGTGAACCTTTTGCTCTAGCAGAATCTATTCACACGTTTTACATCCAGTGTGAGAACACAGGCGTTTTTCTTACAGAAATTCTCAAATATGTAGCAGAATGTTTACTGTGGCATTGTTTGTAATAATAATTTCTGAAAACCTGACAACTCCCTAAAATGTTATCAGTGAGGAGTAGAAAACTTATTCTGAATCCTTGCTATCTAGCAGGGTGCAGCTGTTAGAAAGAATGAGAGAAAGCAAGCTGCAGCCTGACACGGAGAGATCATCAAGACAGAAATGACACGAGTGAAGCGAGGAAGTCAGATAATAATGCATAAAGTAATATAATATAATGCATAAAGTAAAATAATGCATAAAGTAATGTATGCTAAGATGCAGCCAGACAACACAGCTGTGTTTAGACAAATTTACCGGCTAAACTGAGATATTGTTTGAAACTTTTATAAAAACGTATTTGTGGTCTGCAAATATATAAATCAATAAAAATAAAACAGCATTTACTGTGCAAGCACTCTCAGTGCATCTCTCTGAAGTGAGACCTCATAATTTTGCAGATGAGGAAATTCAGGCACAATGAGATTAAGGGATTTCACCCAGAGCCCATGTTCAGTGAGGGACCAGAGCTTTGTAAGGCTCTTAATCATTCTTGCTATACTACCCTTTGAGTAATAAAAAGAAATCTAATCAAGAGCTCTAACCAAACAAATCTGTTAAAGAAAATGAGGAGATTGGATCAGGTGAGGTATAAGATCTCTTGAGCGATCATATCTTAGAGTGTGAGCTTTGGGGTCAGCTGGCCTTGGGTGAGACTCCAGATTTGATGCTGACACTTGACTGTAGGCAGTTAACTAAGTGAGCTGGTTTTGAATCTGTAAAATGTGAAGTGTAGGCACCGCTTTACGGAATTACAGTAGTGGGAGGGGGCCGGTCCTGAGGCAACCTGGGGGATAGCTCCTAACAAGTGCTCAGGAATAATATCACTTTCCCCCGTGACTCCAGAATGCCAGGATCCTAGTCTTACCTAATATTTACTGAGTAAAACATATTCCCAAGTTATGAGATCTCTCTGGAGCTCAATCTTTCAGATCAGACAGCTAACCAAACACCTCAACTTGCATGGGCCAAACCATTAATACTCAGTCTATTTGAAACCAGTATTACCTCCTTTGTTCTCCCCCAAAGCTGGCTTATTCTCAGCGCCCCGTATCTTGACAGCAACATCCCATCAGTTGCTAAAACACGTACTCTGCACTCAGTCAACACTCAGTCGCCCTCTAAGCCCTGTGGATGCCACATTCTGACTACATTTTGAATGTGCCAACTTTTCTCTGTCCGGATGGGTGGCATCCTGCTTAGGATGTCATCATCCTTGGCATAAGTTTCTGCATCCTATTCAAGCCACCTGCCTCAAGTCCTAATCCCTTCCTGTTGGAATTACACTGCGATCGGGGTATCTTTCTAAAATGCACATCAGATTCTCTAAAAATAATCTGTCTTGCGCTTAAAGGTGCCCCTAAGTGACCAGGCGCGGTGGCTCACTCCTGTAATCCCAGCACTTTGGGAGGCCGAGGCGGGCAGATCACAAGGTCAGGAATTCGAGACCAGCCTGACCAACATGGTGAAACCCTGTCACTACTAAAAATACAAAAATTAGCCAGGCATGGTGGCATGTGTCTGTAATCCCAGCTACTCGGGAGGCTGAGGCAGGAGAATCTCTTGAACCCGGGAGGCAGAGGTTGCAGTGAGCCAAGATCACACCACTGCACTCCAGCCTGGGTGACAGAACGACACTTCATCTCAAAAAAAAAAAAAAAAAGTGCCCCTAAGGTACTGTAAGAGCTCTCATTGCTTGTGGATTAAATCCCAAATTCTTTATGTCTGAGTTGGTCTTCTTCATCTTCATCTCATATTCCATGCCTCTTCCAGACTCTGAAGCAGTTCATGGAGCAGAACGTTTATATTCAGACACACTGAAATCAATTTTAGCTCTGAGTATGAGTGATTTTTCTAGCTTCATGGGCTCGGCCCACACCACCTCCAACACCTGCCACATTCCCTTCACACCCACCTATCATTTCTTTACTACCTGATTCTTATTCATTCTCCAGATCTCAGTAAAGACGTCACTTCCTTTCTGTTAATTTTCCTGATATCTCCACGTCTCCATCTCATGCTCAAGACAAGGGACGTTCTTATGTCCTCCCACAATGTACTATCTTGTACTGTCCCCATCATGGCAGAGCATGCTGTATTACAAGTTTGATGTGCAGGAATAGGGCCCAAGTGGTGTTTGCCATTTATCAGTGTGGCATAGCCAGTGCAGTACTGGGGCACACCCCTATCAACGACCTTTTAAAAGATGCTAACGTGACCTTTTAAAAGATGCAAATCCGACTTTATCACTTTCCTGCAAGACCTTTGAGCAGCTTTGAACCGCTTTGTCTGTTTCCTCCAAAGACAATATCCAGCTCCCTGTGCAGCCTCAGGCCTCAGTGACTTAGCCCCCGGCCTTTCTAACTTTACTCCCACTGTCATTCTCCATCTGTCTCTGGTACAAAGTTCTTTTCTGACACAAGGTCTTTGCTTATGTGGTTTCTCCTCCACTCCTCTGGATTTCTTTCCTTGGCAAACTGCAAATCATCATTTAGGTCTCAGTTTAAATGCCACTTCCTGAAAAATGACTTTGCTGAGAGCCTCAGTTGGGTCTCTCAGTCTCTAAAACCGCCGCACCTCCCCATGTGTGTGTGTTCCCCCGACGCACTCTTCCCAATTAGACAGCAGGGTCCCCCAAGGGCTGAATTTCTTCACTGCTATCACACCAACACCTAGCCAAGAACTTGCAGCAAAATCTATTTGTTAAATGGAAATATAAATCATTAAGGAAAATATCTGATCAGTGAGTTCATAAAAAATACAGTATATAATGAACACCTGGAAGTTTATTATACTTAAATGGGTCATCTCTGATATGGAATAATTTCACTACAATTTACATGTTGTTGAAAAATAAGAGCACATATAATTCACAGATTTAATGGCAGTGTCACATCTATACTTGCATTTTATGTGGCATATTGTAGAAAGGGTGAGTTTTATTATCCAGATTATCTAATAAGGAAACAATGTTTAAATGCTGATATGGTTTGGCTGTGTCCCCAGTGATTCAAAGACAAAAAGGGTTTAATAAAATAAGACCAAAGGAAGTAAATAGAAAAGAGGAGGGAATTTGCAAGAAAACATTTTAAATGGTCCATTTTCAAGGCATGATAAATCTAAGTACTGGCAGCCACCCTGCAAATGTAACAAACTGCATGGCTCATGCACCCAGAAGATCACAGTAAGCAAACAGAATGAAAGGAGAGATCAGCCCATAAAGGGAAAAAAGTTTCATTATTGGGAAATTGAAACTTAAGCAGGAAAGGGGACTGGGATGTAACCTTATAAAGGGATAATGAAACTTAGGTCACATCCAGGTAAATTGTAACCCCATAGTACTCAACCAATGAGGAACTGGGGGAGGGACTTGCATGCTAGAAGAAAAATTACCGGTTGTGACTGCACCAGATACCTGCCTACCAGACACCCAGTCTTGCAAGGCCATTATTGAAAGTCTCGTTTTTGCTGTTCTTCGTGCCTCTAAGTCCATTCTTTGGGTTTGGATGAGTGAGAACGTTTCTCACACCCACCCAAAGCTCATCTTGAATTCCCACGTGTTGTTGGAGGGACCGGATGGGAGGTAACTGAATCATGCAGGCAGGTCTTTCCCGTGCTGTTCTTGTGATGGTAAGTCTCCTGAGATCTGTTGGCTTTATAAGGTGGAGTTCTCCTGCACAGGCTCCCTCTCTCTTTGCCTGCTGCCATTCATGTACGATGTGACTTACTCCTCCTTACCTTCCACAGTGATTATGAGACTCCTCAGCCTGTGGAACTGTGAGTCCATTAAAACTCTTTCTTTTGTAAATTTCCCAGTCTCGAGTATGTCTTTATCAGCTGCAGGAAAACAGACTAATACAAATGCCTTACATAACCTTGCAGTAGCTGCATGTATGAATGAAAGGCTGGAACGGTGTCTCTCTGCACAGATGGTACTAACTTAAACTCTGTCAAACAAAAAATTGTTTGATAGTTACTTAACAGTCATCACGTCTGCTATTATACCTTTGAGAATAAGCCACTGATTCAATTTATCTGAAATTATGATATTAAAATAATTTTTGAAGTTTGTTTTTACATATATCTGATGATCTATCTACCTCTATTTTATTTTATGAAGTTAATTGCTTTTAACTTCAGTGTTCTTTAAATCATTCTGCCTCCTTTGCATTACGGTATAAAAATAAATCAGTTTTTTTCCTATAGATTTCTAAATGCTTGGTGTCTCCTCTCTTTCTCTTTAAAACCCAATCTGATAATGTGGATTTAACATGCCCACCTTCAACGTTATGTTTTGTTATTTGTACTAAATTATTTCATAGTATTTTTTTTTTTAATTATATGCCTGATAGTCAGGTTTGGACTTTTACTCCTGGTTGGGAATTCTTAAGTAAAATAAAAAGTGATTGGTTGTCAAAGTTTACTTGAAGCATAGCTAAGAAAATGTGGCCCATAGTTCCTCCCTCTTGTTGCTCTGAGATCTGTGTTTTACCTATCAAGAAGCCTTTCTCATTTTCAATCTATGGAGTCATGATTAAGGAATTAATAGAACACCCAGTGTTCAAGAATTTAACTTAACACTGATACTTACTCTTGAACAGAGGTTTTAACTTAACAGAGCTTCAAGAGTAAGTATCAGGGTTAAGTTAAATTCTTATAACTCGGGTTAATTACACAATTTTTGCATTTTGCTATATCAATTTTTACCCTGTCAACATTGTAAGTAGTTTCAAATAACTACTTGCAAAGTAGTCACCAGCTGTTTTCAGTCTATTCATGATCTGCCATGATAATTTCTTCCTATCACTCTATCTCTTCAGCATTGCTGCATAAAGGAAACAACGATCTACCTAACGCATGCGGAAAACAAAATAAGTAGAAACTGAGAGGAAAACAGCAAATTTTATTTGTATATTTAATCTTTTCTCCCCTTCTATCACTTGATTTTATTTGGTGTTTGGAACACAATCTATTTCTAAAATTTGTGAGGACAGCTTCATTTTTTTGTTTGTTTCTGTTTGCATTTCCATCTCACTTCCTTAAATTAATTTTATTCCATAAATTTCATTTTAACATATATCTAGGTTTTGTGATCACACACACACACACAGACACACACCGCTCTTCTTGAAGGCTACACACCATTTACACATTTCTCTGGACTATTGACACTGTTATATGACAACTGTTTACTTTACATTGAGGATTAATTTTTGAAGACATATTAATTGAAACAATTAGTGGACTACTTCAGTATATTGCAAAATTGTTGATTATAATGAGATTATTATGGGGGCTTTAAGCTTTTTAGGCCATGAGGAATCATTAATGGCATTCCAAATTTCCATTGAGTAAATTAATATTTTTAATACCGTATATATCTTTGCTCCCTCAAAATAATATAGTATTATTAAATCAACTCGAGAAAATTTTAGAAAACAACATGTTTATAGTAGACAGAATTCTAAGATATCACCTCCCACTGCCCATTGTCAAGATTCTCTACCCCATTGTATACCCACCTACTCCCAGTTTTTCAATTGAACACTAACGTAGATACTGCTGTGAAGAGATTTTGCAGATGTAATTAAGGTCCTGACTCATTGATAGGGAGATTATCTGGATGTACCCTAACATGGGGAGATTTTCTAATCATATGAGCCCTTACAAAGCAGAAAATTTTCACCAGCTGATGTTAAAGAGAAAGTCAGAGATTCAAACCACAAGAAAAATTTGACGTCCTATTGAAGTTTTGAAGAAATATGGCATCCTCTAGCATGTGACAGTGGCCTCAGTGGACAGCCAGTGAACAACCAGGATCCCAGGAGTACAACCACAAGGAATTGGATTCTCCCAACTGTGCTGATAAGCTGGAAGCAGATTCTTCCTCGCTCAGTCCTCCAGATGGAAACAGCCCACAGCACCTTGATTTCAGCCTTGTGAGATTGTGAGCAAAGAACCCAAACAAGTCACACCAGATTTCTACCCTACAAAACTATGAATTCATAAATGGCTTTGTTAGAATCTGCTAAATTTGTAGTAATTGGCAATACAGTAACAGAAAACAAAGATTTTAGTAGTGAGAGTAGGAGTGGTTTCATAATTAGGCAGTGGAAGGAAGACAGAAGAAAATGAGGAATATGACTGAGAAACCCTAAGTTACCTCGGACAATGCCTAAATTGTTGTGCCCAGGCAACTGACCTACCAAAACTGTGAGATAATAGATTTGTATTATTTTAAGCAGCTGAGTTTGTGGTAATTCATTATGTGGCAATAGAAAATGAAGACAGTGTCTATAACATCTGAGACTAATTATTTCATTGTAACATGAAGCATTTCACGCTACAAAGTACTCAGATGCTGGACAAATTATGACATATAAATCTTAAAAGATATTGATGAGCTTCCAATCCAGTAATTATAAGCCTCACCCACCTACTCACTCTAGGGATTTGATATGGTTTGGCTGTGTCCCCACCCATATCTTATCTTGAATTCCCACGTGTTGTGGGAGGGACCTGATGGGAAGTAATTGAATCATGGTGGCAAGTCTTTCTCGTGCTGTTCTCATGATAGTGAATAAGTCTTGCAAGATCTGAGAGTTTTAAAAAGAGTTCCTCATGGACACAGGGAGGGGAACGTCACACACTGGGGCCTGTCACGAGGTGGAGAGCAAGGGGAGGGAGAGCATTAGGACAAATACCTAATGCATGTGGGGCTCAAAAACCCAGATGATGGGTTGATAGGTGCAGCAAACCACCATGGCACATGTATACCTATGTAACAAACCTGCACGTTCTGCACATGTATCACAGAACTTAAAGTAAAAAAAAAAAAAAAAAAATACATACATACACATATATTAACAACAAAAATGAAATAAAATTAAAATTAAAAGAGGAGCTTCCCTGCACAAACTCTCTCTCATTTTGCCTGCTGCCATCCATGTAAGACGTGACTTGCTCCTCTTTGCCTTCTGGCCATGATTGTGAGGCTTCCCCAGCCAGATAGAACTGTAAGTCCAATAAATCTCTTTCTTTCATAAATTGCCCAGTCTTGGGTATGTCTTTATCAGCAGTGTGAAAACAGACTTATACAGTAAATTGGTACCAGTAGAGTGGGCCGCTGCTGAAAAGATACCCAAAAATGTGGAAGTGACTTTGGAACTGGGTAACAGGCAGAGGTTGGAACAGATTAGAGGGCTCAGAAGACAGGAAAATGTCAGAAAGTTTGAAACTTCCCAGAGACTTGTTGAACGGCTTTAACAAAAATGCTGAAAGTTATACGAACAATAAGATCCAGTTCAAGGTGGTCTCAGATGGAGATGAGGAACTTTTTGGGAACTGAAGCAAAGGTGACCCTTGTTACATTTTAACAAAAAGACTGGCAGCATTCTGCCCCTGCTCCAGAGATTTGTGGAACTTTGAACTTGAGAGAGATGACTTAGGGTATCTGGCAGAAGAAATTTCTAAACAGCAAAGCAGTCAAGAGGTGACTTGGGTGCTGTTAAAGGCATTCGGTTTTAAAAGGGAAACAGAGCATAAAAGTTTGGAAAATTTGCAGCCTGATAATGAGATAGAAAAGAAAATCCCATTTTCTGAGAAGAAATTCAAGCCAGCTGTAGAAATTTGCATAAATAACGAGGAGCTGAATGTTAACCCCCAAGAAAATGGGGAAAATGTCTCCAGGGCATGTCAGAGACCTTTGTGGCAGCCCCTCCCATCACAAGCCCGGAGACCTACGAGGAAAAAGTGGTTTTGTGGGTCAGGCCCAGGGTCCCTGTGCTGTGTGCAGCCTAGGGACCTGGTGCCCTGTGTTCAGCTGCTCCAGCCATGGCTGAAATGAGCCAATGTGAAGCTTAGGCTGTGGCTTCAGAGAGTACAAGCCTCAAACCTTGGCAGCTTCCACATGGTATTGAGTTTGTGGGTGCACAGAAGTCAAGAACTGAGGTTTGGGAACCTCACTTGGCTGTCCAGGAAACACTTGGCTGTCCAGGCAGAAGTTATCTGCAGGGGTGGGCACTCATGGAGAACCTCTACTAGGACAGTGCGGAGGGCAATGTGGGGTCAGAGCCCCCACACAGAGTCCCTACTGGGGCACCACCTAGTCGAGCTGTGAGAAGAGGGCCACTGCCCTCCAGATCCCAGAATGGTAGATCCACTGGCAGCTTGTACCGTGTGCCTGAAAAAGTGTACTCTGTGCCAGCCCATGAAAGCAGCCAGGAAGGGGGCTATACCCTGCAAAGTCACAGGGGTGGAGCTGCCCAAGACTATGGGAACCTACCTCTTGCATCAGTGTGACCTGGATGTGAGACATGGAGTCAAAAGAGATCATTTTGGAGCTTTAAGATTTCACTCCCTGCTCTATTTCAGACTTTCACGGGGCCTGTAGCTCCTTTGTTTTGGCAAATTTCTCCCATTTGGAATAGCTGTGTTCACCCAATACCTGTATCCCCACCATATCTAGGATGTAACTAATCTGCTTTTGGATCATAGGTGAAAGGGACTTGACTTATCTCTGATGAGACTTTGGACTGTGGACTTTTGAGTTAATGCTGACATAAGACTTTGGGGGACTGTTGGAAAAGTATGATTGGTTTTGAAATGTGAGGACATGAGATTTGGGAGGGACCAGGGGGCAGAATGATATGGTTTGGCTGTGTTCCCACCCAAATCTCATCTTGAATTTCCACATGTTGTGAGAGGGACCTGGTGGGGGGGTGATTGAATCATGGAGGCAAGTCTTTTCTGTGCTGTTCTCTTGATAGTGAATAAGTCTCACAAGATCTGATGAGTTCCCCTCACAAGCTCTCTCTCCCTTTGCCTGCCACCATCTGTGTAAGATGTGACCTGCTCCTGCTTGCCTTCCACCAAGATTGTGAGACTTCCCCAGCCACATGAAAGTGTTAAGTCCAATTAAACCTCTTTCTTTTGTAAATTCCCAGTCTTGGGTATGTCTTTATCAGCTGCATGAAACAGACTAATACAAGAGTATTAAACTAAAACCAGAGTGGCAGAAAACACGGAATCTACTGCTTTCCTGAGAGCGAACAGCTGCACTAGAAATCAAGAGCCCTGAGGATGAATGGATGTGGCAAAGGAATGAAAGGCACATAAAGTGGGAAGCTGTGCAGAGACCCCAGATAAATCAGGGAATCTAAGGTATGGAAACAAAAGCTGAGAAAAATCATCTGTCAGGAAAGGAAACGGTGAGGAAATGCAGGTGGTGATCGGAATTACGGCACTCCACTGTTTTTACTGGGCTCAGAGGAAGGAAGGATAGGCTTCAGCCATTTTTTAGAGTTAAGTATGTTTGTCAACTGATGGAGAGTAACAAGTGTAAATATGGAAATACAGGAATAACTCTTAAATAAGCTATGGAAGTAAAATGGCATAAGACAATATGTGTGTGTATATATACCTGTATGTATGTGTTGTTTTTAAAAAAATCTATCAATGTAAAAGAAAAAACTAAGTGAAAGAAGAAGGAGAAGGAGAAAAAGAGTAGAAAGTTTGAACAGAATTGAAGGGTTCAACATCGGGTATGAATGTTAGGCACCAACTGTTGTCTTCTCCTAAACATCACACAGAAGCAAAAAAAGTGAGTGGGAAAGAAACCACAAACTCTGCTGAGAGAAAACCATGGTACATATATAATCTGCATACTCAAAACAAAACCACAAAATACAAGTTTTTCCAGAGTAGCTATGACACATGTAGAAAGCTATCAAAAAGAAATGAACAATAACCACCTCACTCAAAAACAAATGAAGAGTAACCAGAACTCCCATAGCTGGAGGGTCTCTCAACAATCTCATATTCCAAGATCGCTTCCAAGAAATGCTGAGTTGGCCGGGTATGGTGGCTCACACCTATAATCCCAACACTTTGGGAGGCTGAAGTTCAGGTTGACAGTTGACTTAAACCTAGGAGTTCAAGATGAGCCTGGACAACATGGTGATACCCACATTGCCCCCCCCCCAAAAAACAGACAAATTACCTGGGCATGGTGGCATGCACCTGTGGTCCCAGCTACTCAGGAGGCTGAGATGGGAGGATCGCCTGAGCCTGGGAAGTCAAGGCTGCAGTGAGCCAGGACTGTACCACTGCACTCCAGCCTGGGTGACAGAGACAGCCCTGTCTCTACAACAAACACAAAAAGAAATGCTGAGGTATCTGGAAGTCAAGGCGGATTTGATCAGGTAGAAGCTTTGCTGGGGGAGAGTACTACAAAAGGTGGGTAGAAAATCATGAAGAAGCACAAAGACAATAGGTCGCTGAAAATACCAGGAAAACTATAATGTCCGAAGGAACTTCCTGCAAAAAAAAATTGAGAAAGAGCTACACAAAGCAAGAGAACTAATGAGGAGGCCGGGTACAGTGGTTCACGCCTGTAATCCCAGCACTTTGGGAGGCAGAGACAGATCAATCACTTGAGGTCAGAAGTTCAAGACCAGGCTGGCCAACATGGTGAAACCCCATCTCTACTAAAAATACAAAAATTAGCTGGGCATCGTGGCCTGTAATCTCACCTACTCAGGAGGCTGAGGCAGGAGAATCACTTGAACCTGGGATATGGAGGTTGCAGTGAGCTGAGATCTGGCCACTGGGTTTTCACTCCAACCTGGGTGACAGAGTGAGACACTATCTGAAGACAAACAAACAAAAGAGCTAAGGAGGAAATTAAAAGAATCGTAAGAATCTATTTAGCTTAGTTATTCAAATTAGTTTGATAATCTTAATAAAGTATATATGTTTCCAAGAAAATATAATTTAACAATATGACTCCTATAATAATTAGAAAAGTCTAAATTGACTGACTTCCATACAGAAAACAAGGAAAAATGTCAGCCCTTCAGAATATTAGGTAGCCACTACTTCCTAAGAGAACTGTATCGCTCCTTTAAAGAGAAGATAATTCCAGCGTAGTCTACACTGTTCCAAAGAATTGAAAACTGGTAAAAAGCTTTCTAATTCATTTTATGAAATGAGTACAACATTAAAGCTAAATTATTTTTAAAAGATTAAATACTGAAAATAAAATTACAGTTACAATCTCAGTTAACTGTGCAAAAAATTCTAATGAAATAGAAACAGATAATTAACAGAATCTGCTTTGTGATCGCCGCTTTTAGTCTAGAAATGGTTGGATAGTCTTATGTTAAAATGTATAATAAGATTCCATTTTTATTTACAACTGATCAAAATCACAATGGAGAAAAAGTCGAGGCCTTGACTGAAGGACAAAAGAAATTTTAGGATATTGTTCTGTGTCTCAATTACCTGATGTTTACCCTTTATGCCGTAAAGGCAGAAAGGAGTGACACCTTTCTAAAGTTCCCCATCAGAAAGGTCACAATCAGCACTCCTGTAACAAAAGGCAGTTTAACTAAAGAAAAGTATAACAAATCTATTTAATCAAAGTTTTACATGTCAGAAGAGCCTTTAAAAATGAAGAACCGAAGACCCAGAGAAAATTGTTTTTATACGTAGGCTTCATGAAGAAGGGACGGCCATGTGGAAAAATTACTGGACAAAAGAATGATCTCACGGGAATAGACTGAGAAGGAACCCAGCAAGGCCTGTCTTCTGGGCCTCTCTGTGCTGCATTTCTTTCTCCTGGTGTGGGGCAGGTCCCCTCCGGAATGAATGACGGTCTTCAAGGGAGAGGGAAAAGAATGACTTTTCTAGGTTTTATGAGTTGCTTTGGGAGAGAGGGGCTATAGTTTCTATGACTTGCCTTGGGGAAAAGGAATTCTGGTTTCTGCTTCAGAGTCGTGAGAGGGGAGGGAGACAAGAGGGCAGGAGAAGGTCAGAGACCTTGCCCTTGCTTCTGAAGCCTCCAATCTCCTGTAGTTCAAAGTATTCAGCAGGCCAAGGCGCCATCTATTGGGGTATTGTGTTCTGAACCCCAACAACATCGCTTTGGAAGATTGGAATGGCAGATGTGATATGCCATGGAAAATAAATATTGCCATTACAATCTAACAATAATACTAGTTAAGATGAAAAAGGGCAAAGAACACACCAAAATAATCTAGACTATATCTCAAAGCAAACATTTTCTTTTTTTTTTTTTTTTTGAGACGGAGTGCTGGGATTACAGGCATGAGCCACCGCGCCCGGCCCAAAGCAAACATTTTCTAATTAGCTAAATTGTAAAAATAGTTCTCATGTAAAATAAAACTTTACTATTCTTATTTAAGATACTCATAACACAAAGATAACTGTATTGCCATAAATGTGACAATATTGAAGGCCCTGCTCCAATTGTTCTTATGTTATTATGATTAGTAATTGTTTTTAAAAATCACTTATATTTAACATAGAGATTTATTTTATTTTGCCAAATTGTTCAGTAATATATGAGGAGAAATCGTCCAATTAACAGTTTATTTAGATGTAATTTGATGCTTACTCATTGTGTGCTTGGTAAATGAATTTTTAGAAGTATATTAACAAGAAGTGAGAAAATCAACACATTAAATTTTCAAAAGAAAACTACACAAAAGAGACAAGCTTTTTAAAATCATGCATGTAAATAGTTTATATTATGTATGATAAATGTGAATGAAATTCATACCCATAGATTCAAATGTTTGGGACTTTTAAAATCAAATTAAACAAATTAAGAAAATACACAATGCCATTATATTGACTTAGAAAATGTCACTTGAAAATAGCTTCATATTTTATCTGGTTTCTCCAGCATCTATACAAACGTATGTTTAAAGGACAATTACCTTTTCCTTTTTTTATTTCTGAGGTATGAAAGGCAATGTGAGATGCTTGTGGGTAATATGAGCTTCTTTGCACATCTTTTTCAGGGTGCCACTGCTGTTGACAGCTATTCTTTTAAAATACTGATACTCGACATGACAATGCATGTGACTTGCCAAGGAATTGAGAGGCAGAAAGTACAGTGACATGGTTGTGACAGGGCTGCAAAAGACATGACTTGTAATGTCATTTCAACGCTTTCTCCAAAAATAAGTTGAAAAACACAAAATGAATTTGCCTTTTCCTCAGCCAAAATGAGTATCTCTTTACTGCAAATCTGCAGATACCTAGTTTGTATTGAAAGTGGTTTTTGAAGATTCTAAAGTGTGTTTGTGTGTGTGTGTGTGTGTGTGTGTGTGGTGTGTGAAAGAGAGAGAGAGACTGTGACTCTGCTCAGGGCTTACAAATCATTTACTTTGAGTAGCATATTTTCTTTAGTCTTTGCAACTAGCTGAAAGATATCATAACTTTCCAATGTTATCATTTACATAAAAAGTTGTCTTGAAATAAACAAAAAGACGCAGTAGATGATGACCAAATGTTTTGATTATCATATGTTCTTACAAAAAGAAACAAAATGGACGTTTATTTGTTTTCATAGGCTATGTGTACGATGGGAGCAGTAAGGAGTAGATGATAAGACAAACTTCTATTTGTTACATTTTAGGAAAATGTTAGCTAACAATGGAATTTAACATATTAATCTATGGTACCAAAAGAGAATTCCATTTCTAGTGGTATGTTTTTCCTTAAGTGAATAGGCCAGAGATACCCTCATACTAAAAAGACCTTGTCTTTAGCTGAACTAAGGAAAAACCCTGCAACAATGGGAAGGGAGGGTCAGATGTGCCTCATTATGCCCTCTTTCCTCTTAGAATTCAGGAAAAGCCAACCACTATTTAACATCAATACAGACTTTAAGTCTGAGAAGAAACCTTTACAATCTTTTCTCTCTGAAGCCTGCTACATGGAGACTTCATCTGCATGATAAAACTGTGGTCTCTGCAACCTCTTATCATAACCTAGACAGTCTTTTCTATGATAATAACTCTTTCAACCAATTGCCAGTCAGAAATTTTTTCATTCTACCTATAACCTGGACGCCCCCTTGCTTTGAGTTGTCCCACCTTTCTGGACTGAACCAATGTATATCTTAAATGTATTCGATTGATGTCTCGTCTCCCTGAAATGAATATAACTAGGCTGTGTTTCAACCACCTTGGATACGTGTTCTCAGGGTCTCCTCAATGCTGTGTCATGGGCCATGGTCGCTCATATTTGGCTTAGAATAAATCTCTACAAACATTTTACAAAGTTGGACTCTTTTTACTGACATTTTCATGGGAAGGTAGGAACCTAATGTTACCTAGGTGTCTGGCTTCACGTTGCAAAACTACCTCCTGGTATGAAGATATGAGAATTTGTTTTTCCTTTGGATAAAAGTAATACACATGGCCATTTTATTACCCAGTGAATTTGGGATGAATTGTATGTGGCAAACGGTGCTGTCACGTCCTTTTATTTGCAGACTACTTATCAATCTTGAGAACATGTGTGTAAGGGTTTTACCTACTCGGCCACGTGAAAGGGTGAGATTTCTCTTTGTCTCAATCTCTTTACAGATTTCTTGTGATGTACATTGAAGTGTGCTTTACTGCTTATTCAGCAACGTCTATTCTACTTTTGTGGAGAGGTTTCCTGAACAGGTTTTGTTTTAAATTATTTCCCAAACACTAGATATTTGCTAGACTTGAGCCTGTAAAGAAGGGGTTAGCAAGCTTTTTCTGTAAAGACCCAGATAGCAAATATTTAGGAATTGTGTGTCACATACAGTTTTAGGACATATTATTTTCTTTTATTTTTTTTTCGGCCTGTCATTAATGTAAAAAACATTCTTAGCTTCTGGCCTGAATGGGCACTGAATTTGGCCCTTGGCTTCACAATTTGCCAACTCTAAAGTGTGGGAGGAGATTGTGAAATCCTTCCCAGAGAGGCCTGTGAGGGCAGGTTCAGAGGGTGATGCTACCTTTAGGGAAACAGATGACACAGACCCCAGTCTTTTGTTTATTCCCCCCAGACACTAGAATTTGGCTCCACCTCTGTGCCAAAGGAATGCAGTGAAAAGAGAAGAGAGGTATTCAAAGGTGACATATACAGTTAATTCTCATTATTCACAGTATTTAACTTCTATAAAGTTTCTATAAATACCAAATTACTGTAGGGGCAGAGAGAAAGCTTCCCCTCTGCCCTCTGAAGGCTCACTGCTAAAATGAGCTGACAGTAGACAGATTAACAGGGGGGAAATGCATACAATTTATTAATGTGCACATGGAGATGGGAGTCCTAAAATACAAGACTCAAAGAAGGGCTTTGGTTAAACCTTAAATACCTTCTGGTTGGTTAAGTCTTTTTTTTTTTTTTTTTTGAGACAGAGTCTTGCTCTGTGGCCCAGGCTGGAGTGCCTTAAATACCTTAAATACCTTCTGATTGGTTAAGCCTTAAATGCCTTCTGGTTGATTGAGTCTTTTTTTTTTCTTTTTCTTTTTTTGAGGTAGAGTGTTGCTCAGTCGCCCAGGCTGGAGTGCAGTGGCATGATCTCGGCTCACTGCAGGGTCTGCCTCCCGGGCTCGAGTGATTCTCCTGTCTCAGCCTCCCAAGTAGCTGGGATTACAGGATTGCACCATCAGGCCAGGGTAATTTTTGTATTCTTAGTAGTGACGAGGTTTCACCACGTTGTCCAGGCTGGTCTTGAACTCCTGACCTTGTGATCTGCCCACCTCGTCCTCCCAAAGTTCTGGGATTACAGGCATGAGCCACTGTACCTGGCCTGGTTAAGTCTTAAATATCCTTTTCATAAGACAGAGAAGTGGGGGACTGTAGGCACGTCTAGAGGGAAAGTAAATTATTTTAGGGAAAGTAAATTATTTTAGGGAAAATAAATGAGCTCAAAGAAAAGACAATTGGCCTGGTACAAAGTTCCTCTGAGCTCTGGGGGAGGTACAAGCAAATTGTGCCAAGGTGACATGGAGAACTTTGTTGTAAACAAAGGTTGTCATTATGCAGATAAAGTCTTTCACATAATCTTTCTGTACTGCCCTTAGAAGGATAGATGAAAAGTCTGTCTGGGCATGGTAATGACTTCTAGTATTTTCTCCTCCTCGGTGGTTAATCTTTCCTGGTTATATAATAAGATCGGTAGAGAGAGAGTTTTAAAACAACTGCATTTCTATGTGTCAATTTGATTGGGCTAAATTAAAACAAGCAAACAAACAAAAACCCTGCATTTCTTCTGGAGAAACTTCCTTTGATCAGACTTGATCAGATAAGGAAACTTCAAAGAAAGCCCCTCCTTTCTTGCTTCCTTGCTTCGGGGAAGAATGAGGATGGTAGGTGATATGGTTTAGCTGTGTCCCCAGGCAAATCTCATTTTGAATTGTAGCTCCCCTAATTCCAGTATGTTGTGGGAGGGACCCAAAGGGAGATAATTGAATCATGGGGCTGTCCCCCCCCATGTTGTTCTCATGGTAGAGAATAAGTCTCACGAGATCAGATGGTTTTATAAGGGGAAACCTTTCACTTGGTTCTTATTCTTTCCTGTCTGCCACCATGTAAGATGTGCCTTTTGCCTTCCACTGTGATTGTGAGGCCTCCCCCGGCCATGTGGAATGGTGAGTCCATTAAACCTCTTTTTCTTTATAAATTACCCAGTCTCGAGTATGTCTTTATCAGCAGCATGAAAACAGACTAATACATTAGGGTGGGGTTGGAGGCTAATGGTGTTAGAGATATTGGTCCTGAGGCTTATTTCTGAGGCCTTTCAATTTTATTTAATTCAGAGCACTCAACATGTCCAAGTACCATTTTTGAGGGTATGGTTCTCAGAGCTCCAACCTTAGCAAGTACTAAATTGTTGCTCCTTGGGAGAATATAAGGGACGTTCCTGTGAGCCTCTGGCTGCAACATTTTCATCAAATGACCAAGACATATTGTTTTATATGTGTTTCTGTTTAAAGATATTTTATTCCATGTATAAAATTTATTCATCATTGTACAAATGTCCAATGTAAAAAATAATAATAATAAAATAAAATTAAAACATTAAAAAGAAAATTTATTCATCAGCATTGAACTTACAGCCAATGGCATTATCGGTCATATCTGAACAAAAGTTCATCTCACACGTGTATTCTCTCCGTAATGCACATCACAGGCTTCCTGTGCTTTGAGAGCACTTGAGCACTATGCTTGGGGGCCATTGTAAACATCAAAATCACCAAAAAGCACGAAAATATGAAAAACATGGCCCTAAATGGATTGTGAAAAGGATGCTCAGTTTTAGTATGAGAGCCGAAACAAGAAGGCAGAGCATAGTTTTGTTCAACATCAGCTGGGGACTTGAAAGTTGGGAGAGTGAAATTTTTGGCCAGTCTGTGTATGACAACAAAGGTGCTGTGAGTGTGAATTTTGGGGTTATAAATAAATTTTAGCAGGTGGGTGAATTTGCAAATACAAATACATTTTAGCAAGAAGGTGGCTTTGAAAATAAAAATCCACAAATAATGAGAATTGACATTCTGTGGGAGTTTTATTGAATGTGAAGTATAAAATCTATTTTCTATCTCTCCACAACTACTTACGAACAATGAATTCACTTCCAAATATGCTTTTATATAGCGTATGTATATATTGGGGGATGTGCCTGGAAGTGCTGAGTAGAACCCCCCATTTGGGCGTTATTGTCACCTGAGATCTCAGCTCCACTTTTGGGTTACATCATATAATTTTAAGAATTTACAAGAATCTAATTAAAATATTTGCATGTTAATGTGCATTTGACGACATTTTAGGAATAAGAGTGTCTCTGCATTTAAAATGTCATAATTCTTGGCTTGGATTATTACATTCATCTATTATCATATTTAGAAAAATAGCTATGACAGGCTTCTGCAAGTAGGTCATGTTGGTGCTAATTGCTTGTCAAAGCCAGGTCCCCCAAATATCACCAACATAAAGTGTTGATGACACAAAGCTGATTGCTTATTTATTGCAAAGTTTATTGCTTACCTACGTGGCAGAAAAATAATGACCTCTCAAAGATGTCCACACACTCATCTCTGGAATATGTGAATATGTGAACTTATATGAAAAATGGAAATTAAGACCACAGATAGAATTAAAGTTGTTAACTCACTTTGAAATAGAAAGATTATCTTGGATTGTCCAGATGAGCCTAATCACAAATTCTTAAAAGTGGAAGAGGGAGGCAGAAGAGAAAGAGCCAATGAGAAGGCAGCGTGAGGCCTCCCAGCCTGTTATTGCTGCCTGTGAAGATGGAGGAAGGGGCCAGGAGCTGAGGATAGCAGGCAGCCTCTAGATGCTGGAAAAGTCAAAGAAACAGAAGCCCAGTGCCTGCAGGAAGAAACTGAAACCTGATGATGCCTTGATTTTAGTTCAGTAAGACCCACGTTGAACTTCTGACCAAGAGGACTGTAGGATAACAAGTCTGGCTTGTTTGCAACACTTTGTGGTAAATTGTTACAGCAGCAATAGAAAACTAATACACTGCAGCAAAAGAGAGGGTGCAGCCTTTGTAAATTTCTAGCAGCATCTCAGAGGAGAGAAGGGGGAGATCAGAATTTATTGAGAATTGCATGTTTAGTTTAAGAAGGGTCCCTGAAGGAGAGGATTTGATTAGAATTGTATAAGAATCATGATACAACAGTCTGGCCTTAGTGAAAACAGTGACGTGAGGATTTGTGGTGAAGAATTCAAAGACTCAGCCTGCAAACTTGGTCTATGCCTTCCCCTGAAGAGTTGATAAAGCATTTGGGAAGTTCCTATAATGAAAAATCAAGCCATTCTGGAGGTAGGACAGTCCTCGAAAAGTAATACTAATGGAACAGTAGAATAACGAAGTCATAATATCAGTGGGAAGGTGTGGCTTTGGTTCTCAGTGTCCAGGCTGAGGTGATTCTCTTGGTTCTTGATTTAATAGCTGATCTTCTGTAGAAAAATATATGGCTGTCACTGGCCTGCTTCCTCTGTGTATTGTGACTATGACCAAAGGCACAAAAGCAATGTAAGTATGATCTGGATAGAAAAAAAGTATCTGGCAGCTAACTAGGAAGAAAATGGAGTATTCTAATGGTTGCTTTCATTACTGTCGCTGGGTACATTGCTGAAAGTTGAACGTGAGCAGAAAATAATAATTTTCAAATTTTAAGATAGACTTTGCTGACTACTTATGACATGCTAATAGGGTAACAAATTCTTATCGATCATGCTTGAAAAGGACACAAATAGAACACAGTGCTTTGCCATTTTAGTGATTGTCAGATTTCTTGTGACAACTGAGAATATTAATTTTATAGTAAACTTGCCATTACTCTGTATGTAGTTGATTGTGATGTCTTCTGAAGCAGTTTCAATCATGGCCTAGTATTAAATATCAATGCAATGCTGCTTTTATAAGGCCCATGAAACTAATGTCTTTTTAAACTAATTTGTAGCCAGAAATCTTTAAGACCTTACCAGCTAAGTATGAGATAATATAGAATACTCCCTCATAATGTTTAAATCTTTATCAATTTCAATATCAAACACAATTCATAATCATTTTTTAACACGATTAACTTGATAGCTAATACAAATCAATGTGAACGTAAATATATAAGAAATAGGTAAGATAATAAACATCTAATTATATGCTCAGCATATATTTTCTTACCAACTTTGCAAACCTCTTTTTTTGCATTATTTTGAAACGTTACTTTTGCTGGATTCAGTGAAGCAAGTAAAATTTGAATTTGAAAATAAACTAAACTGTGATTTGTGGAACAGGTTTTTATTTGGTAAATGACACATAGACTGCAATTAATTAAATTTGAGATAATTTGATAATTAAATTTGAGATATGACTGAGCAAATTTATCAAAATTTATTAGAAAGACTCTTTAAAAATAATCACATTTTTATTCATATGTTAAACAAAAATTATGGGAGGCCAGTGTTTTGAATGAGATCCTACACTAGGCCCCTGTAGATCAGACTCAACAGAAATGTAGTCACTTATGCTAAATGCCACATAATCAAACTGAAACTTTAAGAAAGTAGACAGGTCCCAGAACAGACAAGATGTTCCTCAAGACAGGAAATTCCAGTCTACCTGAGTCAGTGCAAAACGGAACTCCCCCTCGCTTTAATCCTTACAACAAATTAACCTGGATTAACCTGATGTTAACCAATCAGCATTTTGTCTATTGTTTCATTTAATTGTTCTCATCTTACAAAACCTACTGTTCTTCCATTGTCTGTGGAAGCTGTCATCCTATTTTATAGAATGAAGGCTACCCTGATTCATGGATCACAAATAGAAGCCAATCACATCTATAACTAAATTTGTTCTAATTTTGTCTTTTTAAAAGTTATTGTCAGGCCGGGCGTGGCAGCTCATGCCTGTAATCCCAGCACGTTGGGAGGCTGAGGCAGGTGATTCACAAAGTCAGGGGTTCAAGACCAGCCTGGCCAACATGGTGAAACCCTGTCTCTACTAAAAATACAAAAATATGCCGGGCATGGTGGCAGGCACCTGTAATCCCAGCTACTCAGGAGGCTGGGGCAGGAGAATCTCTTGAACCCAGGAGGCGGAGGTTTCAGTGAGCCAAGGTGGCGCCACTGCACTCCAGCCTGGGTGGCAAGAGCGAGAGTGCACCTCAAAAAAAAAAAAAAGTTATCGTCATAGGCCGGGTACAGTGGCTCAAACCTATAATCCCAGCACTTTGGAAGGCCAAGTCAGGCAGATTGCTTGAGCCCAGGAGTTTGAGACCAGCCTGGGCAATATGGTGAAACACAGTCTCTACAAAAAATAACATAATATGGTGGTGTGCGCCTGTAGTCCCAGCTATTCCAGATGCTGAGGTGGGAGAATCACTTGAGCCCAGGAGGTCAAGATTGCAGTGAGCCATGATCACTCCAGCCTGAGTAACAGAGCAAGACTCTGTCTCAATTTTAAAAAAACAGATAAACCAAAAACAGTTATCACAAATTTTTTTTTATTAGGAAAGTGCAGCTTAACACTTTCTTAGTTCTTGAGGAGGTAAATTGGTTATCTAACATATATTAATGTCGCAGATATTTTATCTTTTAAAAATATGTTTGTGTAGAATATGGAATGAATTAAGTTAAAATCCAGGTAAATATTTTCATTACCTTGCAAATTTTCCAAAATGCTACGCATTTTTGCATATAATTATTTACAACTTATTTTTAACACATTATTTCAGCGTATTAGGGATCCAGTGTTACAGCTTAGATGTTTGACTCCTAAACCTCATGTCGAAATTGGAACTCCAGTGTTGGAGGTGGGGCCTAATGGGATGCGTTAGGGTCACAGGAGCAGATCCCTCACGAAAAGATTGTTGCCCTCCCAGCGGAGAGGGGATGAACAAGCCCTCTGTGTTAGCTCCCAAGAAAGCTAGTTGTTACGAAGAGCCTGGCACCCCCTCCTCTCCCTCTTGCCTCTTTTCTCACTGTGTGATCTCACTACACACTGGCTTCCCTTCACCTTCTGCCATGTGTGGAAGCAGCCTGAGAAATTCACCAGAAGCTGAGCAGCTGCTAGTGCCATTCTTCCTGTTTGGACTGCAGAATCATGAGCCAAATAAACCTCTTTCCTTTATACATCTTTTTAATCTCAGGAATTTTTTTATAGCAACACAAATGGGTTAAGATATTCAGTGCAATGGTTCATGCCAAAAAATACTTTGCCATCCCATGTCACGTTATAGACTTCAGGATAAAGGACATTTAGAAGGCATAAAGATATTTACAAAGCACAGTAGTCCCTGTTTTTATGAAAACACATTATTGTTCTCCCTAAGTATTTGCTCTGGTTCTGTAAATGACTGCCCCAGCGCACCACTGACCTTCAGGTTTATTCTATTTTGCCAGCACAGCACAGTTTTGCCAACTCGTAAAACTCGAATTTCTTATTTTAAAAAATCAGATTTCTGGTTCCTTATAAAAGGAAATCAGAGAAGACCTGGTCACACTGGGAGGAATCCCTTCTAGGTTAGAACTATCCCCTTTCAATGAGCCAGGCTCTGTCCGGAGAGACACCCTCACTCTCAGCTCCATATACTCCTTACCTCTCGTTGAAGGCTTTTACCTGCCATGCTTTTTAGCAACTCTGCTGCCTTTGCCTACAGGAGAAGATTAGGCATATAATTAACATTTCAGTAGCAGATCAGGCAGACTCAGAATTAGGGCATTTGAAACACATCGAATTGCTCATTTACAAGTGATCAGTGGTGGCCACAGGACTGGCTGTCTCTGATTTGCCTTACTGTAGGGAAGCCATATTTATCTTCCCTCTATTTCTGGCTGCTGGAATGTTTCCATCTTCCAGCATATGGCACACTTAGTTCCTTAGGTTCTTGCTCCCAGCAAAAGAAACTCCCCAAACTTAATTTTATCCAGGGAAAAGTGCATCTAAACCTTTAATTCAGAGCAGATTATCAGTAATCCTAGCATAATCAGACCTAAGCAGGCAATATTTAGAGACAGACAAACCTTGAAATAATAGCAACTGGCTATTGTATCTCTACTAAGAACTCTGCCTCAGTGGGAGACATGGTTTTCTCTTATAAATCTCACCCTTAGGGATTGACAATTTGCCTTAGGTCAGGGTGATATTAGCTTAGCACTCATAATAAGTGTTTCTGGAAATTTAGAATGGTAACAGAAGTTTATATTCTTAGGAATAAGTATAACTATTTTATTCCTGCTATGTTCTGTGTGTCACTGTGGCTGGTGGATAAAGAAGGGACAGAACGAAAGAGGTTGAAAGAGAGCAATTTCTCCCTCCAAGCTTCGATACTGTCTTTATTTGCAATGCATATGTACACCTGAACACTTTCCTTCACTACTGGACTTAACAGACTGACACATGAAGGGACAGGCATCACCCTCCCTGCAAGGCAACACAAGAGATGGTTCGAGGTGAGGCAGAGGATGGGTGATGTTCCTGACCTGGCTCTGAGCTCTGCTGGCTGAGTGACCATGGATGAGTAGCTGATCCACCATAATTCCCATCTTTAAAATGAGATTTTAGAATGGCTTGTGCTGTAGATTAGTACATCCAATATGAAAAACATTATGGAGGTTCCTCAAAATCTTAAAACTAGAACAGTAACTGGGCACGGTGGCTCACACCTGTAATCCCAGCACTTTGGGAGGCTAAGGCGGGTGGATCAAGAGGTCGGGAGTCCGAGACCAGCCTGGCCAAGATGGTAAAACACCATCTCTTCTAAAAATACAAAAATTAGCTGGGTGTGGTGGCGGGTGCCGGTAGTCCCAGCTACTTGGGAGATGGAGGCAGGAGAATCACTTGAACCTAGGAAGTGGAGGTTGCAGTGAGCCAAGATTGCACCACTGCACTCTAGCCTGGGCGACAGCGCAAGAAGACTCTGTCCCAAAAAAAAAAAAAAAAAAAAAAAAATTAGAACCAGCATATGACCCAGCAGTCTCACTACTTGGCATATATGTAAAGAAAATGAAATCAGGCCGGGCGCGGTGGCTCACGCCTGTAATCCCAGCACTTTGGGAGGCCGAGGCGGGTGGATCACGAGGTCAAGAGATCGAGACGATCCTGGCCAACATGGTGAAACCCCGTCTCTACTAAAAAAAAATTACAAAAAATAGCCGGGCATGGTGGCACGTGCCTGTGGTCCCAGCTACTCGGGAGGCTGAGGCAGAAGAATCACTTGAACCCAGGAGGCAGAGGTTGCAGTGAGCCGAGATTGCGCCACTGCACTCCAGACTGGCGATAGAGCAAGACTCCGTCTCAAAAAAAAAAAAAAAAAAAGAAAATGAAATCAGTATGTCAGAGATATCTTCACTTCTACATTTACTGCAGTGTTACAATAGCCCAGATATGCAATCAACCTGTGTGTTCAACAATGGATTCATGGATTTTTAAGATGTGGTATATTTTCATAATGGAATACTATTGAGCCAAAAACAGAACGAATCCTGTTATTTTCAACAACATGAATGAACCCAGAGGACATTAGGTTAAGTGAAATAAGTTAGGCACAGAAAGAGAAATGTTGCATGATCTCACTTATATGTAGAATCTAAAAAGTTGATGCCATAGAAGTATAAAGTAAAACGATGGTTCCCAAAGACTGGGATGTTGGGGCAATGGGAAGATATTGGTTGAAAGACAGATGATTACACTTAGATACTTAAATGTCCAGAAAAGGCAAATATATATATAGACAGAAAGAAGATAAGCAGTCACCTGGGGCTGAGGGATGGTGAGGAGAGGATAGATGGGAGAGGAGAGAAATGAGGAAAGACTATTAATGGTCATGGGGTTTCTTTTTGGGTGATAAAAATGTCCTAAAATTGATTGTGGTAATGGTGGCACAATCCATGAACCTACTAAAAGTCCCTGGATTGTATACTTTAAATGGGTGAATTGTATGATATGTGAATTATATCTCAATAAAGCTGTTTTAAAAAATGGTCATGGTGAGGAGTGATGCCTATGAAACCATTAACATAGTGCCATATACAGTAACAACTCAGTAATATTTAGTTATTTGGATGCTTAAGCCATCTCCAAGACACCTCACCACTAGTCTCTAGAGAATCACAAGTAAAAATATGTGGAATCTTCCGCTCGCTCCAGTTTCCACTCTGGCAGTCGTGTGGTCTATACAATATGCTGTCGTCTTTCAGACCTGGAAGTGGAAGGAGGCTGCACACATTTGAAAGAAAATCGCCAATTAAAATCATTATCTTTATGACATAGAGATATGGAAAATGGATATAAATGCAGGAGCTTCATTTTTAAAAGTTGAATGATAAATTCTGCTGAGATACAATGTCATTCACTATGTGGGCAAATAGCATCCACAAAACGTTAGGCAGAGGGATGTATATGTCTATCAGGATATTCTAGAATGACTTTTTAAAGGTTATGCCGTGAAAATGACACCAGGTGTTAGAAACAGATCAAACTGTGCCAGGCTGTTTGGGGAGCTGTCTTGGCCATCTTTTTCTTCCATAGTCCTTGTAACAGAAGCACCAAATGACAACTCTGGAAGAAACATCCACAACTCTTTCCATTTTTCATCATACCTCTAAATTATAGGATGTCATTTGATGGTATATTTCAATGGTCTGTTGTTGGTCTCCTTGGTGGCCTATTTCATTATAAAATATATCCTATATGACTAGTAAACCTCTGGACTCCAGAGGCAGGATAATTTCTAAATTTTGCTGGCTCACCGCTAGACTCACGGTCTGTAAATAGTCTGACTTTATATCACTCCTATAAATATTGTCAGGTTAGGGTCAAGTCGATTATTAGAAAATAATGCAGTATTTGTTTTAATCCAGCATTATGATTTTTATTTTTTTACAAGTTTAGAGTAACTTTTTCTTGGACAAATGCTTCTCTTGACCCTGACACTCTGAAGATTTATGTGTGCCAAATTATATTACTGTTCCCAATTACTTGCTGTCCTCCAAGCAAGAGGGTTATGCATCCCTGACACAGTAGAGTCAGGACTGGTCATGTGACTTGCTGTAGCCCATGGAATGTGAAGAGAAATGCTGAGAGCCACTGCCACGCAAAAGCCCCCCATTCTGCCCATAATAGTCAGAAGGCACATCAACTGTAAATTAGGCTGTTCAGTTCACAGCCTGCCTCTCTTCGAGCAAATATGGTGATATGCAGAATAATGCCAGCAATCTTAAAGGTTTGGTCATTTTCTTTTCTCATTTTCAGAGCTTTGTACACTTTTGACCCACATTGTTTTTAAAACTTTGCCACTTATATTTACAGCAATCCGTAGGAAAAAATTTTAAAAATACTATAAAGGCAATTATCTAAGAGCTATAATTTTTAAACCAAAAGATTTAAAAACACTAAAAGGAATGGGAGGAAAGTATTCTCTACCAATTTGTTAAATGATACAAAAGAAAACAGACTGGAGAAAAATGACTAATAACCAATACAGCATCCCCTTTCATATTTTAATATTCTATATATTAGATTTCATGATGACCAGGTATTTGAGAGTATATTTATTGTCATAAGTTAGATATAAATGTATATATAGACACACTGATATATTAAATCCTTTTGTGTGATTTTATATCATATCTATATTTAGTTTTTGTGAACTAAATGTAGTTCACATATATGTCACATGTCATGCGTGTGACATATATCATGCATATATTTAGAAAAAAAAGTTATGTGAATAAAAATATATGTGTCCATCTCCTAGCTTAATAAATTGAACATTATCAATATTTCTTAGTCCCCAAGGTAAACACTATCCTAAATCTTGTGTTAATCATTCCTTTATTTTTTATTTGTGATTCTTTGAATATGCTGTTTTGTTTTTCCTCTTTTTAAAGACTTCATATACTTGGAACATACATGTTAACTCTGTGATTTTTTTTTTTAACTATTATTGTTCAACTTGAGTTTTTGAGATTCAGGCATGCTGGCACATGTAATTAATGTCCTTAATATGCATCTGCCACATTTTATTTATCCATTTTATGGTTTTTAGGCATTTTAGTTATTTTTCCTTTTTTTTCTTTCATAAAAATGTTTCTATGAATATTTTATTTATAACATCTTTTCCCAGTGACTTTTGGATTTTCCTATTCACAACCTGTTTAACTGAGTTTACTGGTTTGAATAGAGAACTTTGGGAAAAAACCGGTGTGACCTGTTTTAGCAGACGGGATGGTGGCTAAGTTGAACTGATGTGTACATACAGTCAGGTCAGCTGTGCACATAGACATAGCCTTTTTTCAATGATACTTATGACCAGCACCAGCACATTATTACTGGGAAATCCTTTAGAGACCATGAGTCCAATGTCCTCTTCTCGAATACTGTGCCAAAGCATTTTCAAAAATAACTGTCATGTTAACGTAGTTTCCTATGAGAAACAAATGAATTAAAGAATTAAAAATTCATCCTGTTATAGACGAGCTTGTTTCCTTGCTGCATTAATTCTTTTCCTGTAGTGATGTTACATGAGCACTGAGAGGCAGAAACGGAGATGAGGGTTGAAAATTTGCGGTTCTTTTCTTCCCAACTAACTTACAAATTTAGAATGACCTAAATTTAACGACAACAGCTGCAAACTCTAATCTGAGTACTATATTATAATTTCAACCACTGAATGAAACAACACATATTATGTCAATGTAACAGCAACATTTTCAGGGAAGGGTGAGGGATATGGACTGTTTTAAAAACTAAAGTTAATACAGCAGGCAAAAGCAAACACCAGTCTGCTGACATCAGATAAAGACAAACTTTATTTCTGTAAAAAGAGACTTAGGGGAGAAAAAACTTAGGGCAAACCACCAGCTGATACAGTTTGGACGTTTGTTCCTTCCAAATGTGATTCCCCGTGTTGGAGGTGGGACCTGGTGGGAGGTGTTTGGGTCATGGGGGGTGGATCCCTCATGCATGGCCCTCCTCATGGTAATAAGTTATCCGTGCATTCGCTCACACAAAAGCTGGTTGTTTAAAGGAGTCTAGGCCGGGCGCAGGGGCTCATGCCTGTAATCCCAGCACTTTGGGAAGCTGAGGATGGCGGATCACCTCAGCTCAGGAGTTCAAGTCCACCCTGGACAACATGGTGAAACTCCATCTCTACTAAAACACAAAAAATTAGCCGGGCATGGTAGCATACACCTATAGTCCCAGCTACTCAGGAGGCTGAGGCACAAGAATTGCTTGAGCCCTGGAGGCAGAGGCTGCAGTGAGCTGAGATCGCAGGAGTGCACTCCAGCTTGGGTGACAGAGTGAGACTCTATCACAAACAAACAAAGGAGTCTGGCATCTCTCTTGCTCCCTCTCTCTCTCACCATGTGATACACCCGTTCCCACTTTGCCTTCTGCAATGATTGTGCTTCCTGAGGCCTCAGCAAAAGCAGATACTGTCGTTACACGTTTTGTACATCGTGAAGAACTGTGAACCAAATAAACCTCCTTTCTTTATAAATTATCCAGCCTCAGATATTTCTTTATAGCAACAAAAAATGGACTAACACGCCAGCAGTCATGGTATTCTTGTTCTCAAAGCCAAGACAGGCAGGTCACCTGAGGTGAGGAGTTTGAGACCAGCCTGGCCAACATGGCAAAACCCTGTCTCTACTAAAAATACAAAAATCAGCCGGGCATGGTAATGGGTGCCTGTAATCCCAGCTACTTGGGAGTCTGAGGCAGGGAGAATCTCTTGAACCTGGGAGGCGGAGGTCACCGTGAGACGAGATTGTGCCACAGCACTCCAGCCTGGGTGACAGAGCAAGACTCTGTCTCAAAAAAACTAAAAAAAAAAAAAAAAAAAAAAAAAAGATTTATCATAAAATCACAAAATTTAATTTATAAATATGACCTCTTGTGCAGGGACCTCACAGTCCCCATGTCTATTTGGAGAATCCCCCAGCTTTGAATTCACTAAAATAGGACAACCTCAGTTTCAGGTAGCTGGAAGGGAAGCCCCCCACATCACAGTTCTGACTTCACTGTTCTTTGTAACTTATCCCAGGTATACCTTGTATAGAATCTGTTACAAGGTGAGGTAAGTGAGGAACTCCCCCTAAGGAACACAATTAAATGGGAAAGCACAAAACTCAGCAATCAAAATAAATAATGTTTCAATGCATTATTTAAATATTAAAATTAATGCAAAGAAATCACCATAAGCAAATATGAAAATTTAGACAACAGGATCAGACCCTGCACTTTTGCAACTCACCTTAATTCGTGTTAATTTCCCTCTCAATTAGTTTCCGGCAGGACAAAAATTCGCTGGACTTGGTATGAAGATTCAATCCCTATCTTACAGAAATATTTGGTCTAAAAAGGATATTTGTTCTAGGAAGAAGTCATTTATTAAGTTTAATTCTCCCATCCTGTCTTCAAGGCAACAAATACAGTCTGAGACCCTCCCTGACCAGTTTTATTTGCCACTTTCCAGTTATTTTATCACAACACAGCCAATCACATTCTGTTGAATGACTTACTCTTGCTGTCATGATTAGGATGATTATATAATTTTCTTCATTCAAACTGGGACATTTTTCTTCGAAAGGAGTGTTACCAAAATTACGCCAGGACTAACGGGACTGACTTGGCCAAAGCAGTATTGCTTTTGGTATGCGCTATTATATTTTGATCATGTTCCTGTCTCATGGGTGACTTTATTAGCATGGAGTGGTCACTTAAAAAGCAGCATTTCATACATATTGCATCTAATTTTTTATTTACATATCCCTTTGACTATTAAAACTTCTTTTCTTCGTCTGTGCTTATGTCATTGTGATGTTTCCATCAGACAGCATGCTGCACTGCCGTGCCTTGTGCACAGTTTTGTATTTGCGCCATCCTTTTGTATTTATTTATTTAGATGGAGTCTCTCTCTCGTTGCCTAAGCTGGAGTACAGTGGTGTGATCTTGGCTAGCTGCCACCTCCACTTCCCAGGTGATTCAAGTGATTCTCCTGCCTCAGCCTCCCGAGTAGCTGGGATTACAGGCGCCCGCCATCATGCCCGGCTAATTTTTGTATTTTTAGTAGACACGGGGTTTTACCGCGTAGGCCAGCTGGTCTCAAATTCCTGACCTTAGTTGATCTGCCAATCTTGGCCTCCCAAAGTGCTGGGATTACAGGCATGAGCCACTGCCCCCGGCCTTATGCCATTCGTTGACATTCATGTTTATGACATCTTTGACTTACTCAATAACATGTCTTGTACCATAGTGCTGGAAATGCTAAATGGTGTTCAGAATTTCCACATCCTTTTTAAGTGAAACTTTGCCAAGCCAGTAAACCTATGATAATACAGTAATGAAATCTTATCCCAGTATCTCATTTCTAGTGCCATGACAGTGATATTTTATCTTGTCATCTTCAGAGGGGCTTACCCTCACTGATTCTGTCAGTACTAATGGACACATTTAATTAATTCAGCAGGAAGTTCTCTCTTAAAGCTCATTCTCTTCCCCCATGCAGAGAGTGAGGACAAGCTGCAAATGGGGTGATTAGCGGAACTTTTGATAGAAAATAGTTATCACCCTCTCTTGTTCTTTCTCTTACTCTGTGTGTGTGTGAGAGAGACACACACACACACATATATTTAATATGTTTATATAAATGTTAACATATATATTTAATATTTTTGAGTTCTTTTCTCAATGCTCTTGATTAATAATGAGGGGCAGTGGAAGTCATCTACAAAGATATACAAAGTTTACTTTAACTGTATCCAGATTTTGAGTTGTTTTAATCATTTGAAATCTGAGTTTCAACATTTTTTAAAAGCAAATAAATGAGGTCGGGCGCGGTGGCTCACGCCTGTAATCCCAGCACTTTGGGAGGCTGAGGCTGGTGGATCTCGAGGTCAAGAGATCAAGACCATCCTGGCCAACATGGTGAAATCCCGTCTCTACTAAAAATACAAAAATTAGCTGGGCGTGGTGGCACACGCCTGTAGTCAGTCCCAGCTACTCGGGAGGCTGAGGCAGGAGAATTGCTTGAACCCAGGAGGCAGAGGTTGCAGTGAGCCGGGATTGTGCCACTGCACTCCAGCCTGGCGCCTGGCAACAGAGTGAGACTCTGTCTCAAAAAAAAAAAAAAGGCAATAAATGAAAGGCTTCAGAGTACGAAAATTTTAAATATGATATTAAATTGAAAACCTCAAACAAAGTCTCTGCAGTGGTTTTAAATGTGATGCAGGCTTCTACTCTAAAAATATGAAATCTAGATTTATTAAAGTATTACTAGAATATGGCTTTAGTTGTTAATAAAAAAATCTAAATAAAATACAACTAGTTTTTATGACAATTCCGAAGGGAAAAAAACCCACAGTGGATTGTGTAGGAGTTAAAGGGTGAATCTTCATTTCCTACTCTCTGAATTTGTACCAGTGATTGACAACCGCAAAGTAGAAAAAGATTAATGTGGAATATGTCGGTATAGGAGATAAATTCTACACTTCATAAAACATTTTTTCACAGAGATTAAAAAAAGAACATTATCAGGAGAACACAACCCCTAGGTAATAAATGTTAATATTTACATCGATATATAGTATACCATAAATATTAATATATAAATGGCAGTGGAGATAATCTAAGGAAAACTGTCAATTTGACTGGGCTACAGGGTGGCTCAGATATACGGTCAAACGTTATTCTGAGTCTGTGAGGGTGTTTTTGAATGAGATTAACATTTGAATCTCTAGCTGAGTAAAGCCCACTGCACTCCCCAATGTGGATGGTCCTCATCTCCTCCGTGGGAGGCCTGAATAGAACAAAAAGACTGACCCTCCCATGAGTAACAGGGAGCTCCTTTTGCCTGACTGTGTGAGCTGGGACATTGGTCTGCTCCTATCTTCTTAAATGAATTAAAACATTGACTCCTCTTGAGCCTCAAGGCTGCAAGTTTTTGGACTATACCTACCTCTGCTGGATCTCCAACTTGCTGACTCCAAATTTCCATACTAATCAGCTTCTGTAATTATCTGAGCCAATTATCAATTCTTTAGACAGTCCCCAACTTACAATGGCTTGAAATGATTTTTCAGCTAATGATGGTGTGGGCTGTTTTGTTTTTATTTCGTAAACTGACAATGACTTTGGCTAAAATAATAAAGATCGCATTTTGTTTTTTACTTTCAACATAGTATTTAATAAATTACATTAAATATTCAGCACTTCATTATAAAATAGGCTTTGTGTTAGATGATTTGGCCCAACTGTAGGCTAAATGTATGCTAATGTAAGTGTTCTGAGCACGTTTGAGGTAGGCTAAGCTAAGCTATGAGGCGCAGTAGATTAGATGTATTAAATACATTTTCAACTTGTCAGAGACATGTGAACCAGAGCAACTCCATCTTAAATAGGAGCTGGGTGAAATGAGGCTGAAAACTACCGGGCTGCATTACCAGATGGTTAAGGCATTCTAAGTCATAGAATAAGACAGGAGGTCAGCACAAAATACAGGTCTTAAAGACCTTGCTGACAAAACAGTTTGCAGTAAAGGAGCCAGCCAAAACTCACCAAAACTAAAATGGCGACAAGAATGTCTCTGGTCATCGTCACTGCTACACTCCCACCAGCCCCATGAGAGTTTACAAATACCATGGCAACGTCAGGAAGTTACCCTATATGATCTAAAAGGGGAAACATGAATAATCCACTCCTTGTTTAGCATATCATCAAGAAATATCCATGAAAATGGGCAACCAGAGCAACCCCTCAGGGCTGCTCTGTCTATGGAGCAGCCATTCTTTTATTCTTTTACTTTTTAATAAACTGACTTTCCCTTTGCACTGCAGACTCACCCTGAATTCTTTCTTGCACGAGATCCAAGAACCCTCTCTTGGGGTCTGAATCTGGACTTCTTTCCTATAACAAACTTATGATGGATTTATGGGGACATAACCTGTCGTAAGTTGAGCATCTGTGTGTGTCTGTGTGTGTGTGTGTCTGTGTGTGTGTCTGTGTCTGTGTAGACAGAGAAAGAGAGAGAGATAGTACTCTAGAGAAACCTTACTAATCATATATGCAGAACAAACTAAACAAAACCATTTCTATATTGTGTTACACCTAACTTACTGCTTTCCACTCTGGTACTATTGTTGAATAAATGAACAAATGCCACACAATTACAAAACGATACTTTTTCCATATTTATAACCAATTCAATCAGAAAAGCAATCTTAATGGAAACTATTGATCCACCTAATAAAAGCATCTATTTTTTTACTTTGTAGAGTAGGTACTGTCAATTCTATTTTAAACATTAATCTAAAAATTGACACCCATACTAGTTGTAGATTATGAATTGTTTGGTCAGCGAATAAAAGGATATAATTTTTACTAATTTAAAAAATCACTTGGCCCAGCCCAGTGGCTCACAGCTGTAATCCCAGCATATTGGGAGGTCAAGGGAAGAGGATCACTTGAGCCCAGGAGTTCAAGATCAACCTGGACAACATGGCTAAACCCCATTTCTACAAAAATTTACAAATTTGCCAGGCATAGTGGCACGTCTATGGTCCCAGCTACTAGGGAGGCTGAAATGGGAGGGTCAGCTGAGCCTGGGAAGTAGAGGCTGCAGTGAGCTCTGATCATACCACTACACTCCAGCTTCGGCAACAGAGTGAGACCTCACCTGTCAAAAAAATAAATTTATTTATATGAACTTAGTTCCTTTAACATGAAATAATGTCCCCCATATGTGCACACTCCATTGATTTGTAGGAAAAATTGATGCATGGATGAGGGATAAATAAAGGAAGAATTTCTCCAGTATCTCTCAATCTTTTTTTTTTTTTTTTTTTTTTTTTGAGATTGTGTCTCCTTCTGTTGCCCAGGCTGGGGTGCAGTGGCACAATCTTGGCTCATTACACCCTCTGCCTCCCGGGTTCAAGCAATTCTCCCTGCCTCAGCCTCCCGAGTAGCTGGGATTACAGGTGCCCACCACCACGCCCAGCTAATTTTTTTTGCATTTTTTAGTAGAGACGGGGTTTCACCATGTTGACCAGGCTGGTCTTGAACTCCTGACCTCAGGTGATCCACACGCCTAGGCGTCCCAAAGTGCTGGGATTACAGCCGTGAGCCACCGTGCCTGTCCCAGTATCTCCAATCTTGATTTTGGGGTTAGAGACTTCTTGGCCCTGACTTTGTGACCACATTCACTAGTTATCTCCATGCGTGCTCTGGAGTAGTGAGGCTAGGGAGGCCTCCAGCTGCCAGCTCACTGAGAAGCACTCACAGTGGGAGGGAGCAGACTCTGCCCTTGGGGTTGGTTTTAGGTCCACATCCCTGGAGGGCCAGGAACTGGCAACTACTCTGTGATGTATGTTGAATTTTCTCCACTCTAACTCATTACTTTGATATCTTGTCAGTTCACTCACAAATGATATGTTGACAGTATTTGTGTTAGAACAGTACATCCTAAAATGGCATTTTACATGTAGCTGCTTTCTGCGTTTAGCTTTTGTAATGTAAAACTATTATCCTTAAAAAATGTCATTTAAGTACAAGCTTTAAAAAGACTTTCAGAAATAGTTACCAATTTAGGGATACACCTGGGATATGACATCATTATTCTTTTTAATCAAAATTTTAGCCCCATGGAAAAAAGTAGCAGTAGACACTTTAAATGACAGTGACACAAATCATGTCCTTTTATGTTTGGATAGGTTTTGACTTCTAAAATCGTCTCTTACCTCATTCTCTTACTTTTAAGGAAGAAAGTTACATTTTACCTTGGCATTTCATGACTGCTAACATTATTTCCAACATGCCATCAAATAGAATCATCTTGAAGAAGGAAGAAGGGGAAGGAAGTGGAAGGAGAAAAACCAGATTATCAGAGTCTCTAGTAAACATTTGATAGAAATCGCTGTCTCCCTTAGTCCTCAAAAAAGTCCACAAACCAGATATTGTGCATCTTGCAAAAGCAGAAACACAAAGCAGAAAGGCCAAGCAACTTGCCTCTGATTTCGCCACTAAGGAGAGTAGAGCTCAGCCTCAGAATTCAGGCCCTCGTTCTGAGAGTCCCTGTTGTAACCATCACATGCAGCTGCCCGCCCTGCAGAACATGCTAGCATACTGTGCAGAGGCAAAGACAATATTTTATGGAAATGTCAGGGGTTTATGTTATTGGCATATTAGAGATGACCTTCTTTGTGACTCCAGTTATGCTTCAAATTATTAAAATATGCACAGTAGGCTGGGGATGGTGGCTCATACCTGTAATACCAGCACTTTGGGAGGCTGAGGTGGAAGGATCACTTGAGGCCAGGAATTCGAAAGCAGCCTGGGCAACACTGAGACTGTCTCTACCAAACAAAAGTAAGTGCACGACAGTTCCACATGCATATTTTACATCTGACAGAAACTATAAGAAACGAGAATCTGGAACAGCTTCACCTAAGACTGTGCAGCCCTGGTTACACAGATGTGACTGAACATTGCTGTGGGATTCTCAGCTTGCTGGTTCTCATTTCCATTCTGATTTCTGCGTCATTCCACTTTCACGCATTCTCGTTTGCACTATGTATGTTGCGACCATTTGGAAAAATGAACAAAAAGCAGTATTTTTGCAGCTAATTAATTTATAAAGTTTTTATTTTGAATTCACCTCATTTCAATGGAGAAATGAGTATAAGATACAAAATAGAGTCATGAATAAAATAAAATGTGTATAATTGGTATTTCTATATGAACACAAATGCAAGGATATGTGGTTCAGTTGCTTAGCCTGAGTAATACTTTTATTTCTGAGAGTCCTTGCAGTCAAAGAAAAGTTGAAACATGATCAATTACAAGACACTCAAGGTCAATAATAGGTTTTAGAAAAAGCAATGGACACGGATGCTGCATGGTAAAGTCGTTGTAGAGATTAGATAACAGCCCCAAATTTCTTTTTTTTTTTTACAGTGATGATGATGATGTTGATGTGAATATCATTCTTGAAATTTACTGAGTGTTAATATTATGTCTGCACTATTGTAGCACTTTCTATGCATTAACTCATCTCATCTCCACAGAAGCCCTAGGAGGTAATGCATTAGTAATATTTGCATTTTACAGAGGCAGGAAGACAGAACTGCCAAGATCGCAATGTATATTAGTTTGCAAGAGACATCATAATAAAGTGCCACAGACTGGGTGACTTACAGACATTTTTGTTTGACAGTTCTGGAGGACAGAAGTCTAAAACTAAGGTGTCAGCAGGGTTGGTTGGCTCCTTCTGAGGGCTATGAAGGAAGCATCTATTCCAGGCCTCTTTCCTGGTTTTGTAGACAGCTGTCTTCTTCCTTTGTCTCTTCACATCATCTTCCCTCTACGTGTGTCTGTCTCCAAATTTCCCTTTTTGTAAGGACATTAGACAAATTGAATTAGGGTCTCTCCCAACAACCTCATTTTAACTCCTTGTAAAGACCCTATGTCCAAATAAGGGCTGGGTTGTGCAGTACTCAGTGTTTAAAAATTTAACATATGTGCTGGGCGTTGTGGCTCATGTCTGTAATCCTAGCACTTTGGGAGGCCAAGGCAGGTGGATCACCTGAGGCCAGGAGTTCAAGACCAGCCTGGCTAACATGGCAAAAACCCATCTCTACTAATAGTACAAAAATTAGCTGGGCATGGTGGTGGGCGCCTGTAATCCCAGCTACAAGGGAGGCTGAGGCAGGGGGAATCACTTGAACCCAGGAGGAAGAGGTTGCAGTGAGCCCGGATCATGCCGCTGCACTCCAGCCTGGGCGACAGAGCGAGACTCCGTCTCAAAAAAACTAACTAACTAAAAATAAATAAAAAAATAAAATAAAAATTCAACATCTGAATTCTGGGAGATGCACAGTTCAACCTGTAACACACGGCCAGGAGGTTTGCACACAGGCAGTCTGGCCCTGCACCCAGGCTCAGGGCTACTCAGCATGTGACCTGTGACCTGCAACCCCAAGCACCACCCTGGGTTTCCCTTAGTTCCTCGAAAACTCTTTTTTCAGTAAGTCTTCAGGAAGGTAAATTAATGTCGGTAATTCATTCAAAGTAAAAATGTCGCTCCATTAATGACACAAATGCGCTTGTCTTATTTTTGTTGGATTATTTTATTCTTCCCCTTTATTTGTCCTCCCTGGACATTAAGTCAGTCCTGTTGGGTGATATAAAAAGGACGAGTGTGATCTCGCGCTCTTAGGGAGAGGGTTAACACCCTGACAGTGTCAGTCACACAGTTTCTCACAGGAACCATCAGCTTCCTGCAGCTTCCACCAGAGCTTTCCTGCGGCTCCACAGGGGCTGCTGCAGGGGAGACGCTGCCCTGCTGAGCTGTCATTTAAACTTATTCTGAAGATTAACAAAGCCCATCACTTGCAGATACTAATCCCCTATCATGAACATAGTAAAATATTTACTTGAACAAATTAAAATACTCTATTCAATTATAATTCAGAATAAATTAAAATACTGTCAAAGTGTATTTTATGTAAATATTTTCTCTTTTGCTCTGGATTTTAATTATGTTGAATTTTTATTTGCAGAATATTTAAGGAAGTTTCTGTTTTAACCCAGCCTTGGAGGGTTTTCATGACAAGGAATAGCTCACTGGATGATCATTTCTACCTTTTGAAATAACTACTTCTTATTTGCAAATTGTTTTTAAATGAAGAAAGGGAATAATTACTAAATAATTGAAAACTATTTGATAGCAGATTTGTTGGATAATAACTGACTATTTAGGGAGGTTAAACAAATGCACTTCAAATTTTCAGTTATTATAGGCTATTGCTAAGCTGACTTGCTTCTTAAACTACAGGGCTTCATATTGAAGTCCAGTAACTATGACTTTGAGAAGAACCTTAGGTACCACAGCATGTAGGTTTCATATCTACAGGTTTCCCTGTGAAACCTTTTCCAATAACACTATGCTTCAGCATTCTATACCTCCTACTTAGAATAAAGAACACTTAACTAGAGAAAGTATCATACTGCAAGATGAGTGTCACTAGGTTATAGCATCATGCTTCCATTGTAACCCAGTCTTCATATTTAAACGCTGATACACTGTTTCCTTCTTCATAACATAAAGAGATGCCAAATACTCATTCAATATCTAACAATATGCAGCATTTACATCAACTTTGACTAGGCAATCTTCCTCAAGTGGGTCCTAGAACACACACACACACACACACACACACACACAACACACACACACAAACTGAAAGCATATAAAACACAGATATAAAAATGTTTCAACAAAGATTACCAAAGAATGTTGAAACTGCATAGGGCATGTTCAGAAAATTCAGACCCAATTGAGCAGCAATAAACACTGAAACCCTGTCAGGAGTATTATTTCCAAAACCCTCAAAACAAAGCAGTCAAACTGCAGTGGGAAATCCTAGAGTGTGTTCTTGGCCAAAATCTAAGAATTCAGCCAAGGTCAAAACCAGAAGTGTGTGTTGGAGTTCACCAGTTCTGTGATAATAATTTTTCCAGGACTCATTTTCCTCATCTGTATGATGAGGGGTTAGCCTGGACAAAATATAGGGCATAACCAATGTCCTGTCTCTGTAAGGGCAGCAATGTTGTGAAGAATTTCTGAACTTTAAATAAGTGTCTTGGCACCACATCCTCAGAGTCATGAAGCAGCACATCGTTTATCCTCGTGTATCTGGGCACAGATGCTAGTGTTACATCCATCCATCACTACTCATCAACTTGAGTCCAAGTCATCGATCAGTTCTTTATTTAGAGATAAAATATGACAGGATAGATCTTCTATGTGTGTTTATTTCCCCAATTCCTTCGGGACTGGCATTCCATTTGCTCATCCGAATCAGTGCCCTCCATTTCTTCTTAAAGGACGGTATTTTGACACAAATGGAAATTATTTTTGCCTTCTGTGAGAAAGGGGATTTTGTTTCTACTTTCTTGGAGGTCAATTTCCAAATTATGAATGATGGACTCACCAAGTATAGCAGTGTCAGTGTTTTCTTGACAGGGTCTTATTCTTACCCTCCCAGAGATTTGGGAATGAGCTCATTCCTATCTAATGTGAAAACTCAAGGTTGTTTTTTTTATGCAAAATAACCTTTTTTCTTAGAAATCACATAGATGCGCCGGGTGTGGTGGCTCATGCCTGTAATCCCAGCACTTTGGGAGACCGAGGTAGGTGGATCACAAGGTCAAAAGATCAAGACCAAACCCTGTCTCTACTAAAAATATAAAAATTAGCTGGGCGTGGTAGTGTGTACTAGTCCCAGCTACTTGGGAGACTGAGGCAGGAGAATCCCTTGAACCTGGTAGGCAGAGGTTGTAGTGAGCCAAGATCATGCCACTGCACTCCAGTCTGGCCACAGAGCAAGATGCGTCTCAAAAATAATAATAATAATAAAAGAAATCACATAGATGGATTATAGAAGACATTTTATAGGAATATTATAAAATCTAAGAAAAAATTGCAATATTGCAAAATTGCTGTAATACGGCAAATGAACCGAAACATGGGGTTTCATATGACATTTAGTAAATTTTATTATTTATACTGTACAATCCCATTAAATAATGAAATTAAAATAGTTTAACATGCTAAATTGTATGTTCTTTTGACTACTCTATACAGGGTGGACAAGAGTCAATTAAGAATAACCCTTTTTGAGGCCAGACAGGCTCCAGTGAGTCAGAGCAAACACATTCTGAAGTGTCCTGCTCCACCACTTCACAGAAACTGGCTCAACATTTTGCCATTCTTAAAATAAACCTCCCAAGTCTATTCATGATTCAACGGTGGTGAACATCAACTATCTACTTTTCTATTTTGCAAGTTATTTATAATTTATTTGCCTGTTTCTTCCCTCCATCTCTAATATTGTTTCATTCTTTGAAGATAAGCTATGGACAATTAGGGAAACATAATATAATTGTCTGTGCCCTTGCTTGGGTGTTTCAAATATTAGTTTGCTGTAAAAGTCTGTGACTTGGGATTTTTCACACACACACACACACACACACACACACACAGACACACACACACACACAGACACACACACACCTCATATTATCCACAGATTAACTTATTCTTCTCTTAATAAAACATTTTCTAGTTGTATGTATTCACAATACTTCTCTTTACAGAGGATGTTTTTTCCATTATTAAATTTTAACCATACATAACTGCAAATCGTTATATTGACCACTTGCCAATATCAGCTATTCAGGCATCATTTTTTTTCCCCAATACACGACAAGCTGTGATGAGAATGAGAAAAATAGCCCTTGATACATCAACTCCACAACCCAACTCAGTATTCTACAAGGTTCCCTTTATATTTAATTCATTTGAGAGAAAAACCCCTGAGGGTGAATATAGAGTAGGTAATGTGCAAGGTAAAAAAATAAATAAATAAAGCCTATTTTAGATATTTTCTGTGTAAATCTAAGAACATGATTAAAGGAAAGATCTTTTGGATTCAGATTTCCATAGAAACACTCACAGCATTTTTCAATGGCGAGTAAGTGAGCTACATGATCTAACAAGCCATTTTCTTAATGAATTTAAAATTGCATTAGTACTTAGACACTATCAGTTTCTCTCCCAGTGCACCATGAACCTGAGTTGTTTCCCTAGGCTTGATAATGTCCTCTCCCCTTTCATTGTCCCTGAGTTGTTGTTGTAAATTATGTCATCCCTGTGCTTGTTAATTCTAATGCAAATTTATTAGTCTGGCCATTCACAGCTCCCTATGATGGGATAGAAACGGGAAGGGTTGGGGAGAGATAGCATGGGGAGAAATGCCAGACATAGGTGATGGGGAGGAAGGCAGCAAATCACACTGCCATGTGTGTACCTATGCAACAATCTTGCATGTTCTTCACATGTACCCCAAAACCTAAAATGCAATAAAAAATATATATATAAAAAAAAGAAAGAAAGAAATGGGAAGGGTACCCTTGGTAGGTAACTTGTCTTGTTTTGATTTCTAAATGATATAAATGTAATAGCTTTAAAAAAATCTCCATATGACTGCTCCCTGCACTCTCTGACTGGGTAAATACTCATGCAAATTGACCATTTTATTAAATATATTTTTATGAAAGTGAAAGAACCTACACCACATGTACAGCAGAAACAAGGCAACCTCCAGTCGTTTCTGACCCTCTGAGCCTTGGGCTTCTCTGCAGCTCGGCAGTGCTGCACAAACAGCATAAATGCTCCAGGTGGGCTTTTGGTCTCAGAAGGGGAAAGGCTCCAAGGGGGCTTTTGTCTGTCACATGATTGGGCAGGTTTTATTTAATTTTTTTTTTTTTTTTGAGACAGAGTCTTGCTCTGTCACCAGGCACCAGGCTGGAGTGCAGTGATGTGATCTCAGCTCACTGCAACCTCCGCCTCCCGGGTTCAAGCAATTCTCCTGCCTCAGCCTCCCGAGTAGCTGGGACTACAGGCGCACGCCACCACACCCAGCTAATTTTTTTGTATTTTTAGTAGAGATGGGGTTTCACCATGTTTGCCAGGATGGTCTCGATCTCTTGACCTCATGAACCGCCCGCCTCGGCCTCCCAAAGTGCTGGGATTACAGGTGTGAGCCACCGCGTTAATACAAAAAAAGTAAGTAATCAATGTGCCAGAAATATATTAGAATTGTTGTCAGTTGACATTTCAGTAGTCATTAATAACCCAAAGGCATTTTGTTTGAGCTGCTGATACTGGATAATATATTTTTAATTAGCAAAAGTTATGATAACATGTAGCCCACATGATCTGAACATGCCTGTCCTGAAAATATATTTGAAAATGAGAGAAACGCATATAGAAATAAGGAAAACCCTAACTGAAAAGATAAATATATACACAATAATTTTTTTAGTTTGGAGAGATGATGATGAACATGAAAAGAATTATGAGTTTGAAAATCTCTGTCTACAGAAACATCAGGTGATTCCTTATCTGTGCATTTACAGCACATTTCCTCATATGCACGTCTGACAGCTGCCACAGGAAAGCTGCCATTCGAGAATTCTTTTGAAAGTTAATGTACACAAATATTCAGGGTAGATTTAATTTCCAGAAGCCTTCAACTGGGGTAGAGTTGAAAAGGAGGGTAATGTTTGCAACACTACTTAGAATGAAGTAGCATCTAGCTCTTTTTATGCAGAAGGCTTCCTAAATATGGCAGTTTTGATCAATATTGACCTCCAACGCTCTGTCATTTTTTCAGCCTAAAAGGAAGAGGCTGAGACAAAAACTCTGCAATTTAGAGTTTATTGAGGCCGGGCGCGGTGGCTCACGCCTGTAGTCCGAGCACTTTGGGAGGCCGAGGCGGGTGGATCACAAGGTCAGGAGTTCGAGGCCAGCCTGACCAACATGGTGAAACCTCGTCTCTACTAAAAATACAAAAATTAGCTTTTTTTGTGTCCTACAAGCAGCCGGCGGCGCCGCCGAGTGAGGGGACGCGGCGTGGTGGGGCGGCGCGGCCCGAGGAGGCGGCGGAGGAGGGGCCGCCCGCGGGCCCCGGCTCACCCCGGCATTCCGGGCCGCTCGGCCCCCATGCCTGCCCGCCAGCCCTACCGGAGCCCGAGGTGACCAGCGCCATGTCCAGCCAGGTGGTGGGCATTGAGCCTCTATACATCAAGGCAGAGCCGGCCAGCCCTGACAGTCCAAAGGGTTCCTCAGAGACAGAGACAGAGCCTCCTGTGACCCTTGCCCCTGGTCCAGCTCCCACCCGCTGCCTCCCAGGCCATAAGGAAGAGGAGGATGGGGAGGGGGCTGGGCCTGGCGAGCAGGGCAGTGGGAAGCTGGTGCTCAGCTCCCTGCCCAAGCGCCTCTGCCTGGTCTGTGGGGACTTGGCCTCCGGCTACCACTACGGTGTGGCATCCTGTGAGGCCTGCAAAGCCTTCTTCAAGAGGACCATCCCGGGGGAGCATCGAGTACAGCTGTCCGGCTTCCAACGAGTGTGAGATCACCAAGCGGAGACGCAAGGCCTGCCAGGCCTGCCGCTTCACCAAGTGCCTGCGGGTGGGCATGCTCAAGGAGGGAGTACGCCTGGACCGCGTCCGGGGTGGGCGGCAGAGAGTACAAGCGGCGGCTAGAGGTGGACCCGCTGCCCTTCCCAGGCCCCTTCCCTGCTGGGCCCCTGGCAGTAGCTGGAGGCCCCCGGAAGACAGCCCCAGTGAATGCACTGGTGTCTCATCTGCTGGTGGTGGAGCCTGAGAAACTCTATGCCATGCCTGACCCCGCAGGCCCTGACGGGCACCTCCCAGCCGTGGCTACCCTCTGTGACCTCTTTGACCGAGAGATCGTGGTCACCATCAGCTGGGCCAAGAGCATCCCAGGCTTCTCATCGCTGTCGCTGTCTGACCAGATGTCAGTACTGCAGAGCGTGTGGATGGAGGTGCTGGTGCTGGGTGTGGCCCAGCGCTCACTGCCACTGCAGGATGAGCTGGCCTTCGCTGAGGACTTAGTCCTGGATGAAGAGGGGGCTCGGGCAACTGGCCTAGGGGAACTGGGGGCTGCCCTGCTGCAGCTGGTGCGGCGACTGCAGGCCCTCCGGCTGGAGCGAGAGGAGTACGTCCTCCTGAAGGCCCTGGCCCTTGCCAATTCAGACTCTGTGCACATCGAAGATGCCGAGGCTCTGGAACAGCTGCGAGAAGCCCTGCACGAGGCCCTGCTGGAGTACGAAGCCGGCCGGGCTGGCCCCGGAGGGGGTGCTGAGCGGCGGCGGGCGGGCAGGCTGCTGCTCACGCTACAGCTCCTCCGCCAGACAGCGGGCAAAGTGCTGGCCCATTTCTATGGGGTGAAGCTGGAGGGCAAGGTGCCCATGCACAAGCTGTTCTTGGAGATGCTCGAGACCATGATGGACTGAGGCAAGGGGTGGAACTGGTGGGGGTTCCAGCAGGACCTGCCCAGCATGGGGTCAGCCCCAAGGGCTGGGGTGGAGCTGGGGTCTGGGCAGTGCCACAGCCTGCTGGCAGGGCCAGGGCAATGCCATCAGCCCCTGGGAGCAGGCCCCACGCCCTCCCCTCCCCCCCTCCTAGGGGGTATCAGAAGCTGGGAACGTTGTGTCCAGGCTCTGGGCACAGTGCTGCCCCTTGCAAGCCATAACGTGCCCCCAGAGTGTAGGGGGCCTTGCGGAAGCCATAGGGGGCTGCAGGGGATGTGTGGGAGGCAGAAGCCTATCTCAGGGAGGGAAGGGGATGGAGGCCACAGTCTCCCAGTGGGTGATGCTTTTGCTGCTGCTTAATCCTACCCCCCTCTCCAGAGCAGAGCGGGACTTGGAGAGCAAAGGCCCCTGCCCCCTTCGCTCCTCTTCTCATCATTTGCATTGGGCATTAGTGCCCCCCCCTTGAAGCAATAACTCCAAGCAGGCTCCAGCCCCTGGACCCCTGGGGTGGGCAGGGTTTCCCCATCAGCTCCCACCCAGCCTCCTCAGGGGGTAGGAGAGCACTGCCTCTATGCCCTGCAGAGCAATAACACTATATTTATTTTTGGGTTTGGCCAGGGAGGCGCAGGGACATGGGGCAAGCCAGGGCCCAGAGCCCTTGGCTGTACAGAGACTCTATTTTAATGTATATTTGCTGCAAAGAAAAACCGCTTTTGGTTTTGAACCTTTAATGAGAAAAAAATATATACTATGGAGCTCAAAAAAAAAAAAAAATTAGCTGGGCGTGGTGGCACACGCCTGTAATCCCAGCTATTCAGGAGGCTGAGGCAGGAGAATTGCCTGAACCTGGGAGGCGGAGGTTGCAATGAGCCAAGATCGTTCCACTGCACTCCAGCCTGGGCGACAGAGTGAGACTTCGTCTCAAAAAAAAAAAGAAAAAAAAAAGTTTACTGAGCCAAAGTGAAAACAGCTGTCAGGAGGAGTCACATCCAGGTAACCTTGGATACAAGTTTGGCCTTTGTTACAATCAGATTTTTAAAGGCAAAAATGGGGGAGAAGGGATGGCTGATACAAAGTTGTTTGTCAGGCATTCTTTATTGATTTATAGAAATAACATTGATTAGTGATTGGCTATACATTGTTAAGCTATAGGGTATGGGTTACAACGTCTGTTCTGACATTATTAGGTTAATTTATAGCTACTTGTGGCAATAGCAAGCAGTTTCAGGAGATGAATACCTAGCTCAAAGCGGGGAGTAGGACGTGACTGCTGCCTCATTTTAATGTCTCCCTGGGCCTCATTATTTGAAAGGACTCACATTCCTCAGATAAAAGTTCTTTTCTCACTTTTTTTTTTAAAGTAATACAGAATCAATCAAGCAACACTGTCTCCATTGCAAGAAATAATGTGGTGTTTACACCACAGACATTCTAAAATGAAGCCATGATTGTAGGTTGTTAAAAAAGCAAGTACAATAAAAAATGCATGTTCAAAAAGGGATATTCGCAGGCTGAGGAGCTCAGCCGTCAGCATCAGGAATGATGACTCCTGGCCTGTGAAAGTCACTGAAAATTGAATTTGAGGGCCCAGAGGACACTATGAGTCAGTGGCTAAAATTATTGAGAAAGTCATTTACATTTTTTCTTATTTATTATTTTTCTTCTTCAGAGTCTAATTTCCTCACTAATTAAAAAAAAAATCTTTTCTTATAGTCCCCTAAATCTTTAATAACATTTAAACTATCTTCAATGGATCCAAACACATTTGGTACCTTTAAAATTTTATTTCCTATTTTATAAGAAAGATGAGAGATTTAGATGTAAACACAATTTTGCATTAAGGTGTAATGAGGTCTTGGCTCTTCAATCTCTGAAGATAAAATATAATGACTAGTTATTAAGGTGAAATTAATTACTAGTCATTAGTAATGGTATTTGAAAACCATCTATTAATTGTTTTAAGTACTTTCTACCACCTAGTTTTAAGTTGCAACATAATTTTTTTAAAAAATGTTTAATACTGGCCAGGCACAGTGGCTCACACCTGTAACCCCAGCACTTTGGGAGGCCAAGGTGGGTGGGTCACCTGAGGTCAGGAGTTTGAGACCAGCCTAACCAACACAGTGAAACCCCGTCTCTACTAAAAAAAAAAAAAAATAAAATATTAGCCACATGTGGTGGAGCATGCTTGTAATCCCATAGACTTGGGAGGCTGAGACAGGAGAACCGCTTGAACCCGGGAGGCGGAGGTTGCAGTGATCCAAGATCAGGCCACTGCACTCCAGCTTTGGCAACAAAAGCAAAACTCAGTCTCAAAAACAAAAAATGTTTGATACTGATGCCTTTGTACATATCTCACTATTCCTAGAATTGTATTTTATGTGTTGTTGTTTTCCCTTCCCGGCTGGGGTGGATGGTGATGAATGCAGTCATGTTTATAAGCAGAGAGGCTGTTGCAGTAGATATCTCATCTAATAGGGAGCCTTAATGAGCAGTGACATTATAAATTAGGGAGATACTGAAACATGTTTCAGATTCAGTCAGGACCTCAGGGTGAGAGCTTGGGGTTGGGGGAAGAAAACCTGAGTGGCTGAGCATTTCTCAGGGGTTGATGGATCTAAGGCCACTCCTCAAGCTTTGCTCTTTAATTTCCTGTGTGCGAGGTAGGTCTTTACCTTCTCCTCCTCCTTTTTAAGCTGAGATGCCTGCGAGCCTCTATGCAACATTCACTGGACAGTGCTGAGTAGTGAGTAATCGATGTCTGCTGCTGGTGGACGTGAACTTGGCTCCAAGAAGCTGTGTGGCCGAGGGTGACATTTCTTCCAGGCAGGAAAGTCCATCAATGTTGTTTCTTCGTCTTTGAATGAACAGTCAAGCCATGCCTCCAGACATCTTTGAAATAAGCGCATGCCTCCATGCAACTTTTAAAATACTCTAGGAAAGAAAAGTCCTATCTTTTCTTCCACTGTCACGAGGTTTACAACTGAAACCCCGATAACAAAGGACAGGTTAACAAGAGAAAAGCATAACAAATGTATTTAATTGAAGTTTACTTAACACAGAAGCCTTCAGAAATGAAGACCCAAACACCCAGGGGGAACTGTATATTTTTATGTTAAATCTGATGAAAGAAGTGAACAGTTGTGGAGCAACATGATTGAACAAAAGGGATATGATCTAATGGTAATAAACTGAGGCAGAGCCCTGCAAGGCCTGTGTGTTCTGATTTTTGTTGATCTCTCTGTGTGTAACCACCCAATGCCTTCACCTTGCCCACTGCCTAGACAAAGCTGATTTATCAAGACAAGGGAATTGCAATAGAGAAAGTGTAATACACACAGAACCAGCTGTGTGGGAGAGTGAAGTTTTATTATTGCTCAAATCAGTCTCCCCCAGCATTTGGGGATCAGAGTTTTAAGGGTAATTTGTGAATTGGTGGTGGGCAGTGAGCTGAGTGTGCTGATTGGTCAGAGATGAAATCACAGGGAGTCAAACCTGTTGTCTTGCGCTGAGTCAGTTCCTGGGTGGGGCCACAAGATCAGATGAGCCAGTTTACCGATCTGGCTGATGCCAGCTGATCCACCCAGTGCAGTGTCTGCAAAATATCTCAAGCACCGGTCTTAGGTTTTACAGTAGTGATGTTATCCCCTGGAGCAATTTAGAAAGAACCTTGTAACCTCCAGCTGCACGACTCCTAACCCGTAATTTCTAATCCTGTGGCTAATTTGTTAGTCCTACAAAGGCAGTCTAGTCCCTAGGCAAGAAAGGGATTTGTTTAGGGAAAGAGCTGCCATTATGTTCATTTTAAACTATAAATTATAAACTAAGTTCCTTCCAAAGTTAGTTCAGCCTACGCCAAGGAATTACCAAGGACAGCTTGGAAGTTAGAAGCAAGATGGGGTTGGTTTAGGTCAGATCCCTTTCACTGCCTCAGTTGTGAAATTTTGCAATGGCGGTTTTATGTGTAGCATTCCTTTCTCCAGGTATTGGGCAGGACTCTTCTGGAATGAGGGTCTTATGACCTCTCAGGGGAGGTAGGTAAAAGATTGCCTTTCTATTTTTTTTTTTTTTTTTTTTGCTGAGACAGAGTTTCACTCTGTCGCCCAGGGTGGAAAGCAGTGGCGTGATCTTGACTCACTGCAATCACCACCTCCCTGGAGTGATTCTTCTGCCTCAGCCTTCCGAGTAGCTGAGATTACAGGCACCTGCCACCATGCCCGGCTAATTTTTGTATTTTTAGTAGAAACAGGGTTTCACCATGTTGGTTAGGCTGGTCTCGAACTCCTGACCTCATGATCCACCCATGTTGGCCTCCCAAAGTGCTGGGATTACAGAAGTGAGCCACCACGCCTGGCCGACCTTTCTAGGTTTTACGGTTCATTTTAGGAGACAGAAAGGTGGGAGAAAGTCAGAGAGACCTACTTGCTTCTAAGCCCCTCCTGTCTCCTTTAGTGCAACAATCCTCACATGCCAAGGCACCATACTTTGGGGGACTGTGTTCTGAGCCCTGACAATACAAAGAAGTAGAACCATGCCATGCTAAATGTTTAATATGCAGCTGGGGGTTTTATCTACTAAATGCAATAACAGAAGTCATACCTCTTCATGACATTAGGGTTTTAAATAGGCACTCTCGTCTCAAACAGATTTTAGCTTCAGTCTCTGCACAGCTACTACTTATTTTTATGAAAGCAATCTTTGAAAATTGTTTTAAAGAAATTACAGGGCCAGGTACGGTGGCTCACGCCTGTAATCCCAGCACTTTGGGAGGCCAAGGTGGGCAGATCACCTGAGGTCAGGAGTTCGAGATCATTTTGGCCAAGATGATGACACCCCATCTCTGCTAAAAATACAAAATTATCCAGGTGTGGTGGCACGTGCCTGTAATCCCAGCTACGTGGGAGGCTGAGACAGGAGAATCGCTTGAACACAGGAGGCAGAGGCTGTAGTGGGCCGAGACCGTGCCACTGCACTCCAGCCTGGGTGACAAAGCAAGACTCCACCTAAAAAAAAAAAAAAAAATTATGTAACTGGTCTGCTCAAGATAATTAATTTTGTGTAATTACTGAACGTATTCAAGGATCTTTATTCATGTTTTAATAAAGGAAATTAGCCAATCATTTTAACATTGTTAGTAAATATGTTTCTTCCTCTGCGTTATTATCTGAGTAGAAAGGGAACTGAATTAGGGGGTGGGCAGTTGGGCTAAATAGGACTTGCCTTTCTCGGACTCTTTTTTTGGATGAAACCACATTGAGCTGGTGGGTGGGAAGAATCAGTGAAGCACACAGTTACCTGAGAGGTTATTTGTCCAATGTTGAAAAACATATGTATGTATGAGAAAAAATCACATCGACTCCCAAGGATACCGCAACTGTGATGCTGACCCGAATGAGTGTATAATTCCTCATGATTTCTCTGTGTAAGATTCAGGTTTTAAAAAAATTATTATTTAATATATTAATAATTAGGAAGATATTGAATAAACTGTTGCAACAAAAAAGTATGTCCTAGTGAGCAAAAAATGTAAGCTGATGAAATATAATACAATGTATATGAAAACTAAATACCAAGATGAAAGGTTTATTATTTAACTGTGGATAATACAGCATGTATATTTTATTTTTCTAATAGAGTAAAATAGAAATACTTGGCTTCCATTCACTAGAAGTCCAACATATCTCTTTAAATTTAAGTTCAATTAAGCAATCTATTAATACCAATATTTTAAAGTAGTAATTCACAAAGTTTATCTGCTTACAAAAGTCCCATGATCATCTACATTTAAGAGTTAATACTGCATATCACATCTCTTGGAGACGTCACACATTAACATATTTAGTTCTGATAGGACAATTTACTTGTCTCAATCCTGATTTTCCAAGTTCATTTAATCACAAAACTATGTAGGCAATGTCATATGATCAGAAACAAATGTTCTGTGAACCCCACCCTGCAAAGGTTGGTCTAAGAAATATCAGAGATTCGAAAATGTTTCTTTAGAACAAAGCAATAAACTCCCGTGGATTGCAACACTTCCTTTACTGAGAATTTGGAAAGTTATTCATAGATTTTTCGGTTATAGTTGGAAAGTATGCTGATTTTTTTAACATAGAAAGTAAAAGTGGTTTTTAAATCTCTGGATTAATTTATTAACATGTATCACTAATTAAAAAAAAAAACACTTTTTTTTTTTGAGATGGAGTATCTCTCTGCCTCCCAGGCTGCACCGCAGTGTAACGATCTCCACTGACTGCAATCTCCGCTTCCCGTGTTCAAGAGACTCTCATGCCCCAGCATCCCTAGTAGCTAGGATGACAGGCAGGCACCACCATGCCTGGCTAATTTCGTATTTTTAGTAAAGATGTTTCGCCATGTTGGCCAAGCTGGTCTCGAACTCCTGACCTCAAGTGGTCTGCCAGCTTTGGCTTCCCAAAGTGCTGGGATTACAGGCTTGAGCCACTGCACTAGCCCTCAAAACAAGTTTCGTAAAGCCCTAAGGCTTCAGCTACTAGTCTATGTATCTCCAAATGCAGTTGACCATGTAGTATACATTTATTTTAAAACTCTTAAAGGTCAATCTGGGTGTATATATGCCATTGATATGGCTACAGAATGTCAGTTATATTTTATGCCTTTGGTTAAAAAATTAGGATACAGGCCGGGTGCGGTGGCTCACGCCTGTAATCCCGGCACTTTGGGAGGCCTAGGCAGGTGGATCACTTGAGGTCAGGAGTTCAAGACCAGACTGGCCAACATGGTGAAACCCTGTCTCTATTACAAAATACAAAAATTAGCCAGGCATGGTGGCTCTTGTCTGTAATCCCAGCTATTTGGCGGACTGAGGTGAGAATCGCTTGAACCAGGACCCAGGAGGCGGAGGTTGAAGTGAACTGAGATCGCGCCACTGCACTCCAGCCTGGGCTACAGAGCAAGACTCCATCTCAAAAAAGAAAAAAAAATTAGGAAATTTTATTCTCAAAACACATTTATGTAATGTCGATTAATAAAAATAATTCACCTACTCATAATTGAGAATTAAATAATTTGTTTTATCTTTTCCATCACAGTAGGTAACACATAGAATAATTAGGTTTTGATTTTGTCAAGATAAAAATGAATAGTAAACCTGTTTGGAATTCTAAATTCATTCTCAATAAGTAATAGAAAAAAAAGCAGATTTTATTTTAAGTTGGTTTGTATTATTCACACAGGAATATACCTGGGGCAGATAAATTTTCTAGAAAATCAGATGTTCTTCCATATGAGAATAAAGTTGACTGATATACTTTCTATCATACACATCACATGACAATGTCACCTTGAAATATAGTAAAGGGGGCCGGGTGCGGTGGCTCATGCCTGTAATCCCAACACTTTGGAAGGCCAAGACAGGTGGATCACCTGAGGTCAAGAGTTCAAGGCCAGCCTGGCCAAAATGACGAAACCCCGTCTCTACTAAAAATACAAAATTAGCTGGCATGGTGGCATGTGCCTGTAATCCCAGCTACTCGGGAGGCTGAGGCAGGAGAATTGCTTGAACCCAGGAGGCAGAGGTTGCAGTGAGCTAAGATCATGCCACTGCACTCCACCCTGGGAAACAGAGTGAGACATCATTTCGAAAAAAAAAGAAAGAAAGAAAAGAAAAAAATCTAGTAAAGGGAACGATTACATTCAGCAATATTGTAATAGAAATAATTATGGTTTAATTCACTGGAATCAATTAGCTCTACTCTATAGAAAATTCACAAAGATTAAAATTAAATACACTCTACATTAAACCTTTGAGCACTGACAGCTCACCTACTTATTCACAAGTTCATGTACTGTAAGGGGGTAAATCCAAAAACACAGATAGTCAAATTAAAACTTCATTTTGCCCTCCCTTTATCTATTATGTGCAGTTTTGTGGGTTTTCAACATAAATGATTAGCTTCTGAGGAATTTTAAAAGCATTTGTCATAGATCAATGATAATGTGTTCTAAAAATGAGTCATCAATTAAAGCTATGATAGCATGAATATAGTATTAATAGTTACAGTCAATGAAAAAATGAAGACTTTATTTTTGTCTTTAAGGGTATAAAAAGCATATTCAAAGTTATTGCAGGGACTCAGAGTTAATTTTTCACATCTGAAGGGAAAGGGCTAAGGAAGGCATTGTTTTTGCCTTTCATTCAACATTATAACTGCAAAGAAAAAATTATTTTGAAATAGACATACAGCTTTACCCCTTGCTAATTAAGAAAGAATTTCTTGGTCATAATTATATAATGGCCAATTTTTACTTCTAATTTAATTTTGGCTTGGACTTCCTCAGTTTATTTATTAGCCACAGAGTTATTATGATCATCCAGTTGTTAGCCTTAAGACATAATTTCTATTAGCTGTTGATTAAATTTTTTCTAAAATTTACATAAGTCTGGCTGTCCTATCAGTTTCCCATAGAGTTATCTTTCCACTTGAATCTTCGAAAAGTCTCTGCTTAAAAATCATATGGATAATTACCATCAACTCTCATTTCTCAGCAGCTGTTGAGGAGGAGATTCAATTATATACACATCATCCCAAAGTGAACTCATTGTGATGGAAGGGACGTTAGAAATAGGAGGAGAGTGGTTAAATCAGTAAAAGATTGACTCCATTACGCTGCCATCTGTTAATCCATGACCTTGCTTCCATTGTTTTTGTGCTCATCTATTGATTTAACGACATTAATATTGTTTGACAACTGCCTAGTGTCTGCAATAAATGTTAATTTTTTTTGCTCAACAGTTGTTGCATAAACCATGAAAATATATTTGAGCATCAATCATTTTCACTGTACATCTGCTTGGAGAATATGGATGTTATAGAAAGTCCTTTATAAGGAAAGTACAGATAACTTGTATTTTTAGTAAACTCTACCAATGAAGCTGTGCTGATGCCACACTCCCCATGACATGTCTGGGAACACAGTTCACGCAGAGAGATGAGCTACCAAAGTCAGTAAGAACAGCATTCCAGGCTATCGCAAGCACCTGTTTTGGAGGGATGTGCTTCCTAAATATTTGTAGCTAACATCACACTGCTAGAAATGAAGCACTGAACAGCAGTTCTTATTTTAACAAAAAGAGTTTCTACAGGGGAATCTCTAACAAGCTTATGACAGGAGAAAAAAAAAAACTAGACAAGGTTTTAAATTATTTCTGCAGATCCAGGTAACACAAAGGAGTCTTTAGTTCCTCAGTTTTCTTAGGCATCACCTTGAGTGCTAAATAATTAAATAGCAAGTCCAAAGATCTCATATGACATGCTACATGGGTGTTTAATGCGAATCACATAGTCTCATCTCGTATATTAGGTCCCATGACGTCTTGCTTCAGTATCTCAGTATTTAATTTATTGTTCCAAGCATATAATTCCCCAGTATATTTAAACACGCTAAGGTCTCTCCCAACTTACACACCCGCTTACATGCTACCACACTACCCTAGAGCCTAACCCTTATTGGTCTATTTCCATTCATTGATTCATCAAATATTTAATGTGCATCAACTGTCTGTCAGCAGTGTTCAAAGTTCTGTTGATATAAATGTACAAGACAAACCATATCGGGCCAGGCACGGTGGCTCACGCCTGTAATCTCAGCACTTTGGGAGGCCGAGGCGGGCAGATCATGAGGTCAAGAGATCGAGACCACCCTGACCATCATGGTGAAATCCCGTCTCTACTAAAAAATACAAAAAATTAGCCGGGCACGGCGGTGCAATGCCTGTAGTCCCAGCTACTTGGGAGGCTGAGGCAGGAGAATTGCTTGAAACTGGAAAACGGAAGTTGCAGTGAGCCGGGATCGTGCCATTGCACTCCAGCCTGGAGATAGAGCAAGACTCTGTCTCAAAAAAAAAAAAAAAAAAAAGACAAACCATATCTTTACTCAGCCATATCGATCTTATATTTTCATGGTGGAAGATGAAAATAAAGTAGATAACCCAAACATACATAGAAATAATATAATTACAGAAAGTGATCATTGCTATTATAAAAATAAAACACGGTAATGGGAAGAATTAGAATGGCTCCTTAACATTCCCTCCATGCCTACTGCCGCCTTCCTAGGACAAGGTGGCATCACTTTGCTTCTTAACCAGATGGCCAGTGACATCTGACTGACTAGTTCCTTCACATTGCCTGACTCTCATGATTGTTTTTCAACACTGTAGAAACATTTTAAAAAGTAATCCTCAGCCAGGTGCAGTGGCTCATGACTGTAATCCCAGTACTTTGGGAGGCTAAGGTGGGTGGATCACCTGAGGTCAGGAATTCAAGACCAGCCTGGCCAACATGGTGAAACACTCATCCCTACTAAAAATACAAAAATTAGCTGGGCATGGTGGTGGGCTCCCGTAATCCCAGCTACCTGGGAGGCTGAAGCACGAGAATCACTTGAACCTGGGAAGAAGAGGTTGCTGTGGGCTGAGATCACGCCACTGCACTCCAGCCTGGGCGATAGAGCAAGACTCAGTCTCAAAAAAAAAAAAAAAAGTAATCCTCCCTGATTGCTCCTCCCTGATGGCCACACACACTTAATACTTGTTATTAGCTTCTCATTGATCTCAGGATAAAAATCAATATCCTTCCATAGACTTTAAGGCTCTGAATGACCAGGGGTATGCCTGGTTTTCCAGTCTCACACAGCACACCATTTCCCTTCTCTCCTTCTTGCAGTCACCTGTCCGGTGGACTCCAGTGATCCATTCTCCATGTCAACATTAATCCTTAGTACTGTGTGTTTCTTTTCGGTAGACCATCATCTCCCCACCTTATTATCCCTAACTCATACCTGAGGTCTCAACCAAAGTGACACTTCCTAAAGCAAGATATTCTAGGCTCTGGGTCTCTGTCAGTTTCTTTTGTTAAATGTTCGCATAGATATGAATTATTATTATTATTTTTTTTTTGTGTGTGGGAGACCAGAGTTTTATTATTACTCAAATCAGCCTCCCCGAGCATTTGGGAACAGAGTTTTTAAGGATAACTTGGTGGGTGTGTGGGAAGCCAGTGAGCCAGGAGTGCTGATTGGTCAGGGATGAAGTCATAGGGAGTTGAAGCTGTTTTCTTCCATTGAGTGTGTTCTTAGGTGGGGGTCACAAGATCAGATGAGCCACGTGGGCTTGCTTCTGGATCCATTGCTGAAGCGGGGCCAGCGAACCATGGGCAGGTAGCCACGAGGGCAATCCTGGACAAGCCCCCAAATTTGTAACCGCCCGAGGGGTTCACCTTGCCCACTGCCAAGATGGAGCCAATTCATCAAGACAGGGGGAATTGCATTAGAGACAGAGTAATTCTCGCAGAGCCGGATGTGCAGGAGCCCAGAGTTCTAAACACATGAATGTCATGCATAGCTGTGGGTGTGTTCATGGAAAGTAACACAAGTGACATGTTTGGGGTGTGGATTAAAAAATCTCATATGTACAAGAATCTCTACATACAAGTAGAAATTTTCAGCCAGAGGTGACCACGAAACTTTGGCTTATCTGAGAGATTCCACTTTTCAAGAGAGTATTAGACTTGCACAAGGCATGTTATTGGCTATATAATTCAATTTTATCCAGCTTTCAAAGCAAAAGAAGGAAACCCCCACCTAATGTAATCATAATATAAACATTATTATGTATGCTTTTATTACTATTATAATTATATATTACATAAATTATAAACATTATGTCAGTTTTTGCTTTTCATGTGGACAATAGTAACAATGGATAAATCAAATGTATATTCCATCATTACAAGAATGCTAACCTTGTATGAACAATGCTTTAATTATAAGCCATCACACTGTTTTTGAGACATAAAAGAACTACAACAGTCTTCCTGGTTCTATCATGATGCTAATCCCACATTCCACAACATTAGTAAAAGTCTTATCACTCAATCACTGAGCTTCACATGCCCTGCAGGTATGGGAGCTACATCTTACACAGTAATTCAATTTTGTTGTTGATAATTCAAGACTCTCCCTTGTCAAAGCCAATTTCTAAAGCTAAATATCCACCACACAGTGGGATATACTGTGGACATTCCAGACACATTAGGGTTAAAGGGTATGTCTTGGTGTGTCCGACACTGATAAAGCTTTCTTGGATTCAATATAAAACCTATGGGGGAAAAAAAAACTGTTGTGTCAATATAAATTATAATTTATGTCAAGATTGAGAAATGGACTCCTTCAGGGTTCCACTGTTAGTGACGTATACATAAAGGATTAAAATACTCCCTCATATAAGTGATGGTGCTACAGACATATGTTCCCACTGACATCCGATCACAGTCAGTCAGTAAATTAAGAAGCTCTGAAATCAAATTTTATTATGTCTAAACCCTTTACTTTTTCTAATAAAAATATGTATTTTTATTTTAAAAGAATCTTAATAAAGGTATTGTAGGTTTATTCGTTGAATTCCATAATTATCAATTTAATTTTATTTATTTATTTATTTTGGAGACAGAGTCTTGCTCTGTCACTCAGGCTGGAGTGCAGTGGTGTGATCTCAGCTAACTGCAACCTCCGCCTCCCGGGTTCAAATGATTTTCCCACCTCAGCCTCCCAAGTAGCTGGGATTACCAGTGTGTGTCACCATACCCGACTAATTTTTGTATTTTCAGTAGAGATGGGGTTTTGCCGTGTTGGCCAGGCTGGTCTCGAACTCTTGACCTCAAGTGATCCACCTGCCTCAGCCTCCTACAGTGCTGGGATTATAGTCTTGAGCCACCGTGCCCGGCTCATTATAATTTTAAAAGCATTAGTTTTATTCATTAAATACAAGTTGGCTTGTGTCAAATGGAGGCTGAATTGGCCATTGTTCAGGGTTTGGCTTTGTTGGGTATAGGCGGACATGATGAAATTCCCTGGAGAAGTTAAAGCTTTTTGTGAGATCTGTGGTTCTTCCATTAGCAATATATTGCTACCACTGAAGTGAGATCAAGTAATATCAGTTCTAAAGTGTATGCTGGAAACTTGTATCAGAGACAATTTCTGTGCAATTGTAGAAGTGAAAATAGAGCAGGATGGACTGAAAGATAAATGGGAAGTAAATAAGGAGAGCAGATCCCTGAAATTATAGTTTTTGCCAGGCACGGTGGCTCATGCCTGCAATCCCAGCACTTTGGGAGGCCCAGGCGAAGGATCACCTGAGGTCAGGAGTTCAAGACCAGCCTGGCCAACATGGTGAAATCCTGTCTCTACTAAAAATACAAAAATTAGCCTGGTGTTGTAGCAGGTGCCTATAATCTCGGGTACTCAGGAGGCTGAGGCAGGACAATCAATTGAACCCAGGAGGCAGAAGTTGCAGTGAGCCAAGATTAAGCCAGTACACTCCAGCCTGGGTGACAGAGCTAGACTCTGTCTCAAAAAAAAAAAAAAACTCCGACCTCAGGGGCACCTGTAATCCCAGCTACTTGGGAGGCTGAGGAAGGAAAATCACTGAACCCAAATGTGGAGGTTGCAGTGAACTGATATCATGCCACTGCACTCCAGCCTGGGCAACAAGAGCGAAACTCCATCTCAAAACAAAAAGAAAAAAAAAGAAAGTCTTTGAGAAAATATTTTATTCATCCATCATGTGCATTTCCAGCATCAGATCTCCATCCTTACAGGAGCCATGTTTTGAGTCACTCAACACAGTTGTTCAAAACATAGCATCTTCTCTTCCAACTAAATTCTTGTCGCATTTATATTAAATTTGCATATGAATCTGTTATGATGCTATTATTAGATCTTTTAACTCAAATCACAAGGTTTTGTTTGAAATTTGAGATTTTACCTTCATAAACACCTTTTGCCTTTCAAATGATTTCTAAAATTCTCATTTGCAATTATATACAACATTGTAATTATGCGTTCTGATTTTCAGGGATAATTATAAAATCTGACATAAATTAAATTTTAGGTTATTCTATGAGTAGCCAATACTAGCATTGATTGAGCTTGCATCAGACTAAAGTGTGTTTCCCAGGTTGTAACTTTGCTGTAAAAAATTAAATGAGAATCCCCTGTTCCCACATACTCCTCCTTATTGCCGGAGACGATTCTCTATGAATATTACACATTCTGCACGTCCAAGCCCTAGAGAAAAAGACAGTTATATCCAATACAAGACGTTGCTTTGGCTGCAGTTTTCACTGTGAAGAAAAGTGCCCTTTTCTCAGACAAAAATGTATATATAGCAGTTCATGGGGGCAAGCCTGGTGCTGGGGTGGGCCTGGAGCCTTGGGCCCTGGAGGCTAGCCTGGACCTTGGCCTTCAGGGACTGGCCTTGAGCTGGGGTGGTGGTCCTAGAGCTTGGATCTTATTCCTGCGTCACACTCACATACTGTAATCTCTCATGTGGATTTCTCAGCTCTTGTGAAAGGATTTTTGTGTATGAAGATTTGTTCAAACTTGATGCGTCCGTAGGTGCCGAGATTTGGAAAGTCTCATCCACCATTTGCGGACGTCACGCCCTGTGGCTGCCTCGGCTTTATGTTTTGTTAGTATTCCACCATATTGTGGCAAGCCTGCAATTCAATTAATATTAAAAATCAGTCTGAATGTGATTATCTCTTAACAGATGTCCCACTCTGTGACATATCAGAGTGGCTTCTGTTTTGCCTGTGTCTTCACTTGGCTTTGAGGCAGGTCACAGACTGTGCATCTCATTAAGCTTCACAGTGACAAGGACATGTTTTGAGCTGGCCAGTGTCTGGCACACACCCACCAATGCCCGCCGATGTCTTCTGAAAGGCCACTTGATGACCACCCTTTTGCTTTGTGCCTGTAGACCTATGAAAACTAGTACACTGAGACTCAGTTACTCAAACTATCAAATGACAAACAAGTCGAGGGGTTGGGACTTTTCCCTCAAAGACATATCTTCTGTGGGCCTTCGGCTCTTTAAAAAAAAAAAAAAATTATTCAAAGATAAAACTCCGAGGGGTAAGCTGGCTCACGCCTGCAGTCCCAGCAATTTCGGAGCTGATGCAGGTGGATCACTTGAGGTCAGGAGTTCAAGACCAACCTGGACAACAAGGTGAAACTCCATCTCTACTAAAAATACAAAAACTTAGCCAAGCATGATGTGCACACCTGTAATCCCAGCTTCTCAGAAGTCTGAGCCAGGAGAATCCTTTGAGCCCAGGAGGTGGAGGTTGCAGTGAGCTGAGACTGTGCCATTGCACTCCAGCCTGGGTGATACAGTGAGACTCTGTCTCAAAAAAAAAAAAAAAAAAAAGATAAAACTGACTTGCTATATGACTGTTAAAATGGGTCTCTGCCTTATTTGTGGTGTTTTTTTTCCTTTCTTTTTTCTTTTTTTTTTTTTTGCTTCCTCTGTTCACTTTTACTCATCTCCCCTTTCCCTCTTCGAGAGGACCACATTTGCCCATCTTCTTCAAGCAGATGACTGAGTCAATCCCAGGTTACAGATGAGGAAATTGAGGTAGAGATGGAAGTCACTTGCCAGAATCTTCCATCTTAATAAGTGCAGAGCCAGGAGTCCAGCCCAGACAGTCTGGCTCCATGTCTGACTCCATATCCAGCCCTCTTAACTCCTTCTCCCTCAGGGTACCTCATTGGAGTTAAGAACGGTGGAGGGGCACATCTTTCAAGCAGAAATGAGTGGCTAACAGAAGTTTAGCACAGATACATTTTAACTCTAAGTGTTAAATAACTCTGTGAAGCATCTTCAGACACTCAAGTGCAATTGTATGGTCCAATTTCCATTCCTTCTCCATACTTTGTATCACAAGCATAAAGACAGGTTTAATACATCCTCTGTAATCCTCAGCAAGGCAGTGGTGAAATAAAGCTTTTCTACATAAGGTGGTAAATGTACTCCCTTGTTTAATATGTAATTAAACATTTAGTAAGCTAAAGTGTAAATCTAACAGAAGGAATTTAAATGAATTTAGAATTACGTCTCCCAGAATAATCCTATTCTGGAACCTCTTCTCTCTTTTTTTTGGTCACATGTAGGTGTTTTCTGTTTCGTATTTTATAGTTTTTTGCTCTTGAAGACTAATTCCCCTGGGTTCCACTAGGGAATTTTAGACTTACAGAAATGCTCCCAGCACTTTGGAAGGCCAAGGTGGGCGGATCACTTGCGGTCAGTAGTTTGAGGCCAGCCTGGCCAACATGTTGAAACTCCATCTCTACTAAAAATATGAAAACTAGATGGGCGTGGTGGTGCACGCCTATAATCACTGAGACTCAGTTACTCAAACTATCAAAGGACAAAAAAATCAGAGGGTTTGGGATTTTTCCCTCAAGGACATATCTTCTGTGAGGCCTTCAACTCTTTTTTTAAAAAAGTATTTATTCAAAGATAAAACTCCGCTGGACACGCCGGCTCATGCCTGTAATCCCAGTAATTTGGGAGGCTGATGCTCGAGAACCGCTTGAACCTGGAAGGGAGAGGTTGCAGTTGCGGTGCGCTCAGATCCACCACTACACCCCAGCCTGGCAACAAAGAGACTTGTTTCAAAAGGAAGGGAGGGGAGGGGAGGTTCTTGATACATTCCACTGGTCAGCTAACCTCCCAGTTCCTTGGGGCAGCTGAAGCGCCTCAGGAAGCCAACTCTTCGTGCATCATAAAGCTGTTCTAAGTCCAACTTCGAATCTCATTTTGTGGGCATGGAAGGCTGAATAGTCTGGGGATGGTAAAAACATATGTTCAGCCTGGAAAATTTTTCCTCAAGATTTTACAACCCATCAGTGCAGTTTACTAAAGGAAAACAGACTTTTAAGTATTGGATTCCTGATTAGGAGTATAGCTGCTGGGTGTGGCAATGCTGGTCTGGGTTTAGCTGAATAGGCTAGAGTCCATACTTGATCCTCAGACAGAAATGAATTCTAGTCCTGGCTCTGTCGGCTCCTGCTCTGTGAACCTGGACAAATACACTGGAAAAATAATTTTCCTCCTCTGTTGAAAGAAGATAACTAACTTTTTCCATAGAACTGCTGTAAAGACCAGAGCTAATATATTCAAAGTTCCTAGTGAAGTGCCTAGCTTATACATATTGAAACAGAGAGCTGATACTGATATTTTGATATTCCAGATTACTTGGTGATATGCCTTACACATAGAAGATAATAAGCGTTAATTTATATAAGCATTATATATATATATGTTTGTGTGTATATTAGAACCTTTTCTCTCTTGAACTTTTCTTGCAACTTTATGATATTAAACAAATGGAAGTGTTGGAGCTAACTTGCAATAAAAACAGGGAGAGACCAAGAAAGGGAGAAGTGGCCATATTTTAAGAGTCAGGTAATACGGTCAGTTACCTTTTTTTTTTAAGCTGGTTTAGACTACATTAAAGTATAAAGCACATCACTGGTGTGTGCATGAGATAAAGTACAACAAATTACTTAATGACACAGAATTCTAACATAAAGCTTTCATCAATAGAAAACTCCTTTTAACTACTGGATCTTGCCTGGATTCCACATCTTTTGAATTGCCCTGAAGATACTTTTCCCATCTTGTTCCCATTTTCACATCTGCATTGTCATGGATGATCCCAGTAGAACTCCCTGAGAATCAGCACCTTTATCATGACCTACTCTAGGCTGACTACAGGTGCCATCTCCCATGACATTAATGAGGAAAATGTGTAATGTGTTTAGACACAAGGAAGATTTGTGGCAGGTTCACGTGTCCGGGCAGGAAATCCTCCCCTCAGGTAACTTCCATATTTAAAGTCTGCATCAGAAAATGTTGAAGCTCAGTGAGATCTAGATGCCTTCGTATGGTGTGGCAGAGAAGTCAGAAGTCAGTTTATATCTGACCCTTCCTGGGTCAGAATCACCAGGAAGGCTTGTTTGCTGTGTCCCACCCCCACAGTTTCTGATTCAGTAGGTCTAGGGTGGTGTCCTGGAATTTATAGTTTCTTTTTTGTTTGTTTTTTTGAGGCAGGGTTTTGCTCTTTTGCCCAGGCTGAAGTGGCGTGATCTCGGCTCACTGCAACCTCTGCCTCCCAGGTTCAAGTGATTTTTCTGCCTCAGCTTCCCTTGTAGCTGAGATTACAGGAGCCTGCCACCACACCCAGCTAATTTTTGTATTTTTAGCAGAGACGGGGTTTCACCATGTTGGCCAGGCTGGTCTTGAACTCCTGACCTCAGGTAATCCACCTGCCTCAACCTCCCAAAGTCCTGGGATTACAGGCATGTGCCACCGTGCCTGGCCTAATTTATATTTCTGGCAAGTTGCTAGGTAGTGCCAATGCTCCTGGTTTGGGATGTTACTACTCATAAGCTGGGTCTGCCCACCCAGCACAGTCAGGCCCAACACCCACACCAAGGTTTGCAGGAGGAGAAGAGGTGTTTATTTGCAGGGCGCCAAGCAAGGAGAATAGAGCAACTCCTGCTTAACGCCTGACCTCCTGATGGCTTGCAAGTAAGGGTTTTAAAGGCAGGGGTAAATTTCAGGAAAACAGAAGTTACAGCAAAATTGTAAATCAATCCATGGAGGTTATAAATTGGTTTGGCCTAAAAGGAGGACAGCTTAAGGTAGGAGATTACAGGTCATAGGTAGATTCAAAGACTTTCTGATTTGCAATTGATTAAAGAAGAGATTGTTTAAACATTTCCGTTGAAATCTTTTCAACAGAAAAGATTGTTAGCTGTGGCACGTGGGGATAGCCTCCTCCAGGCCCCTCAGGAAGAAATTTAGAACCCAGGACAAATGCAGGTCAGGATTCAGTCCTCAGCTCCCCCTTATCTGAGGTCTATCCGCCCAGCGGATCCACTCCGTGGGAGTCTGGGTTTCTGAAAAACAACTCAGGGACATATGTGAAAATGTTATAATTAGCCTCTGTAGGAAACAAAGTATCGCATGCGAACTTCTTGGCTGTTGTGGCTGTTGTTTTAAGTTACAATTACTTTCCTGCTTATGAAGTTGCTCGTTTACTTCTCAGGGCGATTCCCCTCCAAGGAAGTCAAGATTTTCCTTTATTTCCATGCACTGGGGTGCAGGGTGGCAGAATGGGGGGGGGAGTGCAGGCCCCAAGAAGGTTTCCTGCTCCATCTTAGGGATCGCACTTGTGAAACAAAGTCCTCTGAGTAGGAGACTTAATTTTCTCGCTGTGACAGTCTTAGGGTCTGTTTCAAATAAAGGGCCAGATAGTAAATTTACTTTTGTTCTCGAGGCTGTAATGTCTCTGTACAGCTGCTTGACTCAGACACAGGAAAGCAACTACAGACAAAATGTAAGAAACAGGTGTGACCAGGTTTGGTTCTTCGGGCCATAGTTTATCAAACTCCTGATCTAGATGATTAGCAGTAGTCCTACAAACTCTAAACTCTGTATATCAAGGCAGTATATAATTAAATTCGTGAAAGGAGAGAGTGCTATGAGTTAAAATAGTTTTGTAAAGAGAAAATGGGGCCAAAGATTTCAGGAATCAGCAATATATTTACTGCCTGTTAATTAATTAATTGCCTTTTATTACCTGCTAATCAATTTATGCTGTATTTCATATGACAACAGTGGTTTTGAATTAAGCAACTCTCAGACAATTGTTTTAGCAAATAATTTAGTTCTCATTTCCACGCTTACATAGAAGTTCTTTTACTAAAAAAAAAGGAAATTTTAAATATAGGAATAAAATACAGAGGACTGTTTCAAGTTTGATTTGTTTTCAAAGTCTAAATTTATAACTTTTATGTTGCCTTTGCCAATGATTACGTGCAATTACAGTCTGTAGTTTTACATCACTAATAGCTAGAAAGAAAAATAGGCTTTTTATTTGGCTTCCAAGTGGGTGACGAGTTTCAGAGCTTACTCTGCTTGCCATATTGCTATTAATGCCAATATATTTGTGACTTCCCACTTGCAATGTCATATCAGCAGGTAGAGAATACACATAATGTTTTCAATCTCCTTGCTGACAAACTGCTCTACACTTTTTAAATTACAGATTTAGCTTTTAAAAAAATACAGGAATATTCCTGTAGGCTGTGAATTTATAAAAATTGCTTTCTTGGGTAGACAGTCTTCTGTTTCCTGTCTCAGGGGAAATACACAAAGTATAATGAACACTGTGGAGGCATTTCCTAAACTTACGTCTTATTATTAAATGTAGTGAGCACAGAGTCAGTCATAGACTTGAAGGGGAAAACCACAGGGGAAATAATACATACCATTTGTCAACTTAATTACTTAAAGCAAAATGACCAAATTAAGAATTTGGGACCATAGTTTTGCATTGCTAAGTACATTTGAAAATCATTTGAGGCTGGGTGCTGTGGCTCACCTGAGGTCAGGAGTTCAAGACTAGCCTGGGCAACATGGAGAAGTGGTGGTATGGTGGTGCGCGCCTGTAATCCCAGCCACTTAGGAGGCTGAGGCAGGAGAATCGTTTCAACCCAGAAGGCAGAGGTTGCAATGAGCCGAGATCATGCCACTGCACTCCAGCCTGGGAGACAGCACAAGATTCTGTCTCAAAAAAAAAAAAAATGCTAAAAGTTCTACCTCATTGAGTTTGTTTTGCTGGTATATGCGGAGTCCAGCTCTCTCTCTCTCAGGCTCTCTCTCACTCTCTTATTCCCTCCCTTCCTCCCACCTTTTCTCCCCTGCCTCCGTCCCTTCCTTCCTTCCTCCCTTCCTTCCTTCTTTCCTGTAAATTCTCAGCAGTTACAACCTTTGGACCCTCTTGACAAACGTTTTTATGTCTTCCATGAGGATGATTACCACTAGCTTGCTGCTCTCATTCATTCATTCCATTCTTTATTGAATGCCTATTACAGCACAGAATTTGAGATGAGAGTGGGAGAGTAATGGTGAACAATACTAGTAAAATGCCTGCCCTCACGAAGATTACATTCTTTTTTTTTTTTTTTTTTTTTTTGAGACAGAATCTCACTGTGTTACCAGGCACCAGGCTGGAGTGCAGTGGCGACCTCGGTTCACTGCAACCTCCGCCTCCCGGGTTCAAGCAATTCTCCTGCCTCAGCCTCCCCCGAGTAGCTGGAACTACAGGTGCGCACCACCACACCCAGCTAATTTTTTTGTATTTTTAGTAGAGACAGGGTTTCACCATGTTGGCCAGGATGGTCTCGATCTCTTGACCTCGTGATCCGCCCACCTCGGTCTCCCAAAGTGCTGGGATTACAGGCGTAAGCCACCGTGCCCAGCCCGAAGATTACATTCTTGTTGTCATGAAGTTGTCAGCTAGTTCTAGAAGCCACATTTCCTGTCTCTATATTGAGAGAAATCAAATGGCAGTTTGAAGGCAGAGGACAGAGATTCACTGCTAAACAGCCAAATCAACTATGACTGCCTATTGGTGTGCAGGGGCAGAAGGGCTTCAGGCTGTACCATCACGGAGATGCAGGAATTCGGATGAGCTCCTCCTCACTCTGAACTCACCTGGAGTTGCTGCTGGTGAGTTGATGTCCACTTCTACATATAACTAAACAAAGAACTGGCTTAATATCAATGCTCCAAAGTAAATGAGTCACTAAACAAACAAGAAAAACAAAACCTAACTGTGCTAATCTGTTGTTAAAAGTATGTCGAAACCTCAGATAAAAATGATTGAAATCAATTATTAAATATGTTTTAAAAAAGAAGCGTACCACATCCCTTTGGTTTGTTTTCATAGGTAATCATCAAACTGCTAAATATCACCTTCATTCGGTGGCTGATAAATGTGTATGATGAAGGGCAGCCCACAAAGCCTTTAATCAAATGTGACCATTGCAATCTCTCATGGCCTTTAATTTTACTTCTTTTCTTTTGTCAACTTTGGATGTTGTAACATCAGGTGGCATGATGTGTGACATTTATCTCTCATTCATTCATTCCATTGTTTATTGAATGCCTATTACAGCACAGAATTTGAGATGAGAGTGGGAGAGTAATGGTGAACAATACTAGTAAAATGCCTGCCCTCACGAAGATTACATTCTTTTTTTTTTTTTTTTTTTTGAGACAGAATCTCACTGTGTTACCAGGCACCAGGCTGGAGTGCAGTGGCGCGACCTCGGTTCACTGCAACCTCCGCCTCCCGGGTTCAAGCAATTCTCCTGCCTCAGCCTCCCGAGTAGCTGGAACTACAGGTGCGCACCACCACGCCCAGCTAATTTTTTTGTATTTTTAGTAGAGACAGGGTTTCACCATGTTGGCCAGGATGGTCTCGATCTCTTGACCTCGTGATCCGCCCACCTCGGTCTCCCAAAGTGCTGGGATTACAGGCGTAAGCCACCGTGCCCAGCCCGAAGATTACATTCTTGTTGTCATGAAGTTGTCAGCTAGTTCTAGATGATAAACAAGAAACAAATAATCAGAATGCATTCAAAGAATAATAGTAAGTGATTGAGGCAATAAAAGCACACTAAGAAAGTTAAAAAAAAATCATGGGACAGTGGCTAATTTGGTTTGAGTGGTCAGGGAGGCCTCTTCACGGAGTTCACATTTTGCTGGAAACTAAAGTAGGTTCAGACTTGAGAAGATGTGGAAAAGGGAACAGCAAATGCAAAGACCTGATAGAGGCAGAGCTTTGGATGGTGATATTTCAGCAGGAAGATCCTTAAGGCTGGAGCAGGCTGGACAAGAGGGAAACCATTATCATGTGGAGTAGGATCAAATGAGTATTCAACTATTTTTCCAGGGCTTGGAGAATCAGATAAGGCCCCCATGTACGCTGTAAATAACCAAGACTAATCCTCTGTATTAAAAGAGAGAGAGATGTCTTCCTTTTTGAATGTTAAAAACAGTTTAAAAGTCTTTACAAAAATTACCATGGATAAATAATATCACATATATCAAATTTATCCATCCAGTCTCACAATATAAAGACAAATAATTTTTTTTTTTTTTTTGAGACAGAGTCTCCCTCTGTCACCCAGGCTGGAGTACAGTGGCGCGATCTCAGCTCACTGAAACCTCCGCCTCCCGGGTTGAAGTGATTCTCCTGCCTCAGCTTCCCGAGCAGCTGGGATTACAGTCTCACACTACCATATCCAGCTGATTTTTGTATTTTTAGTAGAGATGGGGTTTCACCATGTTGGCCAGGTTGGTCTTGATCTCTTGACCTTGTGATCCCCTGACCTCAGCCTCCCAAAGTGCTGGGATTACAGGTGTGAGCCACCATGCCTGGCCCTGAAGACTAATAATTTTTAAAATTATTTTTATTTAGTGATTTCACATGAAAGGTGTGAGTGAAATAGATACCGTGATTGGAGAAAAGAAAAGGAGAAAATGTATATGTTTGTGTGTGTGTGTGTGTCTATCTGTCGGGGGCAGGGACATGTCATAATATATAGTTAGTATGCATCCTATGTGGTTTATAATTAAAACCAACATTGACCGGGTGGGGTGGCTCATGCCTGTAATCCCAGCGCTTTGAGAGGCCGAGGCAGACAGATCACAAGGCCAAGAGTTGGCAACCAGCCTGGCCAATATGGTGAAACCCCGTCTCTATTAAAAATACAAAACTTTGCCGGGTGTGGTGGTGGGCGCCTGTAGTTCAGCTACTGGGGAGGCTGAGACCAGGAGAATTGCTTGAGTCCGGGAGATGGAGGTTGCAGTGAGCTGAGATTGCACCACTGCACTCCAGCCTAGGAGACAAAGCAAGACTCCATCTCAAAACAAAACAAAACAAAAACAAAAAGTATAACATAATATGAACTGACCAAAGTAATCCATTTGCATCTTTTGTTATATGGCAACAAGGAATCAAATATTAATAATAAACCCTCAAAGACGTTAATCACAGGATGTAAAGTCACTCCCTAAATCTCTACGTCTTGGAGTTTCACAGGTCCACTCCTTGTCTAACGATGATCGTTGTAGAACCTGTCCCATCCCACTTCCTTGGGCTGCTTCCCTCAGCAAACTCACACATCCACTTTCTCCAATAAAATCAGAGTAATTATGAAGTGGTGCCACTTTCTTGCTTCATTGGCAAATAACTATGGAAGCTAAGTGTCTTGTTAAGAACAATATTAGAGATCATTATGAGCCCTAGACTTACTATCTCTTAAACACCGATGAAAGATAAGATGTAAAAATAGCAGTTGCTGACTTGCATTAATAAAGTGTTAGGAAGGGCGAGAGCCTAGGATTGCCACAGGGAAGAAATTAAGTAACCTGCTTACTGCATTTCCTTGGGCAACTGTAGATAAAATGTTTGGCTTGGGTAAAGAACTGTTAAAATTTTAAAATAAAATTTAATGACACCAGTTTTTAAAAACTTAGTCCAAATATTAATCAGGTTTTTAAACACAGAGTATAATTCCTTCAATATGGCAGCTGTGCCATAGAGTTCACTCTATGTAACTTTTTTGTACTTTAAAAATACTGTGTGTACTTAAAAAATACACAGCTGTATTGAGATGTAGTTTATATAATGCACACTTTATCCATCTAAAAGTAAAATTCAATGATTTTTTAATATATGCACTGAGGTGTGCAACCATCACCACAGTCAGTTTAGGACTCTTTCTTCATCGCTATATTTGTTTGCTAAAGCTGCCATAACAAAGCCCCACAGATCGGTGAGCTAAACGACAGAAACGTATTCTTTTCTCATGATTCCAGGGGCTGTGAGTTCAAGATCCAGCTGTGGACAGGGCTGGTTCCTCCTGAGACCTCTCTCCTTGGCCTGTAAATATCTGTCTCCTCCCTGTGTCCTCCCATGGTCTTCCCTCTGTGTGTCTGTGTCCTCATCTTCTTTCCTTATGAGGACACCCATCAGATTGGATTAGGGGCCCTGAATGACCTCATTTTACCTTCATTAACTCTTTTTAGGCTTTACCTCTAAATACAGTCAAATTCTGAGGCACTGGGTATTAGGATTTCAACATACGAATTTTTAGGGCACACAATTCAACCATAGCAATCCCCCAAGTCCCATACATGTTAGCATCACTCCCTGTTCCCTCCAACCCACCCTGTTCCTAGGTAATCTTCTGTCTACTTTCTGTCTCTATAGATTTCCATTTTCTGGACATTTTATATAAGTTGAATGGTAGATATATGGCCTCTTGTGTTTTGGCTACTCATACCTAGCATAGTGTTTCACGTTTTATCCATGTTGTAACATTTCTTTATATTACTGAGTAATATTCCATAATAAAGATATACGCCATTCATCAGTTAATGAATATTTGAGTTGTTTTTACTTTTTGGCTATTATTGAATAATGTTGCCGTGAACACTCGTCTATCACTTTTTGTGTGAATTTATATTTTTATTTCTCTTGGATATATATTTGGGTGGGGGGTGGTTAAGTACTGGGTTGTATTCTAACACTATGTTTAACATCTTGAGAAACTGCCAAAATGTGTCCTAAAGTGGCTGCACCATTTCGTGTTCTACAAGTAAGGTATGAAAGGTCTAACTTCTCCACGTTGTTGTCAACACTTTTCATTATTTGTCTTTTTGATTATAGCTATCACAGTTAGTGTAAAACAGTATCATTGGTGTTTTTTGTTGTGGTTTTTTTTGTTTGTTTGTTTTTGTTTTTTTTTGAGTAGAGTCTTGCTCTGTCACCCAGGCTGAAGGGCAGTGGTGCAATCTCGGCTCACTGCAACCTCCGCCTCCTGGATTCAAGCCATTCTCCTGCCTCAGCCTCCCGAGTAGCTAGGATTACAGGCATGCACCACCACACCTAGCTAATTTTTGCATTTTTAGTAGAGACAGCGTTTTTCCATCTTGGCCAGACTTGTCTCGAACTCCTGACCTCAAGTGATCACCCACGTCAGCCTCCCAGATTACAGACGTGAGCCACCGTGCCTAGCCTCATTTGTGGTTTTAATTTACATTGTTCAAATTGCAAATGATGTTGCTCATGTTCATATGAGCTTACAGGTCAATCTTTGGAAATATATTTAGTCACATCCATTGCTCATTTTTAAATTGCGTTATCTGGATATAATCCTTTATCAGATATATGACTGGCAAACATTTTCTCTCATTCTGTGTGTTATCTTTCCAGTTTCTTGGCAGCATCCTTTGAACTACAAAAATTCTGGCCAGGCATGGTGGATTATACCTGCAATCCTAACACTTTCAGAGGCCAAGGCAGGCAGATCACCTGATGTCAGGGGTTCGAGACAAGCCTGGCCAACGTGGCGAAACTCCGTCTCTACTAAAAATAAAAAAATTAGCCAGGCGTGGTAGTGCATATCTGTAATCCCCAGCTACTGGGGAGGCTGAGGCACAAGAATCGCTTGAACCCAGGAGCTGGGGGTTGCAGTGAACTGAGATCACGCCACTGCACTCTAGCCTGGGTAACAGAGTAAGACTCCTTGTCAAAAAAAATTTTTTTTTTTTTGCTTAAAAAGAAAGTAATTGACAAGTAATGCCTGCTTATATTTACGGGATACAATGTGATATATTCATATATGTACGTCATAGAGTCCAACTTACCTGTTTTCTTGTTTTGTTGCTTGTGTTTTTGGTGTCATATGTAAGAAGGTTTTGCCTAAACCAAAGTCAAGATTTTTTCCCCCTATGCTCTCTTGTAAGAGGTTTATAATTTTATCTATTAAATTTTAGTCTAAGATATATTTTTGAGGTAAGTTTTTGAATAAAATATGAGGAAAGGGTCCAGCTTCAGTCTTTAACATGTGATATCCAGTTTTCCCAGCACCATTTGTTGAAAAGACTATTATTTGCCTTGAACAGTCTTGGCATCCTTGTTGAAAATCAACTGGCTATTAATGTAAACATTGATTTCTGAACTCTTAGTTGTACCCCATTGATCTTTATGTCTATTCTTATGCCAGTGCAAGTCTGCAATTATTACTATAGCTTTGTAGTAAGTTTCGAAAAAGAGAGGTGTACATCCTCCAAATTTGTCTTCGTTTTCGAGGTTGCTTTGATTGTCATGGGTCCCTTGCATTTCCACATGAGTTTTATGATCGGCTTGTCAATTTCCACTGAAAAGGCTATTGGGATTTCTATAGAGATGTGGTGACTGTAGATCAATTTGGGAAGCTATCTGAATAAGGTCTCCCAATCTATGAACATGGGTGTTTTTTCATTTATTTATTCCTTTTTTACCTTCTTTCAAGTATGTGTTGTAGTTTTAGGGTATAACTTTTGCTCTTTTTGAATAATTGATTTCTAAGCATTTTATTTTTTGATGCTGTTATCAGTGGAATTGTCTTAATTTGAAGTGCTCATTGCTAGAGTACAGAAATACAACTTTTGTATATTGATCTTGTACCTTGCAGTCAGGCTGAACTTGTTTATTCTAATAATTTTTTTAGTGGCATTGTTGGGACTTTCTATATACAAGGTAATGTCATTTGCAAATAGAGATAATTTTACTTCTTCTTTTACAACCTGAATGTGTTTAATGTATTCTTCTTGTTTAATTATCTTGGCTAGAACTTCCAGTACAATGTTAAATATAAGAGGTAAGAGTGGTGCAGTGAGTGCTTAAAATTTTAGGTTGCCTTGGCATCCATTTTTAAAGATAAGTTTAACTTTCTCAAACCAGAAGCAGAGTTCAGTCACCCTTGATGTAGTTTCCTATTCTATACCTCCCACCAAATAGCTCCAGCCGGTGACCAGAAATAAAAACCTAGAGGCATCTCTGTCTCTTAGCAGGCTGGGCTCCCAGCTTTTCTGCTGCTGCTTCTAAACAGACCGTTTAGATACATTTAAGTCACAATGTGACGTCCTAGTACTAGTGCCTGCTTGCTTTAAACCCATCAGTTTAAAGCTCCCTGTTTATATAATGCCCTGGACCCAATAAAGGCGTTGACCTGTGTGTGTGTGCGTGTGCGTGCGTGCGTGTGTGTGTGCGTGCGTGTGTGTGCGTGTGTGCGCGTGCGTGTGTGCGTGTGCGCGTGTGCGTGTGTGTTCTCCAGGCATGCCGTGTGCCCCCAGGGTACTTTCACATTGTGGTCGTGTCATTGAAGCCACATCTGCAATCTGACCCAAGCAGGTGGATCTCCTGCTGTGCTTCTGTCTGGGCCTCTAGTGGCTGCAGAAAACAATGGCTACCAGCTGAGCGGATAAAGAAACTCAGAGCATTCATTCTAGACCAGTGAACAACCTCTGCTTTCTGATCTAAAGTAAAAAGCATTTAATCTTTCACCATTTAGTTCTCTACAAGTGCGGCCCGTCGTCATTGCTACCCACTGACCCACATACTCATGGTTCATATTCTGAGAAATAGTTTGCAAAGGCGTTTTGACCTTCATTGAAACCTTAGAAAACATTTATAAAGCCAGTTCAAAAATCAACCTTAAAATATGCCGTAAAAAGGCATAGAGGTAAGAAGACCCTCATGAAATCAGTCACTGTCTCAGATGTGAATATTTTAGAGAAAGAGTGGGTTGAGTCCTTCCCTGGTTCTCCTGCTTGTTTCCATTCTCTTCTGTGAGCAATAATCCTTTTATCTGGCTTCTTCATTATTTCAAAGGAGAAAGTACAATACCAGCATACATTCACCTATACTGTCAATTCCAGAAAAAATATATAATTCCACCATTAAATATAAATTGACCTTAATCATATTTAACCATTCCTCTCCTTGACAATCCAAAGCTTAATAAAGAAGGTAAATCTATTTCCATTTAGAAATTCATATATTCACACTCATACTATTAACCCATTAACACAAAAAGTAGATGGAAATAATATACATGGAGCTAAAATAAATATTAAGTAGTCCTAGACATACAGTTTGTGACTAATTATTGAAAATAGTATATGAATTCTTCTGGTAGGTTATTCAATTTTAATTGGTTAATTAAAGGACCATTCTATTCTTCAAAAGAGATAATCATGCTAAATTTTAAGAACAATTACAATGGAGGTATTTAATGTATCTATTTCTTTATAAAAACATAATATAAAATATTTACACAAAGGAAGCCTGTGAGAGAGGGGGAGTGTAAGGGATTAATAAAATATTTAGAGTAGGTTCATCCTATGACCACACATGTTCTGCGTTACCATCTGCAATCTCTTTACCTGTCCATGAAGATGCTGTGCTGAAAGTAGACCTGAAATTTAGACCTGAGCACTCACATCTGTGAAATATACATTGCTAGCGGAGCAAATAAACAAAGAAGAAAAACATTTTCTGATTTGTGGCTTCACTTTTGAACAATAATCAAAAATATTCTATATGCTCAAAGGAAAAAAAAAACTGTTTTTTATTCTTATGGAGACCAAAGGATGGGAATTGACAACAGAAGGTAAAATACAATGCAACCAGTCTGTGAAATCTTTCTGATTGGATCAGCTGGACCATGGACAATTTCAACACTAAGCGAGGTGAAAAGAACACGTTAATGAATAGATAAAGAAACATGGAGAGAAGATACATTACTTTGGCTGCCAGAGGTACAAATGCAAAAGGATTCTCCACTTTTGACTAGTAGAACTGATGATGGATTTAAAATCAGCTTCACATTGAGGGATTTTTGTTCAAGTGTAACATAATTTATGTTACAATATGAGGATAAAATAGGTTATTTGGGGCCATGTTTTAGTGCATAAACACTAACAACATTAATGAATGATAAGTTACATTGCAATAGTTTATTTTAAAGATGTTTAATCTATTTTCTAATGGCTCTGTGACCTGAATGACTTTCCTATGTTTCAAGTAATATTTAATTTCTGAAGAGTTTCCTAGACTTTACTGTGAGGATTTATTATGTTAACTCTCTCAAAAGCCCTTATATTGTAAAGAGAATGTTATCTAGAAAACAAACCTCCTGGATGTCACCCATTCCTAGTTATGGTATTGCTTAAGATAAAATGAGAAAATTACAGCCTAAGGCTGCTTTCCAGTTACCTCTGCCTAGGGACAATAACTGGACAGTCCCACAGAAAACATGTTGGGTAGAAGGGGCCTGTTTTCCAGGAATTCCTGCTTCCTCATGTTAAGCACCTTCCCAACCAAGTGAAAGCGAAAATTTATTAGGAGTAAGGCAAATTCAGCAAACTTCTTTCCTTTTTTTTTCTGAGATAAAAGTTGAGTCTCTGTATTTTTGTATATGTATGTTCTCAAGTTTGCCTTATTTTTTATTCTTTATTAATGTTCTTTATTAGTGAATCGGTATTCCATTCTCCATTTTTTTTTTTAATTATTTCACCTGGAGGAAGACAAATAAAAAAAAGTCCTAGTAAGTAAGCATAAAAAGGAATCTTAAATAAGTATCAAGAATCAAGCACCCTGTGTCCTCAGGTGAGTATTCAGCCCCTGGGGGGTAGAGAAGTAATCCTTTCCCACTGCCTCTATTTTATTTCTCTTGAAGAAAATAAAAATCTAATAAAAGTGCTGAACCATGCAAAATTATCAAATATTGAAAGAATGATTTTTTTTCTGCATCAAATGAAATTTTGTTAAATGGTAGTTTCCACACAGGTATAAAATGTTGAGCAGCATTAGAGATGAACCCTATGACGTGGGGGAAATAAAGAAAGGTTTAGTTGGTGGTGCGATTAGCTGAGTAGTCAAGAGAAATAGAAAACAAAAAATCTTCTTTTTTGCCTCTTTTGATCATGAATCCATTGTTACATTTTATTTTTATTAAACAATTCTTTCCTATGCTGGAAGAGTGAAAGAGTTGAGCCATCCTAAGGACCTTAAGGTGTGACAATTTACAGAGAACAGGTGTAACATTGCTCATTTACTCTGAGTATAAACATGAAAAATATTTTTAAAAATAAAGTGAAATAATTTATTCCACAGAGAAGTCATGGAGCTCTGTTATCCATCATATTGTATACTAATAACTTCGGGGTGGGAGTCTCAGGTAATGGCACATAAATGGATTACAGATTTGCAGAGAAATGACACAAATTGAGTTAGGCTTCAGTTAATCAGTTACTGATTCTTATTAAAAGGGCATTTTGATGTGAGTCTGCACTCAGCCTGTCGGTTAGAAAATAGCTCTAAAGACCATCCTTGATGGACCATTACTTTGAGATACAAAACCCAGATTGCATTATTAAAACATCTTGGAATCAATTCTGCACATTTCCAAACAAGCTGTGACATGGATATGACCACATCATTAATACAGTTTACTTCTCTGGATCCTAGACCCTTAACTCCCTAGGCCAAAACCAGTGGTTATGACATTACCTTATTTCTACAAATTAAAAGTTTGATCATCTTAATTCATGGAGAGTTGAAAGACATCGGCATCCTGCTCCATATTGTTTTTCCCTCCTCAGGTCCTTCTTGAGATTCCCCTAATATCTAAGAGTGTAGGCATGCACATTATAGTGTTTGAGAGTGTTTACCCTACTTGTCAGCTGAAAATTTCTTGTCAACTTCTATCAGCTGAAAATAAGAAAACAAAAATAACAGTCACATTACTTTTTTAAAAAATTTGCTGCCATTCACAAGCAGTTATGTGCAACATTTTATTAATACCGTCTCAACAATCAGATAAGGAAGATAATCTGCATTATCCTCATTGCACAGACAGGGATCATGAAGACTAGAGAGGAAAACCACTTATCTAATGTGTTTAACTGGGATTCTTATAGGCAGAGGTCATGTTTTCTTCTCCTTTGTGTTTCCATTAGCCCCTAACACAGAGTCAAGTCTTTGCTAGCGTTCATTAAAAGAGATTGAATGGCAGATATGCCAAGCCATCTTCCTACCCCAGTCCTTTACTCCAAGACTCTTACCCTGATCCTTTAAGAAAGTCGTATGTCACGTTTTAAAGAAGACAGAAACATGTTTGCAGCATGCTAGAGATCCTCTGGTCTTCATTTGGAAAGATCTACAAAGGTTTATTCAAGATTAATGTCCAAGGCGTGGTAAGCGCTGGTTAACTCAGTGGCCTTTAATCTTGGCTATAGACTGAAATCGCCTGGAAGGCTTTAAAATACCAATTTGTTCCATGGATAGACATTTGGATTTATCTGGGGTGGGACCTCAACATCAGGATTTTTAAAAGCTCATCTAGTGATTCTAACGTGCAGTCAGAACTACTGGCCTGAACATTTAAATGCCTAATTAAGTCTCTCATAAAAGATGTGCTAATTGTTTTATTCAGTAGCAAAAAATGTTATTTTCTATTAGTTATTATATATTTATTGAGGATATAAAACTGAAGAGGATAGAAACAAGTGCATTCAGAATATTAAAATCAACACGGCTTCTTTTATTAAGCTTATATGGGTTAGTAAATCAATGGTATAATAATGAAAATATTTTACAAAAAAATTATAACCAAGAAGAAAATATTTGCAAATATACTTAAACAATTTCTTGATATCCACTTTTTGTATAATATGGGTCAAACATCCCTAATCTAAATATCAAAATCCAAAATGCTCAAAAATTCAAAACTTTTTGAGTGCTACAAGACACCTCAAGTGGAAAATTTTACACGTGACCTCCTGTGACAGGTCACAGCCAAAACACAGTCTAAGCTTTGCTTCATGCACAAAATTACTAAAAAACATTGTATAAAATTACCTTCAGATTATGTGTACTAAGCAAATGTATAACATAAATGAATTTTGTGTTTAGACTCGCGTCCCATCCTCAGGATACCTAATTATGCATATGCAAATATTTCAAAATCCAAAAAAATCCAGAATCTGAAATACTTCTGGTCAGGAAGCCACCAGCTGAGAGGGAGGATAGATAAACAAGTGTCTAGGGTTGGAAGAGATTCACTATGAAGTGACATCTAAGATGGAGTGAACAGATGAGGGACAGGCTCACTCGAAGCTTGCAATCATGAGTTTAAAGTGAAACCAATCCAAATCATTGTAAGTTTTTCTATAGTCACATTCAGCTGCAACAAAGTTAATTTTATAACAATTTAGCAATTTTAAAAATTAAAAAGCCAATATATAGCCTTTGCCAATTTACCTTGGACCTTTATGGAAGCCCATATTCTGCCATTTCTCCCAACTAAATAAACACTCCAGCCATGTTAAATTACTTTTGTCTTTTCAAACAAGCAGTGCTCTCCTTTGCCACTCCAGGATAATTGCCACTCATCCTTTAAAGCACTGTAGATACACACCTTTTTTTCTGAGAAATATTTCTTGACCTCCCTTTTATGACTACTTTAGCACTCTCTCCTATCGTGGTGTAGGCAGCACTGCTTTGTAATTACTTGGATGACAGGCAGTGTGACAGTGGCCATTGTTCACTGGTATATCCCCAGTGCCTAGCACAGAGCCTGCTATATAGTAGCTGCTAAATAAATACTGACTGCATGGACGACTGAGAAGAAAAATTAAACATACGGAATACACACCATAAATCAGATACTCTAAATATACAGTCCTCCAAAAACCCCCTAAGGATTTAGATTTCGTACATTTTTTCAGATGAAGAAATGAGACTCAGTTATTCGTGTAATTTTTTGAGGATCGTGTAGCTAGTAAGCAGAGGATTCAGATTCACACCTGTTTAAAACTGGTACTCTTTTCTTTCTTTTTCTTTTCTTTTTTTCTTTTTGAGACAGAGTCTTACTCTGTTGCCCAGGCTGCAGTGCAGTGGCTCAATCTTGCCTCATTGCAACCTCTGCCTCCTGGGTTCAAGCCATTCTCCTGCCTCAGCCTCCTGAGTAGCTGGGATTACAGGCACCCAACATCGCACCCCGCTAATTTTCGTATTTTTGGTATAGACGGGGTTTTACCATGCTGGCCAGGCTGGTCTTGAACTCTGATCAGGTGATTCATCCATCTCAGTCTCCCAAAGAGCTAGGATTACAGGCATGAGCCACGGCGCCCAGCCAAAAAAAAACTGGTACTCTTCAATACACCTTGCACCTTATGAATGTGCCTCAGAGTTCTGGATTATAACCCCACGTGGTCACCACAAAGAATTCATTCCTATTGGACACTGACATGAAAGTCTTATGTTTTGTGATTGAGCAGTTTTCTCTTACAGCTTATTTACAACAGAAAGAGAAGGGAAACAAGAAATAGCTTCAGAAAAACAGCCAAAATTTTAATATTCATTAAAATAAATCAACACAATTAAATACTCTTTTAAAGGCCTTGAGAGAACCATATAAAGATCTCAAAATTCAAAGATATTTTCTCAACCTGTCCCCACATTCCAAGATTAGGAAGACTGGAAAGTTATTACTTTACTATTCTTAATTTTATTGTCATTTGTATTAAAAATCTAAAGGAAAAACATTATGTGATTATCCCAAAAGATTACATTAAAGCATATTCTATAATTGACATTTCAAATTTAGAAGTTACTTTTAAAACTCATCAATTAAGGTCTGGAACATAAAAAACATTTGATAAAATTAAGTTTTCACTGATCCTCTGTCCCAGCAGCTCTATTCACAAGAGAATTAAAAAAAAATATGTTCACATAAAAACTTATAATAGTTCAAGGCATCTTTACTTCTAACATCCAAACATCCCAGCTGTGCATCAGTAAGAGAATGGGCTAACAAATGGTATACAATGGAACACTATTCAGCAATAAAAATAATCCACTTTTTTTTTTTTGGAGGAGTCTCACTCTGTTGCCCAAGCTGAAGTGCAGTGGTGTGATCTTGGCTCACTGCAAACTCCACCTCCCCCCAGGTTCAAGCGATTCTCCTGCCTCAGCCTCCCACCTAGCTGGGATTAGAGGTGCCTGCCACGATGCCAGGCTAATTTTTGTATTTTTAGAAAAAACAAGTTGGCCAGGCTAGTCTCAAACTGCTAACCTCAAGTGATCCACCCGCCTCGGCCTCCCAAAATGCTGGGATTACAGGCGCGAGCCACTGTGTCTTGCCAAGAATCAGCTTACTGATAAATGCAGTAAGATAGCCGAATTGCAAGTAATAGCATGTTGAGAGAAGAAGCTTTAAACAAATGCCTACCTCCCTTCCTCCTTCCTTTTCTTCGTTTATGTTTTTAACCTGACTTCATTTTGTTGGCTTCATTATTTTAAGCAATTTTTGCAGTGTTGAAAAATTTGCAAATAAGTTTTGGGAAACAGTTAACTTCAAAATCCTAATGTACTACACATGGAGAAAATGGGTAAAAACATGGATGGGAATAATCAGTTTATTTACATTTTCTGTTTATGTGATAAGTAATAATTTAGCTGAGGTTAACAATTCATTTAAATGAGATAAAAGTCATTTACATAGTCTCTGTGGCTGCTTTCACGGTACAAAGGCAGGGTGTCACCGAGCAAGTGATGGGCTTGCTGCCTAATGTACATGCAGCCCAATACCATGGCACTGGCTTTTGAGGGAAAAAAAGCTTCATTGCAAGTAGATTGGCAAGGACACAGGAGGAAATGCTCCAGTATATCGCCCCAAGCTGGCATTTGGGTTTTATAAACACAAGGTGACAAGGTGTGATCTGATGGAATTCTGCAATGAGATAATGCCTGGAGGCATGATCTGACTGGATCTCACCATGGGCTGATGCCAGAGCTCCATTTGATTGGATCCTGGATCCTTCCATGCTGTGTCTGCTTCTTAATTCAGTCCCTGCTCCTTGGTCTTCTCCTGAGTCCAGACACTTACATTCCCCTTGTGGTTGCATACTTGGTTCATCTGGGCATGCTCAGGTTACATGACCTTCAACCTGGGGCCTCATGGCAGCTGAAGGCCAACTCGCAACTTCGTTGCATTAAAGTTTAGCCAGCTTGGTCTGGTGCTATTGCAGGTAGAGCAGTTGTGATAGAGACTATGTAGCCCTCAAAGCTGAACATATTTACAGTGGTGTGCCCTTATCCATGGGAGATTCCTTCCAAGATCCTCAGTGGACACCTGAAATCTTCAGTAGTATGGAACTTCAAACTTTACTGTGTTTGAAGTGAAATAATAAAGTTTATAAATTAGGCACGGTAAGAGGTTAACAATAACCACTAATAAAATAGAACAGTTCTAACAATAAGCCAGCATCACTACTTTTGTGCTTTCGTGGCATTTTTATTTTATTTTGAGGTTGTTTTATTTTCTTGAGACAGAATCTCACTCTGTCGCCAGGCTAGAGTGTGGTGGCACAATCTCGACTCACGGCAACCTCTGACTTTTTTTTTTTTTTTAGACGGAGTCTGGCACTTGTTGCCCAGGCTGGAGTGCAGTGGCACCATCTGGGCTCACGGCAACCTCCGCCTCCTGGGTTCAAGCGATTCTCCTGCCTAAGCCTCCAGAGTAGCTGGGATTACAGGCATGTGCCACCATGCCTGGCCAATGTTTGTATTTTTAGTAGAGACGGGGATTCTCCATGTTGGCCAGGATGGTCTCAAACTCCTCACCTCGTGATCCCAAAGTGCTGGGATTACAGGCATGAGCCGCTGCGCCTGGCCTTTTGGTGGCATTAGTAAGTAAAATGAGGGCTCCTTAAACACAGCACTGTGATACCTCGACAGTCAATCTGAGAACCCAGACGGCTGCTAAGTGACTAATGTGCAGGTATCGTATAAGGCACGGACATGCTAGACAAAGCCGTGATTCATGTCCCAGGAGGGACAGAGCAAGGTTTCATCACAGTACTGAAAACAGCATGTAATTTAAAACTTATAAATTATTTATTTCTAGAATTTTCCATTTAATATTTTTAGACCACAGTTGATTACATTTAACTGAAACCATGGAAAGTGAAACCATGGATAAAGGTACCTACTCTATACCGTATCATCCATCACCTTACAGAAAATGTTCATTAATCCCTTTTGTAGACTAAGGAGTAATAAAGATTTCTCACCATATGAGAGTGAATAATCTTTAAAAGTGTTAAGTTCTGGTTTATACTTTTAAGTTCCAAGTTCCCTCTATGACTGATCACCTGACTTTGGGTGAGTCACACAAGCTCTGAGTCCAGCTGTCCCCAGCCACTGAGATGCAGTACTAACAAGCACCTTATTCAGTTCTCAATCTGTCAAGTGTGCAGTGAGCATCTAAGGTCAAGAACATATTTCAATGATCACGACAGCTGGTGCTGAGAATACCATCAAAATATAAATAATTGCCTTGACAATGTAACTGAGAAGACTAATATATTTGAAACATGAGAAATGAACTCAAGATAGAACATAAATACATTTAATTACTAAGTTATGTTGTAATTTTGGTGTATCCATATAGTGGAATATTTTAGCAGGCATTAAAAATCATGTTTTTCAAATAAATAAGTTTATGGTGGTTTGGTACTAAGATACGCAAATACTGCCTCAATTTCTGTAATGGCTGTGAGACGTTCCTGTTTTATCTCCCTTCTTGGCAAACTATCTTTGTTTGCAGATGACATGATCCTATATCTAGAAAACTCCCTCGTCTCAGCCCAAAAGCTTCTTAAGACGACAAGCAACTTCAGCAAAGTCTCAGGATACAAAATCAATGTGCAAAAATCACTAGCATTCCTATACACCAACAACAGGCAAGCCAAGAGCCAAATCATGAATGAACTGCTATTCACAATTGCCACAAAAAGAATAAAATACCTAGGAACACAGCTATTCAGGGAGCTGAAAGACCTATACAAAGATAACTACCGAACACGGCTCAGATGACACCAAAAAGTGGAAAAACATTTTATGTTCATGGATAAGAAGAATAATATCATGAGAACGGCAATACTGCCCAAAGTGATTTACAGATTCAATGCTATTCCCATTAAACTATCATTGACATTCTTCACAGAATTAGAAAAAACTATCTTAAAATTCACATGGAGCCAAAAAAGAGCCCAAATAGCCACGACAATCCTGAGCAAAAAGAACAAAGTTAGGAGGCATACACTACCTAACTTCAAAGTATACAACAAGACTACCAAAACAGCATGGAACTGGTACAGGAACAGACACGCAGACCGAGGGAACCAAAAAGATAACCCAGAACTGAGACTACACACTTACAGCCATCTAATCTTCCACCAACCTGACAAAAACAAGCAATGCGAAAAGGATTCCCTATTTAATAAACGGTGCTGGGAGAACTCTGGCTAGCCATATGCAGAAAATTGACCATATATACAAATCAACTCAAGATGGATTAAAGACTTAAATGTAAAACCCAAAATTATAAAAGCCCTAAAAGCAAACCTAGTCAATAGCATTCAGGATGCAGGCATGGGCAAAGATTTCATGAAAAAGATGCCAAAAGCAATTGCAGCAAAAGCAAAAAATGACAAATGGGATTTAATTAAACTAAAGAGCTTCTGCACAGCAAAGGAAACTGTCATCAGGTGAACAGACAAGCTACAGAATGGGAGAAAAATTTTGCAATCTATCCATCTGACAAAGGTCTAATATCCAGCATTTACAAGGAACTTAAACAAATTTACAAGAAAAAAACAAACAACTCCATTAAAAAGTGGACATTCTTTTTCCTCTAGGAAACTCTGGAGCTTCTCTTGGCACTTTTAATAATTTGTATTTTTCTTTGTAATCTGGTGTTTCATTAAAATGTATCAAGGTGTTGGAGATTTTTTTTTTCATACTGCTTGTAGATTTTTTTGCTTTCCTTCCTAAATTCATGTCCTTGGCCTGTTGAGACTCAGCTATATGAAAGAAGTCTGGCTCAGCCTTCTCTAGCATTTTACGTGTCCAAGGCCTACTTTTACCTTCCCCTGAGCAGTTCTTAATACCCAAACTCTGGGTAACCCAGGTCAGTTTCTGTTCCCCAGGCAACTCTATTTCTGCATTGCCATTAGGGCTTCCTTGAGAGCTTCACATCTACTTAAAAGTAGACTCAGTACAATTTTCTGATACTTTGTAGAACTACAAGGCTTTTTAGGAAAACCAGTTGGCCAATTAACAGAACTGGGAAGTGCAAATTGGGTGGGATAACTATTGCTGTCAATCATTTTATATAGAATGAAACAGTGGTGCAGAGAGATGTCATTGAATTATGCAAGGTCAAAGTGCCGACATATTTCAGATGTGGAATTTAAAGTCCAACATTAATGTGTTCTTCAATACTTCAGTGAATACAATTACTGACAGCAAGGTGAGTAACCTAAAGCAAAAACAAGGGACTTTTTTAATCCTCGGGTTTATTCTATAATATAGTTTGTGTTCTTGGAAATATAAACTTGGTCTTTTTAATTACTTACTGCATGGTAAAACTGACAATCATATAGTATGTCATTTTATCCTGTGACTTAGAATGTCTGGTGGCACGTCACTCCACTCTTCTGGAGAGAACATGTATGACAGTTTGAAACATTCAAAACGTGCTGTTCTTTGCAGTCAGGAAAGAACTTCAGGGCAGGACAGAAAGAAATCAGTCACAGTAACATTTCAGATACTGGTATTAGGAGGGAAGAGGAGTTATTTAGAGACAGGGCGTACTTTCTGGCTCTGTTGAAATCACATCGTGTAAGAAGCTGCCTATTTCATTAATATATAAAGCCAGCCTTCCCTTACAGATGGAGGCTACATTATCCCTGATTATGCTTTATTTTTAAAAAGTGAACTTGAGGAGAAAGACTCAGGGAAGTATCACACATTTTCCTTAGTTTTAGTTTTATCAGAAGCATATTATTAACAAGTATTCTCTTTCAAAAAAACAAGATACAAACAAGAGTAGGAAAAAAATCCATTTTCTTATTTCATGATAGTTAAATTATTTAAGAGTTGACAGGCATGAAGATTGCTATGTCATTTGCATAAACTCAAGGACTTTTCTCTCTCAGTTGCTTATTATTAAAAATTTTGTAGTAGCAAATGCTCAAAAATTTGGGGCTTTCAGAAATGTCTTTTTAAACTAAAAACTTCAAAATTAATGATATTGCAAATATTTAAAATAATAATATTTCTGGATTGCAGAGGAAATACAAATTCCCAATTAATCATACCAAATATATTCTACTTTTTTTAACTTCTGATAGAAAAAAAAATTCAGATTTATACTTTGTATCTTTCTGTGAGTGTTTTAGAGAATATCACACAAAGAGAGAAGATCATTCCCTAGTAAGATATTTGGTATCCAACAGAATAAATGTCTATATCTTAATTTTAAATTTTTACTATAATTATTGATATCTTTTCCTAAAAGGGAAAATCCCTTAGTCTAATTTTTGATATTAATATTTAGAATAATTGCTAAACTAAATAGACTTTAAAAAGCCTTGCTTATAAAATTCTTATAGATTTATTTTATTTTACAGCAGTGATGATGGTAATTAACAAAAATTCTTAACTGTAACAAATTCATTCTGGTAGATTTTGGTGCCTAAATGAAAGTATATTCTAACTATATCTAATTATTTAACTTAAATAATTTTTGAGATTAACATTTAGAATAATTGCTAAATAAATAGTAGACTTTAAAAAGCCCTGTTTATAAAATTCTTGTAGATTTATTTTATTTTACAGCAGTTATGATGGTAAGTAACACAAATTCTTAACTGCAACAAATTCATTCTGGTAGATTTTGGTGCCTAAATGAAAGTATCTTCTAACTATATTTAATTATTTAACTTAGTCTGTCAGATAAAATTCAGTGAAAAACTAAAGAAAAAGAAGACTGAGCCTTTTAAAATTATATGTAAAGTTTGTGCACAGTATATAAAACTAAATTAATGGGCTAACAAAATAATACTTCATATAGTATTTTGGAGAAACTCTCCAAGAGGAGAAAAAATAGCTAAATAGAAAAGAGTGTGAAGTCTTAATCGAGGGTGTCTCTTCCCTTGGCTTGTGTGGGAAAACTGTAGATGGGGAATCCTAGGATTGGATTTAGGATATTGATCTGATGTCAATAACATAAGTCAGCATAGCCAGCAAGGTAATGCTTCCAGATAAAGAGAAAAAAAATTCTCTTAGATAAGAAAAACAACAGGCTGCTCTCAAAACCAGTGCTATAATCACTACTGAGCTAATTAGTAGGAGATTCAAGGCCAAGCCACCGTGGATGGGCCAGAAGAGACAAAAGTCAATGAAAATGGTCACTGAAGACAGAGTCAGAGTGTCTGGCTGACAGATGGTGCTGAAAATCCCTGAGAGATGAGGATGACTTCAGATAAGAGTGGTTGAGGGAAGATACTCAGTCATTGACAAAGCACAATGGGAAGGGTCAGTAAAAGATCAATAACAGAAGGAAACAGCTGCCACATTAATCATTCTTAATGTCAAGGCTGACGTTCGATCAATGGAGTTGGCCTTTTTTTTTTTTTAACAATAGTTTAGTGCAGAAAGCTCTAAACGGAGCTTATACATGAAGTACTGAAATGGGAAGCCTGGCTGTTTTTATACCTTTCAGTAATAGAGACTGAATACTAAAACAGTGGCCAAACCACATACAAGAATGGAACTCTGACCCACAACTACTGCAGCAACCAGCTTGGGAAGGCAAACTACAGTCTCTGCAGCAGCCAGTTCAGGAATGCAAGCCACAAATTCTGCAGCAATTTGCCCAAAACAATCAGAGGGTGGTCAACGACTGCCAACGTCCCTAAGATCACCCCGGCTTCCAATTTAGCACTAATCAACGAAAGCCAAATACTCTCCCCAACCTGATCCCATCAGATGTCATGCTTCTGCTTAGCCTGCCTCCAGCCTCTCCACGCTCATAGCCTCCTACCAAAGCCTTGTTCTTTCTTGTTCTTTTTCTCTGTAAAGCTTTCCCATTCTCCCAGCATTTGAGTCTCTGCCAAACATAAATGACAGTGACCACCTCCCTTTCGCTAGCAAGCAAGAAATAAATAGCTTTTGTTCTCATTAAGTTGTCTCATTTACTGCTGTAATTTTTGGAGCGGGGAATGGAGTCTTGCTCTGTCACCCAGGCTGGAGCGCAGTGGTGTGATTTTGGCTCACCACAACCTCCACCTCCCAGGTTCATGCGATTCTCCTGCCTCAGCCTCCAGAGTACCTGGGACTACAGGCACGCACCACCATGCCCAGCTAATTTTTTTGTATTTTCAGTAGAGACAGCGTTTCACCATGTTGGCCAGGATGGTCTCAAACTCCTGACTTCAGGTGATCCACCCGCCTCAGCCTCCCAAAGTGCTGGGATTACGGGCATGAGCCACCATGCCCGGCCTGTATTTCTGTCATTTACCTGGAAACTCCAGCAAAACACATTCTTAACTACTCATTACCGTGGACTTTGGACCCTAATCCGGTGCAATATCTATGGAGGCCTCTTGCACCTTGCTTCCTGAGGCCTTTCGAGTCTGTGTTGACACAGTGGGTCTGTGAGAGAATGGAGTTGGGCTTCAACTCTGTTCTTTCTATTCACTTTCAGCTTCGTACTTAGTTTTTGCTACCAATTCCCATTTGTTTGGCATCCTTGGAAGAATACGGCCATTCCTTTTCATTCCTTTTTGCTCTCTTTGGCGCTTCTGTTTTGTGAGATATGTCTAAAGCGTTGTTTGTTGTCAGAAGAATCACAGTGTAGAACGGGCCTTGCTCCTCTAAGAGTGTCTCAGCTCGCTCCACAATTGATGAGCTACAACTCTTACTAAACCAGCATCCATCTAGACAAACTTCCCCGTCAGTAAAAATGGGATGAGGTTCTTTCGTCTATCTCTCTCTCTTTTTTTTTTTTAATTTTTTTTGGTCCTGAGAGGTTGGATTTGATCCAGGGGGGAACATTCTGGTTTTCCATCTGTCTATGGGCACAAGTTGTCAATTCTGCATTTGGAGGCTGCCAACTCTCAGGTTGGGGACCTAAGACATACAGTGCACAAACATTACTTTCAACGGACTGTTGCCAGCTCTCGCGGAATGTTCTGAGTGTAAGTCCTCTCTTCCTCCAGGAAAACTTCGCATTTCTTAGGTGTAGGCTTGCTGTGATCCTAGCACTTGCATCCATCTCTGTACCAAAAATGATTTAGGTCTTCGGTGGCCACTCTGAACACTGGACTTGAAAAAAATTGTTCATACAAAAAACATGTTAGAAAAGAAAGAGAATAATCTTTCTCAGGGCCAATGGCACCAGTTTTTGATTGGTACAAAAGTTTTCAAATGAAATTCTGAATCAGACATTGCTCTGCTAAAATATTTTTTGGCTAAAGCTAATGAACAATATGACAAGCTTCACAACAAACTAACTCATTTGCCCAGCAAATCTTCCCCCATCTTCTCCTCCAGTTGACTTCAACTCTGCAACTCTTCTTCATCCCCCCATCATCCTTTCACACCTCATTGATGCCTCCCTCTTCTTCCAGACCGCCTTCCCTCTCCCAGTGACTCTCCTAAGATCTGGAATGTCATTTTCCTCTAAAGTTCCATCTCTTCAATGACCCAAATACACAAGCAGCAATAGAATTTACACCTTGAAAGTGAGCTGAATTAAAACCTACGATTAAGCATTTCCCCAAGGAGTTCAGAATTCTGAATTCTTTTAAGTATACACAACTCAGGGTTACCTGAACTATATCAACTTGTATTTATGTTTGTGGATCCTGGAGACATTAAATCCTGATGGCAAAAGCCAGTTGAACTGATTAGGACAGAGATCTATAGGATCTTTCTTTCCACAATAAGCCTGAGGGCCAAAAAGAGCTCAAAAAGTAGGACAATGTATCCTAAAAGCCTTACTTGAAACATTTCTAGTAAAAACATGGACCATAATTCAATCATGTAAATAAAGAAAAGAAGAAATTATAGGAGAGTTTCTGAAGAGACTAGACAATTCCTTTCAATAACATTTGAGTTTTAAAGAAGTGTCAGTGTAATTGTGGCTCTTTTATCTATATTGTTAATGGAATTAAACCTGAAACTGGAGACAATAATTAGATCAAAATTAGGATGGGAATTAGGCACGTTATCTGAACTTCAACACCTGGCTGACATTTTTACAGAGCCCTAGAACAGTAACAAGACAGGATCCAGAATAAACTTACGGCCCTACAAATCAAACAGTCGCGTGGACAACCTGTAGAAGAGGATACCTGCAGATACAGAAAACAGAAGGGACACCTGAAAAATAATTTTCCAGTAAAAATAAGACCAAAAAAATACCTTAATTTAGATCAATGAGGGTACCCAATATCCTGATGTACAATGTTAACATTCAAGGTGAATTAGCCGTAAATATAAGTGGCCAAACTCAGCAATTCCTGGCAATATGGGCGCTACTCTTTCTTTTTCTTTCTTTCTTTTTTTTTTTTTGAGACTGAGTCTTGCTCTGTCACCCACGCTGGAGTGCAGTGGTGCAATCTTGGCTCACTGCGACCTCCACTTCCTGGGTTCAAGAGAATCTCCTGCCTCAGCCTCCTGAGTAGCTGGTAAATTAGCCCTGCTAATTTTTTTTTTTTTTTTTTTGTATTTTTTAGTAGAAACAGGTTTTCCCCATGTTGGCCAGGCTGCTCTTGAACTCCTGACCTCCAGTGATATGCCTGCCTTAGCCTCCCAAAGTGCTGGGATTACAGGTGTGAGCCACCACGCCTGGCCAGGCGCTTCTCTTTCTACATTAAACCCTGGCAACTTTGCTGAACATTTTCCTCATAGTAAACAGGTAGCAGGTATCTCAAATAACCCACAGATTCCTTCTATCTCCTACTCTAACTGTGACCCTTGGGTGCTTGACTTAAAAACATTTCTCCCTGCTCTATTATAACACCCCTGCAATTTAATGGGGAGTAACTTAATTTTCAAATAGAATCGGGATAGTAAATGTACTGGCCGGCATGCTGGTGACTCACATCTGTAATCCCAGCACTTTGGGAGGCTGAGGTGGGCAGATCACTTGAGGTCAGGAGTTCAAGACCAGCCTGGCCAAAATGGTGAAACCCCTGCCTCTACCTTAAAAAAAAAAAGAAAGAAATACAAAAATTAGCTGGGTTTAGTGGTACATGCCTGTAATTCCAGCTACTCAGGAGGCTGAAATGAGAGGATCACTGGAACCCAGGATGCAGAGGTTGCAGTGAGCCAAGATTGCACCTCTGCACCCCAGCCTGGGCGACAGAGCAAGACTCTGTTTCAAAAAAATAATAAATGCACAGCAGAGTTTCCGGAGGGCTCCTCTATTTATAGTCACGTCTTCTCTGAATATACTTTTGTCTCCATTATATTTGACACATGCTCCAGATAACCTCAACACTCTACCTAACACTCTATGAGCTAAAAAAATCCACTTATACGGGAAATAATTGGAGCAGAACCTAGTCAATTCAGAAGTATCCGAGCAAACCATGATCAAACTTCCCTGCTATTCCTTGAAAAACCAGAAGCAAAGTAAGGATTCAAAACTGTAGTTGAAGACCTTATATCCAAAGACTTTCTCATACTCTGCAACAGTCCTTATACCACGCTTATCCTTCCAGTACAGAACTTAAATAGATAAGGGTATCACTTTGGTCATAACCTTAGGAAAAATCAACAAAATTGTTTTGCTTTGCTTCCTGGTAATATCTATCCTGTCATCAATTCTGCCCAAAGCCACTTGCTTCACCATATTGAATCTTTACTCTGCATTTTTCAGTGTGCTTCCAGACCAGAAGAGTCAGTGTCTTTGCCTTCATCTGAAGAGGAAAACAAATATACACAGACAGTCATACCCCAGGGGCTCGCTGAAGCCCCCTCTTACTTTTCCCAAGTCCTCAGTCAAGACTTTTAAAAAGATTTACATCTCACTTGTGATTCGGTTTCAATGTAGTCTATGCAGGATCAGATGATCTCCACCACTTTCCTCAGAGAACGAGGAAGCTGGTGGAGAAGGATTCCATTTACTTGCTCTCAGTCATAGCAGAAAAAGAACAGAAGGTTTCAAAAGATAAATTATAATTTTGTCAAAAGACCGGCTATTATTTAGGACATAAGTTATCTTAAGAGGGTGAAACTATTTTGTGTCTATTGGTAGGCAAAAGACTATCAAAACTTCGCCTCCATGCCTCGCAAAATGACAATTGAGAGGATTTCTAGGTTTAACTGGATATTGTAGACAATGGTTGCTAAATTTTTCTGAGCTTGCGATCTCTTTTTGTGAATTGGCCAAATCCTTAGCAGAAACAATCTTTTGTGTGGGCCCAAATATAAATTCTGTAACTCAAGAAGGCGCTTCAACAGCCTCTTCCTTTTGTGGTTAAGCACTCCCTTTTGTAATTTGGCACCCCTAACTACAATACGCTGTTTTGTTTATTTGTGCATGGACAGGACAACTTGTACAAGCTTTTGTGTTTTTAACTCAATGTCATGGGAACCATCAAAAATGCATCATTTTCCATAGCCTTACCCTTCACGCAGCTGCAAAGGCTTATATCACTTGTCTTGAGGCAACAGCTTCCACTGCAAAATTTGCTGATGCTTGTTTTAAACTGTTTCTAAGCTCCCCCACCCCGACATCATGATTCCCTGGGCAGTGTAGACCCAACAACAGGCAAAGAGCATGCAATGTTTTTCAACCAGCTAATTAACTTCTTATGAGATTTTCACTCTCTCCCTCTCACTTTGCTATTCCCTGATGCAATTCCTTGAATTCTGCTACTCTTCTCCCCTCCCATTGTGAACCCTGATCCAGTGTTATTTACTGATGGATCATATTCAAAGCGGATATTGGAAATTATCACCAATTTAAGCTCTCCTTTAGAATATGTTTTCTAGCTGAAGTAAAATCAACCCATATAATGGAATTTATTCTGCTTACTAGAGCTTGTTAATTAGCTGAAGACCATGTATTAAACATATAGCAGATATGCTTTTAGAGTACTACATGAATTTTGGATGCTTTGGAAAAGAAAGATATTCATTACCTCTGCTGGAAACCCCATGAAAATGAATAATAAGTTAAGGTACTTTTAGATGCATTCCTACTTATCTAGAGAGTTGGCTATTTTAAGGTTGAGGCCCATACAAAGAAAGAAGATAATATAAAAACTAAAGAAAAAATTCTAACAGAAATTTATGCAAAAAAAAAAAAAAACCTTAACTAAAGTTATTGTCTTATGTAAATCTTCAAAGGAGAAGTTTCTAGGGATTCAAACAGGCCATTATAAAATCTCAATGGGTCAACCCCAGTTTCCAAAAGGAAGGCTGGAAATTCCACCTCAGACTGGAGCTTCCAAATGAGGCTCCACCCTTGATTATTCGGGCAGTCTACCTGGGGGAGTTACTGACTTATTATGTGAATAATCAGAGTGAGAATTGTACAAATAGAAAAAACTGTAAGAAAACTATCACCATCTCTGGCAGAAGTTAAAGACACTGTCTCTTCCCTGCATGAAATATAAATCAGCCTCAATTCACTGGTACAAGTAATAATAACCACATTTCTCTAGATTTCTTGTTGGCTGGTCATGGTAGTTCTGTTATTGGTAATACTTCTTGCTATATTTGGATCAATGAAACAGGCAAGGTAAAACAGGCTCTACATCTCACATTTCCTTATGGAAAAAAGATAATTGCCATTCTAAGGTGGATCCTCATGGTCTGTGGCCTATTGTTCTCTTGGTCTGGGCTGGAAAATTAGAATTTCTGCTTCTGCAGCATTTTACAGGGACTAGTAATTATTCTTGTTTTTGAAACCCGACCTTCAAGGCAAAGACAGCCTGAAGCCTGAAAACCCAACTGCCAGTTCTGGGTAGAGTCTACAACCAGAGTAAGAACTTCCTCTATGCCTCTTAACCAATTGAATGGTGCTTTTTCCAAGACCACCCATGGACCAATCAGCATGCACTCCCCCATTCTGAGCCCATAAAAATCCTGGACTCAGCCACACAGGTGGCTGCGGGCACTCAGGGCCCTTTCACACAGAGGCCTACACACTTCAGGTCCTCTTTTGTGTTGAGAGCATTTTTGTCACTCAATAAAATTCTTCTCTGCCTTTTTCACTCTCTGGTGTCCACACAACTTATTCCTGTTGGTTGTGGGAACCCCACCCACACCCCCGAGCTGCGGCTGGCAGGAAGGAAGAAGCTGTAACACGCCCCTATTCACTGAGCTGTAGGCGGCAGGAACCCGAGAGAGCTGTAACATTTCCTGGACCCTCAGACCTCAGCACTCCCCCAAGCAAAAGCTGAAACACCTTTTGGTTCTCCGCAGTTGCTGGCATCTCCAAATATTTGGCTCCCACCACGTCCCCCTCATCTAGATAGCGGCACCCAGTTGCGGCATGGAGCCACATTTGGGCACAGGATCTGAGGCAGTAATGTGAACCAAGGCAGCCTGTTGGGCCAAGTGGACAGAGCAACCCGCCAGGCCTGAGCAAGGACCGGGAGAGAGATGGGGCAGCCGCAGAGATTTGCAGCTGGTGAAGCGGCACTGAAGGAATCCTGTAACCCTGGACCCTCCCTCCCACTCACCAAGCAGCAGGAGAGAAAGAGCCTCTGGGTGCCATTCCGCCCTGCACACAGGACTACACGAGTTGGCATCACTTTGATCAGAGCTGCCATGATGCAGGTCCATCACATCCTGTGTGAAGTCTCAGATGCTGCTGTGCAGCTCTTCTCTCAGGAGATCATTGCCCTACTGATACAAGAAAAGTCAAGAAGACCTCATAATATAGTTTACAATGGAGACCACCAGGCTATATCACAATGGTGAAGATCTGGTTTTCTAGCTGCCCCTAAATTGGTCAATCTCTCATAAGAAGAGAATGACCATAATTGGGGGCAGGGGTGCGCTGAGAAGATAAATATTCAAATGAACAGTGGTTAGATCATATGACAATAGAATTCTGATTCACAGTCTCTGAAGCTACCAGTCCAGGAATCCAAACCACATCATTGGCAGGGATTGGTTCCAAATGGTCAGGATGTAATTAATGACTGTTAGCTTCCTTATTTTGCTTTGTTTCCAACTTAGAACCAACCAAATAAAGCAAACTATGCTCCCCAAACCAACCACATAAGATACTCTGCTTCTAGCTAACCCACTTCCAACTTCCCCTTGCCAGCTAACCTCCAATCAGAGCATACTTGAAGCCTTCACCACCCTTCCCCTCCTGTTTTTTGCTCACTCTAAAGCTTTCCCACTCCCAAATTTTGAATTCATCACCTGTTCTCATGTGGGTGATCTACCTTTATTTCCACAGTAAGGTGCATGTCAAGCCTTTTCTAGTCACATTTAAAATGGTGAAATGCAGCATCATACCAGAAGTATTTGATTTTCTACTTTTTGATTAGGTAAGCAGAGAGCGATAATTTCTGAGTCTTAGAAAGAGTACATATCACTTCAGAAGCACATGAGTTGTGGAAAGTGATGTCTGCCTTTGCTCCATGTTATCCATGAAGCACAGTGGATATCTTACTTTAACGAGCTGGGGTGTGGGGATATAGAGATGACCAAGCCGAAAGGATTGACAATAAGGTAACAGCTAGAAACTGAATCCCTGAAGTGACATCTCTGTGCTTGCAGCCTTTTCTCTGAATATAAAATGCATTTTTTTACACAACCCCTGAGAAATCTTAGCACTTTATATCACAAGGGTAAGTAAAATGCACACATTCTTAAAAATCAAGTATTTTAAGGTCTCCAAAATGACAGATCCTTCCCCTCTGTGAGTCATACCATGATTTACCTTGAAAGTATTTTAAGAATACTCTAGGACACAAGGAGACTAAAGTTATACAAATGAGTTTGAAGTCCCTTTAGTTTCTCTTTATTATCAATGAATTGCAATGCCAATTGTAGTTCCTTAGCCTGTTTCCAGCCCTCTGCTGAAATTGAGGTTCCTCAAAGGGTCCCACATTCTTGGTCACCAAAGCTGTCATGGTTTTCTTGACCATGGAAGTAGATACGTAGCAGGCCTTTGCCCCAGTAGTTGGTCAAGTCCCTTCTGGCATACGGGCACCACTGTTCTGACAAATGTTGGTTGGGGAGAACACATGTATTCCAATCACTTTAAAAAATAGATTTAGGAGATACAAGTGCAGTTATATTACATGGATATACTGTGCAGTGATGAAGTCTGAGCTTTCAGTGTATCCATCTCCCAAATAGTGTACAGTGTACTCTTTAGGTAATTTCTCATCCCTCACTTCCCTCCCGCTCCTCCAGTGTCTACTGGGGTCTCCAAAGTCTCCAATGAGTCTTTAATGTCTGCTCCACTTTTCATGTCCATGTGTGCAAATTATTTACCTCCCACTTACAAGTGAGAACATGCAGTCTTTGGCTTTCTGTTTCTGAGTTGTATCACTTAAGATAATGGCCTCCAGTTCCATCTATATTTCTGCAAAAAATATAATTTCATTCTTTTTTATAGCTGAGAAGTGTTTCATAAGTACGACAGAAATGTTGTACTTATGATAGCATCCAGTCACAACTTCTTTTACCTTATTTTGGAATTCAAAAGGGGCAGATTTCTTCTTCTTATTATAGCAGTATATAAAGCAACCAAGAATAATCTTCAGACCAAAGACTTTTCATGTCCATAAGGATGGCACAGAGAGAGACTGGCATAAGATAAACTGGGAAATGCAGAGGAATGGAAGGGCCCAGGGCTTCATAGGTCAGGATAAACAACTTGGATTTTATTTTGAATGCAATGGGACGTCATTGAAGTGTTTTAGGCAGTGGAGTGATTTTTTTTTTTCAAGTTTTGAGTGATTGTCCATCTTCAACTGTGAATCCCTCCTATTTACCTTCATCCCTCCTATTTACCAGAATGGTTACAGAGCCAAATCAAGGGAGGGGTTGGTATCATTAGAATATAAGTGACATTTTCTGAATAGACATAGGGCTTCTCTTACAACAATGAAGTTACCATCACACTTCTACATAAAACAAATGTGATGATTTGTACACGTACATAGAATCTAGGATGAACTGTACTTTGAGTTCTAGACTCAAGTTGAGGTGGTAGAAATGGAATGTACCCAGGAAATAGTTAAATTTTAGTCTCGGGTCCCATTGAGGAGAATAGATAATTATTATCCTCTTTGGTTATAAAGACCCTAACTTGTGTTTTCCATGCTTGAAAGGATAATTTTAAATTTTAAATACATAGAATAAGCAGGCCTTCAGGAATTTGTTAGGTCGTACAGTCCATATGCAGCCTTTTTATTTTGTGCCTCAGCCCCTGTGGACACCTCTTCCCAAGGAACCAGATTATCCTGCTGCTGTAACTGTGCAAGACCCAAGGCAAAAGTACTCCTTTGTACCTTACTGACACAGCGGGCTGCTCACCTCACCCCCTCTTCAGAATCAAAGTATTTTCAATTTGGAGCATGTTTGTTAAATGAATAAGTATTGTCTTTCTTCCTTCTAATTACAAAATTAATAAATGTTACTTTCTAAAAATAATAATCTAAAAATCACTCCTATTTTCATCATTCTCAAATAACAGCTAAAATTTTAGTGCCGTCTTTTAAAAATCTTTCTTGTGCACTCATTTACAGTGTGAGGTACAGGAAAATTTAAGAAGCAAGAAAGAAGTTTAATTTTTTAAAATCATTTTGAAATTGCTAGAAGTATTAACTCCTTAGAGGCTAAGTTCATTTACATTGGGAAAAGTCTCTTCTTCTCTGGCATGAACCACTTGGACAGTCCCTCTTATGATAACAGGTGTAGGGCAAGAGCCCAATCCATGGTTCAGGGGATGGCTGTAACTAAGTATGTTTGTCTTATCAATGGTCTGGTGAGTGAGGTTCCTATTTCTAGGAACATCTATTTTTCATTTGTAAATTTATAGAGATATGAAAGAGCCATTTGTGCAGAAGGGAAGTGGCATCCAGACCATTTCTCTCTGAGCTTCAGCGCCATTTAGAACATGTTTGATAAACTAGGGTATCCCAGACTCACAAGTATTGGGAGAAAAGCGACAGGGGCCCATTAAAGGAAATTCAATATAAATGAAGTGAAACACTGGCTGGGACTGAACACTTGGGTCACTGCTGATAGGGAGAATATGTGGCAGATGCTGACTTCCGTATCAGGATTGTCAGTGGTGTTTGAAGCCTGTTGAAGCAGATAATGGTGAACGTTCATTCAGTCACACCACTCGCCCCAGTTAGTCAAAGGCCAGAAGAAGGCAGAGAGGCAGGTTCATCTTGAGTCAGGGTTCGTGAGAGTGATGCCATGCAATGGGCAGAGAGGCTAGAGAAGCAGCTATCAAATGATGACATACTTCTGAGGTGCATATTCAATTTGCAGATTTCAAGCTCCATTCATTCCAGATTGAATGGGGCCAAGGAATATGCATTTTAGCAAGTACCCCTGGTAATTCAGAGGCAATATTTCATGGACCACACTTGAAAAAACACAGTTCTGACTAATAACAGAAGAAAGGAAATGGTAAATAATGGACCATATTTTTCCTAAGCTTGATAATATGAGAAATGAATATAGCAGGAGCTAATAGATGGAGAGAAATTCAGGTGGAATGGATGGAATGAATCAGGTTACTGAGTATCAGGATGAGGGGAATTTGATCCTGAGGAGAATATGAATAAGAAGCATTTTCAAGCAACATAAAAATCACACATGACTTTTCCTACTGAAAAAGTCTGAAGTTAAAATAATTAAAACAGTGTTGTTTGTTTAGAAATCGACAAATCGACAACAAAATGAGAGATCTCAGAAACTGAATAGTGTGTATGTATGAACATAATTAAAGGTAAAGGTGGCATTATAAATGTGTGGGGTCACAGAATATCACAAAGTGACATAATAACGTACAGAAAGGACATTTTATCTTTTGCGTCACACTGTGTCTCATCACTCACAGAAAGTAGGAGCACATGTCCAATGGCATTTAATTAGTAGACATTTTTGAAAACCAAGAGAATATACAACTGCCCAAGAATCAGAGTACCACTTCCCCTTCTATATAGCAAGATGGGAGAGACTGGTCCCAGGTACCTCCAGGGAATTGAAGAGCTAATACTTAGTGAGTCATGAGTGTTATGGTTTCATAATAAATTTTCAACATCATATCTTGTCACTTTTCAGTGTTTTCTACAAATAGAATAGAAACAAGAGAAATGAAGAAATGTGATGGTGAGGAAATATCCTTAGATTAAGAAGCCAAATATCTCACTGATGGCTTAGGCTACCCACAAATTGGATACAAATGCCAAAGTCACCTCCCTGTGGTAGTGAGGGAAAGCAATGATCTCAGGTTCACGGTCAAGAAGAGCTTTCAATGAGAATTCTATGGAGGGGTTATTCAACCTTTTACTGGTACCAGTATTCAACTTGAGCATATTGCCTAACCCATTTAGGGACTTGTCTTTGTGTAGCATTTGATAGATTAATGTATATTTTAATAAATTTTTTCTACCCAAATTATTCTTATTAAATTAAAAAACCGTGGTTCAGAGTAATAAAGGGGAAGTTGGTACCATTAGAATATAAATAATATTTTTCTGGCTGGGCACTGTGGCTCATGCCAGCACTTGCCAAGGTAGGCCGATCACATGAGGTCAGGAGTTTGAGACCAGCCTGTCCAACATGGTGAAACCCTGTTTCTACTAAAAGTAGGGGGAAAAATATTAGCTGGGTGTGGGGGCGGCACCTGTAATCCGAGCTACTCGGGAGGCTGAGGCAGGAGAATCGCTTGAACCCGGTAGATGGATCTTGCAGTGAGCCAAGACCATGCTACTGCACTCCAGCCTGGGTGACAGAGTGAGACTGCACACACACACACACACACACACACACACACACACACACACATATATATATATATAAAATAGACATACTGATACAACTAGGCTCTGTGTCCCCATCCAAATCTAATCTCGAATTGTAATTCCCACAAGTCAGAGGGGGGACCTGATGGGAGTGATTGGATCATAGGGGCAGTTTTCCCCATGCTGCTGTTCTTGTGATAGTGAGTTCTCATGAGATATATATATATATATATATGTGGAGTTTGCCCTGCTCTCTTTCTTTTTGTTCTGCCTCGTGAAAAAGATACTTGCTTCTTTGTCTTCTCCCATGACTGTAAGTTTCCTGAGGCTTCCCCAACCATGTGGAAATGTGTCAATTAAACCTCTTTTCCTGAGAGGTGTTGGCGTCAGCGCGGCCACGCTGGGCCTCCCGCATGTCCCTCAGGTAGCGCCCCCGCCCGCGGCCCAGAGGGCGCTAGCACCACACGGAGATGACAGCCGAGGAGATGAAGGTGACGCAGAGCGGGGCGCAGTCAGTGCCACTGCCCGTGGAAGCAGTTAACATCAGCCCCAAACAGGAGGAAGGCCTGCTGAAGGTCATCAAGAGAGAGGGTACAGGTACAGAGCTGCCCATGACTGGGGACGCAGTCTTGTCCACTGGCTGGTGGTTAGATGGCACAAAGTTTGATTCCAGTCTGGATCACAAGGACAAATTCTCCTTTGACCTGGGAAAAGGTGAGGTCATCTAGGCTTGGAACATTGCCGTAGCAACCATGAAGGTGAGGGAGGTGTGCCACATCGCCTGCAAACCAGAATATGCCTGCAGTTTAGCAGGCAGTCATCCAAAGATCCCCCAATCCCACGCTTGTGTTTGAGGTGGAGTCTTTTGAGTTTAAGGGAGATTTGATGGAACAGGAAGATGGAATCATCCGCAGAAAGCGGACTCCCAGTGAAGGCTATGCCAAGCCCAATGAGGATGCCATGGGGGAGGTTGCACTGGGAAGGTACTAGAAGGACCAGCTCTTTGACCAACGGGAGCTCCGCTTTGAGGTTGGCAAGGGGGGAGAACCTGGATCTGCCTTATGGTCTGGAGAGGGCCATTCAGCCCCTGGAGAAAGGAGAACATTCCATTGTGTACCTCAAGTCCAGCTACGCTTATGGCAGTATTGGGAAGGAAAAGTTCCAAATCCCACCAAATGCCGAGCTGAAATATGAATTACACCTCAAGGGTTTTGAAAAGGCCAGGGAGTCTTGGGAGATGAATTCAAAGAGAAGCTGGAACACAGCACCATAGTAAAAGAACAAGGCACTGTGTACTTCAAGGAAAGCAAATACAAGCAAGCTTTACTACAGTGTAAGAAGATTGTGTCATGGCTGGAATAGGAGTCCAGTTTCTCCAGTGTCCAAGCACAGAAGGCACAGGCCCTTGGAATGGCCTCTCACCTCAAACCGGCCATGTATCATCTGAAACTACAGGCTTTCTCTGCTGCCATTGAAAGCTGTAACAAGGCCCTAGAACTGGACACTAACAATGAAAAGGGACTCTTCTGCCAGGGAGAGGCCCACCTGGCCATGAATGACTTGAAACTGGCACGAGCTGACTTCCAGAAAGTCCTGCAGCTCTACCCCAACAACAAGCTGCCAAGGCCCGGCTGGCTGTGTGCCAGCAGCGGGTCCGCAGGCAGCTTGCCCGGGGAGAAGAAGCTCTATGAGAGGCTGGCTGAGGAGAACAAGGCCAAGGCAGAGGCTTCCTCGGGAGACACAGAGATGAAGGAGGAGCAAAGAGCAACGCGGCAGGGAGCCAGTCACGGGTGGAGACAGAAGCACAGCCCCCTCCACCAGCCCTGCTCCTGCCGCTCCCCACTCCACCTGTTAGTCTTATAAAGACTGAAGAATTTTGAGTGAAGAAAAAAACCTCTTTCCTTTATAAATGACCGAGTCTCAAGTATTTGTGCTCCCTGGTCACTCCCACACCCTGGATTCTGAAACAAGTAGGCACTCAAATCAGTAAGACTGCAGTGGCACTCAAATAAAAAGCCCTCTGGCTGGGCACAGTGGCTTACGCCTGTAATCCCAGCACTTTGGGAGGCCGAGGCTGGCGGATCACGAGGTCAAGAGATCGAGACCATCCTGACCAACATGGTGAAACCCCGTCTCTACCAAAAATACAAAAATTAACCAGATGTGGTGGCACGCACCTGTGGTCCCAGCTACTCGGGAGGCTGAGGCAGAAGAATCCCTTAAACCCAGGAGTCTGAGGTTGCAGTGAGCTGAGATGGTGCCACTGCAAGGCAGCCTGGCGACAGAGCAAGATTCCGTCTCAAAAAAAAAAAAAAAGCCCTCCCAGCAGCCCTCTCATTTTCTCTAGGAGTTATTTTTATTTGCCTTGGGTTAGCTGCTATAGTCATTTGCCATCTGCGGCTGTAGACCTTGGGTTGAGTTTTTGGACTGGCTGGTGCTTTGCAGACCCAACCCGAGGGAAAGGCTCTTGGAGAATAAACTTGAACAAATAAGGCAAACTGATGCTTTAACAGTGGACAGCACTGGGTGTCCTGAAAAATTAATCCTACCACAATGGGATGGGGTTATTTCTGCCCATTCATGGTGGTGTGGGGACATTGTGATGCATATCTATTAATAGCATGGTAAGTATAATTCCAAACACAGGAAGTAAAAATATAGTATTCAATGCTCTTTGTACTCCAGAGGGTATATAGGGCAGCACGAGCTGTACCGTCACCTCGTGATCCATGTTTTTTTATAACTACATGCTGTCAGATTGATTAAGGGAACTTATCTAAACATGTGTGTGTGTGTCCACTGTATCTTCAGGTGTGAAGACCCCTTTATGAGCATACATCTGTGAAGCTATATTTCTATCCATTTATAATTCCAGAACTTTAAATTCCATTAAAGAATGCTCATGTCCCAAGAAATAGCAGCAGGCATCTTACTATCACAAGAACCTCTACTCAAAGTGAGGTGGGGACAGTGGTCACTTTTGGCTCCAACATTAGAGCATATTTTATTATTTATTTATTTGTTTATTATTTTGAGATGGAGTTTCTCTCTGTCACTCAGGCCGAAGTACAGTGGCGTGATCTTGGCTCACTGCAACCTCCACCTCCTGGGCTCAAGCGATTCTCCTGCCTCAGCCTCCTGAGTAGCTGGGATTACAGGCGTGCACCACCATGCCCAGCTAATTTTTGTATTTTTAGTAGAAGCATGATTTCATCTGTTGACTAGGCTGGTCTCGAACTCCTGACCTTGTGTGATCTGCCCACCTTGGCTTTAGAGCATATGTTAGATCAGCGGGAATAATCTCCACCAAGGACAGTAACAGCTTGGGCAAGGACAAGTGCCTTGACAGAGGTTGTAGCACCCTTGTCAGACTCCACTTGCACCTCACTTTATGCACTCTGTGGTCACTAAAACAGAAGAAAGCAGATAGTCCCAACTTCATATCCTCAGGAAGATAAACCCATACATGCAAAGGGACTGGTCTTCATCACGGACATTTACAGCACCAGTCCTGTCATCTGAGGAAAAAGTTTTAAAAGGCCAATTCTCATCTTCAGGGAAAGAAATAAGCGTTTTTTTTTGTTTTGTTTTGTTTTGTTTTGTTTTTGCTCTTAAGGAAATCGGTATTATGGGCTTCACCGTAGAAATAACCAGGAAACCAACTTTTATAATGTGACACAGGCAGAGAAGGCAAGCTGTCTGAATATGTTTGCTAAGGAGCAAATGCATGGAGCTGTGGATACAGGGGGTACTAGGACTCAGCATTTACTGAGAACGACACTGTGCTCCGTGCTACACAGGTCTACGTGGGTCATCTCACAATGGCCACACAGTGAATATCCTTATTTCACCTGCAGAAGAATTGGCTGAGGCACAGTGAGGTGAAGCCACAGTCCCTGGCCACCCAGATGGTGAGAGACAGAGCCAGCATTCAGACGGACTTCATGGAGTCCACGAGCTCCTGCCCGCCTTGCCACACTGTACTCTGAAGTTAGTGTGTACCTGGGTCATGAAAGATTAAGCAGTGTGGAGAACTCTAAGTCAAACTATCTTAGCCTCCAGCATGTTTTCATGCTGTTTATTCCCTTTAACCATCAATAGAAAAATCTCTAGTCTGTATACATATAAGCTCACCCAGAGATGGAATCAGAGCTGTAAAATGTTTCCTTTTCCTATACTTCCCATTTCTATTTTCTCTTATTTCCTCTTGCTTCTGGAATTTCTCTGCTCTCAGGCCCTGGTTACCTTATGCCTAACCCACTCACAAGCTTCCAGAGCCATTCCTCACTTCTCAGTTACCTTTCTCCTTAACGGACCCTGAGTCCTCCATCCTGATAATCTTCCCAAAGGAAAGATCTGCTTCAGATGCTTCCTCTGTTAAAAGGATAAAATCTATAAAACCCAGACTTTCCGTGATCAGACGTTTCTGAGCGCCTTGTTGGAAATTAACTTCTGCCCCACTCTCTACCCTAGCAGCTCGACTTAGACCCCCCTCATCCTTTCTTCCAACACTCAACTATGTCCATTCACATTTTCCTTTTCTGTAAGACTTAGAGTTTTTTGCTTAGGCAAGTACCATAACTTCTTGAGGCACAGTTAAAACTTCTCCAGAGCCAGTTCATTCCACGGTGTCCTTATGTTTCTCCCACCCTTAAGATGCTTTCTGTCTCATCTTCACTGGCTCTATTTCTACCTGTCAGGTTGTTGCAGAATTTCAGAGACTGGAGAGACCATTGAGGTTGCAGAAGGAGTTTATTTTAGGCGTACACCGGCACAGCTCAGAAACAAAATGGCTAAGCCCTTAACGAAGGCAGGGCTTGACTTTTTATACATGAAGTACACAGTGGCGTTAAAACAAGTTTGTAGGTGTAGAACAACGGCAATTCGTTAAGCAATGATAGGCACCTAACTTAGGCTTACATATGACTGTTGCTATGCAACCCAGATGTTCACTATCTGTAGAGCTCAAGGATTCTAGCACAGGCCTTATGTATTGCCTTCTGCTACAGCGCCCAGAAGGCCAGAGTCCTGCCTGCCTGGGCATTTCTTATGATCTTCGCTGTGCTACAGAAACTTACAGTTATTAGCTATAGAGAACAAGAATACAATAATTTATAAACTTATAAACCTTGCGAAGCAGGATACATACAATTCCATGGGAGAGGGAAGGACTCAGGGAAGTTCGCTTATAAAAGAAAATTTTAATTTCTGCTTGTCTTTCCTGCATTAATTTTATTTTTGTTAATTTTTCCACTTCAAGGTATTAATGTGCCATCTTGATTAGACTATAAATAGATAATTTATCTATTGTTTATAAATTATTATGTAATAATGTATATCCATTTATTATTTATATATTATCTATACAGATAATACTTCTATCATTATCCTGCCATCTAATCAATATACTCAATAAATAAATATAGTAATACATTCTCTGCTTTTAACAATCATTTCCTGATTCTCCTCTGTGTTTTCTTCTTGTTCTCTGTCCTTATCTTTCATTTACATTCTTTTTTCCTTTTCCTAATTCTCATATAACTGATATTTTATGAAACTTGAAGTTCACTTTCTTATTTCTTGATTAATTTATTTATTGAGGAGCCATGTAGGGAGACCTAGTGTACAAACTTCCTGCAGTTAGAATCAGTTGGACTTAATTTCTCTCTAATGCTTTTTTTAATCTGTGATTTGGTGGTCATAATCATATTTATATAAGAGGGTATGATTATTCTGAGGACTTATGGAAGTAAAGTGCTTAAAATGCTTATCACAGAGCCTGACACATAGTAGCCTCTAAAAATTTGTTACCAGGCACTACATTAGAAACATAAAAAAAAATCTCCTGCTTTCAAGTATACTACTGTTTCATAGGGAAGAGAAGAAAACATAAAAATCAAATTAAAAATTTGTTTTAAAGATATAGTAGGCAAAATTTTATCTGAAGAATTAAAATAAGCAGAGTACTATGATTCATTTTAAATTAGTTTTTGTGTATACCGAAGTGAAGGTCAACATACATGCTTTTCCCCATCACATTAGTCAGGGTTCTCCGGGGGAAAGAGAACCAGCGGAACAGCAGAATGTCTATCTATCTGTCTATCTACTTACCTATCTATATCAAGAGATTTATTTTAAAAAATTGGTTCACACAATTGTGAAGGCTTGGTTAACCCAAAAACCAGAGATTCCCTGGCTAGAGACCCAGGGAAAAGTTACAGTCTGAGTCCAAAGGTAGTCTACTAGTAGAATTCCTTCTTGCTCAGGAAGTGTCAGTCTTTGCTCTATTAAGTCTTTCAACTGATTGGATAAGGCCCATCCATGCTATGGAGGGTAGTGTGCATTACCCTAAGTCCACTGATTTATAATTATTCTTATACAAATGAAAAAATCTTGACAGAAACATTCAGAATAATGTTTGACCAAATATCTGGGCACTGTGGCCCAGCCAAGTTTCAACAAAATTCACCACCACACCTACAGATACCTAACTGATCTAGTAAAGTGTATTAAAAAGACTATCCTTTCGTCCATTGAATAGAAGAGGCATCTTCATGAATATGTATCTAAACTATCCATTCTGCCTTAATTATAGTTATTACAGTAAAATAATTCACATATATAATACATAAATATAAATATCATTTATAGTAAGCTAAATCAAAGTTTAATTTTTAGCAACATTTATTCAAGATGGATCATAGTCCACAATATGGAAGGTAAGACAGTAAAAACAATACAAATTCTATAAGAAAACAGTACAAAATATCTTCCATGACCTTGAGATAGGCAAAGATTTCTTAAATGTAACCAAAAAGGCACCAAATATTTTTAAAGTTTATTAAATTGGACTTCTATAAATTAATGACTTCTATTCATCAAATAATACAATTAAGATAGTTAATGTTGACGTCATCCCATTTGTTTATTTTTCCTTTTGTTGCCTATGCTTTCAGGGTTATATCCAAAAAACTGCTCATCAGACCAACATCTTGGAGCATTTCCTGTTTTCATGTAATAATTTTACAGTTTCAAGTCTTATATTTAAGCCTTTCATCAATTTAGAGTTAATTTTTGTATATGGTATCAGACAAGGATCTCATTTCATTCTACATGCAGATACTCAGTTTTGCCCCAGTGCATTTACTGAGAAAGCTGTGCTTTCCCCACTGTGTGTTCTAGGAACCTTTGTCAAAAAGCAAATGGCTAGGTTTATTTCTGGGCTTTCTATCCTGTTCCACTGGTTGATGTGTCTGTTTTTATGCCGATACCTATGTGGTTTTAATTAATATCACTTTATAAAATGTTTTGAAATCAGGGAGTATAATGCCTCCAGCTTCATTCTTTTTGCTAAATATTGTTTTGGCTATTCAGGATCAATTGTGTCCTCAAGTCAATACTCTAAGTTCCTACCTCAAGAAATAAGAAAGAAGAACAAAACAAATTCAAAACAAGCAAAATGAGAGAAATAAAAATAAGAGCACAGTTAATACCCAAAGACCAATTACTTTCCTATACACGAGCAAAAAACAAGTGGAATTTGAAATTAAAAACACAATACCATTTACATTAGCACTCCTAGAAATTAAGAACTTAGGTATAAATCTACCAAATTTATATGCAATTTATATGAGGAAAACTGTAAAAATGATGAAAGAAATCGAAGAACTAAATAAATGGAGAGCTATTCCATGTACATAGATAGAGAGACTCAATGTTGTCAAAATGTCTTCCTAACTTGATTTGTGGATCCAGTGCAATGCCATTCATTACAACAGCAGATTATTTTGTGCAATCTAAAATGTACATAGACAAAATATCCAGGTAGCAGAGCATAGAATAATGTTTGCCAGGAGTTGGGGGTAGGTGAAATTGGGAGATGTTGATTAAAGAGTCCAATTTCAGTTATGCAAGATAAATGAGTTTTGGAGATCTAATGTACAGCATGGTGGCAATTGTTAATAACACTGTATTGTATACTTGGAATTTGCTAAGAGAATAAATCTTAAGAGTTCTCATACAATAAGAAAAGAAAGGTAAATATGTGAGGTGATGGATATGTTAATTAGCTTGATTATGGTAGTCATTTCACTATGTACATGTACATAAAAATACCACATTGATGCAAGGGGAAGGGGAAAGAGGGCACATTCTATGTCAAGTAGCTTACTTTATAATTTGAAGATGTCCTATATGGAGATTGTTTCCAAAGATGACTGCAACAATCCATTCTATCTCACATGCCCTTTTGCAATATGACTTTTGGGTTGAGAATCAGAGTTCTGGTGCAATTCTAGACTCTTCTCAAGAAGAATCTGAATACACTCTTGTGGAGATGGTACAACCAGCCTAGTTCCTGTGGCAAACATGCTCTTTTCCCTGTAGCCAGACCTGGGTTGGATGGTGAGAGGTTAGTCAGCTCCAGAAAGCCTGTCTGTCTCCACAAAGAGGGTGACGAAGAGCAGGAGCCTGAACTCAAGTGAAGAGCATTCATAAGAGTGACCTCATAAGGCGACTTTTCAAACACGGGGCCACCTAAGGCTCACGATGACCATAAAAGAAAGCCATTGTCGTCTCCATTTTCTGATGAAGTAGTCTAAGAAATAATGAGACTTCCCTGAAAAAAACCAGTAAACGGCAAAGTCAGCATTTATTCTTTCATTCCACAGACATTTATCTAGGTATTATTCAAAGGACTGCCTGTCTTCACTATTCATAGATTTTGATTTTAAAAAGTGTGGTCAAAAATACTTTACTAAGTGGGTGATATTTAAATAATAAATGAAGTGAAGGAGTGAGCTCTGTAGATATTTGTGGAAAGAACGTTTCAGGTGGACAGAACAATTAAAAGGACTAAGGCTGGAGAGTGCCTGGCCAGTTCAAGGAACATCAAAGATACCTGGGGTGGGAGTGAAAGGGAATGGGTAGAAACGAGATGAAAGAAAGATAATTTTTCGTCTTTGTCTAACAGTCATAGATGAGCAACTCAGCTTCGCATGATCATCAGAGTCCAGGTTTCTTTCAACTTTTTGCCATTCTGTGCCTTAAGGTGTGGTCCATATCTGCCTCATCACAGCTGGGTCATATGCTTGTAACAGAAGGGGAACAAAGGCACATTCTAGGTCAAGTAGCTTATTTTATAATTTGAAAATGTCCTATGTGGTAGATCGTTTCCAAAGATGACTGCAACAATCCATTCTATCTCATATGCCCTTTTGCAATATGACTTTTCCACTTTTCCCCATCAAGACATAGACTATCTTACCTCCCCTTAAATCTGGACCAATCTTGTGAGTTGCTTTAACCAATATCATGTGGTAGAAATGACAGTGTGCAACTCCAAAGGCAAAACTTCAAGAATCCTCACACCTACCATTTTTTATGTCTTGGAATGCAGCTGCCATGCTGATAGAAAGCTAAGCTAGACTGACGGAGGAGAACAGAGCCTCCAAAGTCAGCCAATAGTCAGCGCAGCTACCAGCCATACATTAAAACCATTATGGAAATACTAGCCCCGGCTGAGCTCCATAGGAGTGAGATTGCAAGTGTGAGCTCACAGGAGACCACAAAATGAGTTTTCAAGTTAAGCCAGGACTACTCATAGAAGATTTACTGATGGATTTGAATGAAGGGTGTGAGAGAAAGAAAAGAGTCTGCAATATTTGACTCTTAGATACTTGGTGTAAGCAATGGTGAGAATGGAGTTTCCACCAGATGAGATTAGGAAGTTTACAGGTAAACAAGGTTTTTAATGTAAAGACCACGAGTTCAGGTTTGGACACTGATAAGTTTGAAACATCTCTAAAGCATCTAAAAAGAGTCAAAGAAGCCTTTTGGAATTTTATTCTGCAGTTTGAGAGGGAGGTGTTGGCTAGAGAGCCACATTTGGAAGTCAGAGGCGTGTGGATGGAACTAATGCCGGAAGACTGACTGAGGTAACCAAAGGAGTGAAATTAAAAAAACAAAAACAAAGAAACAAAAAACAGACCAAGGACTGAACTCCAGGACAGTCTAACATTAATAGATCAGGGAGAAGAGGAGGAATAAGGAAAGGAAACTGAGAAGGAGCAGCCAGTGAGAGAGGGAAGAAAATTAAGCAGGTATTACATGAGGAAACAAAAGAAAAACATTTAACAAGGAAGAGCAGTAATCAATTCCATCAGATGCTGCAGATAATGTGAGTAAGGTGAGAATTGAGAGGTGACCACTGATTTTAGCAATGTGAGGATTGTTGGACACTTTGACAAGATCAGTATAGGGGAGTGTTGAAAAATCTGATTGGACTGTGTTGGCAAGAATAACAGAGGAAAATATTTTAAAAGAATGTGGATACCTCCTTCAAGGAATTTTGTTGCAAATGAGAATAGAAATGGGACAGGAGCTGGCAGAGAAAGTAAAGCCAAGAAAAACTTTCTTTTTGTTTGTGTTCTATTGTTGTTGTGTCTTTAATGATAGGGAATATAGTATGATTAGATGTTAATAGAGTTTTCAAAAGGAAAAATCCAACGGCCAGAGGTGAGCTAATCTTGTGGGCAATTAATTTTTTCACAGATATAAAAACTGGGAAGTCTGAAATCAAGATGCCAGAATTTGATGTCTGGTGAGGGCCTTCCTGCTGCGTGTGCACATGACAGAAGGCAGAGGGCAAGAGAGCCAAGGCCGCATTTAGCCTCTCTTTTAAGGGCCTTGCTGCAGTTTGATGTGTCCTCCCAAAAAGCATGTGTCAGAAACTTAATTGCCGTTATAATAGTATTAAGAGGTGGGAACTTTAGGAGGTGATTACAGCTCGAGGGCTCTGCCTTCTTAAATGGATTAATGTTGCTATTTTGGGAGTGGGTTCCTTCTAAAAGGACCAATTTGGCCTGCTTTTTTTCTCTGTCACCTTTTTTTTTTTTTTATGTCCTTCACCATGAAAGGGCACACGTGAAGGCTCTAGCCAGGAGTCAACTGCTTGATCCTGAACTTTCCAGCTCCAGAACAGTGAGCCAATAAATGTCTGTCTATTATAAATTATCCAGTCTGTGGTATTCTGTGTAACAGCATAAAATGGACTAAGACAGTCCTTAATCCTATTAATGGAGGAGGAGTCCTCATGGCCTAATTCCTCATAAAGGCCTCACCTCTCAATATGGTCACATTCTTCATTGAGTTTCAACATATTAATTTTGGCAGAAATACATTCAAACCATAGCATTCTTCTCTGACCACTCAAAATTCATGTCCTTCTCATGAGCAAAATATATTATGAATTCCATCCCAGTAGCCCCAAAAGTTTTCATTCATCCGAACAACAACTAACGTCCAGAGGTTTATGTCAATCAGGTGTGAGTAAGACTCAAGGAACAATTCATCCCGAAGCAAATGTCCTTCCAGCAATGAGGTTGCAAAATCAGATAAGTTATGTGCTTCCAAAACACAATGGTGGTACAGGCTTGGGATAGACATTCCCATCCTGAAAGGCAGAAATTGGCAAAAAGAAAGGGGTAACAAGTCCCAAGTAAGTCCAAAACCCAAAAGGGCAAATGACATTAGATCTTAAGGCTTGAGAATAATTTTACTTGACTCCACATTTTACCTTCAAGACAGACTGGGGCAGGGGTTGAATCCCCAAGGGTCCAAAGGCCACGATCCCGTAGCTATGCTGGGCACAGCCCACAGCCCTCATGGGTTGGAGTCTCCTGCCTGTACCTCTTTCAGGTTGACATTGCATGCTGGTGACTCTAAAATATGGAGGTCTCCAGCATGGTCCTGCCCCCATGGTTCCACTAGATTTTGTTTGGTGCTTTCTGAGGTGGCCTCACTCCCACAGCTCCACGGTGCATTCCTCTGATGGAAATGCTCTGTGGCTTGCTCTGAAACCTAGGCGGGGAAGCTAGGCCTTCAGAGATTCTGAATTCTGTGTACTTGCAGAGTTAGCACTACATGGATGCTGCCAGGTGTTATGGCCTATACCTTCTGAAGCAGTGGCTGGAGCCACATCTGGGCCTGCTTGAGCCACAGGGGGGACAGCCAAGGAGCACTGTGCCAGAATGCAGGGAGCAGAGATTTGAGGTGGCCCTGGGTGGTAAGCCTCAAGTTCCCATGGACACCCTGGGCCCCTCTCTCAAACCTGTTCTGCCCCCAAGGCCCTGGCACCCTGCCTGTGATGAGTGCAGCACCCTCGAAATCTCAGAAATGTCTTTGGCGTCCTTTTCCCATTATCTTGATTAATAGCTTTTATAAAGACCTTTATCCCTTTGATGAGGGAGGAGTCCTCATGGCCTAGTCATCTCTTAAAGGCCCATCTTTGCATACTGTCACATTGGCCATTAAGTTTCAACACCCGAATTGTGGAGGAGACACATTCAGATCACAGCCATAAGCCCATGTGAGGTTGGAAGCTCATGGACATTCTTTTTGATCGCTTCAGTTTTCTGGTGAAGTAGGAAGCTAAGAATGAGACTGGGAGAGGAGACACTGGCATTTTGAGGAACGATAAAGAGAGAAAAGGTGTTATCTGGGAGAATGAGAGGGTAAACAGATGGGAAATATTGTGTGATGCTTGGCAGCTTTAAGGGCACCTGTAATGCTCAGCCTTAACTTTAGAGATGAAGACCCTAAGTCCTGGAGAAGTGATGCGCCCATCCTCAGATCAGGTGGCCAATTGAAGTGGACTCCTTACTAGAACCCGGGACTCCAAATGGCCACTTCAACAATATTTCGTATGTGTGCTCCAGGTGGTCTTCTGTTTTATTTTATCTATTACTGAACATAATAGATCTCCAAGTCAAAAAGGCTACTTTTAATACATTCTTTACATGACTGCTTGTGATATCTTCTTTATGGAAAGAAATAGACTTTCACTTTGAGACACTTATTTTTTCCTTTAAGCCTGTCTTGCAGATTCCATCAGGACAAATGTCTTATTTATTAAAAGTACAAAGACAGAACTTTGAAGCAGAAATTTAAAATGCCCACCTGGGAAAAACCAGATGAAAGCGTCACGATCCAGTTCTGTGACAGGTGAGACAGCAGCAGGCTCCCCCATGTCTCCTAAGATACAGGCTTCCACCAGAAAAAAGAGAACATCTAAAGTGCTTTAGCGCGACCTGCCTAAAAGTAAACTTTTTCTTTCTCTGGTGAAGAAAACAAAAGGAAAACTTCACGTCTACTTGAAGTTTGTAAAAGAAGCATGAGAACTCTTGACTCGCAGGGAAGCTGAAGCTGGGGCTGGTTCCTAGAGTGGCCACGATGATGGGAGGGGCCTACTAGGATTAGCTCTTCAGCCAGGCCTCCAGACAGGCATGGGAGGCACCAGCTGTGTAACTACCTTCCCACTCATTTTGAGAGCCGCAGAGTTTGCACCCTGTGCTTGCTGTCTGGTGGCTTTCACTCCCATTGTCAGCCCTTCCTTGGAGAGATGTATTATATTAATACTTTCCACTGAAGGGCATAGTCTGGTGTGTTATTACCTTCTTGCAAATATCTAGAGCAGCCTTTCTCTACCAGGGCTCCTCATCTGAACCACAGAGCACGGAGTGACTGTTTCAGCTCATCAGAGAACAACTACTTGCATGTATAGTAGCTGTTTTCAGTTGTCTAGTCTCAGAAGCGGAACAGCCTCTCATGCATCTTTCCAAAATTGGTGGACTCTGCTTTGGTACAGCAAGGATGAAGTTTGCAAAATGCTGAGATAAGCAATCATTACAGGATTTTTCAAGTCCCATGTACTAGAATATATAGACATGTTAAAATGTTAGATATTTTAAAAGTTATCATTGAAAAGGGAAAATATGTTGCTTCTTTAAACTGTAATGAATCATCATACTGATAAAATTTAGTATTCGCTCTATGGGAAAAAGCTCAAGCTCTGTTCCAAACATTTTGTTTCTACATTAATTCTGCCACTTTCTTCTTTCCCTTCCCTCGCCCCTTGGAAGGGTAAAATATTTTAGTTGAAAGGAAACATCTAATTTTAAAAATAATTTCTGTTTAAAACTTGTTTTTGATTTTTATATTATCTTTATATCCTAAGTATAAACAGAATCAATAATGAAAGCCATAGATGATGATGGAAGAGCTTTTTAGGTCCATGCTAAAAATGAAACAAAAGCTTATACCTTTACTAGATTTCAACATAAAAATATGCATATGCTTAAAGAAATCCATAAATAAGGGTAAATCTCACAGAAGCGAAGTAAGATTTGACTATAGAAAGAACAGGACCCAAAAGTCATTCTGCATTCACAGAAATCTAGTTTTCAGTATAAAAGATCATTTTATGACATGCTTTTGGAACATTAGTAAGTAGAATTTTTTTTATTATAGAACCTGACAACGCTTTCTTTCAAAAACATGGAGTTAATATGTCACTCCTGAAATAATTATCATCATTTTTATTTCCTTAATGTTATACTGAACACAAAGAGTTTAGGACTGAGGCAAATGAGAGTTAGTCTCCTAGTCACAGCTGTATTTTTACTAAGAATTTTGAAAAAAAGCATAGACATAAGTTCACTTTTATCCATCTAAAGAAGCACAAAAAAGAGCTGTTTTAAAAGGTCATAACATAGGTGGATACAGTCCCATTGTTTAGCTGCCTCTCTCTTGACTGTCTGACCTGGGACATTGTGGGGATTTGCCTGACTGCAATAGTGGCAGTTCCTGGCCCCAGTTCTCTTGACTCTATCCTTGAAGTCAGAAGTATTAGACAGAAAAAATAGAGACCTGATTTTTTTTTAGAGAAAACATGTGTGGACTGTATTTAACTGATTAATGCCCTCTGTTAATTACTTGAACATTACCAGCCAATACATGTGAGCTTTTGCAGACAAAGGGTTGCAGCCATTTAGTTCAATTCTTCTTGGTTACTTTTCAACCACCTGTGACCCACTGCCCCTGTAAAATACTGTTAGCCCTATTTTCACTCTTATTATTTAATACAAATGATCACTGTTCTTTTTTATTATTTTCTCTTCTCTTAATTTTCTTACTCCCAGTTTTTCTCCACTACTCCATCTTCTTCCTGCTTAAACCTAACACCCTCTGCTGGCATCTGACAACATTCTTTATTCTCAATAGTGGCATCTTAGAGTAAAGGGCATTTCAGATCGTTGGGTCTTATATTAATTTAGTTACTTTAATTAATTTACACAGCTGGGAAGCTCAGTATCAAGACTGCCCAATTACTGATAAGAAGAGATAGACAAGTCAGCTGTTGGTAGCACTCGAAAACAAGGGCTAAGTGGATTCTGCCTAGATGACAGGGAGGGCCAGGAACAGGGGCCTGTGCTGTGAAGGGTAAGCCCTCAAGGTGAACAGCAGTGAGGTAAGGCCTACTTCCTCCTCGAAGATTTTGTTACTATCTTGCCCCTTCCCAGATACAATCTTTTAAAGATTTCTTATTTTCTTTTGGAGAAAATTCTATACTCTCCTTGTTTTCAAGGCCATCTCCAAATTGGCTTCAAAGGGTCTTTCTAGTCACGGCTTCCAATAGTCCCTAGCAGACTCCTAAGCAAACAGGATCATTTATTTATTTATTCATTTTCTTAAAACTACACCCATTTCTAGCCTCATTCTTGGATCAGGCCCAGCATGGCCTTCCCTCTCTCATGTGCACGCACAAACTGACAGAAGATGGATTCTAGTTCTCCATCACGAGGACGCCTTTAAGACTCCCAGGGAAGAATAACCTTCAAACTTACCATGAGGAAAATGTTTTCTTTTTTATACCTCTTCCACAGGGAAATCTTTACATTTCTATACCATTTTTATGTGGCTTTTAAGTTATGTCACAAATACTATTGTGTCCCTATTAACCTCTAACCATCTTGAAGGAAGGAATTGTGTCTTACCCTTTTTCTGCCTTAAGGGTAGTAAAGCTTTACTAATTGTTTGAAGAATGAATGTGGAAGGGTGTTTACAGGAAATAGCCTTTTGTTTAATACTCAGTAAGTTGGTTTCTATCTTATCTCTTCATAAAACTCCACAAAGTGACAGAATTCCTTTTTTTAATTGAGATCATTCTCAGCTCTAGTCTACCTCCAGATGGTGTTTTAAATTAATGGCTCAAAATTGTACTACTTTAGAGAACCTGGGCAAACTAATCAACCGTTCTTAGCCTCAGTGTGCACTTTATAAAATGAAGACAATGTTAATCCTTCCATTGCTTTGTGAGGCTTGAATGCGATGCAAGTCCCTCAATTCATCTCAGGGCCCTGGGCTCAGTAATCATCCACTCGCAGGACTGAGTTGAAAGAACAAGCACATTCAAGGAAACAATGGGGTTTACTCTTTCCCCAAAAAGTATTTTTATTGTTTGGCAACCGATAAAAAGTTCATAATTCTTCTATCTCTTCTTTCTCTTATTTAAATAAGCAGGCAATCAAACACAGAGTATTTTTTCTGTTAAAAATGTATTCAGTATGTAGACAAAATTTTAAAATGTTAGAAAAACTTTATATAGAGACAACAAAGGTCATATAATTAGATGTGCCTTTTGTTTTTTTTGTTTTTTTTTTTTTGAGACGGAGTCTTGCTCTGTCGCCCAAGCTGGAGTGCAGTGGCACAATCTCGGCTCACTGCAATCTCCACCTTCTGGGTTCAAGCAATTCCCTTGCCTCAGCCTCCGGAGTAGCTGGGACTACAGGTGCGTACCACCACACTCAGCTAATTTTGTGTATTTTGGTAGACACGGAGTTTCACCATGGTAGCCAGGATGGTCTTGATCTCCTGACCTCATGATCCACCTGCTGCGGCCTCCCAAAGTGCTGGGATTACAGGCATGAGCCACCGTGCATGGCCATGCCTGTGTTTTAATGTTTTTTGTTTATTTATTTTTTTATTTACATGATACCAAGGGTCTGTATAGGAAGATAAGCTTAACCTAAAACAATCTTAGCTGAAGCAAATACAAAACAGGAAATTTAGACACCAGTTCTAAAATATGCTCTTAAATAGCTTTAACCCAGCACAGGTTAAAGCTATTTTTATATTTGCATTTATATTTGTGAACAAAATTATCCATGCAGCTGTCCAGTATCTTGCCAGAATTGTAAACTGCAAATTAGGATGCAAACTCATTGTTACTCAAGAAAGTGACCATGAGACTGAACTTAGTCACTGGTAATTTTTCCTGATTCATCAGCAAGGGCAGACCTGATTTTACCATTTCATAACAAATCACTTCAGACAGTTTCCTCCCAGGTGCTTAAGAATGAAGAAGTGGGCCAGGCGTGGTGGCGCATGCCTGTAATCCCAGCACTTTAGGAGGCCAAGGTGTGTGGATCACCTGAGGTTGGGAGTTTGAGACCAGCCTGACCAACATGGAGAAACCCCGTCTCTACTAAAAATACAAAATTAGCCGGGCACGGCGGTGCATGCCTGTAATTCCAGTTACTCTAGAGCCTGAGGCAGGAGAATCGCTTGAACCCCGGGAGGCAGAGGTTGCAGTGAGCTGTGATTGTGCCATTGCACTCCAGCCTGGGCAACAAGAGTAAAACTCTGTCTCAAAAAAAAAGAAGAAAAGAAAAGAATGAAGAAGTGATTGTCAGAATCGCACTGGCAATATTTTTCAAAATGTGGATCTCTGGTCATGTTAAAAGTTTTTCCCCTACCAGGTTAGCAGAAATGCAAAACAGAGATTGAAATATAGATGCAGAACTTTGTGTCAGGACCACATTTGATAACGAATTGCACACCCACAGTTAAGAAAGTGAACTAACAGTGTAAGAGCAAGACATCCTGGGTTCAAATCCCAGCTCTGCCATATAAGGCTTGGCCTTTCTTTGCCTCAATGGTCTCACCTGCAAAATCAGGATAATATCATCCTCCACGGATTCCTGTGAGGATTAAATTGTTAATATGTTTAAAGTGCTTGGAACAGAGCACACACATCCTGTGAAGTCATTACTACTATTATTACATTAACACTCTTCTTTTTGAAAAAGGACACTTTTCCGTTAGATAAGGCAAAACATGCCATATACTTGCAAATTCTTAAAAACAATGATTGAAATTAAAATTCTATAGGAGAGTGACTTAAATTTTTTTGTAGTCTAAATGGATATGCTTCTAGTTTCAGTCTTTAAGCAGGATGCATGCCAAGGTCAGAAGGAAAGTGACTTTTGCTTTCACAAGCCGGTGAGAGGATGGGATCCCGGATGAGTGCTCCGACTCAGGGGCTCACCTTTCCCATCATGTCAGGCAACACATCAAGGAGGTTCATGTTCTTTCAATTCAAGGAATGCACATTTCATTGCTTGAAAGGGGAAATTTTAAATGTTTCTTGAAAGATTATATGGAATATTATGACACTTAGGACAACAATGCTTCTGTTAACTGTCAGAGTTCTCTTTGGCAGTATTAGTAAGAGTCAACTGCTCAGTAAGAAGCTGGGTCACATAAATCTTCATTTACTCACATAGTTTTGGAAACGCCAATAAATCCTTTTACTTCAGCAACTCACTTGCAGGGTACTTGGCTTCACAAGAGGATTCAGAGTCATGTTACCTTTTGCTTGTGGCAGGGGGTGCGATGGTTAATATTGAGTGTCAACTTGATTGGATTGAAGGATGCAAAGTATTGTTCCTGGGTGTGTCTGTGAGGGTGTCGCTAAAGGAAACTAATATTCGAGTCAGTGGACTGGGAGAGGCAGACCTACCCTCATTCTGGTGGGCACCATCTAATCAGCTGCCAGCGAGGAGGCAGAAGATGGAAGAGCAGACTTGCTGAGTCTTCCAGCCTTCGTCTTCTCCCGTGCTGGTTGCTTTCTGCCCTCAAACATCAGACTCCAAGTTCTTCAGCTTTCGGACTCTTGGATTTACTCCAGTGGTTTTCCAGGGACTCTCAAGCCTTTGGTCACAGACTGAAAGTTGCACAGTCAGCTTCCCTACTTTTGAGGTTTAGGGACTCAGACTGACCCACCACCGGCTTCCTTCCTCTTCAACTTGCAGACAGCCTATCCTGGGATTTTTACCTTGTGATCATGTAAGGCGATACTCCTTAATAAACTCTGTTTCATAGATACATATATCTTATGACTTCTGTTGCTCTGGAGAGCCCTAATACAAGGGATTAACATCAGAATTTTGAATTCACCTAAAAGCAAATGAGGTTACATGAAATAAACACAAGAATTCCCTCCAAAAGGTACCTTAAGTTAAATGGAAAGTAAAAGAATAGATGAGAATTTACTTCTATATTTCTGAATGTTGTTTCTAATAAGAGGCATACCTTTAGTAAGTAATTCGAGAGGGTCTGAAGACTACGTGTTAAAAAACATTGCCAATGTTTTCATATTGTAGGAAAGTTATTTATTGAGAAACAATTTATTATTTCATTAGACCATGAATATTATGGTGGTGTGATATTATACCTACAGAAATATGATATAGGATAATATTATAGTTTATTTTAATAGAGCCTTCTAAATGTTGCAAAAATCTGAGTTTTAATTTAATAGGACTTTAAGTAATCAAGAACATTTTGCAAAGAATCACAGCAAAGGTTAGTATTGTAAAGATTATCTATTTGTTTTGTTAATCATGGAGAAAAGTTGTTACAATACTTGCCCTTTATAATATTTCAATAAGACTTACCGCCAAATAATATGGTGACATTCATAGCAATAACAATCCCACTGACTTATGAGTTAAAAATCAACCTTATGCTGCCGATCCTTGGTTCTCATGCCCTGAGAAACACACGATGCTCCATGGAAGTGCTGATGATTTTACCATCATAAAACTAGTTGTATTTACATGCCACGTGCCCCAGAAGTCAAGCGCGACCTACTCAAAACCTTAGCTCTGCACTTCCTCTCTGAGCTAAGATCTTTAGGGGAAGCAGAGCCATAAGTTGATTAGAATTTGCTCCCACAAGTTCCAGTGAGCAGGGTAGTAACTGAGAACGCAGGCTTTGTGGTCTTATAAATCTGAACCTACTAGCTGTGTATTCTTGGGAAAGTTACTTAACATCTCTAAGCCTCAAAATTCCCATTTAAAAATAAGAATTTAAAAGTAGCATTTTCTGAGGTAATAATGGCTATGTAGTGCCATGTGATTCTGGGCACAGATCCTTCGTGAAATTGTAGCTACTGTTTTATTTACACCATACATTAACAAGTAGAATGTTATATGAATTAAATGAAGCTATCTTAACGAAAATGTGTGATAATTAATAAAGAATGCTAATCATAACCGGAAAAAAATTGTTTTTTTCTCTTTAAATAAGGATACCTGATAAAAATCTACTCAGAATACAAATATTACCAAAATACAAATCTACTAAAAATGAGATTATCCCCCATAATCTCATATAAAAATATTTAGGCTGGGAGAGGTGGCTCATGCCTGTAATCCCAGCACTTTGGGAGGCCAAGGCAGGTGGATCACCTGAGGTCAGGAGTTTGAGACCAGCCCGGCCAACATGGTGAAACCCGGTCTCTACTAAAAATACAAAAATTAGCCAGGTGTGGTGGCAGGGCCTGTAATCCCAGCTACTCAGGAGGCTGAGGCAGGAGAATCACTTGAACTCAGAAGGTGGAGGTTGCAGTAAGCCAAGACCATGCCATTGCACTCTAGCCTGGGCGACAAGAGCAAAACTCTGTCTCAAAATAAATAAATAAATTAATAAATTAATAAATAAATAAATTTAAAACATTGATTTTAAAAGCATTTGGTAGCCTGACCAATAACCAGGGAGAGAAAAAGTAATGCTCCAAGAGTAAACTATTACATTTTAATTCTCAAGTCATTTAAATTGATAATTTTATGGGTCCTTACACATAAACAGCTGAAATGTTAAATCAATTCATTAAAGTGTACATAAATTCACTAAATGTTCTTAATCATCATTAAGCCTTAAACAACTGTGACATCAAAATGATTGCAAAGAAACAGTGATAAATTACTTCAAGTTATCAACTGTATATTTAAATACTGGGATATTGGTAAGTTATTTGGTATTTTAGGGGATATTAAATATACCAACTCTAATATAATTTATATTATGTCATGCTACCCATAAGTTTATAAACAGAAACTTAAAGAAAATGATTATGCACTTAAAAAATCATATAAAGTAATATAAAATCTGAACACCAGATTGGTACAAAATGTGAATATCACATAAAAGTAAATTGGCATTGAAAATGAGAAGCTGTTACCCTGTGAAATTATAATGTAAAAACACACTGGATAAAATGCAGTATCTTGAGTATAATCTGTTACGAATTCTGAAATTGTGTACAAAACGTATATTGTATGGATTTTAAGACCTGTCTGAAATGTAGACTCTTGACATACCTGGCCTATAAAAGATATATACACTGACAGACTTAGGGAAAAAATTGCTGTGTTCTGAGGCCAATGTGCCTGTTTGCTCCATAAGTATCATTTACAAGAACAATCACAATTCTCTGATTCCTATCTATTACTCCCATTATGTGCCAATTGCTCATACCTGTGGTACCAGTCACTCCATCAGACCTGCATTCTGGGCTGCATACTCCTGGAAGGAACCATAAAGGAGGTCTAAGGGCAAATATCCTTTCTGTTAGGATCTGACTCATGTCCACACCCTCCTTGCTGGTGCCATATTCAATCTATGAGGACCTATTGGATTCTAGATCTTTGTAGTAGATCTAAAACTCCAGAACGAGTTATGGAATTTTACTATATAGTCCTGTTTCTCGGCATTTTTGTCTTAATCACTTCAGGCTGATATAACAAATTACCATAAACTGGGTGGCTTAAACAAGAAACATTTATTTCTCATAGTTCTGGAGGCTGGGAAATCCAAGATCAAGGCATCAGCACCGTCAAGTTTTGATAACTGCTGATTGCAGACTGCTGATTTCTTATTGTATTCTCACACGGTGGAAAAAGAGCAAGTTAGTTTTCCCGGCCTCTTATGGCAAATGTGTGAAATTTCATATTTAGACATATAAAAGTTCTAATGTTTATTTCAAATAGAGAATCAGTAGGGTGATAGACATTTTGGCAAGAAATATAATTATCTCCCTATATAAACTAATTTTAAATATTAAAGTTTATTTTTCCAGGTACTAATTCCTTGGCTCTTATAAAATGTGTATTTCAGAAGATCTCTTTCTTTGTTTCTGCTTTTTATTCCAATTTCATAACTTCTCATAAAAAATGAAGTAAGATAAAGTTAAATGCTGTGTAATCCAGCTATCTGGAAAAGAACATCATTCTTCTGGTGACACTGAGCATGTAGATGAGGAATCACAGTGGAGGAAAGCTATCCTAGTAGAACCAAGTGTCCCAGTGGTCACAGATTTACAGGGGAAGGGATTAAGGATGTTGGAAATGTAGGGGAGGAAAAATACTATTTAATTCCATCATCTTTTTGTCTACAGTCAATTTTGTCTGAGAGTAGTGACAACTGTAGAGGTGAAGAGCTAAGAAAGACAAAGATTCATCTTCATTTCTGACCATTTCACCTCCAAATGCGGCATTAAAAGCACTAGTGTAATTTTATTACTCCTATTCTCCTGCAAGCCTGGAGGACATTGCCTGTGTCCCCCAAATCGACTTCTTCAAGCCAGTTTTGATTCAGTTGTTCCCACCCTGACGGGACATAGAGACAATATGGAACACACAAGTGACATCTATCTCTTGGAATGCTTTCTCTACCTCAGAGAGATGACACATGTCTCCATGTATAAAGTTGATTCCTTCCAGAATGGTTTGAGCAGAAATACTTGTGTCAAACAGAATCAAATGGACTCCCTTCTGATTCAGAGAACAGCCTAGGCAGAACCCAAAATATCTACCACTTCCTGTAATGACAACAACTTCTTTTTGAAAAAATAATTTTGACTTTCATTTTAGATTCAGGGGACATATCTGCAAGATTTTAACACAGGTATGTGGCGTAATGCTGATGTTTAGGGTATGGATTCCATCATCCGAGTAGTTGAGCATATTACCTAAAAGGTGGCTTTTCAGCCCATCCCCCCCTCCCTCCTGACCCATCTAGTAGTTCACGGTGTCTATCATTACCATATTTATGTCAATGTGTACTCAGTGTTTAGCTCCCACTTACAAGTGAGAACAAGCTGTATTTGGTTTTCTGTTCCTCTATTATAATGATTTATCTAGGATTATGGCCTCCAGCTGCATCCATGTTTCTGAAAAGTCATGATTTCATTCTTTTTCATGGCTGTGTAGTGTTCTGTGGTGTGTATGTGCCACATTTTTTTTTTTTTTTTTTTTTTTGAGATGGTGTCTCGCTCTGTCGCCCAGGCTTGGAGTGCAGTGGCGTGATATGCAGCCTCTGCCTCCCAGGTTCAAGTGATTCTCCTGCCTCAGTGTCCTGAGTAGCTGGACTACAGGCACACACCACCATACCCAGCTAATGTTTTTGTATTTTTAATAGAGATGGGGTTTCACTATGTTGGCCGGGATGGTCTCCATCTCTTGACCTCATGATCCGCCTGCCTCAGCCTCCCAAAGTGCTGGGATTACAGGCGTGAGCCACCACGTCTGGCCTATGTACCACATTTTTAAAAATCCAATCTACCATTGATGAGCACCTAGGTTAAATCTATGTCTTTGCTATTGCATATAATGCTGTTATGAACATAGGAGTATATGTGTCTTTTTGGTACAATGACTTATTTTCCCTTAAGTATATGCCCAATAATGGGGTTGCCAGGTTGAATGGCAGTTCTAAGTTCTTTGAGAAATCTTCAAACTCTTTCCACAGTGGCTGAACCAATTCACATTCCCCTAAACAGTTTATAAGCATTCCCTTTTTATCCACAGCCTCACCAGCATCTGTTGTTTTTCGATCTTTTCATATTAGCCATTCTGACTGGGATGAGATGGTATCTTATTATGGCTTTGATTTGCATTGCTCTGATGCTTAGTGATGTTGGACATTTTTATATGTTTGTTGGCCACTTGTATGTCTTCTATTGAGAAGTGTCTGTTCAGGTCCTTTGCCCATTTTTTTAATGGAGTTATTTGTTTGTTTATTTTTTCTTAATTTCAGTTTCTTATAGGTTCTGGATATTAGATCTTTCTTGGATGCATTGTTTGCAAATATTTTCTCCTATTATGTAGGTTGTTTGTTTACTCTATTGATAGTTTCTTTTGCTGAGCAGAAGCTTTTTAGTCTAATTAGGTCCCACTTGTCAGCTTTTGGTTTTGTTGCAATTGCTTTAGGAAACTTAGGCAAAAATTATTTGCCAAGGCTATGTACAGAATACTGTTTCTTCCTATGTCCAGAATACTGTTCTCTTCTAGGATTCTATGGTTTGAGGTCTTATATTTAAATCTTGAGTTCATTTTGAGTTAAGTTTTGTACTGTTTTTCCTAGGTTTTCTTCTAAGATTCTTATAATTTGAGGTCTTATATTTAAATCTTGAGTTCATTTTGAATTAATTTTTATACATGGCAAAAGATAGGGGTCCAGTTTCATTCTTCTGCATATGGCTAGCCAGTTATTCTAGCGCCATTTATTGAATAGAGAGTCATTTTCCCATTTTTTTGTGGGCTTTGTCAAAGAGCAGATGGCTATAGGTGTGCATATCTGCTTCTAGATTATCTATTCCATTCCATTCATCTGTCTGTTTTGGTACCACTACCAAGCTGTTTTGCTTACTGTAGCCTGATAATATAGTTTGAAGTTGGGTAGTATGATGCCTACAGCTTTGTTCTTTTGCTTAGGATTGCTTTAACTATTCGGTCTCTTTTTTGGTTCTACATGAATTTTAGAATAGTTTTTTCTGGTTCTGGGAAAAATGACATTGCTAGTTATAGCATTAAATATTTAAACTGCTTTGGGCAGTATGGCCATTTAAAAAATGTTGATTCTTCTAATCCATAAGCATGGAATGCTTTTCATTTATTTGTGTCATCTCTGATTTCTTTCAGGAGTGGTTGGCAGTTCTACTTGCAGAGATCTTTTCTTATTCACATTATGGAACCTTTATTTTTCATGTGATTTCTGTGTATAAAGAGTATGAGAGTAACCCTTTTTTCAAATGAAACTAATTTACTAGAACAAACAATGACAAAACTGGGCTGTTATTATAGGAGTTTAAGCTTCAAGTCCAGAAAAGAAGTTTGTTACAATCACTTTCAGCTTTGCATCTGATTCTTCTGAGATCTTTCCATCAGCCCTGATAGTGCCCAGCAGGGCTTGGTGCTGAGTGACAACATGAGACAAGAAAGCATTCTCAAACTTTGTAATCTTGCTGGGCTCCAGTTTATCAAGATACCCCCTTACACCCACATAGATAACAGCCACCTATTCTTCAGTAGCCATGGGAGAATACTGTCCTTGCTTCAGCAACTCAGATGGACACCACGACTCAAAAGCTGTTGAGTGGCAGCATCGAGGTCAGAACCAAACTGGGCAAAAGCAGCAACCTTGTGATACTAAGCCAATTCCAGCTTTATGGTACCTGCCACCTGCTTCATAGCCCTGGTTTGGGTAGCAGATCCTACACGAGACACAGACAGACCAACAGTAATGGCATTGTTCTACCTTTGTAGAACAATTCTGTTCCCAAAAAGATCTGTCAGTGATGAAAATGACATTCATTGGAATGTAAGCAGACACATCACCAGCCTGTGTCTCTATGACTGGCAAAGCCGTCAAGGAGCCAAAAGCATTGTTCGTTTTGGTTGCTTTCTCCAGCAACCAGGAGTATGGGTAGAACACATCACCAGGATAGGCCTTATGACCAGGGGTCAGTGGAGTAACAGAGACATCTGACGGTAAGCAACAGCATGTTTGAATAAGTCATCACAGATGATCAAAGCATGTTTGCCATTGCCTCTAAAATACTCTCCTATGTAACAGCCAGAGTAGGGAGCCAGGTACTGAAGTGGGACAGCATCCAAGGCCATAGCTGACACCACAGTGGTGCAATTCATGGCATCTGCATCTGTAAGTGTCTTTACCAACTGGGCCACAGTGGATCTCTTTGGATCAATAGCAACATAGATACAGTACAGCTTCTTCTTTTCATCAGATCCATCATTGAAACATTTCTGGCTAACGATTGTGTCAATAGCAGTTGAAGTTTTCGCAGTCTATTGGCTCACACTGACCACGACCAATTGGCACCAAGCTATCCATAACCTTAATGCCAGTCTGCATTGGTTCCTGCACTGAAATTTGAGGAATCATTCTGGGGCTTTCATACCAACTCACCTATGGGTATTGGAACCAACTGAACCCCTTCCATCAGTAGCATTGCCAAGGGCATCAATGACATGACCCAACAGCTCCTCACCAGCTGGGACGTCCACAGTGACTCCTGTCCTCTTCCTATATCCCCTTCCTTAATTAGTTTATCATTTCCAATGACAACACCAACATTGTCAGGTTCCAAGTTCAAGGACGTACCCTTTAAGCCTGAAGAAACTGCCATTTTTTCCACTTGAACATTCCTCAGCCCATGTACAGGGGCAATACCATCACCAATACTTAAGCCCAGTTTCTTCAAGGTCATCAGAGGTATCAGATGACCTTGAATATGCTTTCAAGAATAGAGAACATCTCAGAAGTCTCGAGTCTTTTGAATATGAGTGTTAGAGGTATGGAGATTCCTTGCAGCAATGAAAGATGAACCCAAGGCATTTCTGGAGACAAGTCCGGGCTGCCAAGAGAAGGCACGAGCCACAGCCGTGACAACATGCTCTGACAGTATCTTTTGCAGTTTCTCCTCAGGCTGTATCTCCCACAGCCACAGCATCTAGACCCCTTGTACAGATCTTTAACCTTCTGGTTAGCTGTATTCCTAGGTATTTCTTTTTGTGTTTGTGGCTATTGTAAATGGGATTGTATTCTTGATTTGGCTCTCAGCTTGAACATTATTGGTGTATATGTAACCAGCTCCAGTCCAGCTGCCCTCCTCTCAGAAGTCAAAGCATGGAAAGTGCTGTGTGGTGAAAGGAAAGCAACCTTTATTGGTCAAATGCTAGCAGATGGGAGAGTGGCTGGGCATAAGGCTCAGAAGAGCCGTCTCACCCTTCTGGGCTGAGTGAAGGAGTTAAAGAAGGAAAAAGGGGTGGGATATAGATGTGAGTAGTGAAAAGGGAGGGCATATCTGCATGTCTTACTCCCATAGTTATCTCAAGGAATCGCCCATTGCCCATCTAGAGGTCTAATTTGCATCGTCCTGACTTGGGCATAACTCCACTGCAGAAGATCTGCAGCTGGGTCTCTCTGACTGGTTTATTTCACAATTGGCCCCTGGAATTTCTAAGCAAGCACAGAATTAGATAAGCAAGCACTGTGCATAGATATGCCTGGTGGGGAAAGGGAGAGGAACAAAGAGTCTTATAGTAAAAGGCTACATTCTGAGATTAGGAAGGAAAGGAAAAAATAGTTTAAAAATGCATTTCAAGGCTGGGGTACTCAGTTATATATAGAAATGCTACTGATTTTCGTATGTTATTTTTGTATCCTGAAACATTACTGAAGTCATTTAGCAGTTCTAGGGGCCTTTTGGCAGAGTCTTTAGGGTTTTCTAGATATAGAATCATGTTGTCAGCAGCCAAGCATGGTGGTTTATACCTGTAATCTTACTCTTTGGGAGGCTGAGGCAGGCAAATCACTTGAGGTCAGGAGTTCAAGACCAGCCTGGCCAACATGGTGAAACCCCATCTCTACTAAAAAATGCAAAAACTAGTTGGGCATGGTGGTGAATGTCTATAATCCTAGCTACTCAAGAGGCTGAGGCAGGTGAATTGCTTGAACCGAGAAGTGCCACTGCACTCCAGCCTGGGCAACGGAGGGATACTCAGTTTCTAAAAAACAGAGAGAGAGAGAGAGAGAGAGGGAGAGAGGGGCCGGGCGCGGTGGCTCATGCCTGTAAACCCAGCACTTTGGGAGTCCGAGGCGGGTGGATCGCAAGGTCAAGAGGTCAAGACCATACAGGCCAACATGGTGAAACCCCGTCTCTACTAAAAATACAAAAATTAGCCGGGCGTTTGGCACGTGCCTGTAGTCCCAGCTACTAGGGAGGCTGAGGCGGAAGAATCGCTTGAACCCGGGAGGCAGAGGTTGCAGTGAGCCGAGACTGTGCCACTGTGCTCCAGCCTGGCGACAGAGCAAGACTCCATCTCAAAAAAAAAAGAGAGAGAGAGAGAGAGAATCATATTGTCAGTGAAGACAGATAATTTGACCTCTTCTTTTCCTATCTGGATGTCTTTTATTTCTTTCTCTTGCCTGATTGCTCTGGCTAGGACTTTCAGTACCACATTGAATAGTAGTAGTGAAAGCGGGCATCCATGTCTTGTTTTTGTTCTTAGGGAGAATGCTTCTGGCTTTGCCCAGTCAGTATGATGTTGGCTGTGGGGTGTTACAGATGGCTCTTATTATTTTGAGGTATGTACCTTAGATGCCTAGTTTGTTGAGGGCTTTTATCATGAAAGGATGTTGGATTTTATTGAAAGCTTTTTCTGCATCTACTGAGATGATCATAAGGGTTTTGCTTTTAATTCTAATAATGTGGTGGAGCACATTTATTGATTTCCATATGCTCAACCAGCCTTGCATCCCAGGAGTAAAGCCTGCCTTATTGTGGTAAATTAACTTTTTGAAGTGCTGCTGGATTCAGTTTGCTAGTATTTTATTGAGAATTTTTGTGTCTATGTTCGTTAGGTAGCCTGAAGTTTTCTTTTTTGTTGTGCCTCTGCCCCCCAAAAAAATACCTGCAGAGTTCAAAGACTGAAGAAAGTAAGTGCCCTGTGCATTTTCTAATAAAGAGGCTTTGTTGACCCTGGAAGGGACCATTGCAGTAGAATAGTGGAGAAGATGCCAAAGTGCAGGAGACTGGAGAGAGAATGAAATGAAAGAGGAGGGGAGTGTGGACAACTCTATTGCGGGTCTGAGGGATGTAGAAGATATAGGGAAAAACTCCGAAGCAAACATGATGGTTGAGAGTGGTCATATTGATTGGTTAAAGATAGAGCAGAAATAAATAAGTGTAAATGCTGGTGGGGGAAGAGTCAGTAAGATGGAGAATTTGCAGGTAGAGGAGAGAGTGATAAGCTAACTGAACTAATGGCTGAACTGACAGAGTACAGGTGGAATGGTTGGGCATGGAGGAAGATATCTCTTCCCCTAGGCAAGGTGGACGCAGACATAGGTGAGTGCTCTTAAGAATGAAAGCAGAAGTGAGAGGGAGACAAAGTCAAATATACTTTTTCTACCATAGTACCTAGCACCCTTTGCCTGGTGCATAACAGATGTCTAATAAATAAGTGCAGAATACATGAATTACACTTTCATGTAGTGATGTAATAAAGAAAACTAAAGCACAATAGAGGTTTGAAATACGCTATGTGGGAAGTGAAAGAGAAAGTTGCCCAGGAAAATATAGAAACACCAGGTGGCATTCCAATTGAGTTTGGCAGCTCTGCCTTTCAAATGAACTTCTAATGCAGTTGCATGAGTTTCTCCGTCTGTATGAGAGGTGTTTGTGTAGGAGGAGAACAGAAGACAGTCTGGTGGATTATGAAGTGGAATTTTTTTCCATAGGAGGTATAGCAGAAAGACAAAGTAGTGGAGGAATAGGGATACTGGCAAAGATTGTCACAATAAGACAATTTATTCTTTACAATACAATGAAGAAAGGCAGAGTGGAGGTGATGAGTGATAGCTGGAGGAATGTCATTTGGAATAAGTATATAGGTATGTGATGTTATAATTGAATATTTCAAAGTCATTTGGAATAATTGTATCTGTATGTGTATATGATGTTATAATTGAATATTTCAAAGTTGCAGCACATCTAGGATTTGGCTGTGGAAGTGGATGGCTGACAATTCTGATATCGACAAGATCATGCAACTTAGGATTCAGAGGATGGGAAGGGGTGTCCTATTGTCCTTCTCAACTCTTGTCTCAAGATACATGGTCTTCTCGCCATGAATTGTGTGTCACACATAATTAATTAAGAATAATCACTGTGAATTTATTAATAATATAATTTAGCAACCATTATGTGCCAGTTACAGAAATGATGGTGAAACTTGGGTCTAGAGAAAGAGCTTCAAAGTCTTCAGTAAAAGCAAAGGAATGTGAGAAAGAACTACAGAGTCATGTGGCTGGATGTGGTAAGCCTCAAGGAAAAGGGTTTGTTACATAGGAGGAACGATCTGAACTGCACTGAGGATGGAGAACACTGGCCTCTCCTCCCAATCTCAAGAAGCCTCCAACTCTGAGAAGCATCCCTTTGCAATTGTTGGAGGTGGGAGGTGGGCAGGGTCTTTGTAGAAGGCTCATTTAAGTCAAGGTGTATGAGGTAGAGGATGTGGAGGGAGTTGATGAGAATGGAATGGTGTTCCAGAGAGAATATGGTGGAGACATTTAGGAGGGAGGGTAGACTAAGAGAAAGAACGAACAGAGCAGCTTACCTTTTGACTGGAGAGTCAGGATGGGAGAGCTGGAGGCGTGTGAGAGAACCAGCCAAATGATTTCTGAGAGCTAATCTACAAGTCTGGGGGTAGGAAAGAGGGCTCAAACTACTTGAAGAGGAGGGAGTCTGGGTTTAGAGGAAATAGCGTATTTGTCACAATCCAGGACCTTCACCACAGTCTGTCTAGAAGAAGAATGAAGCCTCTTCTATCCAAGGAAGCATTTGAATTCAGGCTCCATTCTGTATCCTCTGTGTGAATGCTGTGAAGTTTCTATATTTGTCTGTGCCTGTGTTTCCCCATTTCTTCAAAACGAGAAAAAGAAAATGTTTCCAAACTTTTATGTGGCTGCTGGAATTGCATAATCATTTTATATAAATATATATGAATATGTGTGGTTTCTGAGAGAGAGAGAGAGAGAGAGCGCTAATACAGCACCTGGTATATAACAAGAACTCATTAATTAATGATGGTTGTTACTATTGTCAGTTTTGTATGTTTACAGAATTCTAGTCAATGTTACATCAATATTACTGTATTCTTACCATGCCATAGTGAAGTATATTTGAACTTTCCTGGCGTGGTCACTGGCAAGTTGGTTTCTATGAACACATCTTTCCTGCCTCAAGGGTTGATGCGTGTGAGGCAATAATAAAACAATGATATAAATTCTGTGCACCAGAAGGAGGCCTCTGCATTCTCCTTTACCATTTCCCCATTTAGTCTGGTAGAATATAAGACATGCATCTTTTTATAGTCTCATATTTATTTTTAGAGCCTGGCCTGTTGCCTTATTTTTGCTCAGAAACATTGATAATTGAATATTTTTTGTGTAAGTAAAAAGCCAATTCAATATGATCCTCTGGATATAGTTCTTATATGGTAACTTTTTCAATTTAACATTTTCCCTAATACTACTCCATGAAGAATAATAATAAAAAATGTTCTTCAGTCTGGAAATGTGACAGTTTACTCATCCAGATGAACATTTGGAAAATTTTCCCAAATTTCTGGATCTTTAAAGTCTGAAGCTCTTTTTTTCATTTATCTCATCCTAAACAAAATTTAAGTACTATAAGGAGGAGCTATCAGTAATCTTTTTATCCTTATTGGATTTCTGCTTTTCTTTATCATGAGCTGCACTACTAAAAATAAATTGATGTGTTGTTGGCCAGCTCCAAAAGAATTGACGACTTAATAGTCAAATAATATGTTTCATAAAATAACAATTTCAGATCAAATAATTTGTATTCTCTCACTACAGAAAATGTAAAATAGTGCCAAACTGGCAGCTGCTTAAACATCTTTGTAAAAAAAACAACAGCTTTTTTTACACAGTTCCAGGAATTCCACATGTATATATTATAATATGCAGTATCTATAATTTTAACATCTTTATAACTAATGAACTCTAAAATAGCTACATATTGTTATAATTTTATATTTAGATATTTCTATCCCAACTTTTCTTTAATAATTTGATCCACTGTTCGACAGCAATCAGCAAACATCTTTTACTCAGTAACCTTCATCAAGCCTTTGCAAGTCATAGAACATTATTGCTTCCTATCCTAAAGAAATCTAACTGAAAACATCACTCATATCTGAACGAATCAGTGCTGGAACAAAAACTAGAATTCTGATTCTTGGCTCCAATATATTTCTATGGCCTCACCTTGTCTCTTCAATACCATCTACTTGATTACAAGTCAGGATTCTACAGAACACTGATATGTTTTTCTGCTGCTGTTAGGACATTTGTTCAAATGACTGGTGTAAATAGTCGGTATTAAGGCCTCTCCACAGTAATAGCCTTCCCAGATATAAAGGATCACAGCTGAGAAAATGAAGACAGATTTTTAAAAATTTTGTTTAAGCCCAATTTTTCTTTTCTATATCGCTTTTAGAAGTTGAGGCACATGAATACTTTCTATGACCTTTTCTCTGAATGGAAAATGAATTTCCCTGCACTCAGCATATCAAACCCTAGAGACTTTCCTAGGCCGACTTTGGCCACCTCAATTTCTGAAATGTTATACTGATTACTTCTTTAAGATATTTTTTGGCCCAAGGTCAGGGAACATATGAGCTCATTCTGAGCATGAAGCTCCCCAGAGAACAGCAGTACAGGATGTCAGTTTGGTTATGGCATCTGAAAACTCATAAAAGCAGACTTTCATTAAAAGCAGTATTACCCCCAGCCCTTGCCCTCTGAGAATTCACGTATGAATAATTAGGAGCCTGTAAGTAGGGGCCAATCCATAGTACACATTTCTCCTATTTTTTAAGTAAAAGGATTTTTTTTTTTTTTTTTTTTTTTTTTGAGACAGAGTCTTGCTCTGTCGACAGGCACCAGGCTGGAGTGCAGTGGCGCGAGCTTGGCTCACTGCAACCTCCGCCTCCTGGGTTCAAGCAACGCTCCTGCCTCAGCCTCCCAAGTAGCTGGGACTACAGGCGCGCGCCACCATGCCCAGCTAATTTTCGTATTTGTAAAAGAATATTTCTATAAAGTTTCTCAAACATTTCCTACTTTTTCATCATTGTCAAGTGTAATTTTTTTTGAAGTTGAGCTTTACATTTACTTGCATATTTGGGGCTATAGTTCTGTTGTTTTTGTTGTTGTTGTGACAGCGTCTCGCTCTGTCACCAGGCTGAAGTGCAGTGCAGCAATTTCAGCTCACGGCAACCTCCGTCCCCGGGTTCAAGCAATTCTCCTGCCTCAGCCTCCCGAGCAGTTGGGACTACAGGCGTGTGCCACCATGCCCACCTCATTTTTTTGTATTTTTAGTAGACACGGGGTTTCACCATGTCGGCTAGGATGGTCTCAATCTCCTGACCTCGTAATCCGCCCACCTCAGCCTCCCAAAGTGCTGGGATTACAGGCGTGAGCTACCATGCCCAGCCCCTGCTTTGTTTTAAATTGCAAGATGATAATAATAAATCTTTAGGTCCTTTCCTAAATTCAGCAGTTAATTGTAATCCAATCCTATATAAAGAAAAGTATTATTTATTGTCTCTATAATCATCATTTAAAGAAATAAATATAAAATTAAAGGGAACATGCCAGTTAAAAACCAAGAAAGAATACTGGGCTACTGAACTTATCAGGGAAATCTATTATCAGAATATTTTAATCATTTTTTCTAACTGTGAATGTAAAAGACTGATAGAAATATAGTATCGGTTGTCTTTACTGAGTGCTGGGGAGCATAGTTGTGTGATCATAAAATTGTAGTCTTAAATATTTGAGACAGACAGCTCTCACAGTTAGTTTGCATTTAAAAAGTAATTATGACTGTATTCATCCATTTTGCATTGCTATAAAGGAATACCTGAGGCTGAGTAATTTATAGAGAAAAGCGATTTACTATGGCTCACAGTTCTGCAGACTGTACAAAAAGCACGGCATCAGCGTTGCTTCTGGTGAGGCCTCAGGAAGCTCACAATTGTGGCAGAAGGTGAAGGGGGAGTTGGCCTCACACATGGCGAGAGAGGGAACGAGAGAGAGGGAATGAGGCGCAAGACTCCTTTTACCAGTCAGACCTCCTGTGAACTAATAGAACCAGAACCCACTCATTACCACAGGGGGGGACACCAAGCTTTCCATGAGGGACCCACCCCTATGACCCAAACACCTCCCACCACGTCCCACTTCCAACATTGGAGATCACATTTCAACATGAGATTTGAAGGAGACAAACATCAAACTATCAATGATCACGATAGAACTCATGTTCTTTGATACATTCTTGATTTGTCCATTTATTTTGTTAGAAGATTCTTTGTTGAATATGAGAGTATCTTACATAAAGTATGCACTAAATAAACTGAAAAAATTGACAATATGCAATCTAAAAGACAAAACATAATGGCAGTATTATACTATATAGAAATCTACTTAAAGAGTTAAATAATTTTAATATTGTAAATATCTTTTAATACACAATGCCATAAAATGCACAAATACCCACATATTAGCCAGGTGTTTTTTTGAAATGGTCTCACTCTGTTGCCCAGGCTGGAGTGCAGTAGTGTCATCATGGCTCACTGCAGCCTTGACTTCCTGGGCTTGAGAGATCCTCCCACCCCAGCCTCCCAAGTAGCTGGGACTACAGGCACGAACCACCATGCCCAGCTAATTTTTTTTTTCATGGAGACAGGGTCTTGCTACATTGCCCAGGCTGGTCTCAAACTCCTGGGCTCAAGCAATCCTCCCGCCTCAGCCTCAGAAATATTTTGATTGCAAACAACTGTAACCACATTCAAGCTAAAGGAACTGTTTTCTTCACATATTGAGATTTAGGAACAATGACACATCTCTCAGCACTGTTTGCATTTGCTTAGTTTCTTTCTCAAGCCGGCCTTTCCCTGTGGTGCCAAGATGGCCTCTGCCAGCTCCGGCAATCACTTGTTCCAAGTAAAAGCAAGAGAGAACTATCTTGCCCCAATACTGGAATATTTATAATCTCATAGAGGGTCTATGGTCCTACTATGATTACATGCCTACGCTTGGACTGACAACTAACATAAGGAATACAAGGAGCCGTGGTTGATTAGATTAGACCTGGTCAGTTGCTCATGCATGTGGTCAGAGGCAGCAGTTTCACAATCAGAAGAGGTTGTTGGATCAGAAAAATAAGTGTTACTACATTCTCTCCGTGACTTTAACAAAAAGGTAAATGGCCAAAAACTGTAGTGGACATTTTGCCCATGGGTGAGATGGAAGAAGGGCTATGAGTGGTCATGGCAGGTAGAAGATTTTACGGAAAACAGTGCTAATAAAGAAGGAAAGATGTGAAGAAAGCACTAGTCCTTTACAGAGCTTTTCAGAACTTCCTGGGCTGAAGAAAAGGTTCTGTATCTATCCAATATGGTAGCAACATATTGAGTGCTTGAAATGTGGCTCATGTAACTAAAAAACTATATTTTTAGTTTTGTTTCAATTTAAATATATTTACATTTAAATAGCCTCAGTGCAGCCTTCCTCCTGGTGACTTTGAAGAGTTACTCTACAGGTATCTTTACAATAAAGTCATTGTTCCTTTTAGTCTTTATTAGTCCTTTGAACGATACTATAATTAAATAAACCAAAATCCAACTTTCAAAAAGCTAGTATTCCTTATTCTTTCAGAAACTGAACAGAAAATAGCTATAGATACTATGAATATTCTTCAATATTCATTTTTGATTTCAAAAAAGTCTGGTGACATGAAAGAGCATATTATAAATAATTCAAAATTTTGATGATCCCAACGTGACTGTTTTTGTTGTACCATGTTGGACAAGCATTGGTACAAAACATTTTTAATGTAACATGAAAATGAAATCAAACAACAAATGTGCTATGAAGTGTGCTTACATTGAATTATAACATCTTTTGTAGTTTTTCTTTTCAAATTAAAAATATATGACTAATTTGACTCTTGTGGAATATTATAATCCTTGTCTTGAAAAAAGTAGGCTGACCTCCGGGAAATTTTAATAGTGATAAGACTGATATAATTGTAATCAAACAGTTACTCTTTAATAATCACCAGTTTATAATTTTCTAGGTATGTGCTAAGCACATGTATGCATATTGCCTTATCTAATTTCATTTGAACTTTACAATAACCCTTTATCTTAGGATTATTTCATTGCAAGAGATAGTTGCCTCCCATTGAAACGAGCTTAAACAAAACGAAAGAAGTCTAGTGGAAGGAAACAGGACAGCTGACAGGCCATGCAACGAGGTGGCCTAGGACGCCTCCTGAATGCTGGCATCAAGGTTTGACGTCCAGAAACTAACGTTTTACTTATTGTTCATGTGTGGCCTCCTGATGTGTCATCTCTGCTTTTCTCCACACGGTTGCTTGTTCCCCTTATTTTCATTAAACATTCTTTCCTGTTTACCTAAATCTCTACCGGGAGGGCAGCCTGAATGTTGAAATTCCATCTCATCCTGCAGGTCAGTCATCTCACACCAGTTTGCTTCCACCTGCAGCATCTACAATTGAAGGAGGTGATGAGCCAAGCCAACGTAATGCTTTGGATCTTATAGGTCAGATGTCCACACCTGGCCTAGTCCTCTCTGCCGGGGATACAGAGATAGGAATTTCATGTTCAAAACATGGAACCTAGAGAGGGAGGACTACATTCTTTAAGAAGTGCCAATAAAAAATGAGTGAGGAATGAGCTTGGTTCAGCCAGTGAATTAGATAACATGATTCTGATTTTACTTTTGAGGAAACAGTCTCAGAGAAGTTCAAACCTTAGTCTGGCTTGTGATCAGACAGACCAAAATGTTCAATTTTCTGTTTGTTAGAAAGAGATAATAAAATGCACCCCACATAAAAATGCATTTACCCAACTAGAAGCATATAACCCACCTCCCACTTTTTACCCCCTGCCCCATAGTCAGAGGCCAGGGGGAGGGGATGGCCTTGTCTATGAATGCACTTAGACGGGCTTCAAAAGTGTAAATTACAAACCAAAGAAGGACAGAGCTGCAGAAAGCTGGGGTGCCCCGCATAAGAGATTTATAGATGTTTGACGTTTGTTTTTTACCCTTGAGAGGAAAAAATCATCAGAAATGAAAATGCATATACATAAGAGCAAGCTAGCAGCAACATTGATGAACCTCTGTTATTTTCTTTGCTGTGTGTAATGACATCCCTGACTGTTCCTAAAATAGGCAATGGATTTTCCATGTGAGCAAGGTCTTGTGTACTATTTTTGTTATTTTCTTTTGTTGTCATGTGAAAAACCAACAAATGACATTGCATTCCTCATGTGGAAGTAAGAAGCTTCCAGATGCTGCAAAGAGAAAAAAGCATTTAGAGAACTTGTAAATTCAGAGTCACATAAATGCTGGGAGAGCTACTGGAATTTTCTACCAAATGTGTATTAAGCCCATTTTATCTAGATCTTAAAATGCAAAGATAATTCAGCTTATTTCATGATTATGGATATTAATTAATTAAAGGTAGATAAATACATATATTAATTAAAGGTAGATAACTGGAAGAAGGCAAATTGGAAAGAAAATGGTGTTTGGAGCCAGAAAGATCTGGGGTTCAAGTTCTACCTCAGCTACACAGAAATATGTTATCTTGGATATTTTGCTTAAATCGTATGAGACTCCAATTTTTCATTTCTCAAATAGAGATATTAGAATCGATCTCACAGGAGGAATACAGTACGTCTTCACTTAATGGCATTGATAGAAACTGCAACTTTAAGTAAAATGCTGTACTATATAACAAAACCTATTTTACCACAGGCTAATTGACATAAATAAGATTTAAGTCCCCATGACACACAGTATGTTATTTCACTCAAAGTTGAAATTTCAAAGAACCTATCAATGACATTAAGTTATGATATACTGTATATGTAATGTGCCTAGTACATTATGTTTTACATGAGTGATATTCAAAGGGCCAACAGAGGCAGCGAACATGGGCTCTGGAGTCAGACTACCTGGGTGAGCTTCATAATTATGTGGCCTTGAGACACTTACCCCCTGTATTAGAGCTCTCTGGATAAACAGATGTGTGTGTGTGTGTGTGTGTGTGTACACATGCATATATATATATATAAGAAAAGTTATGATAAAGAATTGGTTCATGTAATTAAGGAGGCTGAGAAGTCCCAAGATCTGCAGTTGGCAAGCTAGAGACTTGGGAGAGCCAATGGCGTAGTTCCAGTCTGAGTCTGAGAAGCCAAGGTTTCAGTTGAGTCTGAAGAAAGAAAAGACCAGTGTCCAAGCTCAAACAGCCAGGCAGGAGTAGTTCTTTCTTATTTGCAGAAGAATCAGCCTTTTTGTTCTACTCAATTCAGACTTTCCAGTGATTAGATGAGGACCATTCACATTAAGAAGGACAATCTGCTTTCTTTAACTAGTCTACTGATTCCAATGTTAATCGCACCAGAAAACACCCTCATGGAAATACCCACAAGAATGTTTGATCAAATGTTTGGACACCCCATGCCCAGTCAAGTAAATGCATGAAATCAACCGTCGTACCTTCTATGAGCCTCACTTTCCTCACGTAAAAGGCCAAAATTATAACAATAACTTTTCTTGGGAGTTATGAAAATCCAGTAAATCAACAGTTGTGTATTTACAATATTACCTGGCGTACAATAAGCAGTATATGTGGATATGCTGAACTAAATACATAAGTAAAACTGAGGAAAAGGAGCTGTCTCCCACCTTCCAATCTAGAGATATTCTCCTATCCCCGTGGGTCTCAGGGAATAACTAATTTTGTTTCTTCACCTCATTTAACATTTGAGTTTCACATTCAGTCAATAATCTTATAAGCTATTTCTTCTTCTAAATATTTTCTTCTGTTCAGAAAAGCTACTTGATTTCATTATAAGTGGAGTAAACAAATAAACAGAAAAACCCTTGCTGACTGGCGTTCCAACTGAGAAAAGCAAAAAAAACCTTGTTTTTTAAAATTAAAATATCATTGTATTGCCTATTGCCTTTTAGAAATTAGATATCCTTAAATAATACAAGTGAAATGGGGAAAAATGAATATAGATTTTTTTTTCTCTATTATTCAGAATTGGATTTTCAAATGAGTTAACTCTATTCTAAATACAGGCATCACATAGGATGAAAAGCTTTAAAAAGTCTCTGTTCTTTGCTCCTTCCTTAAATATTATGCATCAAAATTTTTACCTATTTTCAAGGTGTGTCTTATCAGATATTCAATATGTATATATGCCTAGTTTTAATGGACTTTCATTGATAGCCTTTCTATAAGTGGTGGTTAAAAATCTCAGCTTAGATGGTGGTCTGTTTTTTACTATACAAGCAGAGTATTGAGTTTATATAAATCTCCCAGGCACTTGGTCATGGATGTGGCTGAAGGACTATGGCTCAGATGGGTTGCAAAATATCAAGGGACAGGGTGGCCAATAAACATTACCTCTTCAACTGGATTGCCCAGGAGGACACGTTGGGACTCATCAAAGAAGCAACAAAACCCAGAGAGAACAGAGAAGAGTGAGACAGGACAGCTCCCTACCTGGAATTGGCATGGAGCCAAGGAAGGCTTCTCACCACAGGGAAAGGGTGAGTGAGCAGAAGCCTCCAGGGGCCCGTACTCCTGCCACGGACCTCTGCAATCTTGAGCACATGAGATCCCCTGACCCTCTCTCCCCAGGGCCTCCAGACTCATACAGAAAGCTATGTGGAGTCTGGGCAGAACGCCACTCAGGCACACATGGAGCCCCAAGGGCCTTGAGCTGATGAGCATCCCAGGGCCAGCTGCCATAGCTCTGCCAGCAGGGGGGGCCTGGCCCTCTTGCACACTCCCAGGATACATGCTGCATTCACATTGCTGAGGACCAAACGGACTACAGGCTTCAGCTCTGCCACACTTTGCCAGCCAAAGCCTACTGGCCCGGGTTTCCAGCCCCGCCAACACATCCCTGCCTGAACACTCAGGCTAGTAGCGACTCTGCACTTCCCTGGGGAAGAGCTCCCAGAGTTCTGCCATTTCTGCTGCTGCAGCCCCCACTTCTGCCCTGAGGCTGCAGAGGGAGTAAGTGACAAGCCTAAGGACCATCATGGGTCTGCAACGCAGTGCAGCTGCCATACAGAAAAGCAGCCAGACTATTTTCCATGTAGATCCCTGCCCCTGCTACTCCTCACTGTACAGGACCTCCCCCACCTGGACCCCCAGCACAGCCATCCTGCCCCTGCCTGAGCACTTCAGTCAGTGGAGGCACTACATTTATCCGGGAAGGAAATCCCAGAGGCAACCCAAAGCCTCTCTACCATCTCAGCTGCAGGGATATTGCCCTTGCTGCCCTTGGGCTACGGTAAGAACAAAGATCCTGACTGCTTTGCTGGAACCTGCAGCATGCTGCAGCTGCCATACAGAAAGGAACCCAGTGTCTCTTTCCTGTGAACCCCTAACCCCCTGCTCTACACCAGGCAGGGCCCCTGGATTGCGCCTGCAGTGTAGCCACCCCACCCTCAGCATTATTCCCATCGGTAGCAGCTTCAGGTCTCTCTGGGGTAGAATTCTCAGAGGCAACTGACAATCCCTGTGACACCACTGCTACAGCGTTACCTGCTATTGCCGCCACCAGGCTGGAAAAGAGGAACCTGAGTGTCTTACTTACAACTCCAGTACACCACAGGCACTCAGGTTCTTTGTTCTTTCCTCAAAGAGGCCAGACTGTCTTCCCTGTGCACCCCCAACCCCTGCTCATCACCAGGCAGGGCCTCCAGCTTGGGCCTGTGACATGGCCATTCCACCCCCGGGCTGATCGTTCTGCTTAGCAGAGGCTCTGCATTTCTCTGGGTTGGAGCCCCAAGAGGTAAGTGTAAGGCCCTCTGACATTGCCACTGCCAAGATCCCTGCCCCTGCTGCCTGCAAGCTGGGGAGGGAACAAAAAGCCTGAGCTGAACCCTCACTCATTCTGTAAGGCCAGCCTCATTCTGATATCAAAAACCTGTATGAGAGACGATGGAAAAAGAAAACTTCAGGCCAATATCCCTGATGAGCATAGATGCAAAAATCCTCAACAAAAACCCAGCAGCATATTGAAAAGCTAATCTACCACAATCAAGTAGGCTTTATTCCTGGGATGTAAGGTTGGTTCAACATACATAAATCGTAAATGTGATTCATCACCTAAATAGAACTAAAAACAAAAACCACATGATTATCTCGATAGTCATGAAAAGTCTTTCAATGACATTCAACATCGTTTTGTGTTTAAAACCCCTCAACAAACTAGGCATTGAAGGTACATAACTCAAAATAATAAAAGCCAACTGTGACAAACTCACAGCTAACATCATACTGAATGGGCAAAATCTGGAAACACTCCCCTTGAGAACTGGAACAAAACCAGAATACCCACTTTCATCACTCCTAGCCATCAGAGTACTGGAAGTCCTAGCCAGAGCAATCAGGTAAGAGAAGCAAAGAAAAGCTGTCCAAATAGGAAGAAAGAAAGTCAAACTACCTCTGCAAATAATATGATTCTATACGTAGAAAATCCTAGTTTCTGACAAAAGGGTCCCAGATCTGATAAACAATTTCCACAAAGTTTCAGGATACAATATCAATGTCCAAAATTCAGTAGCATTTCTATAAACTAATAACATCCAAGCTGAAAGCCAAATCAAGAATGTAATCTCATTTGCAATAGCCACAAAAAGAATAAAATACCTAGGAATATAGCTAACCTGTGAGGTGAAATTTCAAGCATTCTAGGTGCTGGCAGTGGTGAATTAAACAAAAGCCCTGTGCAAAATCCAATTATATTCAATGGGGAAGAGAGAATGCTAGGCAATCTTTATTCCTAAGGACCCAGCCCTCTTATTTTTGATGCTCTTTTGAACATGTGATGTGGTTGTTTCATTGAGAAATCTCCATGGGGAAGAACCAGGTATTACATAAGGCACTTGTAACATCAGTGCAATCTAGGAAAAGAAATCTGAAGATTTATTTTAGATTTCAATCCTAAAATTTCCAAAGACATTCTTCTAGATTGTGAGTTGCTAGAGTTCTTTAAATTGCACTTTTGATTATAGGAAGTGGATCGTCATGTTAAATTAAAACAAAAATAAAATAAAATATCAGCAATAAATAAACTGAAACTGCTTACAACATTTTATTATAGTTGTATTTTTCTGGGAAAGACAGAATGAACATCAGATTCCCCAAAGGGCCCATTATCTAAAGTGTATAAGGGAGCACTTTTATGATCTCACATAGTTCAAGTAGAAATATTGGCAATTCCAAATTCGTATATAAAGCCCAGAGTCAGTCTCATACCAAGGTCTACTCTTAACATGGGAGAGATACTCCATATGCCAGAGGTACTGTGATTTAATACCAGCTTATCATTCTTTTTACTTCTCCAGATGGCAAGCTTTTAGCATAGATATTTTTTCTAGATATCTACAATTGTGGCTGCATGGAGTAAAGTGCAATTAACTGAAATTACCAGCAATTTTGTGTTTCTGATTTAAAGGCATTTTGTTTATTCTTTTTAACTACTCCAGGCCCCTGCTCACACTCGTTTGTTGAATTTGTTAACTAACCAGCTATTCTGAAAATGGGAATATAAAATGGGAATTCCTCAAAGGTTATGTAACATAATGTATGAAAAACCTTCTACGACAGAATTTGGTTGTTTACAGGCCTTTAATAAATTTTGCGTGTATCTGAGCACATCACTTTGTAGCAAGAACATCTTTATTTACAAGTGGTAGTTTATCAAGGCTAAAGTTACAAATTTGGTCTATGGTATAAGTCTTATAAAGTTTTAGCCATACTGAATTTTTTTAATGATGTTTGGTTTGTCAGTTTATGACAGTTTATTTTTTAAATGTTTTACCAAAATGGTCAAAATATCGTAAATTTAAATGTTTATCCTGTTATAAATAGTAGACCTTATGGATTTCTTAAATATCTGTTATAAGCCTTTAGTGAGGCAGTTGTGATCACACTAACTATATACAAACCAAAAACTCTTTTTATGTTTAAAACACACACGCTGTGAAGGAAGTTATTCCAAAAACTCCAGACTGTGAACAGACATTAACCTTCTACTTTGACAGCATCTAATTTTCCTGAAGAACAATTAAAACCCAGGGAGTCTCAACTGGAAGTACTTTCACTTTGGTAATAAAGACCAAGTCTTAATGTTTAGGTTTTAGTTGCGTTCATTTTTTATACCAATGAACTGCATCACGCTCTTCCTTCAGCACGCAAGCTGTAAACAGGCCACATTTCTATCATTTTCATGAGGGCCCAAACATATGCCGTCTCTGCTGAAACCCCTGCTGATTCCTGGAGGTTTCTTCCGAGAGCTGAGTGGAGGAGAGAATTGTTCAGCAATGGTAACGAACATGGATGCTAATGTACGTAATCTGGGTGGAAAATCAGCTTTTCTTCAATAGCTGATTGTGCCTTATCCTTTCCGGTCACTTTCTCCAAGTGGAACACTGGACTCTGCTAGTGGAGCTAAAGTTTTCCCTGGTGTATTTTTCATCCAGATCCTAGAGATGTGCCCCTTCCCCTGAATTGTGTGGTGTAGTGAAGGTGGGGACCTGATGAGGATTTAGCTCTCAGAGTTATCAGTGCTGCATGCGTCCAGGCTCTGCCACTCACTGGGGGCCCATCTACAAGTCACTCACCTTCTCTGGGCCTCAGTTTCATTATCTATACAACGAGGAAAGCTGTCTACATTCTCTCTAAGTACCGTATAGCTCTAAAGTTTTCATGAAGCCTAGATGTTCCACTCAAGGAATTTAGGATCTTTACATCTTCATTTTTCAAGAAAAAATGAAGCTTCTCCTCCCAAAATATTAGAAACCAGTGCTAAAAGTCTAGAATGTTTTAGTGTTTATGAATTTAAAAATTCTGTTTTGATTACAAAATAATAATCAGAAGAGTAGCAAGGAGACAAGTTAATGAAACATGTAAAAGCTTTTTCCCTAATGAATAATCAGCCAAGAAAGAGATGAACATCATGAATGTAATGTAGGAGTTACTCAATGATATGGAAAATAAGGTATAACCCCAAGCTGTCATCTGAGGACAAATAAGTCATTTGATTTCTAGATGCATATATTTTAAAGACTATTTTGAGGAAATTGTGGATTAAGGCATCACTGAGAATCCAAGTAATGAGTATCCACAGCCATGTCCCTCTCAATATGTAGCATGAGGGACTGGGTCCTTCTCAGGATCCAGGCAGGGTATACTATTTATGCTGCCTAAGTCTGCTCTTCTTCTGCAGGAGGCATTTTTCTCACCTTCATAGTGATCTCCTGTCTCTTCTATTTTACAGCTTGAAGGAAAGCTACCTGCTTAGCCCTTGAGATACAGAGCTTTGCATGTGAAGCTCTACATGCAAAGTTATGGAATGTGGTACTCCATTTCTCTTTCAGTAATATCATTCTTAAAATCTTTTGTTCAGGACTCAGAAATACTATTTTACAAAACAAAAGTAGAACATTGACTTTAACAATACATGCCTCTAGACAAATTGGAATAAAATAATATACCAGAAAAAAACTATCTCTGTATTTTACCCCTTTTGCACAAGCAGTACTCAGTTAAGTCAGTCCCCTGACCCAATGCCTCACTGATAACTCTTCTCCCCCATTAAGCCTAGCCTTCCTTTCTAAGAAATATCCCCTCCTTAAGCCTAAATCTGAAAGCTATTTCAACCAGATTTCACTTTGGTAAAAATTATACCAACAGAGATCCAAGTGCCATTCTCCCCCCAAAGTATCACAAAGTCCAAGGATAACAAGGAGTGCTTAATATGTAACAGGTAAAGTACTAAGTTCTCTGCTTACATTGACTCATGTAACCCACTCAAAAGCCCTGTGTGATAAGTTTCCCATTTAATGAATGGAAAAATGAGCCCTAGAAAGACTACCTAAGAGCACACAGTTACAAAGGGTGGACCTGGGATTTCACTAGACATACATGTGGCTTTGTGAAATCTGACAGTGACATCAATATCCCAACAGGTACCATGAGGTTATAATTTTCTCTTATTTTCTATTCTTTTTCTAAAAAAATCAAGCACTCAAATCATACAGGACTGCGTATTCAAGAGGCTAACTATTATTCTCCACTGTTTTTTAGGCAGGAAAATCCTTTTCATTAAATGACATCTTGAGTAAAACTTAATATATACAACATGTCAAACGGGTTATTGTAGTAGAGGTGAGGTGTGGATGTGCTGACTGCAGGTGAGGGCAAAGGGCAAAGCTCAAGTTACCTTCTGCAAGGCAACTCTGGTACAGCTTGAAAACATCTTAGACCTCCGTTTGAAATGCTTCTCCTACTTTTGGGACTCTTCAGCATCAAAATTTCTCCCAGATAATCTGACAAAGCTGTAGAACATTAGACCTGGAATGACTGAAAGACCACCTGGCTCAGTGTTTACGTGAAGTGAGCAGGTGGCTGAGCAGCTTAGGAGTGGGCCTCCAGCATCATGTCTCATCTTACTTTGTGCTGTGCTCTTCTTTGAGGAAAGCTTCTTTTGGAGACCAACCAGGACTTCTTAGAAGCAGAAGCGACAAAGTAAGCTTTCCAAAGGATTTGGGGGAAAAGGACATGTCTTCCTTTCACATTTTTGGAAGTAAATACTTTTAATCAGGCGGGGGATTCTCCAATGAACCAATCTAAACCACTGCTTGCTGCCTCACGCCTGGCCTGCTTCACCCACTCAGCAGAATCACCTCGTCTCAGAAGGTGGTTGTGTTTGCAACACCTGCTTTACAAGCAGCTGCTTCCTTATAGGCTTAAAAGGGAATCAGGAGGTGTCAGCTCAATCAAACTGACTGCCTGTAAGCTTCATGAGGGCAATGACTCTGGGTCTCCCTGATGCATGTGAACCTAGCATCAGGCACCCTGGAGCAGAGCAATGCTCAATACTGATCATGTTTGCCTAATTGATAAGCCCATTGTTGTATGCTGTAGTAAACTGCTTTAGAAGAATGCTTTAAAAGTTGAAAGTGTAGATCTGCCTAACATATACTTAGATAAAATTAGGCAGATCTTTTAAATGCTTACATTTTAGTAAGGAAAACAATTGAGCATTAGGGATGAGCCCTGAGTCATTATTTTGCAATCTACAAAGTAACAAGAAAGTGTACAGATTCGGCAAACCACAGAATTAACCATTGTATCTGATTTATATTACTCATTTGCTCATGGATGAGATTCTAATAGAGATGCACTTGGCATTTTCACAAATGCTCTACATTTCTAAGAGTAGATCAGCTAATTTTCCACTGAAACCCTTAAACTTAATGGGACAATGTATCTCACCGCAAATCTTCAGCCAGATGTGCTGATCAAATCCACATGAAGCTCATTTATTCTTGGAAAGTATTTTCAGTTTTACTATTCACTATTGTAATTCCCATTCATAAAACAGCCAGCATCTGCCATTATATTTGAGACAGACATCTTTAACAACTTTTTTAAAGAATAACTGCAATATTTTAGGTTATCAATAAAATTGTGAGGAAAATACAGCATTCTTAAAAGTTAGTCATGAAAGTAGTGCATTAATTATGCATTACAACAATTTGCCTTAAAAAGCTTATAGATTTATAAACTGTACGTTATTTTGGAATTAGGTACCTGTGAGTTATGATCGTGTGTTTTGAAAGAACAACTTGTTACTATATTGCTGATATCTTTGTTATAATATTTTATGCCAACATTATGTTAAAATATAATATCCCATTATAAAAGTTCTAGAGGTAAGGCACAATATGTAAATATTTCTGTATTTTAATTTACAAGGGTTATTTTTTCATTTGCCTCGATAACTGAGTTAACATTGTCAAGGAAAATTCATATTAATCAAAAAATGCAATAAATTAGGCCCTTACAATAATTCCTGTTTTATGAGTTGCCCATTTTAAGGTCAAAGTTTTTAGCAAAGTCTCACAACTCTATGGCACTATCTTTTAGGTACGGTTTAAAACTTTGAATATGCTTTGTTTTCAAGTTTTTATGAATAATTTCTTCAATAATAAAAAGCTTATATACTTTGAAGGAAGGGCCTATCTCATTCTTCTTGCACAGCCACATAGTCTCATGAAATAATTCAATATTTTAATAATTTCTGCTACTCCTGCGATAGTCAAACAATTTTTCATCATCATCTCACCATCACAATCTTAATGACAAGCCTCAGTTTCTGAGTCTCAGCCGGGGAACAGATACCAGCAATTGTGCCCTAATCCTCATAACATTTTGTTCAAGATCTCTCACACCAAAAAAAAGTCACACCAAGATTCAAAACCAGGGTTGTGAATTCCAAAGTTGAACCATTTCTGGCCATGATGCCTTCTTTAGCCGAGTGCTAATTCAAGATTTAACTTTATAATATGCCACAATAGAGGATGCCTTAAAGAGTTTCTAACAGTGTTCTGATTCATCTCTTTACAATATATCGAGAATAATAGCATTTCCACAAAGGTTAAGTCAAATAAAAAGACATTTACTATCTTTGTGCTGTCATTTACCCTAAAGAGCCTATATTTTCCAATAATGTAATTTCCATTCCTGTGAAAGCTCAGCTCTTTTTATATAAATAGCATGAAATCAGAGGGATGTGTGCAAATGCTGTGCTTCTCCAAAATGAATTTTTAAGAACGACCCCAAAATTCATCTTCTCCTCTCAATTTATATAATATCCCTTACAAAACTGCAAAACCACATTTCAAATTTAAAATGTCTTGGACAAAAGGAAAAAATGCTCTGAAATATCAAATTATATGTACTTTATTACTATCACCGTGTGACTCCAAAATATAACCTCAGCTTCAGCTATGAATTCTCTGAACAATTATATTGAAATGCAAAGAAATAGTTGGTTGTAGGTGGCAGAGCCTTCTGAGTTCCCTCTAGCAGTTTGAAAATATACCCTTAAATTCTTTGACACTTATTTTAAAATAGTCTAATTTCCCCTCTATTTGAATATGAGCCAGATTTAGTGTCTCACTTCTAATGACTGTAATATGGTAGAAATGACAACATCTGACTTCCTCAGCTCAGTTAGGAAAGGCCAGACAGTTCTGCCTGGCTCCCTTCTGCTCTCGTGGAACACTCACCACTGGATCCATCTACTACATTGAGAGGAATCTCAACAGCCACATGGAAATCCAACAGCCAGCATCAACCACTAGACGTGTAAGTAGCTGAGCATGGAGATGCCCCTGGTCTTTGAGCCATCCCCCGCCCATGAGGAGTTGCCTCTGCCATGTCCTGCACAATTGCATATTCATGAACAAAATAAATGTTGTCTTTTTTGAATTATATTTTTATATTCTGGATACATGTGCAGAACATGCAGGTTTGTTACATAGGTATACATGTGCCATGGTGGTTGGCTGCATCCATCATCTCATCATGTACATTAGGTATTTCTCCTAACGCTATCCCCTCCCCTAACCCCCTACCCCTCGACAGTCCCTGGTGTGTGATGTTCCCCTCCCTGTGTCCATGTGTTCTCATCGTTCAACTCCCACTTACGAATGAGAACATGCAGTGTTAGGTTTTCTGTTCTTGTGTCAGTTTGCTGAGAATGATGGTTTCCAGCTTCATCCATGTCCCTGCAAAACACATGAATGCATCCTTTTTTATGGCTGCATAGTATTCCATGGTGTATATGTGCCACATTTTCTTTGTCCAGTTTGCCATTGATGGGCATTTGGGCTGGTTCCAAGCCTTTGCTATTGTGAACAGTGACGCAATGAACATACATACGTGTGCATTTGTCTTTATAATAGAATGATTTATAATTCTTTGGGAATATACCCAGTAATGAGATTGCTGGGTCAAATGGTATTTCTAGCTCTAGATCCTTGAGGAATTGCCACACTGTCCTCCACAATGCTTGAACTAACTTACACTCCCACCAAGATTGTAAAACGTTCCTTTTTCTCCACATCATCTCTAGCATCTGTTGTCTCCTGACTTTTTAATAATCACCATTCTAACTGGTATGAGATGGTATCTCAATTTGGTTTTAATTTGCATTTCTCTAATGACCAGTAATGATGAGCTTTTTTTTATTTGTTTTTTTGGCTGCATAAATGTCTCCTTTTGAGAAGTGTCTATTCATATTTTTTGCCCACTTTTTGATGGGCTTCTCTGTTTTTTTCCTGAAAATTTAAGTTCTTTGTAGATCCCTGGGTAGACTGCAAAACTTTTCTCCCATTCTTAGGTTGCCTGTTCACTCTAATGATAGTTTCTTTTGTTGTGCAGCAGCTCATTAGCTTAGTTAGATCCCATTTGTCTATTTTGGCTTTTGTTGCCATTGCTTTTGGTGTTTTAGTCATGAAGTCCTTGCCTATGCCTATGTCCTGAATGGTATTGCTTAGGTTTTCTTCTAGTGTTTTTACGGCTTTAGGTCTTATGTTTAAATCTTTAATCCATCTTGAGTTAGTTTTTGTTTAAGGTGTAAGGAAGGGGTCCAGTTTCAGCTTTCTGCCTATGGCTAGCCAGTCTTCCCAACACATTTATTAAATAGGGAATCCTTTCCCCATTCCTTGTTTTTGTCAGGTTTGTCAAAGATCAGATGGTTGTAGATGTGTGGCATTATTTCTGAGGCCTCTGTTCTGTTCCATTGGTCTATATCTCTGTTTTGGTACCAGTGCCATGCTGTTTTGCCTTGCAGTATAGTTTGGAGTCAGGTAGCGTGATGCCTCCAGCTTTGTTCTTTTTACTTAGAATTGTGTTGGCCATGTGGGCTCTCTTTTGGTTCCATATGAAATTTATGGTGGCTTCTTCCATTTCTGTGAAGAAAGTCAGTGGTAACTTGATGGAGACAGCATTGAATCTATAGATCACTTTGGGCAATATGGCCATTTTCATGATATTTATTTTTCCTAACCACGAGCATGGAATGTTTGTCCATCAGTTTGTGTTCTCTCTTATTTCCTTCAGCAGTGGTTTGTAGTTCTTCTTGAAGAGGTCCTTCACATCCCTTGTAAGTTGTATTCCTAGGTATTTAATTCTCTTTGTAGCAAATCGTGAATAGGATTTTACTCATGATTTGGCTACCTGTTTGTCTATTATTGGTGTACAGGAATGCTTGTGATTTTTGCACATTGATTTTGTATCCTGAGACTTCGCTGAAGTTGCTTATCAGTTTAAGGAGATTTTGGGCTGGGACAATGAGGTCTTCTAAATATACAATCATGTCGTCTGCGAATAGAGACAATTTGACTTCCTCTTTACCTATTTGAATATTCTTCATTTCTTTCTCTTGCCCTGATCGCCCTAGCCAAAACTTCCAATACTATGTTGAATAGGAGTTCTGAGAGAGGGGCATCCTTGTCTTGTACTGGTTTTCAAAGGGAATGCTTCCAGTTTTTGCCCATTCAGTATGATATTGGCTGTGGGTTTGTCAGAAACAGCTCTCACTATTTTGAGATACATTACATCAATACCTAGTTTATTGAGAGTTTTTAGCATGAAGCGTTGTTGAATTTTGTCAAAGGTATTCTCTGCATCTATTTAGATAATCATGTGGTTTTTGTCTTTGGTTCTGTTTGTGTGATGAATTACATTTATTGGTTTGCATATGTGGAACCAGCCTTGCATCCCAGGGATAAAGCCAACTTGATTGCGATGGATAAGCTTCTTGATGTGCTGTTGGATTCAATTTGCCAGTATTTTATTGAGGATTTTCACATTGATGTTCATCAGGGATATTGGCCTGAAATTTTCTTTTTTAGTTGTGTCTCTGCCAGGTTTTGGTATCAGGATGATGTTGTTGGCCTCATCAAATGAGTTAGGGAGGATTCCCTCTTTTTCTGTTGTTTGGAATAGTTTCAGAAGGAATGATACTAGCTCCTCTTTGTACCTCTGGTAGAATTTGGCTGTGAACCCATCTGGTCCTGGACATTTTTTGGTAGGTAGGCTATTAATTGCTGCCTCAATTTCAGATCTTGTTATTGGTCTATTCAGGAATTTGGCTTCTTCCTGGTTTAATCTTGGGAGGTTGTAAGTGTCCAGGAATTTATTCATTTCTTCTACATTTTCGGGTGTATTTGCATAGAGGTGTTTATAGCATTCTCTAATGGTAATTAGATTACCAGACAGAATTTTCTTGACTTTGTTAAAAGAATTTCTATTCTTCATTCTTAAAGTAACTAATTTTAGCTAAAAAAAAAAAAAGTCTCCTCTTGGATTTCACAGGATGAAATCTGGCTTAAATACACTAGATTAAGGCATCGTGACCCCTTAATTCTCATGATTACTAAGAGTGAAAGGCATTTTCCCTAATATATGCAGCCAATTCTACAAATATTAAAATCTAGAACTTAATGCAGTGGAAGGAAATTCATATGAAAGCTACAGAATTCACTGAACTCTCAGCTAATGCAGAGATCAAATAAGAATTCCCTCTTCAATGTCATAGTGCAAAATGTTCACATCAATTAAGTATTGATTACAAATATCTATTTTGACAGTTTGGTACCTGGAAACTACCTTACAGCATGGTTCTTGCAAATATTATTTCAAATTAAAGTTAAAAGTTAAATGTTAAATATTATATATGTATATATGTATTAATATACATGGAGAGAGACAGAGATTCATTTCTCAGAAAAATGCCCTTCAAACTAATTTTAATGCTAAGACCAGATTTTAACAAAAAAAAAATTTATTATCTTTAGTTTTCCATTTATTTGACATATATGGCAGACAGAAAACAATTTATTTTAATAAAGACTGGGATGTTATATGTGTCATGCATATTTTATGTTAAGTTGATTCTAATAAGTCTACATAAAGGAATGAATTTATTGAGATAAACATTTGGTAAGCATGTGCTCATTCTTATCTGGTCACTTTCTGTTGGTAAGCAGGTATCTAACTGCAAACAACAACTTTACTATGCAAAGCACCAACCTCACTTGGGAGCTTGTTCGAAATGCAGACTTCCCTGCTTATACCTACATTGACTTAGAATCTGCATTTAACACGATCCTAAGGATCTTGCACAGTAAAATTTGAGAAGCACTACCCTAGAACATCTTAAGAATAAAACTGGAACATTTCATTGCAAATGTGATATTTACATTAGCATGACTACTGTGGGAAAAAAATACACTAAGCTTGAATTTTGAACTAGTTAAATGCAGACAGTGATAATGTAAGACTGTTTTGAGACATGCAAGCACTAACCACCCTTAGTAAATATAAAGATGCCACATGTGGTCTAATGTAATATTAGACCTTCCCTCTTCTTAGGAGGCAGAGCCATTATGTTCCAACCTGAGCCTCTGAGCTACCATTACTTGTTTCTATTCTTAGCCTTCATGTCTACAGGTCAGCTATTGGGATTATACTATTCTAACAACAAAAAAAGCATTGTCCAATGGGAACTACAACAAAAATAGATAAACTCCTTAAGAAACACATTTTTTATTCCTAAACAAATATAATCATATTTGTAAGAGATAAGAATAAATGAAAAAATGTTAGTAATTACGTAAAGAGTACATTTATTTTAAAATTCTGTAGTTCCCCTCAAGATACCACTATTGACCTGGTTGCAAAGCATTATTTGCAGTTGTATGTCAAAGTCGTGTTGTGTCTAAAGAAAGACTACCTGACACTTGTTTCCAAATTGTTTCACTTACAGAATTGGTGCTTTTCCTAGTGTCAAAGGCTTTTAAGTCAGAATGACTCCATCTTGAGTAAAGGCTAAGAAAATGAGGTTGGGACTTGCTGGGCTGCATTTCCGGAAAGTTAGGCATTGCTAGACTCTAGATGTTTACTGTTAAGGGAACAGATTGATAATGCTTACTAAACAGACCCAGACTTGAGAGTGTCCTTATATCCCCGTATCTTGAGAACAGAAGCATTCCTAATTTTCCATTAAAGATAATAATATTGACTCTTGCAAAACACAGGAAAATTAATCCTTTATTAGAAACCCTTGTAGCGGAGCACATCTCCCCATGATCTTTTTTTAAATGCTATATATAAACAAGTATTGTCCCTAGGGTGAACACATTCTTCCTCTCACTTTCGGGAACTGGAACTCCTGATTCTGTCTAAGGAGTAGCTGTTTCTTCACCACTTTACTTTCTTAAGAAACTTGCTTTTACTTTGCACTGTGGACTTGCCCCGAATTCTTTCTTGCACGAGATCCAAGAACCCTCTTTGGTGTCTGTAGAGGAACTCCTCTCCTGTAACACTAGCAAGGTCCCTTCCAGAGAGCTCTGATTTAGCAGCACACTTACACTGGTGCAGGATGGGAACATTCCATAAAGACATATTCACCCTTGTTCAAAGTCCTCTGCATCAACTCCCCCAGACTTTGATGTATCCTACCTTTAAAATCACTCTATGTCCCGGTCACTCTTTGTTGCCTTCCCTTCCGATCCAGTTGAGGAATTCCTCTGGGAAAGTAAAATCTGTCCACTTGTGCTCTCTGTCAATTATTCCCCATCCTGAGACTCCAGTCAATTATTTCCCCTCTCTCTGGTCCTTTCAATCATTCCCATCCTACTGGCACTTCCCTATCAATGTTTCTAGTTATTATCTAAATGTCACTTACCTCAAAACAAATAAATCACTTTCATGACCCTATTTCAATCTTTTTAGCTTTCACTGAAAGTTTCTCTACCTGTCCATGAATGAATGGTCTCCATTTGTTGACTCCATTTATCTTTCATATATTACAATTTAACATTTATTTCCACAACTGACATTTATTTGATGAAGGTCCTTTGAATAAATTTTAGTTCTAATATGCCTGCTTTCTCTTTAATGTGTGACAGTTGCACTAATGGAAATACAATCACATGTGTCCTGTAAATCTCCCAAGTTGTCTCAATTCTCTAAAGAATTACACCATGTCTGTCCACAGTCACCAACAACAAAACTGAAAAGTGACCAGTTGAGCTTCAGGCTGGTGTTTTCATTCCACAAAAGCCACATTATATTTAATTAATGAAACTAATGCTTATAAAGTTAACAATAAAGGAATATAACAAACATACCTGAAAATACTTCTATTCAAAATCATTTTCCAAGAATAAATAAATGTTTGCATTTTATTAGAGAAAATAAAACAATCATAATACATAAGATTTATTTCAAAACTGTGTTTTTACTGGCTCTTGTTCACATGCCAGTGGAAACAGATCCATGCATAGCACTATTATTTAGATGATCAATTGCATTAACTCTTCATATATTAGTTATTGACAGTAGACCCTACAAAGAGTGTATTTCCCATCCTTGATATAAATTACAGTTTTCATCATTGAACTTACTTACTCAACAGTTTTTAGACATATGCTTTTGTGGGCTTAGATGGAATTCCTGAGGTTGAACTTGCTGTGTGATAAATCTTAGCTTTAAATAGACAGCCTGCTTAAACAGGGTAATTTGTAAATTATCTGACAAGGAAATGGATTTGATGTGGAAAATGCACATTTTCTCACAAGCAGGGCCCCTGAAACTCAGGGTTTGAATAGCCTCAGATGACAGAGCCTTTGATAAGTAAAAGAAACAACAAGACTTTTGTAAACCCTGAGATTATTAGAAAACCATTTTTTTTTAATTTCCAAGTTTATCAGTAAAATTATGTTTATATAAAGCTAACATTTTTCCGAATTTCCAAGTATGTATTTGGCTCATTCATTGTTTCTTTTTGTCCACAGTTACACAAATGTTTACAATGATTATAACAAAATAATGTAAACCATCTGTTCAGTGAAGCATTTCCCTTTTCCCAAGACAGTTGGATAAAATTGAATCAAAATTTAATTCCATGTCTGAAGGAAGTTTAAGATCCTCAGCAGAGATCTTGAAGCCTCCCAGGTATGACGCGTGAAGCAGATTGCTCTCCCCATTGAGGGTAGACCTAAAATCATCCCTTGAAGGTCTGAATAATTTTTTCTCTATGACAGTCTTTGAGCAGGGTATCAGTGTCCTTCTGCCTTTGGACTCAGGCTGGGACTGGAACTTCCACCATCAGCTCTCCTGGTACTCAGGCCTTTGGATTTGGGCTGGACCTACGTTACCAGCTTCCCTGGGTCTCTAACTTGCCAGCTCTCCTGGTACTCAGGCCTTTGGATTTGGGCTGGACCTACGTTACCAGCTTCCCTGGGTCTAACTTGCCAACTGCAAATCCTGGACTCCTCAGTCTCCGTAATCACATAAACCAATTCCTTATAATAAATCTACCTATGTATCTACCTATCCATCTAAACACCTAGTTAGTTCTGGGTTTTTTTTCTTTTGAAGGTACTTGACTAATACAGATTAGTACTGAGATTACTGCTATTTAGTACTAATAGTGGTTGTAGAGAAGCAAAATTTTAAGAATTATTTCCTGAATTTGTTCTGAAGTTTCCAGAATTGGCTTTCTAATCTGATTAGAATTAAAGATGCGAGTGGTTCTGTTTCCAGTGGTAAAGAAAGCGCTGACAGTACCTGGCATGATTTGGAAATACAGATATGCAAAATATCACCCTTGGATAATCCTAATCCACTACTTATAAAAAGCATGGATGTGGATGACGGTATATACGGCACCTTCAAACATTTCTGACAAACTATCAAATATAATAGTTTAGGACTGGTTGTTCCTAATGGTGCTGGACAAAGTATAGAAAGAGCTTAAGGATTAAAATTCCCAGGTCAAATGCTACCGAAACGATCTGGAAGCTTCTATGTGTGCCCTGAAGGAGATATTTATCTCCTGTAGTTTCAGGTCCGAGATTGCTGAAAATGAAGCCCAGAAACTCTTTCTATGACTGGCTGAATTACAATTAAGTTTGAACTACCAGCCTTGTAGAGTATTTACTGCTAAAGTGAGGGCACTGATTGAGAAGGAATAGAATCCGAATATTGGAGTGGGGATCTGATATGTGGGAAGACCCTGAAGAAGCTGTAAACATTGAACCACTAAGTTATTTTCCGCTGGAAGATGTCTCCCCAGCCCAGTGGGAGCAGCCTCTCTACCCCCATTTGAAGACATTAACCTCTCAGTGACTGATGAAATTCTAGTGGCCTCCCCCTAAGGAAGCTGCCATCAAGACAATGCTGAATATTCTTAGGAACTACGCCCATCACCTTTCTTTGCTTCTAGATCTATAACTAGACTCATCTCAGCAGGCCTCTAAAGGTGAGGTATAAAGTGTGACCCATGAGCATGGAGTGCTCCACTCTACAATAACTATTTGAGTTTTTAAAATTATACAGACAGAAACCTAGGAAACATGTGAGAATGGTTATTAAGGGTGTGATATAATGGTGGAGGAACACCACTTTCTCTCAGGCTAAAGTTATTGGTATGTGTTTACCAAGTATAGATTATACATTTAATGTGCATCTCAGGAGTCACAAAGGGCTCTAACACTTTCTTTGCTTTACTAAAGCCTAGACCAAAAGGTAGCCTATAGTGAGTAAGCTGGAAATGCCAGACCTGCCTTGATTCAATGTATACATACTCCTCTATTTACTATGAGGTTGCATCCCATTAATATAAGTTGAAAATATTGCAAGTCAAGATGCATTTAATACACTTAGCCTGCCAAATATCATAGCTTAGCCTATTCTACTTTAAACATGCTCAGAACACTTACCTTAGTCTACAGTTGAGCAAAATCATCTAACACAAAGCCTATTTTATAATAAAGTAATGAATATCTGATCTAATTTATTGAATACTGTACTGAAAGTGGAAACCAGAATGCTTGTATGGGCACTAACCATTAACGCGCACAGCTGAAAGTGCATGGAGCCTGAAGAACATTTGAAGCATTGAGCTAAAATTAATTGCTGGCATTGGTTTCTCTCTTCTGATGAAGCTTGAGAATGCAAAATTGATGCAATGGACTTTGGGGACTTGGGGGAAGAGTCGGAAGGGGGCAAGGGATGAAAGACTACAAATATGGTGCAGTGTATGCTGCTCAGGTGATGGGCACACCAAAATCTCACAAATCACCGCTAAATAACTTACTCATGTAACCAAATGCCACCTGTACCCCAATAACTTATGAAAAAATAAGAAAAAAAATGTTTAAGTACGAAAACAAAAACCGCTGGCAATACAGCACACTCACAGTACACAGTAGAGTGGTGGTTGTTTACCCTTGTGATGGTGTGGCTGGCCGGGAGCTGTGGCTCACTGCAGCTGCCCAACGTTACAGCAGAGTGTCATACAGCAGATCTCGCCCAGAAAAAGATCAAGATTCAAAATTCAAAATCTGGCTTCTAATAAATATGCATCACTTTCACACCATTGTAACAGGAATCCATCTTAAAGGGGACCATCTGTAGAGGAAAGGATTCAAAAGCTTAGGGAGATTGGAATGTTAGAATAGATTCGTCATTTCAGATCTAACCCCCCCACACCGGGAGAGAACAGAAGAAGTACTACTTTTCACTGCTATTGTGAGAAATGAATTTTTAAGGAGAGCCTCAGCAGCTTTGTGACTGCTCTTCTCTGCAGGCAAGACCTTACAGTGGAGAAAGAAGTCACTGTTTGGGAAATCTAGACAATGGGAGTAAGTGGATCCCAGGATGGCAGGAGCCAAGGGGCAGTGCTGAAGTCAGAGGGCGTGTGGTTCCTGTAAGGGAGTCGGACTCAAGGCAGCAGTCAGAATCATCTCACTCAAGCACATCTAGTTGAGCATGATGTTCCCAGAGGTGAATTACTCCGGAAGACTACTAAGTTCTTACTTTCTCTGTATACATAAGGTCGTTCTTGTGTTGCTATAAAGAAATAAGTGAGACCAGGTAATTTATAAGGAAAGAGGTTTAATTGGGTCATGATCCTACAAGAAGCATTAACACTGACATCTGCTTTTGGGGAGGCCTCAGGATCATGGCAGAAGGCAAAGCAGGAGCTTCCATGTCACGTGGCGAAGCAGAAGCAAAAGAAAGAGTTAGGTGCCACACTTTTAGACAGCCAGATCTCATGAGAAGGCACTCACTAACACGAGGACAGTACCAAGGGAATGGTGCTAAACCATTCATGAGAACTCCACCACCATGATCCAATCATCTCCCCACCAGGCCCCACCTCAACCCTGGCAATTACAGTTCAACCTGAGATTTGGTCAGGGACACATATCCAAACTGTATCATTGTAGAAGCACACCTACAATCAGAGTCACAACTCCTCGATCAATTTCCAGATTAGAGCCAGTTTACAGCCCCAGAACCCCCTGAATGAAGGGGAGGCCAAGTACTCTAGAGGAAGGAGCCCCGTACACTGCAAAAAAGTTACACTGTTAAACTTTCTTGCATCTTCCCCAAAGATAAGGTACCATCTAGCAGTGTAACTATGCAATGAAGAAAAGGAAATAATCAGGCCTTTTAGAAACTACTGAACACTGGTTCTGAACCGACTCTAATTCCAGGAGACCTAAATCCCCTCTGTGGGCCACCAGTCGGAGTAAGGACTTAGACGGAGATCAGGTGATTCATGGAGTTTAGCCCACGTCTGTCTCACAGTGGCTCCAGTGGGTCCCGAAATCCCTCCTGTGGTTATTTCTCAGTTCCAGAATGCATAATTAGAATAGATATACTCAGAAGCTGGAAGAATCCCCACATTGGTGTGTAAGGGACAAGGGTTATTATGGTGAGATAAGCTAAATGGAAGCCACTAGAACTGCCTGTTCCTTGGAAAGTAGTAAACCAAAATTAATACTGCCTTCCTGGAGGGGTTGCAAACATTAATGCTAGCATTTAGGATTTGAAATATGCAGGGCTGGTGATTCCCCACCACATCCCCCATTCAATTCACCTATTTGATTTGTGCAGAAAACAAATGAGTTTTGGAGAATGACAGTAGATTACAGTAAACTTAACTAGATAGTAACTCCAATTGCAACTGCTGTATCAGATGTGGTTTTATTGAACAAATTAACACATCATCTGATATGCAGCCATTGACATGACAAATGTTTTTCTCCTCTGTATCTGTTCATAAGTCTCATTACAAACCATTTTCTTTCAGCGGGCAAGGCCAACAATCCATCTTCACTGTCCTGCCTCACAGATATATCAACTTTCCAGGGCAATGTTAAAATTTATTTTGCAGGATCTTGATTACCTTTTACTTCCACAGGATATTACTGATCCATTACACTATGACATTATGGTCATCAGACCTAGTGAACAAGAAGTAACAAGTATTCTAGCCTTACTGGTAAGACATACCTGTCAGAGAACGGTAAATAAATCCAACGAAAATTCTGGGGCCTTTTACCTCAGTAAAATTTCGAGTGGTCCAGTGGTGTTGGACACATCAAGATATTCCTCTTAAGGCGATGTTGCTTTTCGTGTCTCCTACAACCAAAAAGAGACTCGGCACCCATGGATCTCTTTGGATTTTGGAGGCATCATATTCCTCATTGGTGTGTGTTACTCTGACCCATCTACTGAGTGACCTTGAAAACTGCTGCTTTTAAGTGGGACCCAGAACAAGAGAAGGCTGTGTAGCAGTCCAGGCTGCTGTGCCAGCTTCCCTGCTGCTTGGGCCATATAATCCAGCAGAATCAATGGTGCTTGAAGGGCCAGTGACAGACAGGATGCTGTTTAGAGACTTTGACAAACCCTGTAAATGAATAACAGCACAGGCTCTTAGAATGTTGGAGCAAAGTCCTGCCGTCTTCTGTGGATAACTCCTCTCCTTTTGGGAAACAACTCTTGGCTTGCTACCAGACCTTAGTAGATACAGAACTCTTAACCATGGGCCACCAAGTTACCATGTGATCTGCGCTGCACGTGATGAGCTGGGTATTATCTGATTCACCAGGCTATGAAGTTAGGCATGCAGAAGAGCACTCCAGCATTTAATGGAAGTGGTATACACATGGTCAGGTCTGAGCGGCCTCTGAAGCACAAGTAAGTTACATGAAAAAGCGACCCAAAGGCCCACGGTCCCCACATCTGTTACACTGCCTTTTCTCTCCCGGCCTGCCCCTATGGTCCCATGGGGGAGTTGCCCCGTTATCAGCTGACAAAAGAAGAGAAGACTTGGGCCTGGATTACAGAGGGTTTTGCATAATATGCAGGAACCATCTGAAAGTGAATAGCTGCGGCACTGCAGCCCCTCTCCGGGACATCCCTGGACAGTGGTGAAGGAAAGTTGTCCCAGTGGACTCAATCAACTTCAAATAGTGTACTGGCTTGTTCACTTTGCCTGGACAGAGCAAATGACATCATGTGTAAACATAATTAGAAGATTGGTGACAAGGAAACCTCGGAAAGAGGTATGTGGATGGGCCTCTCTGAAGGAGTGAAAAAAACATGGTGAGATTTGTGTCCCATGTGGATGCTCACCAAAGGATGACCTCAGCAAAGATTTTAAAAATCAAGTGTATAGGATGACCCGTCCTGTGGATACCTGTCAGCCTCTTTCTCCAGCCACTTCTGTCATCACCTAGTAGACTTAGGAGCAAAGTATCCATAATGGCAGGGATGGAGGATTAGCCTACATGGACTTCCACTCACTCAGGCCAACCTGGCCACGGCGACTGTGAGGGCTTAGTATGCCGGCAACACAGACCAACGCTGAATCTTTGATATGCACCTGGGGTGATCAGCCAGCTGCCTGGTGACACATTGATTACATTGGATCACTTTCATCATGGAAAGGGCCGTGTTTTGTTTTTACCAGAATAGACACTCTGGATTTAGAATTGCCTTCCCTGCATGCAATGTTTCTACCAAAACTACCATCCATGGACTTACAGAATGCTTTAACCACAGTCATTGTTCTCCATACAGCAGTGCTTCTGATCAAGGAATTTAGTTAACAGCAAAAGAAGCACAGCAATGAGTCCATGTTAATTGAGTTCACCGACTCCACTATGTTTCCTACCCTCCTGAAGCAGATGGTTTTGTAGAACGGTGGAATGGTTTTTTGTAGACTCAGTTACAGTGTCCGCCAGGTGGCAGTACTGAGCTGGGGAAAGATTTCTCAGGAGTCTGCTTTAATTTGGCATCCAAAATACAATGTTCTTTCTCCAAAAGCCAGAATTCACAGGTCCAGTAATTAAGGGGAGAAAGTGGGAGTGGTCTCACTCACTATTATTCCTAGTGAACTACTAGCAAAATGTTTGCCTCCTGATCCTACAACTTTATGATCTGCTGGCCTAGAAGTCTGTTTCAGATGAAGGATTGCTTCCACCAAGAGACACAACAGTTCTCCGTGCCTTTATAGAACTGGAAATTAAAACTGTTACCCAGTGACTTTGAATTCCTCATGCCTCTAAATCAACAGGCAAGGAAGAGAGTTACTGAGCTAGTTCTGGTTATTGATCTTAACTAGAAAAGGGAAATTGGACTCATACTTCAAAATGGAGATAAGAAAGGGTGTGTCTGCAATACATATACCCTTAGGGTGTCCTTGGTATTATCATATTTTTTAATTATGGTCAATGGAAAATGACAACCACCTAATCCAGGCAGGACAACTAATGGCCCAGACCCTTCAGGAATGAAGCCTTGGGTCATCCCAGCAAGTAAATAATCACCACCAGCTGACGTGCTTAGTGAAATAAGTGAAGTGGTTAGTGAAAGAAGGTAGCCATGAATACCAGCTGTGACCACATGACTAGTTACAGAAATCAAGATTGAAATTGTTATCAGCATTTCCCCCCTTTTTTGTTATGAATACATACAAATGTATGTGGGTGCATTAAGCAAATATTATTGTTTTTCTGCTGTCTTATTCCCTTATAATTTAATGTAGGATGTATTGACTATATCATTGTATTTAAGTGTTGTAGATTTTATGTTATAGTATTTAAGTTATAGGATGGAGAAAAGTAAACATCATTCAAGGATTATAACTCCTTTTCTGGGGAAGGGGTAGGTATGTCTTCAGCTGTACATGGGATCGTTACATATTAGACAGAAACATGACCTTGCTATTTTCTTTGGAGATTAAGTATAGTTTAAGAAGATATGTATGGGTGCCAAATTGACAAGGGGTGGACTTGTGATGAATAATTTCATGTCAAAATTTGACTATGCTATAAGGTGCCCAGATGTTTAATGATATATTATCCCAGCTATATCTGTGATGGTGATTTTGGATGAAATAAACATTTGAATCAGTAGACTGAGTAAAGCAGGCTTCTCTTCCTAATGTGAGTAGTCCTCACTCAATCAGTTGAAGACCTGACTAGAACAAAAATTACTCTGGCCTTCCAGTAAGTGAGAGAAAACTCCTGCCTGGCTGTTTGAACTGGGTCATGACTTTTTTCTTGTCTTCAGACTAAACTCAAACATTGGCTCTTCTTGGATTTTGAGCCTGCCAGTTTTCAGACTGGAACTGACACCATTGACTCTCCTAGTTCTGAGGCCTTCAGACTCATACTGGAATTATCCCATGGGCTCTCCTGGGTCTCCAGCTTGCCAACTGCAGAACTTGACTTCCCAGCCTCCAGAATTACATAAGCGAATGCCCTGTGGTAATTCTTTCTCTTCTCTCTCTCCCTCTGTCTCTGCCATTGGTTCTGGTTCTCAGGATATTCCAGACAGTAGAGTCACCTCTGGCTGAGAATTTCAACTTCTTCACTTCATAGATTATTTTTTCTCTGAGATTCAAACGTCCTAACTCATAAATAGTAATCCACATATACATATAACACATTAGTTTATGTTTAACAGCCTTACAGAAGATATGGAGATGTAGTAAAAATTATTGTAAACATAGCCTTATATTCTTTAAAAGTTAATTCCCCACTGTTTTGTCAGCTAATTTACCTCTGAGCATTTCCTAGCATGACCCTGGTTCTCTTCCCCTCATCTCCCACCTTCTCCTCCCTTCTGTCTTCTCTCTTCTCAGGAGCAAAAACTAAATTCATCTCCTTGTCTCACACAAGATAGTTTCGGTGCCCCCTTTGCTGCTTTAACTCTTGCCAATGGGCATAACTTTGAAGTTTCCATTTCATCCTAAGCAGCTCATCAAGCTAGTACTTCAACATTAGGAATTCTTCTCTGATAAGAATTCTAGTGCCAGCTATTGAAGTTATAAACATCTCAATCTCTGTCGCAATCAAAACAACTGCCATTGACTGAGAACTCATGCTCCAATCACTGTTATGATGTGCTTCACTGACATTCTCTCGTGTTCTTACAGAAACACCACATAGCCATGCTTTTTCTAACTGCGGCAGATGCTGCTGTGTTTCTAATCAATATCCATTTTCCTCTTATTTTAAATTAAAGGGTTCTGCTCCATTCAGTCCCACTTTGCTAGACCTCTGCATCCCCCCTGATACTATTAATGTTGGTAGACAAGGGTTCTCAATTGTCCTGTTCTCCTGAGGACTGAAGGGAGCTGCCTCACCTGGACAGCCTGTAGCCAGTGACTGACTGACACATGGTGTGAATGGCTATTCCTCTTGCCTCAGGTCAGGCCAACTCTGTGATGCAATCCATGCTCCAAAACTTTGGGTGTCAGGCTGAGCCAGACTTGTGTTGAGATCTTCCCGGCTTAGGTTGATCTCACCGTTGTCTCACTCGGCTTACTATTGCCCTCTCATAAGGTTATTCTCTCAAGAAAAGGTACCCAGTCATTGCTATTGCAGGCTCTGCTTCTAGAGGACCCAACCTGATAGACCGGCTGCACTGCAGAAAAAATAATGAAGGCCATCCAGTGAACAGAAGGAAACCAATTAGGGTATCACTGGAGCCTGGGTGAGTGGCGCCCACTCCAAAATGGTCGCCGTGGACACAGATGGGACTCGGATTAACCAGTTCATTTATTTTCCATAACCATATTTTATTTTCTTTGTAGCAATTATCATTCTCTGCTATTATAGCATTTTGTGTCTTTTAAAGGTTTTTTGTTTGTTTGTTTTTTGTTTTTGAGACGGAGCCTCGCTCTGCCACGCAGGCTAGAATGCAGTGTGGCGCAATCTCCATTCACTGCAACCTCTGCCTCCCAGGTCCAAGCCATTCTCCTGCCTCAGCCTCCCAAGTAGCTGTGATTACAGCTACGTGCCATCACGCCTAGGTAATTTTTTTGGGGGGGGGTTATTTCTAGTACAGACAGGGTTTTGCCATTTTGCTCAGCCTGGTCTGGAACTCCTGACCTCAAGCAATCTGTCCACCTCAGTCTCCCAAAGTACTGGGATTACAGGCATGAGCCACCACACCCAGCCTCCTTTCTTTTTAAATATCTACCTTTTTAAAAGTTTTTATCTACCTTTATAGAGATATAAGAACGAGGGCCTTTCTTAGGTGCTATCATATTCTCCCAGGCCCTAAAACAGTACTGGCAGACAATTCCTGCTAACTACATGTTTGTAAATAAGTGAATGAAAAATGAATGGAAGAAGAGTGATTGAGATTAGCTTGAACGCTATGTGGGATTGAGAGAGCTGATTAGGTAAATTGAGAGAGATCTGGGAATAGCAAAAGAACTCTGGAGAATGATCTGTTTGGTATATAAATTAAATACTGGGAACTCAGGAGAGATAGTATAGGGCGTAAGATGGTATTTGGGTGACTAAGCCCTTCACTTTAAAAGCTCAGTGTAGTACTTTACGTAAAACCTTATAACTTGCCATATTTCTTTTTGGCATTTTGGGTGATGCTTAAGAATGGTAAAGAATAAAAGACTCTTTGTGTTACCTGTACTGTGTGTGTAGTAGAATTGTAACCTATTCCAGTTTTCATCTTGTCACCAGCAAGCTTTTTAAAGTAGTAGAAACTACTTTTTCAGAAGGCAAAGCAATGCCATTTTGTTCACTGGGTGATTACTTGCTGTGAATACTTAGTGATCATCTGGCTTGGAAACGTGTGTGTCTGTGTGTATAATAAACTAGACTGCTACTGCCTGTTAATTGCACTTTATAATGGCAGTTTATCTCCTCTGCACACCTTCAGAATCCTGGCTCATATCACAGAGAAAAGGTTGTGTACGTAGCTTGATTGACAGAGCTCATTTATTAAAGCTTTAGGGGGTTATGTTACTAACTCTGTCTCATGTGTTTCTATGTTATCTAATATTCTCCATTCAGATGTACACAAAAAAGTCCATCTTTTAAACGCATAACTGATGTACATATATGCTGTTGTTATTGTTGAAGCTATTGTTGAATAACTTTAGTTTTTTAAAATTAGTAAAGTTATTTTCATTGTTATTGCTGTTAAAGTTATTGACGGTTAAATCACTAACTTTTAGGCAACAAATTGGTGGATCATTTACTGTTGACTTTAGGCAGTCGCCACGCGGTATTAATGTCCTGACATTAAGGATTAGAAAGTGCATCTTTCATTGACTTGATCATTCCCCTCCCCCATTTCTACTGCCCCTTCCCTTGGGGCGCTGGCACTGGGTTCATATGTGTGCAATTGAATCTTTCCTGACAGTGAATAGCCATGTGTTTAGTCAGGCATTTGCATAGGTTCAAGTAAATGAGAATTTTATGGAAAGTTGACGAGACATTTCAATACTTTTCATATTCATTTCAGAAAAGTATAGTACAAAAAGAAGAGCTTGTACAAATATTGTGTCTAAAAAGCTAAAAATCTGATCTTAGTAACTGAGTAGCTAACGAATAAACTGAAGAAAGCCACACATAGCTCTGTTAAAGGAGTCAAAATAGCTATTACAGAATGCCCATCATGATGAGATCTTATTTAGCAATATTGTATTCCCTTAATTGCCTTTGTAATGTTGACTTAAATGGGAGAATATTGCATTCCTTTGCCTTTTCCTCTCTCTGAAGGTTTTGAGAGAAGAAACAGAAGAAGCTGTGGAAAATCAATTCTGCTTCCTTTTAGTAATTTTGAATATAAGCTCACCATACTCTGGAGTGGAAATAAACACAGTGTTTTAGTTGACTGTATCCACTAACGCCACCTACTTGCCATTCTTGTTTTCACTGATGGCTCATTTTAACAAAACACTTGTTTAATGGATGTAGAGTTTCTGTTTCACAAGATGAAAAAGTTGTGGAGACTCGCACAAGAACGGGAATACACTTAACACTACTGAATTGTATGTAAAAATGGTTAAAATGGTAATTTCAAGTTGTATTTTGCCACATATAAGAAAAATACTTCCCTCAGTTATTGGCTGAGCAATAAACCAAAAAAAAAAAAAAATCTCAAAATAAGGATATTTTGAAAGAACTATTTAAGAAAATTTTATGAAAAGGGTATTAACAGACCCTAATACTCAAAAATGACAAAACACACATTCCTTTCAAGTTGATGAAACATTTATAAAAACTGCCACGTGCTAGGCCACAGCAAATATCCACAAATAATAATAATCAACATAATGATCATATCCTTGGAACACAGTTTGACAGCACAGATTTTGTGAGAAGAGCACAATATACTATACTTTGAGAAATTTAGAAATACATTTGAAATAAGAAAATAAAGTTATGTTTAGAACAGAATGGCAATGAAAACACTACATATCAGAACTCCAGAGTGCAACTAAAGCATTCCTTAGAAGGTGATTTATATTTGTAAATATATTTATTAGAAAAGAGAAAGCCTATAAAAGTCAATGGGGTAGGTAACTCCCTTGGAGGAGAGACTTTTTATATAAGACACAAATAAGACAAACAGGTCAAAGTGTAGAAATAGCCAAATAATAAGGGAACCCAGTATATGAGATCTTCTGCTTCAGGTCCATTGGAAAAGAATGGGCAACTCTAAATATTAATAGTACTGGGATATTAATTACAGATGAGAAAAAATATAAAATTGGACCCCTGCCTGACACTTTACACACAAAACAGATGTAAATTCTAATGAGTAAAAATAAAAAACTTTGAAATTCAGAAAATATGAAGAAATAGTTTATACCTTCCAGTGGACAAGGATTTTATACCCAAAACACAAAACAGTAAACTATGAAGTTAAGCATTGGTTCATTTTACAGCAATAATATTAAAATTTTAGTTTATTAAAAGACTTTATAAAAAGGGGGCAGAAGCCACTAATGGAAAGAAGATATTTGCAACACCTATGACAAAGGAGTAGTGTTTATGGAATATGAAGAATTTATACAAATCAGAAGAGAAATGAAAACAAAACTGGACAAAGGAAACATATAACCTGGCATTTCATAAACAGAAAAATCACATTACTCATAAACTTGACAAAGATGCTCCATCTCCACATGTGGAAGTCAAGAACAGCTGAAGTTCAGTAGAGCATCCCTAAGTCAGGATTTTGTCGTGTGTGTGTGTATGAGTGTGTGTGTGTGTTTTTTATGTTCTAACTCTGCATATTTTATTTTATATTTTATGGACACTTTCCCATGTCATTAAGAAAAAGCGTAAATGACTCATTCAACCTATCTTTAGTGAGCTCTTTCCATGTGCATTATACTTTTCTAGTTACTGGGGCTACATGTGTGAATGAAATAAAACAAAGCAAGAATCTCTGCCTTCATCAAGATTCTATTCTGGGAAAGGCAGACAATAAACAAGAAAAATATAGTATATTAGACAGTGATGAGTGTTAAGAAGAAAAATAAAACAGGAGGCTAAAAAGCATTGGTAGGGGAGTGAAAATTTTGAAGTTCCATATGTGAGTAAAGTTCTAACTGAATCAATCAGCCATACCTAAAAATATGGTATAATTTAATCATCCCTCCATTATTCAATATTTAGATATTTCTATACTTTGACATTGTAACAAAAGAAAGTGAAAATTTTGTCACACGTCTTTGCCAGTGTCTCCAATTATTACCTTAGAAAGGTTTCTTTTCTTTTCTTTCTTTTTTTTTTGAGACAGAGTCTCACTCTTGTCACCCAGGCTGGAGTGCAGTGGCACAATCTAGGTTTACTGCAAACTGCACCTCCCAGGTTCAAACAATTCTCCTGCCTAAGCCTCCTGAGTAGCTCAGACTACAGGTGCCCACCACCATGCCCAGCTAATTTTTGTATTTTTAGTAGAGACGTGGTTTCACCATGTTGGCCAGGCTGATCTTGAACTCCTGACCTCAGGTGATCCACCCGCCTTGGCCTCCCAAAGTTCTGGGATTACAGGCATAAGCCACCGTGCCCTGCCTAGAAAGATTTCTTCAACATGAAAAATGGAATTACTAAGAACATGAATGAAACAGTTAAAGATTCATGTTTTTATTGCCAGAATGCTTCCCTAGAAAGTTGTTCCAGCTTATACTTCCAGTAGTATTGCTGGCATTGAGATTTAACAAAATCTCCTGAGTATTAAAGGGAGCTCCCAATGACAATAGGACAGTTCTCTCAAATGTTACCTCTAGGGACAGACAGTAAATCCTGCTTTTAAAATTCTAAATTTATGGTTAAAGATCTGGTAATGGTTAGTACAGTAAGAGAGATGGAAGGGGAGAGAAACATATCAATGTGAAGAGATGTTTCTCTATAAACCACAGAGACAAAGAGAATCAAATGTTCTGTTACGTCGACATCACAGCCACTCATGTAATCTCAATGTATGGTTCCATATGGAAAGAGCAGCTGAGGCATGACCAGCTTCAAAGGAGGCGGCTCACAGGGTTTCCTGTGTGAGTGCTACAACCTACAATTGTGTAACTTGGAGGATTAAGTGGGGCTGGAAACAGGAGGATGTATTGAATGTCTGTTTTAGTGCTTTAGAAGTGGTTGAACACAATCCCCCATGTCGATTTCTGTACAAAGAACAAAATGTCCATTTTCCATAGAGGATAAAACAGAAAGCCTCTGGACTGGAGATCACTGGGACCAGTTGAGGAAAGGGTACAATATTGAAAACAAAGCACATACTGAAAATTAAGATTCCCAGCTTTTTCTCACTGCCCAGCTTCTAGAATGCTGGCAACAGGGCTTCCTTCCTCTAAAAAGAGAATTCAAAAATATTCATCTGTGGGAATTAGACCAGCTCAATAAAGATAAGTCATAAAAATCCTGACATTAGGCATTTCCCCCAAAAAATAGATCTAACAGCAAAATAATGGTCCTAGTGATAGGTTTCTAACATTAAATAACTAGAGGAATTTTAGGGGAGGCATGTGGGGCTTTGACTGGTAAGTAAAGACATTTGATTTAAATCCTGGGGCACAGTGTGAGTTCTGGAAAGCTCTGAGTGGTGTAGAGATGGAAGGGGCTTCATGGGAGACTCATCCAGCCAGGAAAGAGAACTTTAGAAGGTTGAGCCTGAAAGCAGGGAGCTCATTGCAGTGCCGGAGCGGGGAGAAGGTGAAGAGGTGGGGGGAGATGATTAGCATTCAGTCCACAGGGCTCCTGGGTTTTTCTGAGTCTAGAGACTTCCTAAAACATTTAGTATTTCTGGGGTTAATGTGTATTACCTCTTTTCTGAATGGCATGCTTTGTATTTTTTATAGGAAAGTTCTTGTTCATTGTAAGACAATTATGAACTTTCTGAAACTCTAAAGAAAGCTGAATGTTGCAAAGTAAGCTCGTGGCTGAAGATATTCTTCCATTTTCAACAACGCTGTTATCAAACTAGGCAAAGAGAAGACTGAGTAAACACACCAGAGGGAACCTGAATCAGGAGAAGCTCAAGCTCTCCCAGGAGCTCCCCTAAAGGGTTTATGTAAGTCTTAGAGGATCTTCTGCAAAATGAAATTCTCCTAGAAACAATCACTGACTAGTTCTTTTCACATAAAATATCGAGTTCCTAAAGGTAAGAGAAAAACTTAAACACACTGAAATTTTATAGAGTTTATTTCAGCATTCGGAGGTTCTTTTTTTTTTTTGAGGCTGCGCTTCCTTCTTGTCATCCAGGTGCAGTGGCTCGATTTCAGCTCACTGTTGCATCCTCCGCCCCCCGGGTTCAAGAATTCTCTTGCCTCAAGCCTCCCGAGTAGCTGGGATTACAGGTGACTGCCACCATGACTATCTAATATTTATATTTTTCATAGATATGGGGTTTCACCATGTTGAACAGGCTGGTCCTGAACTCCTGACCGCAGATGATCCACCCATCTTGGCCTTCCAAAGTGCTGGGATTACAGACATGAGCCACCATGCCCAGTCCATTTGAAGATTCTTGAATGGGGCAGTACCAGACCACAGCAGCCAGCACTCCATAAGGAGGGACAAGAGGGGCAACTTTGATTGAGTATTTGCAGAAGCAAGACAAAGAAAACAATTCTGATTGGTTAGTGTGGAATGCCCCTGTTGAGGTTAGTTGGTGGTTTCTGATTTGTACAGTTTCTGATCTGTGCAGTTTCTAGTAGGAATTTAAAGTGTTGAGCCATGCTAGTGACCTGTCATTTAAATATTTTTAATACTAACGATAGAAAAACCTGAAGACCTTGACAGCATCTGAGATTTTGTGATTTTTAATGATTTAGAAGAAACAGAAACAATCCTAATAATTGTCTTTCTCTTCCCATCCCCTTTCTGGACAGGGTGGAGTGCTTTAACATACAGGACTGGCAGAAGAAAGAAAGAGCCATGAGGAGGAGGAGGAAGAGATGGAGAGAGCAAAGGAGGAGAAAAGGAAGCAGGAGTGGGGGAAAGGGAGCAGGGAAAGTGGAAGAAGAAAGAGGAGGAGAAGAAGAAGAATCAAAAAGTAGAACCGATCCAATTGAGAACTAAAAACCACACTCAACTGTTCTGAGGAAAACGGAACACTTCTGTAAATTCCAATGAAGCAGCCACCACTGAGGCACAAATAAATGTGCACTTTTCCTTTACCATGTGTAGAAATGCATGAGGCATGGCAGTTACCGCCTTCCAGAGAGGGAGCTTACATAGAAAAGTAAACATTCTAGATAAGAATGAACAGGAGTTAGCCTGAGATAGGATAACTTAAAATGCAATATTCAGTGCTTTGTAGAGGATGAGAGGAGACACAATGAAAGATGCAATCATGCACTAAAAGAAGATAATAAGAAAACCTTGCGCTGCAGGAAGTTTTATTCATCTACCGGGGTTCTTCCTCTAAGGTCAGTGGACTTCATTTCAGATTCATGAACAGCTATTTTAAGAGTCATAGACAACTTCAAGATTTCACAAATGCAGCTTAGCATCAAAATCACTAGCCGTTTTTGGCATAATTTTGATGTTATGATTTGCTAAGTCTCACATAATGTTATAGTGTTATACTGAAGCGATGATTTTGATAGATTACTTTGGTGAGTAGATTTTGGTTTGGAGATCAGAGCATATGTCTACTGATTATGTAGATGCTATATTTACCATTATTTTACAAGGAAAAAAATGGTCCCTAGGTATGAAGTAGAATGTCTATTGCTTTATTAATTTCTAAAAGATAGCATAGCTTAAGGAATAAATACATAAGGGATGATAATGTTTTATCAATAGCAGTTGTCACTTCTGCTGCATTGCACAAATACAACTAAATTAGGCTTTGATTTATTCATCCTGATTAATTCAAGACATTTTATGTAGATTATTTTAAGAAAACAGCCTATTCCGCGAGTACAAACACCCTAGATGTGAAGTCAGCAATGTCAAGTCTCTGTAGAGTCAGGCTAACCCATTGTGTAGACCATTTACAAAACTAATTATATTTTCAAATAATCTATTTATAGGTATGGAATAGATTATTTGAAAATATAAATATAATTAGTTTTATAAATTCAAATAATGACATTAGGTTTTTTCAGTCAGTGGTTTCTAATTGAGTTTAAGTAACGCGTTTTCATAGTTACTGCTTTTAATCTTTCTCCAAGAGATGTGCTATGTGCTGGTCACCAGTCACAAGGATAAGTTAATTGACTGTAGTTTCTAAATACTTCATTTTGAATAAATGGATTTCTCTGGGCATACTCTCTGATAATCAATAGTGAAGTCAAACGTTCTTATAAATATGTAGACATTAATTTTCCTTTTGAAGTAGCATTGAAAGATGCAGTTAGAAAGAATTTGTAGAGTACGTGTGTCTGCGTGTGTGAGGGGAGAGAGAAGACATATGACTACATGAGAGTAAGGGTATATATCAATGTGTATGTATATCCACTAATTCTTTGAAATTTGTGTAGATGAGTGTTTGTGTGTGCATCTGTATATGGAGTGAACGTGGGAGCAGTATACCAAAATTTATCACCTGATTTCATGGGTCCAAGAGGCAACATGATGTTAGAGTTCTAACTATATTGCTTAGCCATATTTAGGTATAAGGCCATAAAACACACCCAAGTTTCCAAGATCAGACAAGATCAGGCAATGTTCAGGGGTGGTGAGGCTGTGGGTCACACCCAAGTTTAATCTTCTCTGCTGGTAATAATATCTGAAGTTGTGCTGAACCTCAGCACTGCAAGCTCTAGCAGATTATTCTCTACTTATATAAGGGTGAAAAGCATATGTCGTTCATTTACTGTGACTCTTCCAGTTTCTTTTTTACAGAGAACTCACAAAGCTAGAAGATGGCTGCTTTATGAATTATGCAGGCTCTCCAGAGTTACAAGTAACTATACCATAAAAAATTGAAATGCATGCATTTCATTTAAATTGTCAAATTTCTTGCCATAAAGTTGTTCAGCATATATTATTATAATCCTTGTAGTATCTCTAGGGTCTGTAATGATGTCCCGTTTTACATTCTTGATATTGGTAATGTTTTCCTTTTTTAAAAAATTACTCTTGCTAGGTGTTTTGCAGTTTTTAATAATCTTTTGAAAGCATCAGCTTCTGGCAGCACAGATTTTATTATTGGTATGTGTTCTATTTCATTGGTTTTTATTTTATTTTTAATTTTTTCTATTTACTTTTGATGCTCAATATTTTATTTTCACATAGTTAAAATTTTATAAAAATCAAAGGTACATATAAGGCTTTGACTTTAAGAAATTAATGCTAAATGAGACAGAGTCTCGCTCTGTTGCCAGGAGCGATCTCTGCTCAATGCAACCTCCGCCTCCCAGGTTCAAGCAATTCTCCTGCCTCAGCCTCCTGAGTAGCTGGGACTACAGGCACGTGCCACCACACCCGGCTAACTTTTGTATTTTTAGTGGAGATGGGGTTTCACCATGTTGGCCAGGATGGTCTCGATCTCTTGACCTCGTGATCCGCCTGCCTCGGCCTTCCAAAGTGCTGGGATTACAGGCGTGAGCCACTGCACCCAGCCTAAAATTTTTTTATTAGCTAAAATATTTCTGCTTTTTCCAAGATGAATGATTTCCCAATGAAGGAGCTTTGATTCTAAGAAATTGCTCTTGCCTCTTCTTGACTAAAATTTTTAAATGATGAAATCAAGGACTATTCTTTAAAAGTCTCAGGTAATATTTACTATACACTGCTGATAATCTTTTAAAGCAGCTAAGAATGCTAAAATGCTGCCTTTGAGGTAACCAGCCATTTCACTGGAAATACGATACTATTTGGTATTTTAAAAATGTTAAAATTAATTTCAGTTCTGGAAAATATGTGTATAGATATATATATAAGCTTCATGAGAAAATGGCTTTGGTATTTCAAGAGGAAATAAAAACTGTTGTGCCAAACTGTGATAGGTTTATATCTATATTTGAGTTATGAATTCATGTTATTAAGGTCTTTTAATTCAAGAGGTAAAGAAATAGTTTAAATATTGGACTCTAAGTGAATACTCTGTCTCTTAGATGATTAAAGAAATAGAATAGTTCTCCCCTACGTTTTGTCAAATTGACTAATACTAGCAAAGCACTTCAGTCATCCTCTAGGAAAAGCATCTTGTTTTTCTACACTGTTTGTCTTTAGTTATGCACCTGTTCTATTTCCTGGGCAGAGGTGGAAGGGGAGCTGCTCTGAAGAGTCTCTGGTCTCACGGCAGACCCTATGAGCAAGAAATAAATGTTGAGGAGGCCAGCCACTGAGACTGGGAGGGTTTATTTGCCATTACAGCACAGCCCATTTTATCCTGGAAAATGTACCATATTAACACAAACATAAAAAACAAGACATTTTATATTTTAAAAATATAACTCACATTAGAAACAAAAAGCATTTATAACCTGATGTTAGTATAATCATTTGCAAATATTACTGGAGATTGTGCTAGTGGGTGCAGGTGCGATGAGGGTCACAGCCATGCTGCAGAAATATGACCTGGACCTTGAGTCTTTGGCCATCAGAGGCAACTGGAAAATCAAAGTGCACCAAATACTCCCATTCCTGCTTCACTTTGTGATGACCTATAGAGATTCAGAAAATGCCAGCCACCCAGGATGTTGGTTTGACCTTTTCCTTCAGAAGGTTCGCTCATCTGGGTCATCATAGAGCAGATGGTGACTGGACTGAGGCGCTGATCATCTGCTCCTAATGTTCGTCTTCCTGGTGCAATTCCCATTCATCAGGACAAAGAGAGAAGGAGCCCTTTACTGCCTTGCCTTCCTGAGGGTCGTGGTCTGTTAGGGCCGACCTCCATCCTCAGTGCAGTGTGCAGATTATTTTGGATGATCATCTTGGTACTGGGCCTCTCCTGCCTACAGGGATCAGGCTTGGTGGATAAAGAGACCAATACACCACTGTGAGAGTCCTCTGGGCTGACACATGGTGAGTGGGGCATTTGATGAGTGTAATTCTGGTCTGTGGGACTTATTGCCGTAGGTTGGTCCGTGCTGTCTGGTGGTGAAGAGACGCCATCCTTTGATGGCTTCATCCACTGCAGACATGATACTCTGTATCTTTTCTGGTGCTGACTCTCTTCATACCTTGCTACAAGTTCCAGAAGTGGAAACAGTAAAACGTCTGCCTCTCTGTCACCATCTTTTTCTCTGTGATCATCTGAAGAGACTGTATGTCCATGAGTCTCTTCATCAGAGCTGAGCTGAGTCATGGAGACCTGTGAGGTCGCCACATTTTGCCCATGTTCCTATCATTACTGAGCACGACTTGCTCTTCTCCCTTGTCGTCTTCCATGTGATCTTCAGTTTTCAGTGAGCCATCATTCCATCCTGCTAGCAAATACACAGGAATGTAGGACATGAAGAGTCAGTGCATGGACAGCAAGACCTTCCAGGTGAATGAGCACAACACAGCTCTCTGAACGGCACAATTTCCCAAAGGTGCTTTAGGAAAACTTACCTGATTCTCCTCTTAGAAGAAACAGGTATCAGCCAACTGGGATAGTGGTGGTGCTCCACAATGAGACTATCCCAAATGCTACATCAAGTTACACTGGAAACAGCTCCAGTGAAAGACGTTAGCTCCATAAGGAGAACTTATCAGTGGGATACATGATATGGTTCTTCCCTGGTAGTCTCTAACCTGGTGACCCCATTTGCACATTTAAAATTAGTATACTAAAGACTGAGGGGCTGGGCATGGTGGCTCACGCCTGTAATCCCAGCACTTCGGGAGGCCAAGGAGGGCAGATCACCTGAGGTCAGGAGTTCGAGACCAGCCTGACCCATATGGAGAAAGCCTTCTCTACTAAAAATACAAAAATTAGCTGGGCGTGGTGGCATATGCCTATAATCCTAGCTACCCAGGAGGCTGAGGCAGGAGAATCACTGGAACCCCGGGGGTAGAGGTTGCAGTGAGCCAAGATTATGCCACTGCACCCCAGCCTGGGTGACAGAGCAAGATTCCATCTCAAAAAAAAAAAAAAAAAGACTGAAGGAAACAAACCTCAGAAAGGTTCAGGAGAGGGGCACAGGGAAGGGAGTTAGTTTAAGGGTAAAGAAACAATTGGACTCTGTCACACACATTTTATTTCCTGGTTTTATCTTTTTTGGGGATGAAATCAATGATAGCTGAATACAGCTCACAGTTGGAGGCTTGAAATACTAGATGAGAAATTTCATGCCAATTTTAATAAAACTGGATAGAAAAATTAATACCAGGTGCCACAAGCTTCACCTACACACACACACACACACACACACACACACACACACACACTCCACTAGCTTACAATCCTTGCAACTGAAACAAATCCAATTTCAGATCGTGTGCTAGATTCACTGGAAAAGAACTGGCGATTGTTTCCTCCTCTGGGTGTCGGAAAGAAGCAAATTTGCATCCTTTGGGCTGGGCTCGTATTGGTTGATGGGTGTGGATTCCCCTCCCAGATCTCCTTTAGAAAAGCTTTGGATTCCAGGTAGCACCTTGGACAGTATTTCTTCATGGAGGATGCTGTGGTTCCTTCTTACCTGATCACCTGTGGTTAGAAAGCCAGAGACCCCACCCTATTCACCCCAGAACAGCCACAGAAATGCTCGGGCAGGAGGCAGCAGGCTGACATTTCTAGCTAGCAGTTGCTTCTGCGTTGACTCAAGAAAGGTAAGTATTTCACTAGAGATGATATTAGAAAATCTGGAGTTTGGGATTTCCTTGCTTTTCTTTCAGGGATGTGAGCACACATTACAGGAGAGCTGGTTTTGAAGCCTCTTAGGTTTGTTTTCGTCCTCAGGCCAAGCTGGGTCCCCTGAGCACTTTTCCGTTGCTGGTAAGGAAGCTGAGCACAAGCCTCTCTCTCACACGCAGGTGGACTTCAATGTGATGTTACAGAAGTCTCCTAAAGGACGCGGTGGCAAGACATATCCCGCGTGGTAACACTATCCTTCACATTGGTCATTTGGCATGATTTTCAAAATTCATATTAGTGTATTTAAGACATTTTATAATTATCAAGCAAATCCTACACTTTAATGCTAATAGATAATTTATCCTTCAAAATCTTATGGATACATGTGATATATTAAATATGTAAGAAAGCATGACATATATATGCTGTTCAACCATAATTAATCAGCATGTCTGACTAGATCTGAATATAGATAACCACTCATTTCACTTATGAAGCTCCAGGTGGAGTAGAATTCCTCTATTCAGCCAGATGCTAGCATTCATCTTGCATACACAATCTGGTCTTACCTTCATGGTTCTTGTCATGCCCTCCAGCCATCTTATCTGAGGGCACTCTGGTGTTTCTTCCACCCTCAAGGCATGGTCACGGACCCAGGTCAGGGCAAACCACAGCCATGTCCTTACCTGCATTATGGCAACCTTCACGTGACATGAGTTAGGACACCTCTACATTTCTGTAATAACAGATCTCATAGAACCTTTATTTTCTGGGCTTATACCGGTTGTTCAATGTCCATCAAGTTAATTGAATGGAATCAGCTTTGACAACAGCCGTTGTCATCCATAGTGAGAGATAACTTAAGAGATACTATGTTTGATTTGGGTCCTTCCAGTTAAATTTCATTTTTACTTAAAACCATGTGAAAGTACAGATTCATTTAACAAAAGTATTATCAATTAACGGAGAAGGGAGGTGGGCGAGATGGTGCCTTGTGAGTGATGTTTTCCCCTGATCTCTCCAGGGCACCCAGATCCCAGGACAGGGTCCTGCTCCCTTCCTTCTCTCCCCACCCTCGAAGGCACTCTCCTTTCCTTCTCCCTCTGCCTGGGGGAGCCAACCTGAGCACCACAACGAATCCCATCAGACCCCAAGAAAGAAATCAAGAATGGCAACTAAAATTTGTCATGCTTGACGCAGCACCTCCAGGAAGACCTATGAGTTTTGCTCAAGAAACTTTCAGGAACCAATACAAATAAACTATAGTGGTGATTTTTTTTTTAGAGGGATAACATTGCCAGGAAACTTGAATGTTACTCTTCAAGTATGGGATATAGGGGGTGCCGTACAATAGGAGGCAAGATGGTGGGTACATTTATCTATGGACCACACAGAATCCTCTTGATATATGATGTTACAAATTAGCAAAGCTTGGAGAATTTAAAAGATCAGTACACTGTACTGAAGAAAGGGAGTGAAGAGTCAGAAACTTAGCTACTGGTTGCCTTGGTGAGCAATAAAATTGATTTGGAGCATATGGAAAGAGTAAAACCTGAAAAACACTGGTGGCTTTGCCAGGAAAATGGTTTTAGTAGCCACTTTATCTCAGCCAAGACAGGCGAATGTATCTTCCTGTATTTTCAGAAAGTTGCTAATTAAATTCTTGGAAACAAATTAAACAAAGCAGAAAAATAGAAGAGTCATAGAGGGTGATGAAGGCAGATATTGGAAACTACAACCAGGAACCCAGAACTGCTACTCTTCCTTCAAGCTCTACATCTGCATCTGTAAGCACATTTTTTTTTTTGATAGTTCTGGCTGCACCTCACCTCTGCGTGGGCCTGAGCACCTTTGGAAACTTGTTTTACAGGCGACCATCTCTGCAGTTAAGTTAACACTTTCCTTTAGCTCACTTCGTCATCAAGTGTTGCCTCACAGGCCACAGGCAGCTCCTTAGACTGGTAAGAATTCAATTTGGGGACCACACTCTTTAAGTTCAAAATGGAAAGCCCGTTCTCTGAAATTAAGCTGCTTCATCCAAAAAGAATACTGGCTCTCTTTATGTCCTCCCTTCTTTTCTCCTTCATGTAAATACACAAAATATTGAATGACTGCATGAAGGATGAAAAGTGTCCAAGTTTTCATCATCAACCAGGATTTTGCTACAGCAGCTTCATTGTCCTACCTGAACTCATACATGGCAAGTTATACTTCAGAATGCAAGCCTTGAAACACAGAATACATTTTACCTACAGATATTTAAGAAGATGGTCTTTTGCTATTTTGAGTGAAAATATATAAAGCTGTAAATAAAGCTGTAATCAAATTTCTTTTATTTTTTAATAAAAGAGCCTAAATTATTTATATTGTAGCTTGTAAAAACAGTATCTGATATTGTATTTTTACTGTTGTATGATGGTCACGATGTACCGTGTAACACTCAGGTTAAACGGCCTTACGAATTTTGATAAATGTTCACCTGTAGCTCCATGTTTAATTTCTCTTGCAAACTGTATAAGAATACCCCTAGAATGAATTATGACATATTATTGGGTCATTGTGGATCAGACTATACATGATGTTCAGATATTTTTCTTCCACAGATAAATTTATTTAAATGACTTTTAAGAAGTGACATAAACTAATTGGGCACACTGTAATAATATATCTGCCTGAGAACTGATATTTCTGCTGCTTTTACCTTATCTTCACCTATTCTTCATGGTTGCATGTTAGTCACATACAGTAGATGCCCTTGTTCATCTATAATTCAAGTGTACTCCTTTCTCTGGGCTAACATGGTTGTTTTCTTTCCATTTGTTTTCAGAAAACAAATTTTATTTCCTTAAAATGAACTGAGCATTTTTATTTTAATAAATTGTCCCTGTATAATTTTATTATGCTAGCTTTTTTATTATCCATGTTTTCAGAAAATATTATTTATGTAAGAAAAATACTCATAATACTTATGTATCATTATATTAATCTTAACTACAATCATTTTCTTTTATCATTTCTTACAAAAACAACACTAGAATTTTGTCACAAGTAAAATTTTGTAGATCACTATCTCCTTACACCACCACACCTGGCTAAATGTTGTTTTGTTTTTAGTAGAAACAGGGTTTCCACCATGTTGGCCAGGCTGGTCTCTAACTGACCTCAAGTGATCCACCAGCCTCTGCCTCCCAAAGTGCTGGGATTACAGGCGTGAGCCACCAGACTTGGCCGACCCATAAACTTTTTTTTTTAACAATGGTTTACATTCCCTTTTTATTTATTTCTTGAAACTGCTTGTATTGCAAGTTTTTCACGGATGAAATATGGAACTGAACAGATTCTTTTTTTCTACAAAATTATGGTATAAACTTGCTTAATTTTCTATCTTATTGCTAATAAACCTTACAGGGGCATAGTTAGTAAAATAAACCCGTTAAGGACTGAATGCGTAGAGTATGCTACAAGGTACAAAAAATAAGCTGAAAATGAGCATACAAACCTACATCTCGACCAATACAGTACTAAATGCTGGCAAACATTTATCACGACACAGGGAAAAATTAACAAAAGGAGATGCAGTTCAGTCCTGAAAGGGTTAAATAGAAACCCTAATATACTGTTGTTTCTAACCATCCATTCCACATCACAGTGCTTGAAAACAAAATCATAAGTCTGACACAGAAAATTACACACAGTTGTTCAGTAACTTGAAATCCAAGTAACTTGGTTAATAACTGAACAACATTTCATTTCAAAAGGAACTCCTCCCCCAGTGAATTTTCTGGTTAGCATGACTAATTAGGTTAGTTCTCAAGAATGGCATCAGAAGTTTTCTGTGAAAGCACACATGGTACCAGCTTCATTAAAAACAAGAAAACAAAAACACTAACCAGTTATGATTGCAGATAAGTCTGTGCATTAAGAGTGACAAACATTTCACAATTAATTCATGTATAAGGATGTCTTTGAGTGCCACAGTTTAAAGAAAGTGAGCAGCAAATTAGATATTATATTAGTGTTCAACTCTGAAGTCACTCAAAATATAAAGGGCATTTTTAAAGCCTTTAGCTTGCCTTCCCAATCTACGTGACAAATTAAATGGAATGAATAAAAACATATAGGATCAGAAACTCAGCTTCTACGTGTGTGTTTAGAAATGGCATAGAGTCATGAGAGCATAAGTTCCAGCCTTAGACAAAAAAAAAAAAAACCTGGAAGAGTATGACGGTTAGATGAAATAAGCATGGTCAGGCTTGGAACCTGAATGTATTTTAGAGCAAAGCTCAAAGGTGAGTAGGGGAAGAGAACAGCCTATTAAGTAACAAGGTGTACTGTAATACTGCGATATAAAAAAAGGTATGGTGAAAATGTACCTTTTACTAAAGCTTACTCCAAGTTTTTTAATACAATATGTAAGTTCTTTGGTCCATAAAAACTATGTTAGATTTGTGTCTTCTAGTTTATTCAACTTGTATTCCAGCCACATTATTTACTTCTTGCCTATTTAAACAAAAACAAACCAACGACCAACAAAACAGCTGAAAATTTTAATTTCCAATAGTTTCTACATTTTGATTTTTTTTGTTTTGTTTTACTGTGGCTTCTGCATTTCAAATCAACACTTACAGATAGAGAGCAGAGTTTTTGAATAGTATTTCGAATAGTATCACCTGGTATGAAAAGTTTTCCCAAGAAACCACAAAAGAGTGTCCATTTTTTTTCTCCTTTTGTCAACAGTTTACCACACTCAAGTCAGTTTAAGCGCTAGCAAAAAGACGATAGGATAACGCTGTTGCTGTGGATGATGTGACACTGGCTGAATTTGTGCTGGTGTTTGTATAACTTCCCATGCTGTTTGAGTTTGATTCATTTGGGGGCACCTGGCTTGAACTGGCTCAAAGGATTGCTCCTGCTGCACTGCAAGGTGGCTGCAGCCCTGGTTCTGCTGTGTAGGTAGAGGTAAGCATGGTGGAATAAATGATTCCATCATTTCGGACCAAAGTTACTGGAAACTGGACTGGCTGCCGGACCCATCTCCAGCCTTCTCGGGATGCAGAAATGTCTGGAAGGACACAGCATACTCTCTCCATATCTGTACATAGTTTCAGCTTCTACATCCCAAAACCACACTCGTAAATTTGGAGGGAAATTCTGTCCTATAAATTCAAGCACTGCTATGTCCCCACCACCATTCAACTGAAGGCTCTCTACGACAGGCATAGGCATGACCACGGTAAAGACAGGGTCCATTCCTTTGTGAAATATATACTCTGCCTTATGTGCACTAATGATTGTCCACAAAGTGCCATAATTTATCATCTCTTTACTTGGTTCTTTTGGGCATGGAGTGGTCTGAAATTGAATTATTCTTTCTTGAGAAAGGCACAAGTACATTATTTCTGTATCCTTAAGGTAAAATGCATATTTATGGAGTTGTGACACAGGATCATCTGCATCCAATAATGTGTTCTGCTTATCAACTTTCCTAATTATCAATCTTGGGAGTGCCATGCCAGTAACTGAGCACACAAGTTTGACTGTTTGTCCATAATGAATGTAGCCATCTCAGACTGTGAATTCTTATCCTTTTGATTCATCATCATCCAAGAGATGAATGTAAAATGCTCCCCATTGCTGTGAACTGGCATGAAAATTACCTCCTTCCACATGCAAGTATCTGGTACTAACTGTCTGGGATTGTAGTCGATTAAACAGAGCCACCTTGGCGGGCACCTGTAGTCCCAGCTTCTCAGGAGGTGGAGGCAGGGGAATCGCTTGAACCCAGGGAACAGAGGTTGCAGTGAGCTGAGATCGTGCCACTGCACTCCAGCTTTGCAACAGAGCAAGACTCCGTCTCAAAAAAGAAGCCACCTTTGTTCCTGAGGCAATGTGTAAGTCGGCATTTTTCAATAACTGCTTTTTTTGGAAGGTTTGGAGATGACTTTATCCGCTTGCTGAGGAACACACCATTGTCATCACTCTTGCCAGAGAACATCATTACAGACAACATGAAGTGCTTTCACTTGTCTGAATCAGATAGGTACAATGTTTTGGCTGTGCAATAGTTCTCTCCTGCCAAGTTTAGCTGCTGCATTTCTTGCTCACTATTTCCTATCTCAATAAATGCACACAGTTGAGACTCTTGTTCAGAACAACCATCACGTTACATTTGTTCTCTTTTCTTTCATCCGTTGCCCATAAGATATACATAAGGAGAAGGGGGAAAAAACCCTCTTTCATTTCCATATGACTTCTGTGAAACTTTTGCGTGAAGAATAAGTACTGTTAGATCCCCTCGTGCTTTTAAATAATTCTGCATATCTTCCCTAGTGAATTGTTTAGGTGGAGGCCGCTCATCAAATTTCCTTTTTTTTTTTTTTGAGACAGAATCTCGCTCTGTCCCCAGGCGGCAGGCTGGAGTGCAGTGGTGCAATCTTGGCTCACTGCAACCTCCACCTCCTGGGTTCAAGCAATTCTCCTGCCTTAGCCTCCCAAGTAGCTGGGATTACAGGCATGCGCCACCATGCCCAGCTAATTTTTATATTTTTAGCAGAGACGGCGTTTCACCATGTTGGCCAGGATGGTCTCGATATCTTGACCTTGTGATCCGCCGACGTCGGCCTCCCAAAGTGTTGGGATTACAAGCATGAGCCACCGCGCCTGGCTTAAATTTCCTTTTAATCCATGCCATGGTACTTAAAGAACATGTTAAGGTGAGTCACAGCTTGGAACCCTTCGATGCACCTCAAAACACCTCAGCCGGTGTATCTATATCATTCTCCTTTCATTTTGAGAGCATAATGGTTCTGAAGAACTATAATGCTTCCATTTGAATGATAGTCTCATAATTTCAGTAAGGTTCTGCAGGCTGTATAGGAAGCATGGCAGCATCTGCTTCTGAGGAGTCTACGGGGAGCTTTCACGCATGGTAGACAGCAAAGCAGGAGCAGGCAACTTACATTCCCATAAACTCTTAAATGATTAGTAATCACAGACCATGATAAAATACTAATTTTTATGTAATAGAACAACCAAAATTAAGAAGGTAAATAACAGAAAGAAGACCCAACATTACATGCCTCTGAATATGATTCAGTGGGAAGTACACTGTGCCACCTTTGAAGTATTCTTGCCAAAAAAAATGAATGTAAAAGAAATTAAATCTGATCAAACCTCTTGTTCTAACTATCAGCTTAATTGAAATACATGTTAAATTATACCATAAGGATGCACTAAGCCAAACACAAAATGTGAGAAATTCTACAGGCAAATTGCCTAGGTTTTTCTGCAAATACATGGAGTCAGGTGGGAAGAAGACATTGTGATAGATTAAAACTGTAAGAGTTAAAGAAAGAGGAAAGAAACACAAAAAGTGGCTCAACAGTCAGAAGTACGTTTACTTTGGAGCATAAACCTGAGAGTGGTTTCTGGCCACTTTCAGTCAGGAACAGATTAACAGTATTTATTGGTGAGAGAGCTTATCACAGGCTTGGAATGTTTCTGTGTAGGGGAGAAGTTTATGGCAGGTTGAAATGTCTCTGGTCGGAAGGGAGGTTATCTTGGGACTGGCAACTCTCCAGCTGGAGGGGAAGTTGGGGGCTGGCATGTCTCTGGTCATGGAGGGGTTTATCTTAGGGTTGGAATGTCTCTGGTTGGAGATGTCATTTGTGGTTTACGGTCATGCTGACCTTAGCCATTAGGCTGATGCCCTTTGGATTTAGGCGGTTTTTGATGAAGAGGAACTTTAGAATGGCAGTGCTTCTCCGTGATGGTAATGGTTCTGCTCTATCAAAAACCTCTATCAGGCCAGACATGGTGGCTCACGCCTGTAATGCCAGCATTCTGGGAGGCTGAGGGGGGAGGATCAGGAGATGAAGACCATCCTGGCCAACATGGTGAAACCCCGTCTCTACTAAAAATACAAAAATTAGCTGGTCGTGGTGGCTCATGCCTGTAATCCCAGCTACTCAGGAGGCTGAGGCAGGAGAATCGCTTGAACCCTGGAGGTGGAGATTGCAGTGAGCTGAGATGGAGACTCCTCACAAAAGAAAGACTACAAACTTAGAATCACAGGTATGCATCACAAGCAACTGCAGTGCTATTAAATGAATATTCATGGATCAGCTGTGCCAGTCAGTGCCTTCCTCCCATCCTGCAACTCCTGGCAGTAGCTGGCAGCAGTTATTTAAAAGAGACCAGCCAAGCTGGTTCCTGAGTGAGTCCAGCCACAATCAGCCCAGAGCCAGCCTCGTGGCTCCCAATCTATGGTACTGAGGATCAAGTTCATTAATTACATTTCCAATGAGACAATAATTGTCGTTAGTAAACTATAGAAGCATAACTAGAAACGATATTGTAGTAAATGTCTCATGTCATTACTTCTGCCAGGTATACCTCTGCCCTTGCATTTTCAAAAGATATTTGCTGCATCCTTTTCTGAAATATATTTTTATAATCTCAATTCCTTCAAAAAACTTTCTCTTTCTCTCTTCTCTCTTTCTTTCTTTCTTGACAGAGTCTTGCTCTGTCACCCAGGCTGGAGTGCAGTAGCATGATCTCTGCTCACTGCAACCTCCTCCCGGGTTCAAGTGATTCTTCTACTTCAGCCTCCTGAGTAGCTGGGATTACAGCTGGCTAATTCTTGTATTTTTCAGTGGAGACAGAGTTTCACTATGCTGGCCAGGCTGGTCTCGAACACCTGACCTCAGGTGATCTACCCACCTTGGCCCCACACAGTGGTGAGATTACAGGCGTGAGCCACTGCGCCAGGCCCAAAAACCTAACTTTAATTATCTCCCTAGCCACTATACTGAGCATTTTATTTAGTGCTCTTTTATACCATAACATATACATATAAGAAAAACTGGCATATTTTACATATTTATTTTTATCCTGTTTTCCTCTAAAAACTATTAAGGCAACTTCCAAAATATATTCTACATAATGAGATTAATAAACAAGGAAAGCAACTAAAGCAGTAAGAAAATCTAGCTTGGATTTGTATGGATTAAAAAATAAATACACAAAATATAACATGATATTTGGTCTAATATAGGCTTCCCGTGCCCCAGAGAGGACAGGGATGCCCGGGTCCACAGCCATGGCTGGGCAGCTGCCATTGCACCTGGGAGCGTGGGGCTCCCTCCACACCAACTCAGAAGGGGCAGAGCTCCTACCTGTTCCCCACTCTCACCCGCTCCACAAAGCATGCAGCCCCGCTGTGCCTCCCCCTGTTGGAGCTGGCATCTTGGCAGAAGCCTCTCCAGATGGGCCGCTTCTGCCATCAACACCACCCAAACCGGTAATGCCGCTCAACCAGTTCTGCAATCCCACCCAGGAACAGAAGACAGCAAGAAAGCCTCACTTCGACCCACTCCATCTCCAACCTGACCAATCAGCACTCCCCCACTTCCTGAGCCCCTACCTGCCATATTATCCTTAAAAACTGTGATCCCCAACCATTGGGGAGACTGATTTAAGCAATAATAAAACTCCAATCTCCCACCCAGTTGGCTCTGCAAGAATTACTCTTTCTCTGTTGCAATTCCCCTGTCTTGATAAATCTGCTCTGTCAATGCAGTGGGCAAAGGGAAGGGAACTTGTTGGGTGGATATATATATACACTCTTACACACAAATATATCTAATATTTGCAACTGGAAGTAGAACAGGACCACCTAACCCAGAGACCACCTCCTGCAGCATCAGGAGTGAGCAGCTCCCCTGCCAGGCAGAGCCTCAGTTGTGATCATACTATTGAGGACCTGAACACGAGTCGCCGCCCCTGATTCAGCCACTCCACAGACATTTATTCAGCCCCTATCATGTTCCAGGAACACGATTCTAAGGGCATCAAGTGCCGTTGTTGTCACAGGCAAAGAAAGTCTCAAAGGGAAGGTTTCTCTTCTGGTGGTGCCTGCCCCACCTCCAAGCCTGGCACCTTCAGATATTTATCTTGGGACATTTCTGACAGATGTTGCTCTTCTTCAGCTTTGTCCTGGCATAATGTTATCTCTCGAGAGCCTTCATTTTCTTCCTTCATTCATCCTACATGTGCTGTAACTAACAGGAATTCCTCAGAGCTTGTAGCCTTTGGATAGCATGGTTTCATGGCTGTCAACACTGATATGTTTATCTGTACTTTGAGCTTCATGGAGTTTTCATTGAGATTTTGTAAAATGCACAGGATGGTGTAGGCTAGAATGATAGGTTCGATTAGCTATGTTCCTTGATGATTTCACAGTAAGTTATATTTAAATAACCAAACTATTCAGATTTATGCTTATGTGATAAGAGACTTTAGTGCTTTTGAATCAAACCATTTTAAAGAGTATTTTGTTTTGAATGAAACACTTATTTATTTAAAATGATTACATTAAAAACTGAAACATTCCCCTTGCATGCTCACATTTTAGGCAAAATTAACAACATATTCCTAAAACCCAGCTTACTAGATTGCTTCTCTTGATGGCTTTTTTTTTTTTAAACACAGGACGAATTTCTAATTGGAAGCTTTAATTGCAGTGAGCTATGTACTAGCCAAGGAAGGCAATAAATTGAAAATATGCTGCTGCTGTTTGGCTGGAGAACACTATAGTTTTATTTCTATTCATAAACCAGCGCTTCTCAACCAGGGCAGTTTTTGCCTCCAGGGAACAAAACGTCTGGAGACATTTTGGGCTGTGAAAACTGGGGGGTTGCTACTGGCACTGTGAGTACAGGCTACGGAGGCGGCTAAACATGCCAAGGTGCCCCGGAACAGCCTGTACCCTCTCTTCTCCCCCTGCAAAAAGAGCACGGAACAGGCTGTACCCTCTCTTCTCCCCCTGCAAAAAGAATTAAAAATTATCTGACTCAAAAGATCAATGCTGCTAAGATTAAGAAACCCTGCCATAGACCAGTGGAAGTAAAAATTGTAAGGATTTATTATTCCAAATCTATACAGCTTTATCTCCTGGGTTTTACTTTTTCTAAGTCTCTTCAGGGAAGTTTCTCTCTCCTCTCATTTTCCAAACCAAGTAGTGATTTTTGGCATGAACGACTCCACTCCCAGAGGCCCAGCTTCTGTGCTTTAAGATGTTGTGGATACGGGCTCCAGGCTTGTAGTGGCGAGCTTCGAAGCCCATCACGTGTCCTGATACCTCAGGCCACGGAATCATATGACCTGTGCGTACACCTTACATCATTCTCAAATGCCCTTTGCATATACCCTCTTCTAGAATCTAAAACATCTTCCTTTCATAAATACTTCTAAGGAAAAGCTGATCAAACTCTGATTACTTAAACCCCTGAAAGTTTTGTTCTATGAAAAACATAAATGGTGGTTCAGCTGGCAGCATCCTCAGTACCACTCCTGACATTTTCTATCCTCACCTGCTCTTTCTTCAAATTTTCTCCATCTGTTTCAAAGAATACCCTTTGGGTTATCACATGCCTATGCCAAAGGAGGCATTGTAGACAAGCGTGGCTCAGCCTTCCTCAATAAAAAATTATCTTTCAGTTCAAGGCAGAAGCTTATGATATTAAAACTCATGTGGTTCCTCAAGAATCTCCTCAATATACTTTCCTCGTGAGCCAGGGGTGAGGGTAACTGGCAAAGCAATCAGGTCTTGGCACCAACAAAATCCCATTTCATCCCCGAGATACAAAGCCCCTCTGGACATAACATCTGTCTGTATTACTTGCTACTATATAATCAGCCCCTATCATGTTCCAGGAACGAGAACATAATCCCCAGTAACAAGAACAAAGCCGTTAAGCAATATTCAACAGTCAGTCAGAAATATATTTATCATATGCCTACTAAAAATGCCCTTCATTTTCTAGCTCTCTAATCAGTTAATATATGCACATTTAAAGTACATCACAGCATTGGATTTGTTCGTTCTGTTTGTGTGGACACAATTGTGCTGCTGACAATTTAGTCAAGTGTTTCATCTCTAAGTAGACAACTGTCATGTAAGAAATGATGAGAATTTCCTAACACCATGGTGGCAACTGGCAGCTATTGCTCTGAAAATTTCTAGCTCTGAAAAATTTCAGGCCAACATGTTTACAGTAATGTTTTAGTTTAAAGAACTTGGAAACAGGGTTTCCTGGTATGCATTGGAATAAAGCAGGTATTTTAGTCTCAGTTTTGGGAGATGTCTGCTTTCCTGATATTCCCCAGGCTACCACCATCCAAAACCAGAAAGGACATTAAGGGAACCAAGAGTTTTAGTCAAGCTATTTGACTGTCATCAGAAATAAATAAAACAAATTACCTCTACAGCCTTCTGGATTAATTTTTGTAAGGTGGTTTTCTTCATTCAGTAGAAAAGAATAATCTTACTTCAGGTTATTGGCAGGTAACTGTCAATAAAAGCTCTAAAGCTAAATTTTCACCAAAAGCTCAGTTGAGGAAGTAATATTTAAGGATTATTTGGAAGAATAGAATTCAATTTCCATAATAATCAAAGGTTTAATACTGTATTAATCCAGATCATCATATAACTCCATACTCAAGCCGTATTGTCTTGATTCCCCAAGAAATTGCTTTTAAGAAATTGTCATATACTTATTGTCCAAAATGTGTTTATTATAGGGTTATTGTTGAAGACAATGAATGTCCCCTTTATCACTTGGTGACTCCCATTAAAGGCCCCAGTAAATATTGTTCACAGACTTGATTTTGTCAACAAAACCTCTCACATAAAATACTGACAATATGAGTGTTAGAATTTTTTTTATCTCCAGGAAGCTGAGATACAACTATAGAACCAAAACTTCAGTGATGTAAGTTTTTATCATATCTTACATGGTCCTCTGATATAGGAAGAAAACATTAAATTTTAACTCTTGACCTTAGGGTGAAAAATCATTTTTATACAAATCAAAAACAAGAAAAGAACCCCATATAAATTATACAGATAAAGGCTGACAAAATTGACCATAATAAAATAAAACTTCTGTGCAACAAGACATAGGAAAAAAAGTTTGTAAGAAAAACTAGCGGGAACAAAAAGATATTTACAACATTATTGAAGATATAAAGATTGATATACAAAATAAAAACTTCCTAATAATGAGGAAATAAAAAGTAAACAAAAGTACAAACATATTAAGAAAAGAAAACATGGCCAGGTGCAATGGCTCACGCCTGTAATCCCAGCACTCTGGGAGGCCAAGGCAGGCAGATCACGAGGTCAGGCATTTGAGACCATCCTGGCCAACATGGTGAATGCCTGTCACTCCAAAAAATACAAAAATTAGCCAGGCATGGTGGCAAGCGCCTGTAGTCCCAGTTACTCAGGAGGCTGAGGCAGGAGAATCACTTGAACCCAGGAGGCAGAGGTTGCAGTGAGCCTAGATCGCACCACTGCACTCCAGCCTGGGCAACAGAGAAAGACTCCATCTCAAAAAAAAAAAAAAAAAAAAGAGAAAACATGAATGACTAATAAATGTATCTAAAGATTCTTGACTCATTAGTAGTCACAAAAGTATACATTATAGCAATGATGAGAGTGCAATTCTCTTTATCTGAACTGGTAAACATAAAAAAGTCACACATTACTGAAGTGACGATAAAGGAGTTCTCTGGTGATGCTGGTGGCAAGATACAGCGGCTGTGCTAGGTGATTCCACAACATGACTTGCAGGTGAATACTCATGCACGCTCTCTGCCCCAACAAAGCGACAGCTCTTCCCCTGCCATCTTCCATGGTCCACGCAAACATGCATGAGTGTGTCCTGGGCAGCTGCACCTGCACCTTTGTGTGTCACACCAGGGCCAACCTGCTCTCAGTCCTTATTACATGACGCTATTCTTGGTGTCCTGGTATGTTCCTAACACAGTACAAGGGTTCCAATCAGCCCTATTGCTGCCCGGAACAAAGGGAAACTTTGGTTATATAGTGTATATTTGCATAAAGACAGTTTTCAAAGAGCAAGAAGAATATAAAAGAAAGAAATTTGTGCCTGTATATAGACTCCCTAAAGCTATCTCTGGCCTCCAGTTTAAAAGCATCTAGAATCTAGCCAGGTCTTTGTCTTTCCTTGACGCATGCTTATATGCCTAAAATTGAATGTCAATCATTTTATTGTATTTCCCACCCCACGATTCTGAAGAGCTGGCTCAAATGTTCCCAAACTCTGGTACACATTTGTCATTGCTGCCTCTTACAGGACAAAAAACGGAGTATTTTCTATCAGACCCTCATCCACTTTTCATACTGAAAATGCAGGATATTCTGTATTTCCACAAGCAGTTCTTTCTCTCTCCTCTGTCTCCCTCCTGTTGTTCTTGAAACCCCTACTCTCTCACTCTGTGATTTTTCTACATATAATAAAGATGTGTGTACAATAAATATTTTACTTTCCCCTTAATTCTGCTATGAGAAAAAAGCATTAAGTTCAGTGATAAAGGGCAACTGCTGATTGACCTTAGGTAGAGGGAGAAACACGCTAGTAGAGATGAGGCAAACAAGGAAGTCCTTTTTTCATATAAAGGGTGAAACGACTTCACAGCAATTGCTGAGATCAAGGATAAGCCCTATAAGCTTGGGCAGGAAGAGGACTCCTATTACTCTGCCAGAATGCAGAAATCCCTCCATTCTGTTGCTTTGTTTCCCTCTGAGCCCTTGCTATCTGGCCCCCAAGAATTCCTGTGGTGGCAGCAGTACGTGCCTAGCAGAAACAACACTCTGAGGCCAGGGCATCTTCCTCTCCAGTTGGTGCAGTTCTGATCCCAAGAGGGTGATGCAAACTCTTTTAATTCTGTTCTCCTTTTGCCATCTGTCACCTAGCTCCACACATGGGTGCAGACATGAAAAACTGTAGCAGAGTACAGTCATCAAAGACCCAGCATTCTGGCCAGAAAACAGAAAAGCGGAGCTCCAGGGAGCTAAAATATTGGAGACACTGTGGAGAGGAAGGAGTATGAGAAAGCGACACCATAAAGTTTTTGAAGAACTGAGCGCATCCCCCAAGCTGCATGCGTGTGGATCTGCTCCTAATTAGTTAACCAAAGATTTTGAGAACTAAGCTAGCAGATTATCATCCAAGTTCCACACTGACCACAGGACATATCTGAAGAAAACTGGAAAGGCTTTGAAAACTCAAATGATTGTCGGAACCACAGCTCACAAAACCTTCAGCTTGAATATAACAAGGTCAATTTCTTCTAAAACAAAAACAGCATCAATTCTTCTAATATTTTATTAAGACCCAGAGGCTCAAAACTTAATGTCCATTACACATTCCAAAATTACAAAGAACCAGATAAACTGCACCTCATATGAGAAAAAACAATCAGTATCAACTAGCTACCAATACTGAGAAAATAAACAGAAATTTGAATTACATCACAAGGATTTTAAAGCAGTTTTTTTTGGTTTTTTTTTTGTTTTGTTTTGTTTTGAGACGGAGTCTTGCTCTGTCATCAGGCTGGAGTGCAGTGGCTCAATCTCGGCTCACTGCAACCTCTGCCTCCTGGGTTCAAGCGATTCTTCCACCTCAGCCTCCGGAGAAGCTGGGACCACAGGCGTGTGCCACCATGCCCGGCTAATTTTTTTTTGTATTTTTAGTAGAGATGGGATTTCACCGTGTTGGCCAGGATGGTCTCGATCTCTTGACCTTGTGATCCGCCCGCCTTGGCCTCCCAAAGTGCTGGGATTACAGGCGTGAGCCACTGCGCCCGGCCTAAAGCAGTTTTTATAATAATGTTCCAACAAGCAGTCACAAACACTTTTATACCAATGGAAAGTTAGAAGTATCAGAAAATACACAGAAGATATAAAAAGGAAGAAAATGAACATATTAGGACTGAAAATACAACAACTGACATACAAAATTCTAGATAAGCTTTTTATTACAATAAAACTAAAGAGGTAAGAATCTGTTATTGTAAATATAAATCAACAAAAATTACCTAATCTGAACCATAGAGAGAAAGAAAGATGAAAAAGTCTTGATTAGAGCCTTAGAGACCTGTGGATCGATAACCAAAGGTCCAACATACATGTCATTGGAGTCACAGAAGGAGAAAGGAAAAGGAGTACAGTATTGAAAAAATTTTGAAAACCTAATAGGAAAAATTACTCAAATTTGGCAAAAGGCAAACATTAATCAAACTAAAAGGAGAAATCAACAAATATACAATTATGACTGGATAATTCAACACTCCTCTCTCTCTAATAATTAGTGGACATTTGAAATTAATTGATTGTAAGTTTGATCAATTCTAGATTTTTTAGCAGTATTATTTATCACACAGAATAGAAGATCATTTCTATATAGCAAACAAAAATGCATTCTGAGCCATATGCAATAGTCCATCACACAAAATGTTGAGTTAATGCCAGTCAGAATGTCTCTCTTCTTCAAGTACAGGGATATAACAAAATAATGGCAAGACCCAGGATCGTGTTCGCAGTGATGCACTAACTACCTTAAATAATAACACATGAGATTGCAAGCACAATGCAGTCACTCTGAATGAGAAAATTATGTAAGAGCTCAAGTCCATGTGCTGAGGAAGTCTCTGAGAAGCCTGGAAGGATATCTGGTCAATTCAGCCATGACTGGGTTAGACTGTTAATCATCCTATTGTCTTAACTCTCATCAAAAAAGGCTGCTCTGCAGGTTTTTATGCTGTGGGAAAGTGGTTAACCACACCCCCACTAGAAAATTCTTCCTAATATCTGTCCTGAATGTCTCCTGATCAAACAAGCAAGGATATACAAGAACTTATCAATTCCATCATCAATTCCAGAAAAAAAATTAAGTTGTCATAGTCATAACATATGACTTAAGGATTTACTAAAAGTCTATGGTAGTCAAGCCATCAGAGGATGGGGGAACCTCAGTTTCACCATCTGGTTGTTCCTCTTTGTTCCCATTTGATTAGTCTGAGCCCAAAGACCCAACACATCATAATGTTTTGTCCATTTCAGTAGGCATAATTCCTTACAACAACAAATAAAATCATTCCTAAGCATTTATTTCATAAAATAAATTTATGAGATATTTTGGCCTCGCCAAAATAAGAGATAGAGTCTACACAGAACACTGTTTTGTGTATTATTTTCATAAATTTCAAAGTAGAATTTATAAGTTTATCATATATCTTCCATTGTTAGAAAGAGTGTTAATAACATTTATAAAATCATTTTCTTTCTCCTGCACTCATTTGGCATAGAATGTATCAATCTCTGAGAATATAAGATGAAATCATTCCACTGAAGAATTACTTACATTCAGAGTTATTTCTGTGTAATAGTGCTCCATAAATTCCCTTTGAGGACATTATTCCATTCAACAAGAAGAATGTCTCAATGGTAGGCAAAATTATATGTAAGTTGACCATATGGAATTTGAATCAAGCTCTGCTATTGAATTATCAATTGAACGTGGAACAACGTAACCTCTCCCTGCTTTAGTTTCTTTATTCATATAATGGTAATTATAATAAAAGTATACTTCAAGGGCTTTTGCAATCACTATATGAACCAATAGACCTAACACATTTAGAACAGTAACTTGATATTTTAGGCACCATCTAAGTTATCGTTACTGTCTGTAACTGTATCTACCTAAAAGCTAGAATCCCTTTTGTTGGTGCTCACATTTTTACAACATGCCTATAAATATCTTGGAAATATATTTGTTCATTTTAAGCGTGCATTTACTTGTATTCCGAATGCCTTTATATGTGCCAGGCATTGTCTTGGTGTTGGAGAAACTAAGATTGACTCAAAGGAGATATTTACTTGAAAGAGATAACTCTAATGGGTATAATTTGCAGACGAGAACCCTGTGTCAAAGAGAATAATTAGAAAACTTCATTTTGAATATAAAAAGAAAAATTTTTCTGAGTTTATATAAGAATTATTGATATCAACACTAAAGAGCCTGTGCCAGTATTTACATTTCCTAACAATTCTACATACATATATTTATATAGATTTCAGCTAGCAACTGGGCTTTGATTCTATGACATGTTGCTAAAAGCATTGATTATATAGGTTTATGTTATATGCAGTGTTTGCATAAAATAAAACTTTAAGACAAAAAAATCTGCTCCAAAAAGTGCCTTGGTCTTTGTAGCTTATTCAAGACGTTTATTTTATATTCAGCAGACTGTGGAACTATCTGTTTATTAATGCGGCTTTATGATATGTTGTAAATTGCCCTAACATAAAATATGAAATTACACATTCGAGCCCAGATTTTCTTTCATCCCTTGTGTTCAGGTTAGTAAAAGGCTGATACTGCCAAAAAAAAGAAAGAAAACTTTGTTCAAAATGGAAGTCAATACTTTCTTGGAGAAATATAAAAAAAAGAAAGAAAACTTTGTTCAAAATGGAAGTCAATACTTTCTTGGAGAAATAACTACTAACTAAAGGCAAATACTTGATGAGACTATTTTAATGTCTCTATTGTCCTCATTATGTGGGATATAATTTCTCACTTTAACATATTATGATTTTATTTCAAGGCCATTTTGACTAAATGACTTTCAAGGTTATTTTGCAAATCATAACAATTTAAATACCTAAGGAAGCTAGTCAAAAATTTGAAATTAATTGATGGTAAGTTTGATTAATTGTCAGACTTTTTAGCAGTATTATTTATCACACAGAATAGAAGATCATTTCTATATAGCAAACGAAAATGCATTCTGAGCCATATGTAATAGTCCTTCACACAAAATATTGAGTTAATGTCAGCCAGAATGTCTCTCTTCTTCAGGTACAGGGGTAATAAAATAACGGCAAGACCCAGGATCTTGTTCGCAGTGATGCACTGACTACCTTAAATAATAACACATGAGATTGCAAGCACAATGCGGTCACTCTGAATGAGAAAATTACGTAAGAACTCAAGTCCATGTGCTGAGGAAGTCTCTGAGAAGCCTGGAAGGATATCTGGTCAATTCAGCTATTACTGGGTTCTATTAATTATCTTATTTTCTTAACTCTCATCAATAAAAGGCTGCTCCGCAGGCTTTTGTGCTGTGGGAAAGTGGTTGACAACACCCAGCTAGGAAATTCTTCCCAATGTCCGTCCTGAATCTCTCCTGATCTAACGTGTATTCCTAGTTCAGCTTCCCTTAATGGAAACAAAAAATATTGCTTAAAAGGAAATTATTCTATGGTTTTTGTTTCCGCAACAAAACAGGAGATAATGTGCCCTATTTTGTAAAACAATTATTTCATCTGAAACTATTTTTGAAACGGCTACTCTGAGCTGTGGTGTTTAGTGACCTCAAGCACCAATACATGGACATTTCCCCCATTCCCTACCACTAATAATAGCATTAGTTAAAATGTCATTTTGACTTTAGAAACAAATATATGCTGAAATTAAACCCACTTCTTTGTAGATCTTCTGATTAAAAAATTCTGGCTAAGTTGATTCATTTATTCTCTGACTCTCTCCTTCCCTCCCTCCTTAGTTCCAACTGTATTGCTGAGCCCTATGAAGGTGCTCTCCCAGGCTGCTAAGTTCTCCTGAGCTGCAGCAATGACCCAGACTCAGGGCAGGTACCACTTAATAACAGTGAGCAATGCTTTCTGGGGGCTCACTGTTTAATTAAGTGAGGCTGACTTGAGTCACATTATCACACCAGGAAACTGAGGCTCTCAATCTGATGGAAAATAGCAAGAGTCTACACGATGGTTATATAAAGAGGCAGGACTGAAGGGTGAGGGAAAGCTGCCCTGAGATTTGACTGTTGAGCCTTGTAAGACAGGACAAGGAGAGGGTCAGCATAAAGAGGTGGGTGGAGGAAGGTGGGTAGAGAATGTTAAACCAAGGTCAGCAGAGCAGTTTTTGTGAAGAGAGGAGGCAGGGAGTGAAGGAACAACTGAAGGAGGGCCCACAAGACTGGGATGCTGAGCAAGGGAGAGGAACACCACTTGGCCCCGCACTGGAGGGCACAGTGAACCAGGTTCTACTGACCAAGAGTAGCTCATGTAGGTGTCTCTGAGCTGGGAGATGTGTACTAATTCCTAACAGGCAAGAGTATAGGCTGGCACTGGCCATCAGAGAGGACGAAAGAAAAAAATTGTCTTATTTATGGAGCTAGTATAAGAGGAAGCTAGAGCTTTACTAAATGTGAAAATTTAAATTGATGTGTATTCTAAATTCTGAACACCCAGCGACAAACTGATGTTCCAATATCTATTTATACAATGTGTGTGTTATCATTACACTGGCAAATTGGATGATATGTTTGCCTTATTTCAAATCACTAAGTTTTGTATTATGATGATACATTCATACTGCTTTCTTATCAAACCAGAAAATCCATTATACAAAATCCATTTTTCATGGCCATCTAAATCCTTTATTCAATACCATCAGCCTGGGACATGTTAATATAATTCTGCTAGACATACCACCCAGACTTGAAATGCAAAGGACACTAAGCATATACTGGTAGTAGCATTTTTTTGTTTAATAAAATAACTTTATTTTTGGAGGCAGTTTTACATTTACAAGAAAATTGAGCAGACAATACAGAGAGTTCCTTAAACACTCCCTAGCTCATCATGCCCATTTTTAAGATATCTTGAATTAGTATGGTATATTTGTTACAATTGACGAGCCAATATTGATACATTACTATTATTAGACAAAATTAACAGTTTTATTAACGTGCACTGTTTGTGTTGTACATTCTATGGGTTTGGAAAATGTCCACCATGACATTTTACAGAATGGTTTCACTGCCCTAAAAATCTCCTGTGCTCTACCTATTCATCCCTCCTTCTCCCCACAATCCCTGGCAACAACTGTACTTTTCATCATCTTCATAGTTCTGCCTTTTAAAGAATGTCATATAGTTCAGCTTACACAGGATGTAGTCTTTTCAGATTGGCTTCTTTCACTTAGCGATGGGCATTTAAGGATTTTTTTCCATGTTTTCTCATAGTTGAATAGTGTGTGCCTATTAATCACTTAATAACATACATTGTATGAGTGTACCACAGTTTGTTTGTCCACTCACTTATTGAAGTTGCATCCACCCTCTGGCAATTATTAATAAAACTCTTATAAACATCAATATGCGGATTTTTGTGTTGATCTCAGTTCTCCATGCCTTTGGTTAAATGCCAAGACACAATTACTGGATCTTATGGTGAGAGTATACTTAATTTTGTGAGAAGCAACTTGCCTTCCAAAGTGGCTGTATGAGGCTGAATGGGAAATATTTGAATTAACATCCAAATCACACCATCTTTTTGTTACACTTTCAGCATTAAGTGATTCATTGTCATAGTTACCTTGAGAGTTAATTGCTTCTGAGCAGTTGACAAGGGCTTTCTGTAATGTGCCGCATATAACACAGGTTATATTAATGAATAAATAGTGCATGAACTATGAAATAAATAAAAAATGAGTATATACTACGTATTTATCTTTTGACAGAGAGTTATACAACAAAAATAAATGTTGATGTTCCTGAAAAATTTCAAGTCAAGTCTCAACAATTAAATATAAATTTTATCTTTCCATGTAAGTGATAGACTAATGCATCTGAAGATTTGCAAGCTTATAAGCCAAAGCGAATGAGTGCCTCCTTCTGAAAATTATTATTGGGCTTATGACTTTATATGTGCATGCACTTCACCCTGGTTGGCTTAAGCTGGCAATTTCCTCCAAGTGGGCATGTTAGGAGTGCCCAATGTCACAAACAGAATGCAAAGAGAGATGAAGGGAACATTTAGCTTCTGACAGCTGAACACAAGGAAAGGGTTCAACCAAGTTTCCTGGTAAGGCTGAGAGCTGGAGGTTACAACCATCAGATGATCAATGCCCAACTTCTCTGGTTTATTTTAATTCTTACGTTTTAATAGACAATATTTCATTGTGACATTTTAAGGAACATTTTTGTGTCTCCGTTTTGGCCCCTGATGTTACCTTTGGAGACTAGGGAGAAGAGAGAGGGAGTAATTAATACATTTATAAGAACATATTTTTGAATAAGAATAATATGCATGAATTAACATTCATTAATATATTTTTATTAAAATACATTCACAATAAATTATTTATACTTAAGAATATGCTCAATAATATATATGTAAAATATGTTATTCAGGAGTACATTGTTTTTTTGTTTTTTTTTGAGATAGAGTCTCACTCCATGACCAGGCGCCAGGCTGGAGTGCAGTGGCGTGACCTCGGCTCACTGCAACCTCCGCCGCCCGGGTTCAAGCAATTCTCCTGCCTCAGCCTCCCGAGTAGCTGGGACTACAGATGCGTGCCACCACACCCAGCTAATTTTTTTGTATTTTTAGTAGAGATGGGGTTTCACCATGTTGACCAGGATGGTCTCGATTTCTTGACCTTGTGATCCACCTGCCTTGGCCTCCCAAAGTGCTGGGATTACAGGCGTGAGCCACCGCGCCCGGCCTGTACATTATTAATTCACACATTCTTCTTACCACGTGTCCACCGATCTCTGCTAGCAGTGTCTAGAGGGAAATTTACAGCACTGAATGCCCGCAAGAGAAGCGAGAAAATATCTAAAATCAATACCCTTGTATCACGATTAAAAGAACTAGAGGAGCAAGACCAAACAAATTCAAAAGCTAGCAGAAGACAAGAAATAACTAAGATCAGAGCAGAACTGAACAAGATAGAGACAAAAAAAAATCTTCAAAAAATCAATAAATCCAGGAGCTGGTTTTTTGAAAAGATCAACAAAATAGATAGACCACTAGCCACACTAATGAAAAAGGGAGAAGAATCAAATAGATACAATAAAAAATGATAAAGGGGATATCACCACTCATCCCACAGAAATACAAACTATCATCAGAGATTACTGCAAACACCTCTATGCAAATAAACCAGTAAATCTAGAAGAAATTGATTAATTCCTGGAGACTTACACCCTCTCAAGACTAAACCAGGAAGAAGTTGAATCCCGAATAAACCAATAACAAAGTCTGAATTGAGGCAGCAATTAATAGCCTACCAACCAAAAAAAGTCCAGGACCAGATGAGTTCACAGCCGAAAAATACCAGAGGTACAAAGAAGAGCTAATACCATTCCCTCTGAGACTATTCCAAACAGTACAAAAAAGAGAAAATCCTCCCTAACTCATTTTGTGAAACCAATATCATCCTGATACCAAAACCTGGTGAAGACACAACTAAGAAAGAAAATTTCAGGCCAATATCCCTGATGAACATTGATGCAAAAATCTTCAAGACACTGGCAAACTGAATCCAACTGCATATCGAAAATCTTATCCATCATGATCAAGTTGGCTTCCTTCCTCGGATGCAAGACTGGTTCAACATACGGAAATCTATAAATGTAATCCATCACATACACAGAACCAAAGACAAAAACCACATGATTATCTCAATAGATGCAGAGAAGGCCTTCGACAAAATTTAACAGCCCTTTATGCTAAAAACGCCCAATAAACTAGGTATGATGGAATGTATCTCAAAATAATAAGAGCTATTCATGACAAACCCACAACCAATATCATACTGAATGGCCAAAACTGGAAGCCATTCCCTTTGAAAACTGGTACAAGACAAGAATGCCCCTCTCTCACCACTCCTACTCAACATAGTATTGGAAGTTCTGCCCAGGGCAATCGGGCAAAAAAAAGAAATAAAGGATAGTCAATTAGGAAAAGAGGAAGTCAAATTGTCTCTATTTGCAGACAACATGATTATATATTTAGAAGACCCCATCATCTCAGCCCAAAATCTCCTTAAGATGATAAGCAAATTTAGCAAAGTCTCAGAATACAAAATCAATTTGCAAAAATCACAAGTATTCCTATATACCAATAACAGACAAACAGAGAGCCAAATAAAGAGCGAACTCCCATTCACAATTGCTACAAAGAGAATAAAATACCTAGGAATACAACTAACAAGGGATGAAAAGGACCCCTTTAGGAAGAACTATAAACCACTGCTCAAGGAAATAGGAGAGGACACAAACAGATGGAAAAACATTCCATATTCATGGTTAGGAAGAATCAATATCATGAAAATGGCCATACTGCCCAAAGTAATTTATAGGTTCAATGCTATCCCCATCAAGCTTCCATTGACTTTATTCACAGAATTAGAAAAAATCACCTTAAACTTCATATGGAACAAGAAAAGAGTCCATATAGTCAAGACAGTCCTAAGCAAAAACAAAACAAAGCTGGAGGCATCACGCTGCCTGACTTCAAAGTATACTACAAAGCTACAGTAATCAAAACAGCATGGTACTGGTACCAAAACAGATATATAGACCAATGGAACAGAACAGAGGCCTCAGAAATAGTGTCACACATCGACAACCATCTGATCCTTGACAAACCTGACAAAAACAAGCAATAAGGAAAGGATTTCCTATTTAATAAATGGTATTTGGAAAACTGGCTAGCCATATGCAGAAAGATGAAACTGGATCCCCTCCTTACACCTTGTACAAAAATTAACTCCATATGAGTTAAAGATTTAAACGTAAGACCTAATACCATAAAAACCCGAGAAGAAAACCTGGGCAATAGCATTCAGGATATAGGCATTGGAAAGGACTTCATGACTAAAACACCAAAAGCAATGGCAACCAAAGCCAAAAATAGACAAGTGTGATCTAATTAAACTTAAGGGTTTCTGCACAGCAAAAGAAACTATCAATAGAGTGAATGGGCAACCAACAGAATGGGGAAAAAAAAATTGTAATCTATGCTTCTGACAAAGGGCTAACATCCAGAATTTACAAAGAACTTAAACAAATTTACAAGAAAACAAACAAACCAACCCACTCAAAAGTGGGCAAAGGATATGAACAGACACTTTTAAAAAGAAGACATTTATGCAGCCAACAAACATATGAAAAAAAGCTCATCATCACTGGTCATTAGAGAAATGCAAACCAAAACCACATTGAGATACCATCTCATGCAAGTTAGAATGGTGATCATTAAAAAAATCTGGAGACAACAGATGCCGGAGAGGTTGTGGAGAAATAGGAACGCTTTTACTGTTCCTTACTGTTGGTGGGAGTGTAAATTAGTTCAACCACTGTGGAAGACAGTGTGGCGATTCCTCAAGGATCTAGAAATAGACATACTATTTGACCCAGCAATCCCATTACTGGGTATATACCCAAAGAATTATAAATCATTCTATTATAAAGACACATGCATACTTATGTTTATTACAGCACTGTTCACAATAGCAAAGACTTGGAACCAACCCAAATGCCCATCAATGGCAGACTGGATAAAGAAAATGTGGCACATATACACCATGGAATACTATGCAGCCATAAAAAAGGATGAGTTCATGTCCTTTGCAGGGACATGGTGAAGCTGGAAACCATCATTCTCAGCAAACTGACACAAAAAGTGAAAACCAAATACCACACGTTCTCACTCATAAGTAGGTGTTGAACAATGAGAACACATGGACACAGGGGAGGGGAACATCACACACCGGGACCTGTTGGACAGTGGGTGGCTAGAGGAGAGATAGCAAGGGGTGGGGGTACTGGGGGAGGGATAGCATTAGGAGAAATACCTAATGTAGATGACGGGGTGATGGATGTAGAAAACCACCACGGCACATGTATATCTATGTAACAAACTTGCACATTCTGCACATGTACCCCAGAACTTAAAGTGTAATAATTAAATTTTTTTAAAAAACACCTAAAAACAAAAAAATAGGGTTTCTGGGCATTTTTTGTTGTTGTTCTGTTTGTTTTGTTTTTATCAACCTATTGACACTAGGAAGAGGCTTACTTTTTTAAAGTAGTTACATATTCAAACCATAATCTTAGGTCTTATGGCATAGTTAAAGGAAAAATAATCATGTAAGAGCTCAGCGATGTAAAATGAGCCATTTATGATGGTTTTGGGAACCTGTAATGATATACCTATGTTAATTTTTTGTATGTTAATTTAATTTAGGTTTTCTGCCTTTGGAACTGTGTACAGGTAAGATACTCTAAGCTACCACATAGCAATATTTAAATGAAAATTACCATTGCACTTATTTAGCTCCAAAAAATTTAGTATCTATTCCAGGGTTACTACTAGAACGAGAAACAACTCAATCTAATTATTAATGAAATAAAGCAGTCCCAGTCAAATCTTGCATTGGTCTGACATGTGTTTTGCTAAAGGATAGGGAGAGGCATTTTTTATTGTATTTCCTGCTGGCTTCCTGGGAAAACAGAACACATTTGGAGAATGTGTTCCCCTTTGTTAATTGTGCCACATGTGTCCAGTGACCCCAGATGAAGAACTCTTAAAGCGATATGGAATGCGTTCAAATTGCTGAAAGTCAGAGACAAAGAGAAACTAACACAGAAACTGAAAACCTCTCATTTTTCTCAAAAGAGAAAAATCTTGAAGGCAGCTAGAGGAAACATCATAACTTTTATTACAATGTATGTTTTAAGGTTAAAAAACAGTATTATTTAACGTGGAAAACCTTGGTAAATGACATTCTATTTATAATATATATTTTATAGTCATAATTATGTTAGATTCTTATATGCAATATTTGACATTAATATAATTTGTTATATGGTATATCTGGCACATAATTCTCTCATATCTTGGAGATGGTTCACATACATTTTTCTAATTCTGTCCTGACTAGTCTTATTAGCTGTTCAAATAACTTTATACTCTACTATGAAACTCCTTCTTTTTAATAAACAAATATAGTTTATGTAATAGTTCCCATAAATACTTTGACATTACATCTGAACTATGATTGATATAAAAATACATACTTACATATATATTTATATCTATATTTACATGTATAAACATATGTTCCCATATCTATATAGAGAAATGTTTTTCTATCTGTCCTTCCTATTGGATGTCTTGAAACGCCTCCATTTTTGGGTTCCTTTCTTTTGACTTAAAATCAATTTTTTCTACTAAAGGGTAGTGAAAATAAAAAAATTAAAACAACTGGGAGAATTAATAGTTGACATTTTCTTGTCATTTCTACCTCATTGGGACAATATTTTATCAATTCTTAGCATGAAAAAACAAATATACTTTGTTTTTGACAGAGAAAAAGGAGAAAGAACATGAAGCATCTCTATTAGGCAAGAAAAGGATGAGAAAAGCATAATTTGGGTAAAGCTAAGTAGTGAAGTAAATGTCAAATGGTAGCCTAAGAAGCTGAGGACAATTTTCCCTTGCATCACAATTTTTAGTGGAATTCCTTAGCCACTTTAAAAACACATTGAATATATTTTTTCTCTTAAAAAATCTACAAGAAATCTAGAAACCAATCAAATTTCTATCATTTCAAGGCATAATTCTTTCAATTGTTTCAGGTTATAGAGCTATTTGTCCATAAAATATGTTGCCTGATAATGTTTTCCAGTAAGATAAATATTTTCTGCTCTCATCAACAACAAAATATCTGGAAGAAAAAGGAAATACTAAGGAATTAAGTTTGGCTGACGAGTCTCTCTACTTAAAGGAATGAAAGGTGCCCAAGGTCTTGGACAGCTCTGCCCCTATAGCTTTGCAGCATATAGTCCCCATGGCTGCTTTCACAGGCTGGAATTGAGTGCCTACGGCTTTTCCAGGCCCATGGTGCAAACTGTCAGAAAATTTACCATTCTGGTGGCCCTCTTCTCATAGCTTCACTAGGCAATGACCCTGTGTGGGGATCTCCAACCTCACATTTCCCCACTGCACCGCCCTAGTAGATGTTTTCCATGAGCGCTACACCTCTGCAGCAGACTTCTGCCTGGACATCCATGCATCCTCTGAAATCTAGATAGAGGCTCCCAAATCTCAACTCTTGCCTTCTTCACACCTTCAGGCCCAACACCATGTGGAAGTCACCAAGGCTTAGGGCTTACACCCTCTGAAGCAATGACACAAGCTGTACCTTTGCCCCTTTTTAGCCAAGGCTGGAGCTGAAGTGGTCATAATCCAGGGTACCATGTCCCTAGGCTGCACAGAGCAGTGGGTCCCTGAGCCTGGCCCACCAGGCCTCTGATGGAAGGGGTTGCACTGAAGTTCTCTGAAATGTCTTGAAGGCATTTCCCCCATCATCTTGTCTATTAACATTCAGCTCCTGTTTACTTATGCAAATTTATGTAGCCTTCTTGAATTACTCCCCCAGAAAAGGGGTATTTTTTTTCTACCACATGGTAGGGCTGCAAATTTTCCAAACTTTTATGCTCTGCTTTCCTTTTAAACATAAGTCCCAGTTGCAGGTCATTTCTTTGTTTATGCAAATAAGCATAGGCTTTTAGAACCAGCCAGACTACCTCTTGAATGCTTTACTGCTTAGAAATTTCTTCCAACAGAGACAGTCTGGTGATTCCTCAAGGATCTAGAACCAAAAATACCATTTGACCCAGCAATCCCATTACTGGGTACACACTCAAAGCATTATAAATCATTCTACTATAAAGACACATCCATATGTATGTTTATTGCAGCACTATTCACAATAACAAAGTCTTGGAACCAATCCAAATGCCCATCAATGATAGACTGGATAAAGAAATTGTGGCACATATACACCATGGAATACTATGCAGCCATAAAAAAGGATGAGTTCATGTCCTTTGCAGGGACATGGATGAAGCTGGAAACCATCATTCTCAGCAAACTAACACAGGAACAGAAAACCAAACACCACATGTTTTCACACATAAGTGGGAACTGAACAATGAGAACACATGGACACAGTGAAGGGAGCATCACACACTGGGGCCTATCGAGTGGGGGCTAGGGGAGGGATAGCATTAGGAGAAATATCTAATATAGATGACGGGTTGTTGACTGCAGCAAACCACCATGGCATGTGTATACCTATGTAACAAACCTGCACGTTCTGCAAATGTATCCCAGAACTGAAAGTATAATAAAAAAGAAAGAAAGAGATTTCTTTTGACATATCCCTAAATCATCTCTCTCAAGTTCAAAGTTCCACAGATCCTTAGAACAGGGGCACAATGTCACCCAGTCTCTTTGCTATAGCATAGCAAGGGCAACCTTTACTCCAGTTCCCAACAAGTTCCTCATCTCCATCTGAGACCACTTCAGTCTGTCCCAACAAGTTCCTCATCTCCATCTGAGACCACTTCAGTCTGGACTTCACTATGCATATCACTATCAGCATTTTGGTCACAAGCATTCAACAAGTCTCTAGGAAGTTTCAGACCTTCCCTTATCTTCCTGTCTTCTTCTGATCCCTACAAACTGTTCCAACCTGTGCCTGTTACCCCATTCCAAAGTGACTTCCACATTTTCAGCTATCTTTATAGCAATGCCCCACTTCTCTGGTACCAATTTTCTGTATTAGTTCATTGCTATAAAGAACTACCTGTGACTGGGTAATTTATTTTTTAAAAGAGGCTTAATTGATTCTCACTTCCTTAGGCTGTGCAGGAGGCATGGCTGGGGAGGCCTCAGGAAACTTACATTCATGGAATAAGGTGAAGAAAAAGTAAGCACATCTTCACTTGGCCAGCAGGAGAGAGAGTGAAGGGGCAGGTGCTACATACTTTTAAACAACCAGATCTCGAGAGAACTCACTCACTATCACTAGAAAAGCAAGGGGGGAAATTTGCATCCAGGATCCAATCACCTCCCCACCAGTTCCCTCCCTCAACAATGGGGATTACAATTCAACATGAGATTTAGGTGGGGACACAGAGAAGAGCCAAACCATATCAGATGCCTTGCCGCAGTCTATGGTGCAACTTATAAATGGAAGACCAGTACTAGGATCTAGTTATCTTGTACTTCCTCAGAACCATTTTTTTTTAATTCAAATTCCATAAGAATTAAACAAAGGCAGAAGACAAATAGCACAGCATTCTAAAGTTAATTCATACAGTTCCTAAGTCAAGACAAATAATATAGCATTCTGAAATTATTTCATACAGTTATTTTATTATAAACTTAATCTTTGCTGTCTCATTAAATGAAAGTTTCTGGGATGACCACTGATGAAGACACAGACAGAAGCTATGAATTTTACACATACTTTAATCAAATTTTTTCTTGCCTGAATTATTAGAGAAATAACATGTTTCATTGTGCTTGATTGCTAAGTGAGACAGATAAGTGGGAGATTATTTTTCAAGCAATATACTTGCTCATCTTTCAGGAAGCACTTTACTCATGATTACATGTGCACTTAGATAAAAGTACAGTTTTTATCTTGATTGTCACTCACGATATAATTATTCATAAACTTAAGAAAAGGAGTTTCTTTCAGCATGACAAATGGTTCTCATGCTTGTGACATGACACTTTTGATCTGTTATATGAAGGGAAACGTTCTTCTTCCACCTACCTAAAATTTTCCCAATACAAGAAATTTGACAGCATCGAATTCTGTACCTGACAGGATGACTTGTCTCCTTGCATTCTGATAACCTAGCAATTTGTTCCAAGAAAAGCAAACATTCAAATGAAGAGCAACTTTGTGATAAAAAGACAGGAAGCAAAGGGAAACCAAGGGGGAAAAAAATCATAAAATAAACCACCTGTTAGTGCTACCAAGAAAGTTAACAGATCAATTCCAAGATGTATATACTAAGAGGAAAATATTTTTATCCAACTTATAGAACACCATAAGCTGCCATTCCACCTGCTATCATCTTCTTTACCAATTTACTTTGCTTCATAGGATATCTATAACTGGAAGGATCTACAAAGAAATACAATGCATTATTTTATACCTCAAACCTTTTAATTAAGAATAAAATATCACATGAAGCAGAGAAATGTTCTATCTATAGATTTAATATCTAAATGTTTTTCTTCAAAAGCCACTAACAGTGTAAAGTTTATTTTGTGGTGAGTTTTCATTATTTATCCCTATTTTAATCAAAATCAGGTTGTTTACCTTGTTCTAAATTGTTATTGTGTATAGCATTTGTGGTCTTACAATCCAAAGAGAATTGGTTTTCACTGAAATATCAGTTCAAAGTTTCCACCAGGAGTATACAGTGATAAAATCGACAACGTTGCCTTACAAAGTAAAAGCAAAGCTAGGCATCTAAATAATCAAATATTAAGAATATATCGGATAGATTCTCATTGTTAAACAAAAGCAAAGAACAGAAGCAAAACCAAACAAAACACTGTAATTATATTTGACTCCAGTCCTTATTTAAAAAAAAAAATCATTAGTTGGCATTTTTTCCAGTTATTTATTACCAAATGTTTGCATAAAGTCATTGATGCTAGAAAATCATAATTTTAATTATTGCATTATCTCTATAATTTCTTCTTTCATGTTCATTTAAAAATGGTGAAGCTGCTATCAGCTCCTTCTCTTTTTACTTTGATTTTTTAAATCAAAGTAAAGAGAATCAGAATTTTGGTGTCAGTCTAGCCTGTATTTGATCTGAAAACTCCCTAAAAAGGAAAAAACTATATTTAAAACTTCTCATATAGATTCAAGGATACTTTTTAAGTGCCCTTTCCTGGAATATTGATTACTGAAGTGCTGTTCCAGGGCCAATGTCTGAGTTCAGTTACAGTCAGCCCTCCCTATCCATAGGTTCTGCATCCATGGATTCATCCAATCATGGATAAAATATCTTCACAAATTAAAAATAACACAAATTTTAAAATAATATGTAAAACAACTATTTATATAGTGTTTACATTGCATTGGGAACTATAAGTAATCTAGAGATTATTTAAAGAGAGAATGTATGTGTCGGTTACATGAAAATACTCCATCATTTACATAAGGAACTCAAGCATCCATGGATTTTGGTATTGCCAGGGAGTCCTGGAACCAATGTGCCATGTACATTGTGCTAAGTATCAAGACAAATGGATTAATGATAAGTTGTGTCTTCTCTACAATTCTTAAGCCACATTTTTCCTTCAAAAAAAAAAAACACTAAATTAAGTATGAAAAGCTTTGCATATGGCTCTAGTTTCTCATAAATTACTTATAAACATGATATTTACAATATAATTGTGGATTATAAGATGATATATTTCAGTAACATTTTGTTTCTATAATCACGCCTCTTTTTAATGTAATTTTCTCGTGTATTTTAATGTATTACAGAAATGCAATAACTGAAGAATCTGTATTTTATACAGCTAGAAATTTGTAAACAAAGTCTTCTGCCATAATAAAAAAAAATGAAGAGGAGCACTAAAACAAGTAATTTGCCAAGAGTCACAGTTTTCCTTGTATCCATATATTCTGATCCCCTGCCACTACCCCACACAGATACATTCACATTTCCCACCACTCTCTCACTGCCTGCAGTAAGATGTAGTTAGCCAGAGACGGTTTTTTCAGGCTTTTTCAGATATTACATTCATGTTTTGACTTGCCATATAGCATAATTAAGGAGGCCTGCCTTTGTTTTCCTATTGTGAAAGGTTTGGAGAGTTTTGATGTCCCACTGGGCTGAATGAATGACTGTCAATTCAACTTTATTCTTCATGTAGGTATGGCATAAGTGACTTTTCAAGTATTAGAAAGTTACTTTTAAGTATGATTTACTTGACTAACATCCACCTTAATATTTCTCTTCTTCCCTTAAAAGGAAGAAGAATATTTGCCATATAAAACACTGTATATCTTATTTCAATATAAAATACAAATTTATTTTTTATTATTCATATGCAACACTAAAGATGCCCAGCAACATTTAAAAGCAGAGTTTCACATCAAATATGTAAAATTGCCAAACTGGAACTGAAAGAGAGGCATCTTAATTTCATCCTTGAAATGCTAACTTGCAATAAATAATTTGAATATTACTGAAAAATAAAACAAACAGAATGACAGTTGGAGGGCATGTCATTTTCTCATCTGTAGCTTGAACACTGCAATGATCCACCTCATTGCCGCCATATTTTTGTAATTTAATTTTTTCATTTTCACCTTGAAAAATATTCGCCATTCTGGACAAGGATAATCAAAAGATGTTCCTCAGAGAAGGTGCACGCATAAATCAGTAAGCTTGGAGCTCATGTGTGTTATGCAGTTTTTGAATGATTCCAAAGACTTACACAGTTTGCTATGTTTTGCTGTGACAAGAACTTAGATTGTACTCCCCCCCCCACCTCAAGAATGCGATGTCAGCCGGGCGCTGTGGCTCATGCCTGGAATCCGAGCACTTTGGGAGGCCCACGTGGGAGGATCACGAAGTCAGGAGTTCAAGGCCAGCCAGTTCAAGACCAGCCTGGCCAACAGGGCAAAATTAGCCAGGCGTGGTGGCGGGCGCCTGTAATCCCAGCTATCTGGGAGGCTGAGGCAGGAGAATCACTTGAACCCAGAGGCAGAGGTTGCAGTGAGCCAAGATCACACCACCACACTACAGCCTGGACAACAGAGCAAGACTCCATCTCAGAAAAAAAAAAAATGCGATGTCAGAGCTTATCAGACCCATCATATGTGAGTTAGTACCTCAACCACTGGATTTCAAAATACATAAGAGTTCGATGAACACTCTGAGAACATCGGTCTCAGCCATTTCTCCAAAAATGGAGAGCATATTCTATGACAGGGCTGCACTGCCAGTCACTTCCTGGAAGAATGAACTCAGGCAGCAACAGCACCCCACTCGTCAGTCTTTGAGCTTTGAAGCCTGGCCTGCAACACCGGCACCACCCAGTAGTGTCAGGGGACCTTAGGTGTCTTTGAGGATCTCCATGATATCAGACACCATCTTTCCAGAGAATTCGCTTGAAAACAAAGGTGCACCTCAAACTTTAATTCGATTTTTCTTTCCACAGAGGCCTGCTTCATTCCTACTTCAGGAACTAGACTTGAATATTTGGAATTCACTCCCTCTGTGGTTAATGTGCCTCATCTCTTGGGTGTATTTCCTGTAGATTTGTTCACGTTATTCTCCCCCTTTTCAAGCATTGCGAACCTAAGAAAACAAATTCTCCTTGCATGGCAATAGCCATGTGATTTGTAAAATCTTACTTTGACAGTCTTATTTTAACCACACAAAACAGTGTGGCTCAGAAATTGAGTGGGATAATTTCTCAGGGTCATATCCCCGTGAAGTGAAGCAGTAAGGGAGCAAGGGTTTTAGTTAATGGGTAAAATGGGCTATTTAATTGGAAATTACAAGGAACTGAAGAGCCCATTCCAAAATATGCAGAAATCTCTGAAATCATGCATACTTTTTATGTTAGCAAAACTTAAGTGCAAGGAGTCATAATTTGGGTTTATTTAAAGAATGTCTCCAGTCTTGAAATAACCTGGATGATAAAATAATAATATCATCTTTACTTTTTTCTACTTGTTTCTCTTTAATTTTAGCACTTTAAATATAAGACATAAAGTAATATATAACAGATCTTCAATACATATTTTGCAGAACTAAATAAGCTTTAAGGGAGATATCCTAATAGTCTTCGAAATATTTTCATCTTAGATTACATATTATTATTTTTGTGGTATCAATTTCTAATTTAAAGCTTACTATTTTCCCACTTAGAATCCTGGATTTTATTTAAATTTTACCTCCTCTTTTTTCATCTATTGTTTTACAGAGAGCTTACAGTAATTTTTTCTCAGTGCATGGAAAAAAGTGAGCTTGACAACCACCCACCCCCTTGCAAATCAGTTAGAAGTTGTCTTTTATAATAAAACTTTTCCTTATTTACTGGAGAAGTGAAGCTAAGTATACTGTTGCATCAGCATGAGTCAGAAAGAGAAGCAGATCTTGCTCAGCAGGAAGCCAGGATAATGAAATTTCCAACTTCCTCTGGGTCATTTTGTGAAAGATGGTATCATTTTATGTAAGACAAATTCCCAGAAATATTACCACCCTACACACACACACACACACACACACATACACGCAGGCAAGGAGGAGGCTGTTGTGCCTTGGGTACTTGCCTAGGCATTGCCTGAGAAGTACAGATAATTGTCATTAATCAATCTAATCACAACCGTTAAAAGAGATAACCCTCAATTCAGAGTTATTTCCTATTCAAATACAATACAATTTCTATTTCTAATATATTAGGTTGCACAGAAACACTAAAATTGTACTTTACAAATATGGACTGAGGACCATTTTAACATTGTAGTAAAGAACTGATCACAATTCTACCTACTTATTTTAACAACATTCCAGAATGGTATTGGGAATTGATTTTTTTTTTGAGATGGGGGTCTCGCTATGTTGCCCAGGGTGGTCTCTAACTCCTGGATTCAAGTGATCCTTCTGCCTCAGTTTCCCATGTAGCTGGGACTACCGGTGCATGCCACTGTGCCTGTCACATTTTTTTAATCATAAACTGATTCTAAATCATAAATAAATCTAGAGGAAAAGCAGAGGACTTACTATGGTGCTATCTTGACAACATCAAAATAACTAATCCCCAAAAGTTTCTTCGAAAATCACAAGTTGTTTCCATGTTAGACTCAATTTCTTTACCAAATAAAGCCTATTGTACTCTATAATGAAAAATACAGAGCCCAATGATACTTAAATGACGCTATGTAATCTAATAGCTTTGATGAGTCAGTTTCCAAGATATACAATTATATTCAAAGAGTAGTGTCTAGTTCCGTTGATACTACAATCAAATTCTTCCTTCGCTGCAGACAACACCTTGCACTTGAGCAGAAGCTGAGTCATGTTCCCCACTACACGCCTCTAACGACAGATATGCAAAAGTCTTACAGCTAAATGTCTGAGTGGTTCTGTTTTATAATAGATCAATAGTTCCTAAAATTAGTATTTGCCTTCCAGGGTAAAATATTTTTCTAAAGTGTTCCAAATATTCTTGCATTCTTAAAGTCATTGTCATAAATAGCAATGACGCTTTGATAATCCTGATAACAAACTACTTCCAAACTGCAACAACAGAAGGAAAATGGTAGGATATACAGAAAATCCTTTGAGAAATCCAGAGAGGACTGATAATAGATATAAAACCAGTAGCCTGTGGCTTTTCAAGAAGAGAAGCACATTTGTTCCCAATTAAAGCTAGGAATTCTCGGCAGGTATCATTTACTTTCAAATGACCATAATTGTTGCATTCCTTATAATGTCAAATGAAATATTATTTGTTTCCTATATTTACCAGCTCCTTTACTATTTGAGCAGAACAATCCATGATACATGGAGAAGGCAGAGTCACAAGCAATCCCTCTGCGTTTCTCTCACATCTCCCTCCACGGTGGAACACATGGCCATAGCCGTGCAGTGTCCAGCATGCCCTGGCTCCACTCTTGGAGTCACTGTGGCTCTTTCTTTCAGACCCGGGATCATCTCTTTCAACTGCAGAGAATGAATGCATCCCAGAAAGCCTCGGTCTGGTGGCCGTTCCACCTACAAGGGAAGCAGTGCAAATACAAACACATTCCTTTGTGTTTTATTCAAGATTTCACCATCCTGTCAAACTGAAGCCTTATGGAGAATAGCAGAAATTGTGATCATTCAAAAGGTCTTAGGAACAAATATAACTTGGGAAAAATACATTTAACGAAATGTTAAGTAATGGAAAATTACTTCATTTACTTACTTAGCATACATATTCATATATTTGACTTGATATATAATAACTGTACATATTTATGGGGTAAATATGGGATATTTCAGTAGATATATTCAAAGTATAATGATCAAATCAGGGTAATTAGCATGTCCATCACCTCAAATCTTTATCATTTCTTTGTGTTGGTAACCTGCAAAATCCTCTCTCCCACCTATCTGAAAAAAATAAATAAATGAACTTGTTTGCTGTGGTTACGCTGTAGTACTCTAGAACACTAGAACTTATTCCGCCTATCTAACTGTACTTTTGAGGAGGATGGTACTTACCACATTTGTGAAACACTATCCTAATACGAATGATAATTGTAGGTGGGGTTTCATGCTAACATAGCTCAAAGAACTCCATAAATGAATGCCCACAATCATAAGTGTGAAAACAAGATTTTTCAGTTTGATCTGTGTGTGTGTATGTGTGTGTGTGTGTGTGTGTGTGTGTGTGTATGTGTGTGTTCCTATTGTCAAGCAGGGAGTTGGTTTTCGTTATTTTTTTAAGAGGCCCAAACTCATGCTACTGTAAGAATTAACTGCAAGTTAATTATTGCAAGTTGAAGTTATTTATAAGACTATGGTAGGTACATACATACACACAATTCTGAATTCACTGTGTAATGTTAGTACTCAAAATCATATATATTCTACAGGAGAACAAGCTGTGTGATAATTCATGAGTTATCTCAGTCTGTAATTGGACAATACAATTATTTACTTTAAAACAGATTAGAAATGACCGACAGAAAGCTATTTTTTAAACTAAATGACAGCACAGTAAAAAGAAATGTGGAGTACAAAGTAATGAAGCAAAATATAGGTCTTCCTTTGGGACAAAAGTCAAGACACATAAAGCAATTGAAGAGATGTCTTTCATTTTCTAGAGTGATACACATATTTAGTAGTTTGGTAGTTAATTTTTGTTTAACACTTATATTGAGGTTTTATTGGCATATAATGAACACACATACTTAAAGGGCAGGACCTGTAAAATTTTTACATATGTATACAACAATGAAACTATCATCACATTTAAAATAAGGAATATATCCATCACCCCCGCAAAGTATTCTCCTGCCTTTTGACAATCCCCTCCCCCATAACCTCCCTGCTTTTCTCAAATCCCACAGATCTGATCTCTCTCATGATTAGTTTCTATTTTCCAGAATGTCATATAAATGGAACCATATACTATTTACTTTTCTTTGTCTGGCTTCTTTCTTTCAGCACAATTATTTTGCAGTTCATTAATGTGTGATGTGTATCAATAGTTAATTCCTTTTTATTGCTGAGTAGTATCTCATTGTGTGAATATAGCTAAATTTGTGTGTTCATTCATTTGAAGATGGGCATTTGAATTGTGTCGTTTTGATTTCTTACAAATAAGCTACTGTGAACATTTATGCACAGATGTCATATGAAAATATCTTTTCATTTCTCTTGGGTAAATACCAAGACAAGAATAGCTATGTCATATGGTAGGTATATGTTTAACATTTAAGAAACTGCCAAATTGTTTTGCAGCATGTTTGTCTTTATGCCAAATTGCTATGGTTCATTTCATTATGGTAAATAAACTCAACTTGAATTCCTGGTACAAGTCAATTTTCTGAAACTTTCTTAAGATTTTTTTGCATCTGTGATCATGAAGGACTGTATTTTCATTTTCTTAAAATGTCTGTCTGAATGTGGTGTCAGAATAATGCTGGACTTACAGAAAGAGTTCGACAGTACTCTCTGATCTTCAATTTTCTGAATGAGTTTATGTTCATTTGTTATTATTTCTTCCTTAAATGTTTGTTAGAAACCTCCAGTGAAGCCATCTGGTCCTGGAGTTTTTTTGTGGGAAGATTTTTAACTATAAATTCAGTCTAATTAATAGACTATTCATGTCATCTATTTCTTCTTGAGTCAGTGTTAGTAGTTTATATCTTTCAAGGAATTTGCCTTTTCTTCTAAGCTGTCAAACATACTGGCATACAGCTTTTCATTGTAATCTCTTATAATTCCTTTTAATATATGTAAGGTACATAGTGAGGTCACCTCTTTCATTATTGATATTCCTAAATTTTGTCTCCCCCACAAGCCACCCACTCATTGATGGCAGCAGCTGCTGCCATCACGCGGGCTGCAGCAGGGAGGCATTATGGGCCTGCATATTCCATGGAGGAGTGGGAGTCCCATCCCTTCTGAGTTGGGGTTTGAGTTCCCCTGGTGCCGCTGCAGATCCAGGCCTCCCGCTCTACCGAGCAGACTGTAGCCCAGCCCAAACTACAGCTGTGGATCGGAGACTCCCTGTACTCTAGGAGGGGGCCAGGAGCAGGCAGGATCTGCCCTCCCAGGTGCAGCTGCAGCCACCTAACCTGCTTGCTGCAGACCTGGGCCTCCCGCTCCATGGAGCAGGCAGGAGACCGGGACAAGCAGAAGCCCCGCCCCTTCTGAGTTGGCTAGGTGGGAGCTCCCTGGGTGCAACTGTGGCAACCCTCCCAGGCACAGGACTGCACCCACCACCCCCAGCTGGTCTCCAGGATGTCTGTTCTCACTGTCTGGCCTTTTTCCTCTTCTGCAACCCGCTTCAATCCGATTTCTCCACTTTTCAATAAAAGTGGTGAAAGTAAATATTATTGTTTTGTTCTAGATCTTAGAGGAAAGATCTTAGAGGAAGGTGGATATCTTTGTCTTGTTCTATCTTTGAGAAAACGCTTTCAACTTTTCCCTATTCAGTATGATGTTAACTGTGGGCTTATCATACATGAACATTAATGTTTTAAGGTATGTTCCTTCTATACCTAATTCGTTGAGAGGGTTTTTTTTAATCACAAGAGATGTGCAATTTTATCGAACACTACTTCTGTGTCTGTTGAGATAATCACACGGTTTTATCCTTTATTCTCTTGATGACATGTATCACATTTATTGATATTTGTAGGTTGAAGCATCCTTGCATCCCTGGGGAAAATCTTTTTCTATGCTGTTGGATTTGGTTTTCTAGTTGTTTTTTTTTTAATGAGTTTTACAACTATGTTCATCAAAAATATTGGCCCATAGTTTTCTTTTGTTGTGTCCTTGTCTGGTTTTGGTATCAGGGTAATGCTGGCCTTAGAAAATATTTGGAAGCATTTTCTCCCCTTTGATTTTTCATAATAGTTTGAGAATAATTGGCATTAGCTTATCTTTAAAAGTTAGGTAGAATTCATCTGTGAAGCCATATGGGTCCTGGACTTTTCTCTGTTGGGGAGACTTTTATTACTGATTCAATCACATTATTGATTATTGTTCTGTTCAGGTTTTCTGTTTCTTCATGGTTCAATCTTGGTAGGTTATATGTGTCCAAGAATATATCTATTTTATAAGTTTTCAATTTGTTGATATAAGTTGTTCATAACAGTCTGTAATTATCTTTTGTATTTCTGTTGTATCGGTTGTAACGTCTCTTTGTTATCTCTGATTTTATTCTATTCGTATTTTTCTTTTTCTTAGTCTACCTAAAGACTTGTTGATTTTGTCTATCTTTTCAAAACAATATTTTCATTTGGTTGAAACTTTATTTATTTTTGTTCTGATCTTTAGTATTTCTTCTTCCTATAATTTGGAGTTTGATTTGTTCTTGCTTTTCTAGTTTCATGAGGTGCATCATTAGGTTATTTGAAATCTTTATATCTTTTTACATAGGCATTTATTGCTATAAAATATCCCCTTTAGCACTGCTTTTGCTGTATAAGTTTTGGTATGTTGTTTTCTCATTTTTATTTGTTTTTAAGAAATTTTTAAATTTTTAATTTCTCTATTTACCCAGTGGTTGCTCAGGAGCATGTTATATTTGTGCATTTTCCAAAATTCCTCTTGTTATTGATTTCTGGTTTTATTCCACTGGGGTCAAAAAAGATATTTGATATGATTTTAATTTTTAAAAATGTGTTGAGACTTGCTTTGTGGCCTAACATATGGTCTATGCTGAAGAATGTTCCACGTGCTCATGAGAAGAATATATACACATTCTCCAGCTGTTGAATGAAATGTTCTGTAAAAGTTAGGTTTATTTGCTCTAGAGTGTAGTTTAAGTCCAATGTTCCATTACTGATTTTCAGTTTGGATGATCTATCCAGTGCTGAAAGTAGGGTGTTGAAGATTCCTATTATCGTAATGCAGTCTGTCTCTCCCTTTAGATCAAGTATTTACTCTGGTGTTGGGTGGGTATATGCTCATAATTGTTATACCCTGTTGCTGAGTTGATCCTTTTATCATTATGTAATAACCTCCTTTGTCTCTTTTTAGGATTTCTGATGTAAAGTTTATTTTATCTGATAAAACTACAACTACTACTGCTCTCTTTTGCTTTCCATTTGCATGGAATATCTTCATGTGTCCTTACAGGTGAGGTGAGTCTTTTGTTGGCAGCATATAGCTGGGTCTTTAAAAAAAAATACCTCATTTAGTCACTATGTATCTTTTAACTGGAGAACTTAATCAATTTACATTCAAGGCTATTATTGACACCTATGGAGTTATTCTTGCCATTTTTAAAGTGTTTTCTAGTTGCTTTGTAGAGCCTTTGATCCCTTCTTTCTCTCCTGCTTTCCTCTTTTGTGGCTTCATGGCCCTCTGTAGGGGTATGTTTTGGTTCTTTTTCTTTATCTTTTCCGTATCCATTATAGGTTTTTGCTTTATGGCTACCCTGAGGCTTATATAAAACATTTTATACTTAATAACAGCTTAATTTTGATTGCATACACAAACTGTTCACTCTTACTTCCTTTTCTCCCATGTTTCATGTTTTCAATGTCATACTTTATATCTTTTTATAATAACAAAAATAACATAAGTAATAATTTCATATAAAACAATATAAACAAAAATAATGGGCTTCCTCAGCCACTCAGGCATTTGCTGCCCCTCCAGAGAGGGACTTGTAAACATTCAAAGGAGTTGCATGCCATAGACAAGGCCAGGAAGAACTGTGGCCAGACTCTCAAGCTTTTCCCAGGCCTTACTGGGCAATCTTACATGGTGCCTACAAGCAGGGGGTACTTAGAAATATTTTCTAGTGCCTCTGATGACAGGTACTGCTTTGGACTGGAGTGGAAAGTACAGCACCATCGCTGGGGCCTTCACTCTACAGCCAGGTGCAGTCCTTTCCCCCTAACCAGAAGTCTTAGGAAAGTTTTTGGAGGTTCAACAGGCCAACCAGACACATGCAACAAGGTACCCTTCTCAGGTCTTCATACCTGGCCCCATCTAATAGCAGCCTCCAAAGTCTTCCTGACCACTGGCTCCCATCCAAGCTCTCCCCAGTTCTATGGTCCATTCAGATTTTTCCTGGCCTCCAGAGAAGGGTTTAGATACAATTTTGCAGGGTGCCTACTATGACCAATCCCCACTCAGTCCACCAGGTGGAAGGGATGCCCTCCCTGGCCTTCATGACTAGTTAGGGAATGTCTCCCTTACCTAATTGGGAATAAGAAATGTTTTAGGGAGTGCTGTATGCAACTGTGCCCCACACAAAACCGCAGCAATGTCAGGAGACCCTTCCTGGGGCTCCTGTTCAGCTGTGACTGATCTCTGTAGGAAATACATACATTCCCATAGGGGAAGTGAGAAAATTCTTGGAAGCATTACTTGTATTTCTGTTTTCATGTAGTTCAAAGAATTTTTTAATTTCTCTTGAAATTTGTTCTTGACGCTTATGTAATTTAGAAGTGTGTTTCTGAATATCCAAGCATTTTGAGATTACCCAGGTGTCATTCTATTACTGATTTGTATAGCAGTTAGGTTCCAATGTTTTCAGAGACCAGATATGGTATGTTTTTTATACATTGAAATGTGTTAACGTGGGCTTTATGGTCCAGAATGTGGCCCTATCTTGGTGAATGTTCCATGTGAGTGTGAAAAGAATATGTACTCTGCTGTTGTTAGACTAAGTAGACTATAGATGTAAATTACATCCAGTTGTTTGATGATGTTGTTTAGTTCAACTGTATTTTATCGATTTTCTATCTGTTGGATCTGTCCATTTCTGATAGAAGGTGATGACGTTTACAACTATGATTGTGAATTCTTTTATTTATCCTTGCAGTTCTATCAGTTTTTTGCCTCATGTATTTTAACATTCTTGTTAGGCACATACAAAAAAAAAAAAGAATTGTTATATTTTCTCGGAGAATTCACTTTTTGTCATCATGCAATGCCTATATTAGTCCAGAATTGTTATCTTTTCTCTCTGAAGTCTACTCTGTCTGAAAACTAATATAGCTACTTCAGCTTTAATTATTATTGGCATTGTATGTATTTTTCCATTTCCTACTTCAAATCTGTATGTCTTTGCACTTATAGTGAGTTTCTTGTAGACAATTTATAGTTGGGTCTTTTTTGTGGGGGGATCCCCCTCAGATGAACTCAGTCTTTAATTGATATATGTAGACCATTGATATCAAAGGTGGTTACAGATGTAGTTGGACTGATATTTATCATGTCTGTTATTATTATCTATTTGTTGTCCTGTTTTTTCTTCCTGTTTTTGCCTTCCACTCTTTTTTTGCCTTTTGTGGTTTTAATAGTGCCTTTTATATGATTCCATTTTCTCTCCCATTTAAACATGTAAATTTTTCCTTTCTTTTTACTTTTAAAAAATCTTGTTATTGGTTGCCCTAGATTTTGCAATATATATTTACCATTAATACAAGACTACTTTCAAGTAATACTATATTGCTTTATGAGTAGTGCAAGTATTTATAATAACAAAATATTTCTAACTCCTCCCTCCTATAGTTTATATCATTGCTATCATCCATTTCACTTATTGATAAATTATAATCATCTAATAATTATTGCTATTATTTTGAACAAATTATCTGCTATACCAATTAAAAATAAGAAAATGCAGTTTTTCTGTTACATTCTTAATGTTCTTTATGTAGATCCAAATTTCTTACTTTTCTCTAAAGAAATTCTTTTAACTTTTTTCAACATTTCTTGCAACAAATTGCCTCAATTTTTGTTTTCGACAAAAGTCTCAGCTGGGCACAGTGGCTCATGCCTATAATCCCAGCATTTTGGGAAGCCAAGGCAGTGGACCACTTGAGGTCAAGAGTTCAAGACCAGCCTGGTCAACATGGTGAAACCCTGTCTCCATAAAAATACAAAAATTAGCCGGGCATGGTGACACACACCTGTAATGCCACCTACTTGGGATGCTAAGGCAGGACAATCACTTGAACCTGGGAGGCAGAGGTTACAGTGAGCCAAGATGGTGCCAGTGCATTCTGCACTCCAGCCCAGGTGACCAAAAAAAAAAAAAAAAAAGTCTATTTCTCCTTTACTTTTGAAGAATATTTTGTCTAAATCATTCATGGTATCTCACTATGATTCTAATTTCCATTATCATGAATTTGCTATTTTCATTTGCTGTTTCATCAGGGACATCTTTCCATGTCAGTATGTATAAGTCTACCTCACTAAAGAAATAAAAATAAACCAAAACATAAATTGATGGTACTGTATAGATGTACCAGAATTTTTAAACGTGGCTCTTCTTGATGGCTATGTTTTCTTTATTTTTTGTTATTACAAGTAACGATGAAATCAGTATTCTTATCATCACACATATATTTGCACCAATGTTCCCCACACCCATCTGTTGTCATCCGACTCTGTCCTGGTGAATGCAGAGATAAATTTTCTTTAAACCTTATGTGGTCAAGTTGATCAATCATTTCCCTAATGTGTTCTGAGCTGTCTTTGTTCTATACATGCCTTCTTATTTTTATTTTTATTTTAAGAGACAGCGGTCTCCTTATGTTGCCCGGGCTGGTCTCAAACTCCTGGCCTCAAGCGATCCTCTCGCCTCAACCTCCGAAGTCGCTAGGATTACAGGCGTGAACCATCGTGATAGGCACCGTTGTATGCTTTAAAGACCTTCTCTGTTCCGAAATTTTAAAATGAAAGTGTTTTCTACGAATCTTTCATGGTTGCAGTTTTTCAGTCCGTGCTTTAGCCGGCAGTATTCTGTAAGTCCGCTTGCGCCGCTTTGGAAGGCCCGGCCAGGCAGGGCGCCCTGTCGGCAGCCTCGCGTCTGCATTTTCCACGTTCTCTCTGGAGGCCGGCCTTGGCTTGCGCCGGACCCGGAGTCGCGTGGGGCGTGTCTGGCGCCTTCTGCTGCTGGGGACGCGTCGTGCTGACCGGGAGTTCTGAAACGAGGCAGCACCCCCAACCCGCCCAGGTCTGAAAAACGCGATCCGACGAGGACCAGGACGGGGTCGACCGGCCGCCCCGCGGGGAGCCCTCGCCAGCCCGCGGGGACCCGATCCGTGCTGTGGCCGTTTGCGCCGGTTGTCGGGCTCCACCTGGCGGCCGCTATTACATACTACGCTTGTCCTCTGGAGCTCTTGCAAGGGTGAGAAGTGGCCGCTGTGCACAGGGAAGAAGCGGCCGCTGTGCACGAGGCCGAGTTCCAGGACGTCTGCAGCATTAGCAGGATTGTTCCGTCCGCTGGCAAAGTGTTTGTTCCCCATCTGTTGGTCGGAGCGCAGCCCGCAGATTACGCTCGGAGGAGGCTCTCGCCGCGCTCTCAGCCCTGTATGCTCTGTGGGTGGGGCTCCATGCGGGTCGACCAGCAAGCCCAGTGCCAGCCCCTCCATCACGAGACCGATCGGGGTCAATATGAATCGACTTGAAAGGGTGTTTGGAGGCCCCACGCGTGTGGCCCGATACCAGGGCCTTCCATTTGACCTCATTTTACCCAAGTTCTGCCTCGGAGGTGGGGACCTGCGACTGTACTCGGAAGACCGCAGAGGGCGCCACCAGCCTGGTCTAGGTCCCACGTCGGTCCCCATCCTCGGACTTGCCTTTTCCAAGGCCCGTTCAGGAGGTGACAACGGACTGGGGACGAACCCGGAGCCCCGGGGAAGGCGTCTCAGATTCTCCCGTCCCGCTGGGCTTCACAGATTCAGTGCAGGAACCAACTCGCACGCTCGGAATAATGTGCCTTTTTCGTGTTACCGCTTTAAACCATTTTTATTTCAAAATGGAAAAATAAAATTTTAAAATTTTTTAGTTTAAATATTTTAAATTACACAGTTTTTACTGAGGTATAATTCACATACATAAAACTCGTCCCTTTGAAAGTATGCCATTTAGTGATTTGTAGCCTGTTCACAAAGTTGTGCAACCAGCACCAATCTGTAATTCCAGAACATCTTCATCACCTCGAAAAATTTCCCATTCTGCCCTCCCCTCCAGCCCCAGCATGGACCAGTCAGCTTGCTTTCTGTCCGTGGATTTGCTGTTATGGATATTTCAAGTTAGTGGAATTCTACAACACGCGGCTGCTAACGTCTGGCTTCTCACACTTTGCATCCTGCGCTCACGGCTCATCCGTGGTTCAGCATGCAGCAGCGCTTCACTTTGCGTGACTCAAGAATTTTCCATTCATCGCCATTGGTATAGTATATCTATATGTAAAATACATGTGCTATATAGATATTTATGATATAAAACCAAGTCCTTTTTAAATGTGGAAAGTACAGATAACATAAATTTGCCATTATAAGCCCATAAAGCCTCCCGTACAGTGGCGTTAAGTTCTGCCTTCCTGCCCAGCTCCACCCACCCAGAGCCAACAGCCACCCAGAGGGCACCAGCCCAGTCCTGCCGAGCCTCCTCAGAGTCCTCCAGCTCTCCACCCCCACCAGGTCCCTACTCAAGCTCCCTCCCCCACCCAGGCAAAGAAGGAGCGCTCCTGAGGCAGAGAGGCTCCACTGAAGAGAAGAGGGCCTCCAGGGGAGGGTGGGTGTGCATGGGACAGGCCAGGACAAGAAGGCAGTGCCTGGGCTGGCGGTCACCTGAGGGGCCCCAGGACATGCTGGTCTATTAGGTGTGTTCAGATAAGATTCCTGCCCGTCCCCTGTGCAGGAGGATAGATGGGCACCCAGGGTATGTGTGGCTTTTTGTTTGCTTGCCTTTCTTCCTCCCTCCCTTTTTCCTTCCTTCATTCCTGTTTTCCTTCCTCTCTCACTTTCTTTCTTTCTCCTTTTTCTGCAGGGCCCCCAGACTTGCTGAGTGGGCCTCCCTCTTTTTGTGGGGAGCTGATCGACCTTTGCAGAATTGGGGGCATATGTAGTCTGTAGGAGGGATCCAGGTACAAAGGGATGATTGTCCCCTTGGCTTGACTCTGAGAAAGGGAATGTTCTTCCCTCAGGAAAGCAGCGCAAGTGTCCTGGGGCAAAGGACTACACTGGCATAGGATGGTGCCTTCAGCCTAGAGCTTGGATGGTTGCAGCAGCCAAATGAATCCCTGGGGTTCCCGGTAATTAGGAAGAGGACAAAAACATAAGGAACCTATCCATGGAGTCAGGGTCCTACTTGACACAGACTGGCCTTGGGCCCAGGTGGGACCATGAGACTGAAGGGCTAGGGTACCACTGTCTGTCTGTGGTGCAGGGGGGGGACCAGAGATGGGCATGGGCCGGTTGATTTAGAGTTTGAGGTGGTGAGCAGGGAGGGAGAGGAAGCAGAAGGCGTGTGGAGGGAGCAGTGCTTAGTGCAATAGCAACAAAAGGAGAAGACGACTTTCCCAGAAGGATCCTATCTGGGTGCTAACCAGGCACAATCCCACTCAGCTTCTGAGATCAGAAGCAGAGTCATTTAGGGTAGTATGGCTGTTGAAGTTGGTTGCCAAGGCCAGGTACCCCCATAGCTGAGCTGCACTGCCTGGCCAGGCTGGCTCCATGTGCCAGTGCTTCATAGCTCTGAGACCCTGGCCACCCATGCCATTCACAAGCTGTTCCTGCCAGATCTGCCGGTACTCAGTCAGCCTGGGCCATCAGGCTGCACCCTCTGAGTTCCCAAGAGATGGTGAGTGCTCAGGGTATGTGTGTGGCCAGAGGTGTCAGAGCCCAAACTCGCTGGGAAGTAGCCAGAAGAAAGCCACGTCCCCAGTCATCTGATGCTCTCCTTGACCTTCTCATCCTTCTCCTTCCTCCTGCATTGCTCCTTCCAGGCATTCTTTAATCACAGCTGTGTTAGAGGCTGCGATTCCAGACTCAGCACTAACAGGGTCAACCGCAGCTGCAGCTACCCAACTCAGGCAGTTTCCCTAGCACTGTGCTGGAGGATGGGATTCCAGGCCCAGCACTAATAGTGTACAGCCACAGCTGCAGCATCTCACAGTGACCTAGAGCCTGGCTCAGCTACCTAACTCAGGAATTTCACCTAGTACAGCATCCCTGGGAGGTGGCCACTGTAAGATTCACTTCGGATTAGCAACTGAGTCTCCAAAGGCACAAACGACTTTCCCAACATCAGGCAGAAGGATTAGAATTTAGGTCTGCCAGCCTCTAAAGCTGTCTCCCAGAGAACAGACCATCGACCAAGGAGACAGGTTATTTCCAGGTAACACAATGAAGTGAGGTAACTACAAAGAAGGATGAGTGATCATGACGGCGACAGGATGGGGTGGGCTCTCCCTGCCTCCGTTTGTCTCCTCTCTTCCTCCTGCCGCCAGGCCCAGTCACTCAACACGCTCCTGGACCTTGACATGCTGGGCTTCCATATTGTCCTGTCTTGGCTCAGACACCACAGAAGCATCACTACCCTTCCAGTGATAATTGAGTTCTTCATGACCAAAGCGTAGTCATGAAATCCATTACTAACCCTGAGACTCTCTGGCAAGAGGTGACAGGTCAGCTAAGTGGGAGAACAGTAGCAAAGTATAATGGGATAAGACGAGGAGGCTTCCAATCACAGAAGGACAGTAAACACAGATACAAGCTGGGTGGCCTCCACACCTGTATTCAATCCCCCAAAATAATGTGAGGAAGAAGACATCTGCAACTCAGTGAAATATCTTCTTCATTAACTAACCACATTATCAGTATGAAATAATCTATTTGACAAATATCTTAAGGGTGAAAAGTGGCATCAGTGTCTTAGCTACTTCTTTGGGTTTCACTTCCATTTTAAAACTTTTTTGACTTTTCAGAACTCTTATTTTGTAGCTCACTGACACATTTTTAAAAGATTCTTGACACGTATTCCGGAAGCTTTAGTTGTTTTCAGATGGTCCTTATTAGCTCACTGTTGGAAATAAAATTATTTCAACTTGTTCTTTAGCAATGTACAGGCTCCATAGATCTCCCCCTGATTCAGAGGCAATAGGGTAAGAACACCACTTAGGAATCAGGCTGGCCTGAGATCAAGTCTCAGATCCACCAGCAGTGTGACATCAGTAGCTTATTCGTACTCAGTGCCTCGGTTTCTTCATAGGGTTGGTGAGATGGTTTGGCTCTGAGTCCCCAGCCAAATGTCACGTTGAATTGTAATTCCCAGTGTTGGAGGACAAGCCAGTGGAAAGTTATTGCATCATAGAGGTGGACTTCCCCCTTTCTGTTCTTTTGATAGAGTTCTCATGAGATCTGGTTGTTTAAAACTGTGTATCAACTTCCCCTGCCCTCCTGCTAGCCATGTGAGGATATGCTTGCTTCCCCTCCACCTTCCACCATGATTGTAAGTGTCTTGAGGCCTTCCCACCCATGCTTCCTGTACAGCTTGTGGAACCATAAGCCAATTAAACCTTCTTTTCTTTATAAATTACCCCAGTCTCAGGTAGTTATTTATAGCAATGTGAGAACAAACTAATACAGAAAATTCGTACCAGAGTAGTGAGGCATTGCTATAAAGATACCTGAAAGTGTGGAAGTGACTTTGGAACTGCATAATAGACAGAGGTTGGAACAGTTTGGAGGGCTTATAAGAAGACAGGAAGATGATGGCTGGGCATGGTGGCTCATGCCTGTAATCCCAGCACTTTTGGAGGCCAAGGCAGGTGGATCATTTGAGGTCAGGAGTCCAAGACCAGCCAGGCAAACATGGTGAAACCCTGCATCTACTAAAAATACAAAAAAAAATTAGGTGGGCATCATGGGGCACACCTGTAATCCCAGCTACTCAGGAAGCTGAGATAGGAGGATCATTTGAACCCAGGAGGCAGAGGTTGCAGTGAGCCAAGGTCGTGCCACTGAACTCCAGCCTGGGTAATACAGTGAGACTCCATCTCAAAAAAAAAAAAAAAAAAAAAAGGCTGGGGAAAAGTTTGGAACTTCCTAGAGACTTGTTGGCCTGGATGCACATCATGAGCAGTCACGAGAAAACTTATTGAAAAAGGCAAGAACAAATCGGCCCAGTGAGATGAATTGCACATTGCACTCCTTCCTGGGATGGAAGAAATGAACAATGATAGAATCTTCTACATTTAAGTTTTTACCTTTACCGACTCATAGGCAGTGGCCAATGGCGTGGCCATGTGACAAGGCAGAGGCGCAATGATGAACTGGGCTGTGAAAGGGATACCCACATGGAGCACAGAACTCTGGGAATTTAAGGGGCACATTAAGGTAGGTCATGCCGATGCCCACCTGAAGAATCTCTCCCAAGATCAGTGATCGGAGCCGGCAGGTGGATATTGTGGTGAACAAACTTAAGGAGGCCACCTGGGCTCAACAAAGGAGTGGACACGGGGGAGCTGCAGCAGCGCAGGGATGGGCTACTCAGAAACACGTCCCTCCTGCACCCTCAGAGGCACCAAATGCCAACAAGAACTGTCCTGACAACAAAAGATGGAGACTGCAGGTGGCTATGGGGCAGATTCCCAGTGGGGAAGGCACCACTGATAGCTAACAAGTAGATTATACCACACTGAAGCCAGTATCCCTGGGAGGGTATAATGGGTCCTGACACATACTCTGGATTGGGCTTTGCATAGTCATTAGATGCAAATGTCAAAAATCCTATAAAAGAACTGGAACAGATGATAAGACATCTATTTGGACCACCAAGTTGTATTTCTTCAGACCAAAGAACACACTTACAGCCCACAGTGTCTTATAATGGATATATCATGTTGCAGATTGTCTTCCTCTCCTAGGGCTGTCATAACAAAGTGCCACACACCACGTGGCTGACTTACAAAACAAAATGCACTGACTCACAGTCTGGAGACTAGAAGTCTGAGATCAAGGTCTCGGCAGGGTTGGCTCCTTCTGAGGGCTGTGAGAGAGGATCTAATCCACACTTCTCTCCTAGCTTCTGGTGGTCTGCTGGCAATCTTTGGCTTTCCTTGGCTTGTAGAATTCTCCCTTCATCTTAATATGGCATATTCCCTGTGTTATCTCCATGCACAAATTTCCCCTTTTTATAAAGACACAAATCATATTGGATTAGGGGGCCCACCCTATTACAACATTACCACATCTTAACTAATTACATTTACAACAACCCCATGTGCAAACAAGGTCACTTTCTGAGGTACTGGGGGTTCAGACTTCAGCATATAAATTTTTTGTTTAGAGTAACATATATCCCTTTTTTCAGTTTCTATTGTTAAAACACACATAAAATTTACATCTTAATCATTTTATGTGTACAATTAAGTGATACTAAATACGTTGATGATGTTGTACAAGTATCCCCCACAACCCATCTCCAAAACTCTCTTCATCTTGTAAAACTGAAATGATATTTATTACAAACTAACTCTCCCGGCCCCCTCTTCCCAGCCCTGGGAAACCACCATTCTACCTTCTGTCTATGAAGTTGAATATTCTAGGCCCCTCGATAAAATGGAATCATGCAGTATTTGGTTTTTTTGACTAATTTCACCTAGCATAATGTACTCAAGGTGCATCCATGCTATACCATATGTCAGAATGTTCTTCCTTTTTGAAGCTGAATAATATTTCATTGTATGTATGTATATGTCAGATTTTGTTTATCCATTCATCCCTCAATGAACACTTAGATTATTTCCACTTTTGGCTATTGTGACTAATGCTGCTATAAAATGGGTGTACAGATATCTCTTTGAGACCCTGCTTTTAATTATTTTGGTATTCCACCCAGAAGTGGAACTGCTGGATCATTTAGGGCTGTGGAGGCCCCACAGGATCATGGGGTGTCCCTTATGCTGTGTTGGGGTGCAGGATCCAAGAGATAAAGACACAGAACACTAAAGAACTGGTGAAGAGCATCTGGACTCGGGGGGGCCACACCACCTGTGAGCAGAGATCAGCGGTGGCCCCCAAATGCCCAAGAGCATCTGTATTTATTAGGTACAAGCAGGGGGCAGGGTAGTGAGTGAGGTCATCATCTATAGGCTTAGTAATAGAGCAGACATAATCACGTGAGTCACAGCGAGGGGACCACCCCATTATGTCACCTGGACAGAGAGGTGGGCCGTGCGCAGCAAGGGGCTTTGCCGTGTGCAGTAGTAGAGGGTCGTGTACAGAAAAGGGGTCTATCCTCATTAGGTCACCGAGGCAAGGAGGTGGGCTGTGTGCAACAGGTGTCGTGCACAACATTTCTTATCTGGGGCCTGGAGACTTCAAAGGATTTCTAATAGAAGGATACTGTAAGCCAATGCAGTGGGAGCTGACAGACTTGTGCTCTTCTCTTAAGATATTTATGGGAGGATTCTTTGAGCTAGCACAGAAACGAGAAAAGACTGACAGGGTGCACAGCCGCCATGGCTGGTCACACCAGAGGGGTTCTTCTCTTCCTCAGTTACTTCCAGGATCTCAGGCCTGAGGCCCACTTTCCACAGGAACTGGATGCAAGGTACTACAACTCCTTTATCAGGAGGAGAGGCTCTTGCTCCAAGCCTGCCATACAACATATGCCCTTTCAGGCAGGGAGGCCACCGCCTGGACCTTGTTTCTCGTCCTGGTCTGGCTGTTTTCCCATGTACTGCTTCTGTTCTGTGACTGATCTAGGCACTCCTCCTACTACAAACTACTATATGGTTATATAGAAGGATTATATAAATCAGCACTAAATGTGTCAGTAGAGCTCCGATGACAATGCCTATGTAATCCTATATAGAAAGATTATATAGAACCAAGTATGCTAGATATATGTAAGCAGTAAGTTACACTTCAAGCATTAATTCTATAAACTAATATATGATTATATATGAAGGATTATATAAAGAAAACAGCTGAGCAATAACACTATAAACTAAGATATTCTTCAGGCAATAATTGTGCCTGGGGTCTGGACAGTTCTCCTTCCTCAGTGCCCACGGGGGGTGTTATCCACAATAGGGTAATTCTGTTTGTAATTTCTTGAGGAATCACTATACTGTTTTCCATATTGGCTGTTTGGATTCCTGCCAAAAGTGCACAAGGGCTCCAAACATGAGTTTTGTGGGGACATATTTCAAAACACAGCATTCACCAAAAGCTCAAGCAACAAAACAAAAAAAATAGATCAACTGGATTTCATTAAAATTAAAAACTTTTGTGTCTCAAAGTTGATATGGTTTGGCAGTATCTCCACCCAAATCTCATCTTGAATTTAACTCCCACAATTCTCTTGTGTTGTGGGAGGAACCCAGTGGGAGGTGACCGAATTATGGGGGCTGGTCTCTCTTGTGCTATTCTTACGATAGTGAATAAGTTTCATGAGATCTGATGGTTTTAAAAAATGAGAGTTTCCCCACACAATCTCTCTCTTTGCCTTCTGCCATCCATGTAAGATGTGACTTGCTCCTCCTTGCCTTTCATCTTCCACCATGATTGTGAGGCCTCCCGGGCTACATGGAACTGTGAGTCTAATAAACCTTCTTTTGTAACTTGCCCAGTCTCAGGTATGTCTTTATCAGCAGCACGAAAACAGACTAATACAAAGGTTACATAAGAAAATAAGGACAACAACAGAATGGGAGAGAAATTTACAAGTCATATATCTGATAAGAAACAAAATGTTCCAGACTATATAAACCACTCATAACTCAATAAAAAGACAACTGAATTTAAAAATGGGCAAAGGATGAATGAGCAGACATTTCTTCAAAAAGATGAAAAATGGCCAATAAGCATATAAAAAGATGCTCAATAACATTCATTACTAGGAAAATGCACATCAAAACACAATGAGATACCACTTCACCCCACTGGGATAACTAAATTCCAAAGACAAACAGTAAGAAGTGTCAGCAAGAATCGGAAACTGGACGAGAACCTTCATTCAATACTGAGGGAATGTAAAATGTTATGTGTGTTCTGGAAAACATGTTGGTAGTTTCTCAAAAAGTTAAAACAGAGTTATCATATGATCCAGTAATTCCACTCAAAGGTATATATTTAAAAGACATGAAACCACACAAAAACATATACATGAATGTTCACAGCAGCATGATTCATCATAGACAAAGTGGAAACAAGACCACCAAAACCAGCCCTGCCTTGGACCCTAGCAAAATTAAATGGAAGCCTACAAAGCTAGCCACATTTCCATCGGAGACATTTTCATCATTCCAGGTGATGATGAACTATACCAATTTTTAGTGGCTGAGAAGAACCTCAGGAATGTGCCAGCATCTTTTGACTTTTATTTTGGGGAGCTGCATCTACTATTACAACATGCAATGTAGGTAACACTGGCATGGCTGGTTTGATTTGATTATCTCACGCAAATAAGTCATATGATAATACCGATATTGATGATCAAATGAATTGGGAGACAGACTTAAAGCCTCCTCAGGATGTAATACCAATGGAAAATGACAGTCTTTAGAAGAACTAGATTTAGTTAACCGTCAACTAATTTCCAGCTAAATAATTCTGCACAAGCCATATAAGGTACAAACAGCAGTAGATCAAGGGGGAGGATGACCTTGGGGACTCCTGAAATACACTGGAAACAACCCAGATATCCTCCAATGAATAAACGAATAGACAAAGTGTAGTATACATACATATGTACATAAAATGGAACATCATTTAGTCATAAACAGGCATGAAGTACTGGTATAGGCTACACAATGAATGAACCTCAAAAACATCCTGCCAAGTGAAAGAAGGCAGTCACAAAAGACCAGATATTGGATGACATATTTACATAAAATGTCCAGAATAGGCAAATACAGAGACAGAAAGATCAGTGGTTGTCAGGGGTTGAGGGAAGGAGGAAATGAGGAGTGATTAAGTGAATTAATCCATGTTAACACCTTAAACTTTGGGCAACTGCCCAATCACACAAACAGTGCGGTCTCATTCATGGGTTACATGAAAAAAACAAAGAGAAAAGCCTGGGTAGAAATACCAACATGTATGTTATGGAAAATATAAAACCTTAGTAAACAGACTATGTAACTTAATGAGCAGATTCAATATTATAAGGATGCCAATTCTCCTCCCATATAATGCATGCATGTAATATAATCCAAATGGCATTGTTATCCAGACAAGAAAAAATTGATTATAAAATTTATATGAAATAATAAAGGTGTGAGAATTGCAAGGAAATTTTTTAAATGGAAAATTATTACAGGAGAAAGGAGTGTGGAGACCTTGCTCTGTGTGGTGTTAGTCAAAGACAGCTACCATCAATTCTTTCCCTTCTTCAACACACATTACTTGTCAAGAGGTGAAGAATCACTCCCCTCCCCTTGAATCTGGCTGCCTTGCGATTTGTTTGATCAATAGAATCTGACATAAATTCCTTTCTGGGAATTCTAGGATTCAATTAAAAAAAAAAAGAAAGAAAGAAACTGAAGCTACTACGTGGGTCTCTTGGAAGTCTTGCTCCTGGGAAGCTCTTCCTTGAACCTAGTCACCATTCTTCAGGCAACAGCCAGCATCAACTGCCAGCCATGTAAGTGAGTTTCAGGTGACTGTGGCCCCAGCTAACATTTGACTGCAGCACATGTGAGAGGCCCCATGCAGAACCACCTAGAACCATGGAGAGCAGTGATCCCACAGAACATGAGATGTGACAGTAAGTTAAGTTTAGGGGTTGTTAATTATGCAGAAATAAGTAAACAGAGCACTCCACCGGGTATTAAAGATTATTACAAAAACTCTGTAATTAAAACAATACAGAACAGACAAGGGTAGACTACAAGATCAATGGGACAGAATAGTTACACACCCAATGCCCCCTGGTGACCACAGGGATTTGTCACAGATCTCATCACTTACAAACCCTACAGCGGTTTCTCTGGTCACCTTCCAGTCACCTTCTACACCTTGGCTCCTTTTAGCACTCCTCCCTAGTTTATCACTATACGAAATTGCTTTATCTCTTTGTATTGCCTGTCACCTGCCACCATAATGTAAATTCCTAGACCTCCACAGCATCCAAAGCTCTAGAACGGTTCTTAGAACACAGTTCTTGATAAATATTTTCAGAAAGAAAAAGAAGATACTTCAATACCTCAGTTTACTAATGAAGTGGTGCTACCATATGGCTGCCTGAACAAATACAGCTTGACATCCACTTTCTTGGTAGTGACTGAAGTGTATTAACTTGTGTGATCATACAACTACCCTATGGGGCAGGTGCCCGTATTTCCCCATTTAGCACATGAGGAAACTGAGGCAAAGAAAGGCCAAGTATTTTGGCCAAGGTCACACAACTTTCGAGTGCCAGAGCCAGGACTCAGATCTAAACAGGTCTGGCTCCAGAGCCCCAGATCTAACCTCTTAACCTTTCTGCTATACTGAGCTAAACCTTCAGCACCTATCATATGGAAAAAGAAATTCAATAGAAAGTTATATGGAAAAAATACAAGTCTGTGTTAATATTAGAAAATCCATAGTAACATGTAGAATGAGGAGGCCTCCTCAAGCCCAACTATACAGGTCAGATCCACTGAAAAAAATACAACTTAACAAAATTTTGCATGTCAAAATATGCAATATTTCAAAATCAAAGCTAATATCTTTAAATAATCAAAGGTTTATTAATACTCCATGACAAACAGGAAGTGAGGAAATGGGCAACTGACACAAATCAATAATTAACTGTGAGGACATGGGTGGCACAGTCTCTTCTAATCCTCTATTCTTGGAGATCTGGATGCCTGCCATTCGCCTATGGGAAGAACAGAGAAGGTCATAGAAAACAGCATTTAATCTAGAAAGGGCCACAATGAGGTCAAAGGGCAGTCTCACGGTAGTCTTAAGAGCTCCCCATCCCCAAAGAACTGGCAAGGACTCTCCAGGTGCTCTAAGCGACTCCTGCCCAACTCCCATCACGAATTCGGAAGACCTGTCGCTTTCTGAAATTTTCTTGACTTATAAGACACTAGTTATTGGGGAAAACTTCAAATTATTTAAATAATGAGAGGCAAATAACATCACTAAACTCATGAATACTCTGTATTTATAAACCTCCACTGGCGATCAGGGCGCACAGAATCTCTACTACTGATCCCTGAAGCTGACCAACCCCCCAGCGCCTTGGCCCACGGACCCCAGCCCTGACCCCACCTCTTCCCAGCATCTGACACAAGGATTCTCACCACAGTCCCCAGAGACTTGCCTGCCGAGGGCCCCTCTCTAACCCCACATACCTCAGCTCTCTGATCCAGAGGCAGCATTACTGACCTTGCCTACTATCTATTTCCAGATTAGATTCCCTGATCTCAGAGGCATTGTCTAAAACAACTAGCCCTTACAACTACGTCCACTTCAGGAACCGCCCTGTGCTCTCAGAACTGTGAGGCCACGCGGCCAGGACTGCACATGCTCAGTGAGGCCGGTGCCAGCCATACAACATGGCTCTGAAGCCGCTCAGGCCCAAGAACGACATGGCAGCCTGCTCTTCATCGCTCCTCTCTGGGGGCGGCCATACTGAGGAGGCATCTCTTCCGTGCAGGCAAGCTGTTTTCCGGACCTCAGAGATGCTCTCCAGCTGCAGCGGAAAATGAGCAACGGGTGGATTCGGGTCCAGATTCCGGCAGCAGGGAATTTGGGATCGAGACCTGGAAAAAAGCACTAGACTGGAAGAGGACGCGATTGAGTCGCAGCCGATGGCGGGGACAAAGACCAGGGGTTGGGGAAGGCGCCGGTGGACTTTGCCCGCGCGCGCGTCGCAGCGGTGTCCGCACACAGTAGTGGCCACCGCGGCAGGTGCCTAAGCCCGGGGTCGCTCGCCCTGAGTCTCTGTTTCCTCATCCGTACGGTTGAGACAAGAACAGTAACCCTCGCCAGTCAAGACGGGCCGCGGCTGTCGCGAGGGTCCACGCCTTAGAGCAGGCCCCTGTCATGTGCGGAGCCCTAAGACGGTGTCTGACTCAGTTCCTGAGGGGAACTTCACCAGTGACCCAGTCAGTGCCCTTCAGTTAAAGACCACCAGGGGCACACTTGCAATTAAATAGAATTACATTGCAGCAGGGAATGGCGTGCTGTGGGTCATCTCAGTGGGAGGAGGTAGAGAGAAACTATTTTAGGATTTGGGCTTTGATTGGTTGATTTCTGGTAGGGTCTCAGAAAGTGAGAACTTTGGATGCTGTCAGAAAGCAGGGGCAATATGATGATTAAGTATTTTGTGGGTGGCAACAAGACCTTGTTCTTTATCTGCACTTAGACCACATTATAAAGTGCCTTTCTTTTTGTTTGCACTTATCGTGGTCTCAGATTAACCTTCTGAAGTTGATATTCTTCTGTGAAATTGTTTATGTCCAACAGGAAAACAAAATGGCCTGGCCATGAGCATCAGACCAGCGTGTAACAACATTAAGATCTAACCGTGATGCAAATATTGACAGAATTAAAGTTAGAGATAGTTCTACAGTAATAGACACTTCAATACTCCATTTAAAATAATGCATAGAAGCTGGACTTTGTGGCTCATGCCTTTCATCTCAGCTACCTGGGAGACTGCAGCAGGCAGACTGCTTGAGGCCAGGAGTTCAAGTCCAGCCTGGCCCACATAGAGAGATTCCCCTCTCTAAAAACAAAAATAAAGTAACGGATAGAAAAACCAAACAGATTGGGAGCCTGAGGCGAGTTGAGCACGAGGTCAGGAGATCGAGACCATCCTGGCCAACATCATGAAACCCTGTCTCTACTAAAAATACAAAAATTAGCGCCCTGTAGTCCCAGCTATTCAGGAGGCTGAGGCAGGAGAATTCCTTGAACCCGGGAGGCAGGGGTTGCAGTGAGCCGAGATCAAGCCCCTGCACTCCAGCCTGGGCAACAGAGTGAGAATCTGTCTCAAAAAAAAAAAAAAAAAAAAAAAAAAAGGAGAAGAAAAGAAAAACTAAATAGAATTATCAGTAAGGAAATAGATGACTTGAACAACACTATAAATAAACTGGACCTAAAGACATATACAGAACACTCCATAAGGGCTGTATATGAAAACCCCACAGCTAACATCATACTCAGTGAGAAAAGGTGGCATGATTTTCCACTAAGATCAGGAAGAAGACAAGACCTAGCACTTCTATTCATCATAGTAATGGAAGTTCTAGCTAGGGCATTTCTGTACACTAAGAATGAATAGTCCAAGAATGAAATTAAGATAATAAACCTAACTATAATAGCATCAAAAATAATTTAATAATATCATCAAAAATAATTTAATACCTTGGTTAAATTAACAAATTTAACCAAGGAGGTGAAAGACATGTAAACTGAAAACTACAAAACATTGTTGAAAGAAATTAAAGACACACATAAATAGAAAGATAGCCTGTTTTCATGGATTACAATATTTAATATTGTTAAGATAAAACTACTACCCAAAGCAATCTGCAGTTTCAATGCAATACCTATTTAAATTCTAATGATTTTTTTGTAGAAATTGAAAATTTTATCCTTAAATTTATATGGAGTCTTAAGAAAGTCCAAATAGCCTAAGCAATCTGGAATAAAAAAGAATAAAGTTGGACTCATGCTTCCTGATTTCAAAACTTTATTTAAGGCTATAGCAGTCAAAACAGTGTGGCATAAAGACAGCTCTATATATAATCCCAGCACTTTGAAAGGCCGAGGCAGGCAGATTACTTGAGGTTGGGAGTTCAAGATCAGCCTGGCCAATATGGCGAAACCCCATCTCTACTAAAAATACAAAAGTTAGCTGGGCATGGTGGCGTGCGCCTCTAGTCTCAGCTACTTGGGAAGCTGAGGCAGAAGACGCGCTTGAACCTAGGAGGTGGAGGTGAGCCAAGATCACGCCACTGCATTCCAGCCTGGGTGACAGAGTGAGACTCCATTTCAAAAGAAAAAAAAAAGAAAAAAGGAAGACAGACATAAGACAGACATATAGATCAAAAGAATAGAATAGAGAGCCCAGAAATAAACCCTTGTACATATATTCAAATGATTTTCAACCAGGGTGCCAAGACTATGTGGAAAGGACAATCTTTTCAACAAATGATGTTGGGAAAGATGGGTACAGTGTATCCACATGTAAAGAGTGAGGTTGGGCTCTTATTTATATATATACACACATATATTTATACTCTATATATACATATATATTATACTATATCTATAATATAGTATATATGTATATACAGAGCATAAATAAGAGCCCAACTTCACTGTTTATATATATACTATATGTATACATATATATTATATACTTTATATATGTATATATAGTATATATATACATATATAAAGTATATACTGTATATATACATATACAGTATATACTTTAATATGTATATATAGTATATATATACATATACAGTATATACTTTAATATATGTATATATACTATATATACATATACAGTATATACTTTATATATATACTATATATACACATATATATTATACTGTATATATAGGGTATATATATATATGTATATATATAGTATAAATAAGAGCCCAACCTCACTCTTTACATGTGGATATATACATAGTATAAATACATAAACTAACTCAAACTGGATCAAAGGTCTAAATATAAGACTTAAAACTATAAAGGTCTTAGAAGAAAGGATAAAGGAAAAGTTTCGTGATTTGGGTTTTGCAATGATTTCTTGGATCAAAGACACCAAAAGCACAGCCAAAAAGAGAATAGACAGATGTCATCAAAATAAAAGTGTTTTGTGCATCAAAGGACACTATCAATAGAGTGAAAAGGCAACTCATGGATTGCAATAAAATATTTGCAGATCATACATGCTGATACAAGATTAATATCGAGAATACATAAAACCTGCCATAACTTGACAACAACAAAAGATACAAACAAGATGATTCAAAACTGGGCCAAAGATTTCAATAGATATTTCTTTAAAGGAGATACATAAATGCACAAGATGCTCCACATCACTAATCACTAGGGAAATTTAATTCAAGCCACAACTAAAATATATTTCACATCCATTTTAATGTATATTTTCCAAAAAAATAATTAACAAGTGTTAATGAGGATGCGGAGAAATTGGAACACTTATGCATTCCTGGTGGGAATGTAAAATAGTGCGGCTGCTGCAGAAAACAGTTTGGCAGCTCCTCAAAAATTTAAAAACCAAATTACCATATGATCCAGCAATTCCACTTCTAGATAGGTATATACCTCCAAAGAACTGAAAGCAGGGACTCAAACTATTACTAGCACATCAATGTTTATAGCAGCATTTCACAGTAACTAGAAGGTAGAAACAATCCAAACATCCATCCATGGCAAATGGACTAACAAAAGTGGATATATAAATACTAGGGAACGGTACTCAGCCTTAGAAAGGAATAAAGTTCTGATACATGCTATAATATTAACGAATCTTGAAGAAGCTGTACCGAGTAAAATAAGCCAGATACAGAAGAGAAATACTGTGATTCTACTTATGTGAGGTACCTAGAGTAGTCACATTGTAGAGACAAAGTATAATGATGGTTGCCAGGTCTGGGCATAAAAGGATTGGGGAATTATTGCTTAATAGGTATAGATTCAGTTGGGAACGTGAAAAAATTCCATTGGGAAGATGAAAAACAATGTCTGGGACACAGATGGTGGTGATGGTTTCACAACAATGTTAATGTGTTAAGACTTAATACCACTGAACCGTATACTTTAAAATGGCTAAAATGGTAAGTTTTGCTATGTATATTTTTCTTCAGTGAGAAAGCCAGAATTATTAATGCCCCAAATAGAGAGATGAAGTGGAGGGTGTCTCCATGTTAACCAAAATGATTTCTCTTTTAGGCAAAAAAGATAAACATTTTCTTATGAGAGTTTTTTGTTTGTTTGTTTTTGGTATGTCGAGTCTCTTTAAATTTTTGGCAAAATGTTGGAGTTCATACGATGGGATTATTTTTTCAGTCAATTTTTTGTTTACATGCATTATTTGCAACTTCTGGCTTTAGGCCATCAAGAAAAATGTCCAAGGGGCACTAGAACTGTCAACATCGGGCACTAATTCTGAATATTGTCTAAAGATGTCGTTTAGGGGGATAGTTTCTTGAATTTAAGTTAGCTTTAGCTAAATAATATTTTAAGGATGCAGTATTTGAGTCAAAATTGCGCTTGAGGTATCCTCATACCCACTAAACGGACTACTCAATGGTAGGAATATTTTGATATTGTTGTTTTAAGATGTCTCTTAAATGAACAATTGCTGCTCTCTCAGTTATAACCCACAGTTATTATGCTGGAGCCCTGCTGATATCATGGTAAGGCATTGTAAAGGGAAAGCAATGTCTAATCTAAGATTACATCTCCATTGCAGGTCTTTCTTAAAGAGAACCCAATGTTCTAGTTGTATTTTGAATGGTTACTTTCCCTCTCTCCCTCCCAGGTGCACAGAGGAATTTACCTTCTGTTCACAATGACAATCTGGTGGGGCTCCTGGAGGTAAAACTCATATAAGTGTGAGAGAATCCAGGCTCTTTACATGTGGGAGTGGAACCAGAACTTTTAATGTGCTTATTTCTGTTTACCTAAAAGTAAGAGGCTGGGCTGGGCACTGTGGCTCACACCTGTAATCCCAGCATTTTGGGAGGCCAAGACAGGAGGATTGCTTGAGGCCAGGAATTCAAGAGCAGCCTGGGCAACAGCGTGAGAACTCCATTGCTACAAAAAAAAAAACACAAAAATAATTAGCCAGGGATGGTAGTGCATGCTGTAGTCCTAGCTGATTGGGAAACTGAGGTGAGAGGATCACTTGATCCTAGGAGATCAAGGTTACAGTGAGCTTTGATTGCACCACTGCACTCTAGTCTTCCAGCCTGAGCCACAGAACAAGATCCTGCCTCTCCAACAGCAACAACAACAACAACAAAGGAAAGTGACAACAGCTGCTCAAAAGACTCTGACCCAAGAAGCCCTGGATATGAACTCTATATGGCCTTTATTAAAAGCAAAAAAGGGAGACAAGGAGTGAGCTGATACAAAGTTATTTGTCAGGAATTCTCACTGGTTATAGAAATAACATTGATTAGTGATGGGCTATACATTGTTAAGTCTAGGGTGTGGCTTATCATGTTGAGTATGACATTATTAAGTTAATTTATAGCTACTTGTGGCAATAGCAAGCAGTTCAAGAGATGAATACATAGCTCAAAATGACTGCTGTCTCATTTTAATGTCTCTCTGGGCTTGATAATTTAAAAGGACTGGCATTCCTCTGTTAAAAGTTATTTTATTTTCTCATTTTCTATCAATATATCCTGTTCAGTGAAATATCTATTCATTCCTTTAGCCCATTTTCTAATTGGATTGTTTTGTTGTTGTTGTTGACTTTTGAAAACGTTAAGAATATCCTAGACATGAGCTCCTTGTCAGATATGGTTTATAAGGTGTGGTTTGCAGTTTTCTCCCAGTTTTCACCTTGTCTTTTCATTATGTTAACAGGCTCTCATGCAGGGCTAAAGTTTTAAATTTTGATAAAATCCAATTGCTAAATTATTATAATTGATTCTGCTTTTTGGTGTCACGTCTAAGAATTATTCATCAAGTCCTAGGTCCTGAAGAATTTTTCATTAAATTTCATATTTTTACATTGAGATCTATGATCCTTTTTTGAATAAAGACATGAGGTTAGACAGGCTTTGATTGTGTTCTGGCTTAGTATGACGGGAGACACCTCCACTTGCTTCCTTTCCTCTGGACAGCCCTCAGCCACTCAGTCTCTACATCATCTCAACATGGCCGCCCACAGGCCAGAGTGTCTACATGGGTGCCGCCATACTGGCGCCCAGCCTAAGCCGCTGAAAAGGGAGCGTGTTTGGCAAAGCGCCATGTTGACTACTGGCAACCTTCGGCCAAGAAGACTGCTGAGCGTGCGCACACCCAGGCAGGGCTGTAAGAAGTCCTGCTGGGCCTGGGCATTAAGAAAAAGGAAGTGGGTCGCGTTCTGGTTCTTGCGACTATAGTCACCTCCTGAGCAAATGACCACTGTCCTGAGAAAACGTGGGTGAGAGGCAGGTGAGTAGAGGGATGGCAGCATCTGCGGACTGAGCAAGAAAAATCTCTGATGTCTGTCGTGAGTCATCCGGGCAGTGATGGGGACCGTCAATGGATGGAATAGTGGGAGTCGGAGCGATCTCTGATGGTGGATCTGAGGGCGGAGTGAGGGGGACTGAGGGGTCTCTAGTGGTGGCTCTGCAGGCGGAGTGAGGGCGGAATGGGGGTCTCTGGTGGATCCGCGGGCGGAGGGAGGGCAGACTATGGGGTTGTAGGGAGGATGACAGGGGACTCAGGAGGGATATGAAGAATGAATGATGTACATCTTAGCTTCCTCTTTTATAGTACCGATCTGTTTACAGTTTCGTTTCTGTTTCATTATCGTGATATATTTTGCTAAAGATTTAAAGAATATATTACCATAGAATTGCATGTTTCCATTTCCATTTGTTCTCTTTCATATCCAGACTAGTAGCTCCTTTATCATTACGGTTATTATATTTATATATCATTCATTCTTCGCCCTCTCTTTAGAAGAAGCGGGCGGGGCGTGGTGGCTCACGCCTGTAATCCCAGCACTTTGGGCGGCTGAGACGGGCGAATCGCGAGGTCAGGAGTTCAAGACCAGCCTGGCCAAAATGGTGAAACCCCGTCTCTACTAAAAATACAAATAGCTGGGCGTGGTGGCGGGCACCTGTAATCCTAGCTACTCGGTAGGCTGAGGCAGAAGAATCGTTTGAACCCAAGAGGTGGAGGTTGCAGTGAGCCCAGATTGCGCCATTGCATGCCAGCCTGGGCGACAGTGCGAGACTACCTCTCAAAAAAAAAAGAAAAGAAAAAAAAAAGAATCAAGTGTCTGAAAGATTTATCTATTTTATTGGATATTTTGAAATACTGGCTCTTGGTTCTTTAATACTCCTACTCTTTTAATGTTGTTTTTTCTCTTTTCTTTTTAGGTACTTTCTATTTTTCCCCCACATTTTGATGTAATTTGCTGTTGTTTCCCTTATTAAGTTTTATGCTGGATACAGTTAGTGTTGTAGTTTCTTTAACTACATCTTTATGAAACGTATAAATTCATCTTGATGTTTCCCTTTGATCCTTAGTTATTTAGGAGAGTTTCTTCATTCCCAAATTATTAAAATATGTTTTAGCTGTTTATTTTTTTTATTTTATTGAATTGTCAGAAAATGCAGACTATCAAGTCTCAACTTTTAACAATTTATCAGGATTTTCCTTGAAGCCAAGTTACTCAATGAACTTTGTTCTACAGATATAAGAGGAAAAGTATATTTTGTTGTATGGGGCAAAATTCTCTTTAATTAAGTCTTGTTTGTTTGTATTTTTCAAATCTTTATCTTTCCTAATTTTGATCTACTTGTTTCATACTCTGGAAGAGATACAATAAAAATCTCTTACTTTAAGCATTCACTTGGCAGTTACATGTGCTTTTTTGCTAATGTTATTTGTGTGTCTGAGGGACGAGCATACATACACCTAACGGTTAATGGACTTTTTAATCCTTTTTCATTTATTAAATGCTATTATTATTATTATAGGATCCCTTTTTCAACCAAAAAGAAAGAAAAACACTTTTTAACATCGAACTCCACGTTGATACTTACACGGCCACCCGTTTTTACTTTTATTGCATTTGGATGATGTGTCTTTGCCCAGAGCTTTAGTTTATATCCGTATCTGTTTCTATGTTAGATTACCTATTTGTTTACAATAGATACCTTTTGTTTTTTCTGAATCCAACTTGTAGTCTCTGTTGATAGGATTTTACCTCTATTTATTGTAATAATGATTTATCTAATTGTATGCCTTCCATTTGATGTTCACTATTTAGCTCTTTTTATTTTCTGCCTTTTCTTTATATATTTTGATTGGATGGATGAAATTTCTGCTCATTGTTTCCATTCTGCACCCCATTTTTTCTGTTTTTTCCTGAGATTACCAGGAATGTTTTGTCATAGGATATTACTAATTTTCTCTTTAGTGGCCTCTTTATCACATTATCACATTGTCCTTTTTTGTAATTATATATATTTTGCAAGAATTATTACTGAACAGTATTTTCCTATTCAAGATTTCTCGTGTGATTCATTTTACATTTATTTGGACTACTTCTTTTGGTATTTCTCTCAAAGATAGAGATACTCTGCAAGTGCTTTTATTTCTGAAAATGTCTCTCTCGCCCTGACAGAAGAGTGGTCTTTTAGATGCTATTTCTGACATCATTTCGCTTTCAGTACTGCAGATGAAAAGTTTTCTTATTTCCTTCATTCTTTCTCTGTGAATAGTCTGGTTTTTCACACTTAGATTAGAAGTGTTTTCTATTTATAAATTTATCCTATACATTCAGTAATTTCCCCAGATTTGCTCATTGATTGAATTCCTGTTTGTGTGTGTGGAGGAGTTTATGGCCTAGTTGTGTCAGTGGTGGGAGATGTGTTTCTGTGCTAAGGCCCCAGTGCAGGTACAGGTGTGCCTAGGATTGGGACTCTTAGGATGTCTGATGGAGATACAGGCATGGAGGCCAATCATGGGGACATGGGATTGATTGGTAGGGAGCCAAGACCATTAGAGTAGAGGAATTGAAGGCTCTCTGATTAGGAATTGTAGGATGAATCATTCAGGGCTCATGGGCAGCAAGGCATGGGAATCAGTGAATCTGAGATTTCAGTAATGGCTTTGGGAGTAGAGTCACTGGGTAGCAATTGACACTTAGAGCAGATTAAAGAGTGAGAATGAGGACTTAGGTACCAGGGTTGGTGATAACTTAAAGGGCTTGTGAAATCAGATAGTATGATAATGTAATAGAACAGTATGTCCTTTGGATATTTTATAAAATATTTAAGCAATTCACAATTATTGGATATTTAAATGTTTCTAATCTTTTTTTTTTTTTTGACAACCACCATGTTGGATGATCTAATCTTTCTTTTTTATTAACCATGTTATGGTAAAACTTTTGCACTTAAATCTTTGTACAATATGGGATGGGATGATATTTGAATGTTGTAGTTCTAGAAATAAATTTTTGAGTAAGGTGCATGGGCACTAACTGATGTAGGTGTCCATGTGTGACACTGGCACACTTCCTTCTCTCATCTGTACCTCTGCCCATCTGTTTTCTCAGATCTCTGCCCCTTTGTCTGAAGAGCCAAAAATGACCAAGTCCCTGGTGAGTTCTTATTTGTTCATCTATTTATTTGTTACTTTCTTTTACTTTTAGTGGATTTAGAAGACATCTAACAATCCCTACAGTTAGATGACAAGACTAGATAAATAAAACTAAGATCAGAGAAAATGAAGAAGAGACTGAACCCCAAGTCAAGTTTAGAATATATGGTCTTACACGGTTATGAACTTTGAACTGTTAAATTGTCTCTGATCTTCCTGAAAGACATAGCAATAATGGAAATTGGATACATGGTTTATATTATTAACAAGTCATTTATTTGATCTGTGGTAAAGATTTCATGGTTCTTGACGTTTGAGAAATTTTTTGAGAGATCTTCAGATGGATAATGACAGAACAGTCTTTAACAGTAACCCTGTTGAAAGTGCACCAACAGGCCAGATGCAGTGGCTCACACCTGTAATCCCAGGACTTTGGGAGGCCAAGGCGGGTGGATTGCCTGAGGTCAGGAGTTCGAGACCAACCTGGCCAACATGATAAAACCCCGTCTCCACTAAAAATACAAAATTTAGCCAGCCGTGGTGGCGGTCACCTGTAATCCCAGTTACTCAGAAGGCTGAGGCAGGGTAATTGCTAGAACCTGGAAGTTGGAGGTTGCAGTGAACCGAGACTGCGCCATTGCACTCCAGCCTGAGCGACAAGAGCGAAACTCTACCGAAAGAAAGAGAGAGAAGGAAGGAAGGAAGGGAGGGAAGGAGGACTAACAGTTTTTCTGTTTTTGTCTTAGAGAAAAGTGCTTCTGACACTTTTGAATTCAGATTCTGATTTAGTAGATACGGGATGGAATATGAGAATTTTTATTTCTCACAAATTTCCACAGAATATCAGTGCTCCTTGTCCAAGGACTGCTTTCTGAAACAACCTTGTTGAGGTTTTATCATGAATGGGAGTTGAATTTTGTTAAATGCTTTTTCTGTACCAACTGATGTGATCGTGTCATTTTACTTCTTGAGTCTGTTAGTTTGGTAGATTACACTGATTGATTTTTGAATATTGAACCAGCCTTGCATCTGTGGAATAAATTCCACTTGATTGTGGTATATACTTTTAAATTATTTATATTTGCTAATATTTTGTTAAGGATTTTTGTATCATATTTATGAAGGGTATCACTCTTTCTTTTTCTCTTTCTTTCTTTTTTTCTTTCTTCTTTTGGTACTATTTCTGGTTTAGGTATCAGGATAACCCTGGCCTCATAAGTTGGAATGCGTTCTTTTATATTGATTATTCTGCCAGAAATTGTGGATAGTTTGTGTTTTCTTTTTCTATACTTTGTCCAATTTTTGTGTCAGGGAAATCAGCCTCACATAATAAACTGGGAAGTATTCCCTTTTCTTCTGTTTTCTGGGGGAAAAAACTGTATAGAATTGCTGTTAATTATGTTAATTCTTTAAATAGTTTGTAGAACTCTCCAGAGAAACTATCTGGGCCTAGAGATTTCTTTTTTGGAAGTTTTAAGATTAAAAACTCAGTTTCTTTAAGAGTTATAGGGCTATTCACATTGTCTATGTAATATTGAGAGGGTTGTGGTAGTTTGTGTGTTTTCAGGAACTGGTCTCTTTCATCTAAGCTGTCAAATTTACACGTGCAGAATTCGTAGTGGTTGTCTTAGTCAGCTCAGGCTGCCATAATGGAGAACCATAGACTGGGTGGACTAAACAACAAAAATTTATTGATAGGCTGGAACTCAGAGATCAGGGTGCAAGCCTGGTCAGGTTCTGATGAGGGCTGTCTTCCTGGCTTTTAGATAGAAACCTTCTCACTGTATGCTCCCAGGCCTTTCCCCCAGTGACTGCCTGCCTGCCTATGGAGAGAGAATCTCTCTCTCTATAAGCCTACCTGTCTTATCAGATTAGGACCCCTACCTCATTTAACCTTAATTACTTCTTAAAAGCCTTATCTCCAAATACAGTTACATTAGGAGTTAAGGCCTAAACCTGAATTTTTGGAGTACACACCTCAGTCCATGTGTTCTTTTATATTGATTATTCTGCCAGAGATTGTGTATAGTTTGTTTTCTTAGTAGTAAGCTATAGCAGTAAAATCTTTTCTTATTTACCAATATTTTTATTCTTTCTATTGTTCTTTCTTCCTGATGTGACAGGTTCTTTTATCATTTTTGTTTGTTTACTGCATGTTAATTTTCTATTGCTGCTGTAATAAATTATCACAAATTTAGCTGCTTAAAATAACACATTTTTTTTACAGTTCTATATTTTAGAAGGCCAACATGGGTCTCACTGAGCTAAAATCAAGGTGTCAAGAGGACAGTAGTCCTTTCTACAGGGTGTAAGAAAGAATCTATCTATTTCTATTTTCTATGGCTTTTCTAGCTTCTAGTGAGTGCTCACATTTCACAGTTTGTGGCCCCTTCCTCCAACTTCAAAACCATCAACATTGTATCTCTCTGACCACTCCTAATTGCATCTTTCTATGACTCTCTTTTATTGCCTCCTGCTTTAACTTTTAAGAAAATCTGTGATTATATTCAGCCCACCCAGATAATCCAAGATAATTAATCTCCCTATTTTAAGGACAGCTGATTAGCCACCTAGATTTCATCTGAAACCTGAATTCTCTTTTGCCATGTAACCTAACATATTCACAATTTCTGGGAATTAGGATGTGAACATCTTTGGGGAGCCATTGTTCTTAGCATCACACACTGTCATTCAAATTGTTTTTCTCCCATAGGTGATGTGTAGTTTCTCTCTGAATGCTTTCAGCATTCTTTGTCTGTAGTTTTCAGATGTTTACTATGATTCTTTCTTAGTGTGAATTTCTTTGGTTTTATCCTTTCTGGGATTTGCTCAGCTTCTATCTATAAGTGTATATCTTTTTGGAAGTTTCAGAAATTTTCATTCATGATTTCTTCAAATTCTTGTTCAACCCCCATTCCTTTCTCTTCTTTTTCTGGAACTCCACTAAGACAAATGTTAGATTTTTTGTTATTGTCCCACATGCCTCTGAGGTTCTGTTCATTTTTTTCTCAGTCTGTTTTCTCTCCATTCTTTAGATTAGATCATTTCTATTTTATTTTCAGGTACTCAGAATAGTTCATCTGTTGTCTCCATTATTTTGAGCCCATCTATTGAGTTTTAATGTTGGTTATTTTTTTAGTTCTAAAATTTTCATTTAGTTTCTTCACCTTTTCTCTTTTTTTGTTGAAATTTTTTTCAATTCTTTCAAGTGTGTTCATATGCTTGTTAAAACATTTTTATGAGGACTACCTTAAAATCCTTATGAAATAATTCCAATACATGCATCACTTCAGTTTTAGCATCTGTTGATTGGTCATTTCCTTATTCAAGTTGAGGTTTTCCTGGTTCTTGGTTATACAAACGATCTTCTAATGTCTTGTGGAAACCTTGGGCATTATGAGACTCTAGATCTTATTTGAGTCTTTTCTTTAGCAGGCATCCTCTGGGCCAGTGGGGAATTGGGGAGCCTTGCTGTATTACTGCCAGGTGGGTGTGAATTTGCAGGTTCCCTACTTGAACTCTATCGACAGTCGTTGGGGAGAGAGACACCTCATTACTGCTAGGTGGGATTGGCAGTTCAGGCTCCCCAGTAAGCTTCTGGTGACATCACCTTGTCTGAAAGAAGGAGAGGGTACCTTGTTTCTGCTCTTCATGCTGTCTTCTCTGATATTGTTAGGGTGAATGGGTCCTAATTACCTCTCAGAGGGATGAAGGTCTTGGATTTTCACTTGGCCTCCTCTCACACCATACCTGTGGTGATGGGAAGAGTGTCTCATTACTGCTAAGTAGGAATGGACGTCCAGCCCTGATGTGGCTCCCACCGGCATGGCAGGAAAGCTACCCATTACCACTGTGCAGAAATAAAAGTCCCAGCTCCCCATTTGGCTTTTTCTCATACTACCCTATTGCAGTGGAGGGGCATCCCCAGACAGCCAGGCAAATACAGGAGTCTAGGCTACCCACTGAGTCTTTGCTGATGAGAGATGAATCAAGCCCACAGTTTTTGTTGTTTTATAATCTGTGGTGTTTGGATGGAGTAGGTTTTGTCTAAAAGTTTATTTTTCTCTGTTGCCCCTTTCCTGGTTTTTGGCTAAAGACAGCAGTTTTTTCCAGGCCTTTTTGTATACACTTCGTGTTTCTGCATTGTCGGTTTTTTGAACACCTGGTCAAGGCTATCTATATGAGGCCGAAAGATACGGAGAACTCATTACTGTTTAGTTCCCTGGTTCCTGAGGCCCCTAGCCAGGGTGCCTTTTTTTCTTTACCTTTCAGAGTCTCCATATGTTGGTTTGGTTAATAATGTCTACGGTTTGTAGATAAACTTAACAGGATGAGTCGAGACAACTGAATCTACTCTGTCTTTCCAGGAGTGGAATCCAGTTTATTGATTGTTAACAGAGGACTTCATACATTAAGCATAGTCTTATATGTTTTGTTCAAGTATAACTGCCTCTTTGTCCTTTGCATTTTAACTTTTAAAAGTAAGTATTTCATTTTGAATGTCATGAAGGTTTTACCTATATTTGCTTAGTCAAATTGGCCTTTGGGGGCTTTTTAGAAAAAAACAGTTGTGATCTACTCTCTTCACCTTCAAATTTCAGCTTCTCAAAGGTAATCACTTTGAACTCAGTTTAGTATCTTTTGCCGTTTACTTTCATATGTCTAAATAGCATGTTTGTATTACTATTTCTAGGCTTTCAGTTTTAAGTATTTATCTACGGACAACACAATGGAAAATAAGGAATCAGCTCTCTTTCAGACACTCAGGCCCTCAATACTCACGTGCACATTTCTCACATACCCTCCTTCTAATATGGGTATTTTATTTATTTACTTATTTATTTACTTATTTATTTATTTATTTATTTAATAGTGATAGGATTCCATCATGTTGCCCAGGCTGGTCTCAAACTCCTGGGCTCAAGCGATCCACCCACCTTGGCCTCCCTAAGTGCTGGAATTATAGGCATGAGCCATCCCACCTGGCCTAATATGGGTATATCATAATTTGGGGTAAATCAATAGGCTGTATTTTATTATGATGATTATTTTAACAATATTCACAAGCAAGACATTTACTTTTTATGCAGTGCTTTTTGTTTTACATGAAATTAATAAGTGTCTGGCTTAATTTTTTTGTTTGTTTTCTACATATACATGTACAATATATATTATACATATCACTAATTCATCTCTATTCTTCCCAGGTATATAAATATCTTCTCAACATATAATAATTAAAGTAATATAAACATTAATATAGTGGTTACTATATGCCAGGCACTATAAGCATTCTTTCTCTATTAACTAATTTAGTCACAACCCCTGTGAGTTATTGCTGTGGTTTGGATATTTATCCTCTCCAAATCTCATGCTGAAATTTGATCCCCAGAACCAGGTGTGGTGGCTTGTGTGTAATTCCCAGCTACTCAGGAAGCCAAGGTAGGAGGATCACTTGAGGCCAGGAGTTTGAGATCAGCCTAGGTAATATAGCAAGACCCTGTCTCTTAAATAAATAAAAAGAAATTTTAAAAACAAAAGAGAAGTTTGATCCCAGTGTGGAGGTAGGGCAGAATGGGAAGTGTTTGGGTCATGACGGATCCCTCATGAATAATGCCCTCTCTGGCGAGGTGGTGAGTTCTCAATCTTATGAGGTCCATGAGGGTTGGTTGTTGAGAAGACCCTGCTGTTCGGAACCAACCCAACCCTGTACATGGGTGCCCCATGTCCCAGCGGTGACCAGGGAGTGAGAAAAGAAATAAGACAGAGACAAGAATAGAAGTTCACAGCATGGGTCCAGGGGTCCAGTGCACTCTCACACAGGGTGATCCGCACTGGCATGGAGTTCTGGGTGCCACACGCTTTTTACTGGGTGCATTATCTTGTTAATCTTGCAGGCTGCGGGGGGAGAGGGGTTGAGAAGAAAGATATCCAGGGGAAGAGCATGTGTCTACAGCATTCAATAGCAAATGTAGTTCTTCTAAGATACGCTAACTAAGGACACTGAGTTTTACCACCCATTGTCTATCCAGGTGCATTTGCAAAGGAGGCACAGTGAATAAGGTTAAGACTCCATAAGGTCTGACCACACACAATACATCAAGGGGTTTTTACCTCCCAAGCACTATGGACACAGAGCAATCAGAATTACTCCATATTCTGAGAACATAGGCAGGATATGTGGCATTCCGGTTATCTCTGCCCTGCAAGACTTTCCTGTCCTGCAAGTTCCCACCTGCAAAGACCCTCCCAAGTTTTTGTGAGCAGAGGTTGCATTCCTTCCCAGAGTTCTTGCACAAGCCCTCTTTAAGAGACCTTCATGCAAACTCAATGTTGGGAAGAGATGTGGGACTAAAGCAGTTTTTCCTGCTCTGTAACCACACCGCAGCGTTCTGTGGTTTAAAGTGCTCTCAGATGGTCTTTACTATACATCTTTTCCTCCACCCTGCTACCTCCCATTCGCTCTCTCTCTTCCTCTCTTGCCATACATCTCTGCACACACCGGCTTCTCTTCGCCTTATGCCATGAATGGAAGCAGCTTGAAGGCCCTCCCCAGGTGCAGATGCTGATGCCATGCTTACTGCACAGCCTGCAGAAGCATGAGCCAAATAAACCCCTTTTTTAAATAAATTACCCAGGCTCACGTATTCTTTCATAGCAGTGCTAAACAAAGACAGCTATCTATAATCATTATTCTCATTTTACAGAGGAGGAAATCTGTTAAGAGAGAGGTAATTTGCCCAAGATCACATAACTCCTCAATGACGGAGCCAGGAATAAGACCCAGGCAGTTGGCTCTAGATTAATGCTATTCATTTCAGCTCTTTAAAGAAACTGCTCTTGGATTTGTCAACTTGCTCATAGTTATTCTCTATCTGAAACTCAGCCACTGGCATGGGCTGTTCCTTCCACATGATACTGGGAATTCTCTTCATGTTTCTCAAATGTTAGATCTCTTGAGTCTCAAGAAGCCAGGTAAGACATGGAAATGGATCGTCCTACAGAGTCTCCAGAAAGAATCTTGATTTTAGGCCAGTAGGACTCTTTTTGGACATATGACCTCCAGAACAGTGACAAATTTGTGTTGTTTTAAGGCCAAAGAATATAGGTGGCCTGTAGAAGCTGGAAAAATCAAGGAAATTGATATTCCCTTAGAACCTCCAGAAGGAATACAGCCCTATTGACACCCAGATACGAGCCTAAGTATAAATCATTTAGGTGTCTCTAAGACTACCCTCACTTATGACAGAAACTGCAAGCTTAGGAGTCTCCAAGATCACCCTCAGTTTCAATAATTCATGAGAAGGACTTACGCAACTCAGGAAAGCCATTATACTCATGTTTACAGTTCATTACAGAAAGAGGACGTGTATTAAAATCAGCCCAAGAAGAAGTGCATCAGTGCAGTATCAAGGAAAGTTTCAGGTTACTGAGTTTCTCATTAGTATTGTATTTTTAATTTCAAGGACACTGTTTTTTTTTTCTCCAAAGTGGAGTTTCACTCTGGTTGCCCAGGCTGGAGTACAATGATGCAATCTCGGCTCACCCCAACCTCCGCCTCCTGGGTTCAAGCGATTCTCCTGCCTCAGCCTCCCAAGTAGCTGGAATTACAGGCATGCACCACCACATCGGGCTAATTTTGTATTTTTAGTAGAGGCAGGGTTTCTCCATGTTGGTCAGGCTGATCTCAAACTCCCTACCTCAGGTGATCTGCCCACCTCGGCCTCCCAAAGCGCTGGGATTATAGATGTGAGCCACTGCGCCCAGCCCCCATCATCTAGGTTTTAAGCCCCATATGCATTAGCTACTTATCCTATTGTTTTCCCTCCCCTCACCCCCTACCCCTCAACAGGCCCCAGTGTGTCTTTTTCCCCTCCCTGTGTCTGTGTGTTCTCATTGTTCAACTCCCACCTATGAGTGAGAACATGTAGTGTTTGGTTTTCTGTTCCTGTGTTAGTTTGCTGAGAATGATGGCTTCCAGTTTCATCCATGTACCTGCAAAGGACATGAACTCATTCCTTTTTTTGGCAGTATAGTATTCCATGCTGTATATATACCACATTTTCTTTATCTGGTCTATCATTGATTGGCATTTGGGTTGGCTCCATGTCTTTGCTATTGTAAATAGTACTGCAGTAAACATATGTGTGCATGTGTCGTTATAGCAGAATGATTTCTATTCCTCTGGGTATATACCAGTAATGGGATTGCAGGGTCAAATGGTATTTTTGGTTCTAGATCCTTGAGGAATCCCCACACTGTCTTCCATAATGGTTGAACTAATTTACATTCCCACCAACAATGTAAAAGTGTTCCTATTTCTCCACAACCTCGCCTGCATCTTCTTGGTAGTCTTAAACACAAATCTGATCATCTTTTCTCTATATATAAAATACTTTAATGGCAGTCCATTATCTATTGGAGGAAGGAAGATAGTTGCATAATCTCATGCCAGCATACCTCTACTGAAATTTCCTCATAAACACCTTTCCTTCACTGCATACAGGCCTCCCATTATGCAGACTAATATGTAGTTCCCTGAATTTATCATGTATTTTCCTGCCTTTATACCATTGCTCATGCTGCTCCCTTCTAAAAATCACTTTGCCCTACGCTGCTTGCATTAAACATGTCATGTCCCAAGACTAAGCTTAAGTTTCATCAACTCTACAGAACTTAGTCTTACACTCCATGGGGAATTTTCTTCTCTCCATTTGGGGTCATGCTATACTTTGCACATCTATTATATCCTTTATAATATCTTAGAAAATTGTTGTAAGTTCTTCAATATCCTGAAGCATATTGTGTGCAGTTGTGAAGATGTTCACTACATAAAGTTAGTAAGTATATGGCAGGTAATTCCTCAGAATTACCTAAGTAATTATGCTTAGTAAATATATGGCAGTTAATTCCTTTTTCATTTTTTTTTTCAGACTTCTTTCTTAACTACCAATGACAGGTAATTCCTCAGAATTCAGTTTCAGAGAACTTAATCAGAGCCTATTTTATTTTCACTGGATATTGAATTCAATATTGACAGCTCTTTCCCTTCAGCACTTGAAAAATATGGTGCCACTTCCTTTTGATATCTGTGGTTTTTAATGAGAAATTCACTCTTGCTCAAATTGCCCTTTCCCTACAGGTAATGTGTCAATTTCTCTCTGACTGTTTTCAGGTTCTATTCATGAATCTGGATATTATAAATCTTATAATGTATCTAGACATGGATTTATTTGAGGTTTTCCTTTTGGAGATTTGGTCAGCTACTTGAATATGTACATTTATGCCTTTTACCAAATTTGGGAGGTTTTCAGCTATTATTTCTTCAAATCTTTTTCCGGTCTCCCCATCCTACTTTTTCATTCCTTCTAGGACTGATGAAATGATTGTTAGCTGTTCTGTTACTGTCCCACTGGGTCCCTTAGGCTGTATTCAGCCTAAGAGGATTGATGAAACAATCATTTCATCAATTATTTTTTCTATTGTTCAGACTGGATTATTTCTATTTATGTATCTTACAGGTAACTGAGGTAACTGATTCTTTTCTTTGGATCTCCATTCTGCTGTTGAGATCATCCAGTGAGGTTTTTAATTTCACTTACTGTATTATTTGGTTCTAAAATTTTCATTTTGTTCTTCCTCACACCTTCTCTTTCTTTGCTGAGAATTTACATATTTCCACTTGATTCAAGACTATTTACAGCTGCTCGTTGCAACACTTTTAGTTAGCTACTTTAAATCCTTGTCAAATAATTCCAATATCTGATTCATGAGTGTTGCTATCTGATGATGATGAATAATTTTGGATTTATTCAGGACATTCTGAATATCATGTTATGAGATTTGATTTCTCTTTAAATCTTCTATTTTAGCCATTGTCAACACATTTAGGTTTAGAGTGCATGTCTTAGTCTATCTTTATGGGCTATAGTTAAAATTCAACTTAGTGTTGAAAGTCTTTGCAGTTCTATTCTGGTCTCTCTCATTTTTATGCTACCCAGAAGCCAATTTGAAACCTGGAAAGTACCCGACAACCTGAAAGCTTTTTCTTGTTGATTCTGATTTATTTTATACATTGGCTGCTCATAGGTGTGCCCAGAGCATCACACACATATTTAAAGGACCCTTTTTTTATAACTTTCTCCATAATCCATCCTCCACTTTCTATTGGAAGGAGAAAGTGGGTACTTCTTTGCTGTCATTCACTTAATTTGGGGTAGGGTTAGTCAACACAGTCTCTACAATGCCTGCTGGAGAGGTAAGAGGGGTGCTACCTCTCTTTGAGCTAATGTAGTTGTGATGGTTGAGAAAGCTTCACTCCACCATCTTAGCAGTCACAGTGTTTGGTGAAGAAGGCAAAGGATGCATCTTCTTTTGTAGTTTTCACCTGGGAGTGTACTGTTGTGCAGTAAAGGATTAACTTTGCCCAGAGAGAGGTTTGGTTTTGTATGCATCTCCTGGGAGGTAACCTCTAAATCTTTGGAATGTCCTGCAGGCCTTGCTTGGGCCATGCAAGATAATATATAACAACAGTGTGATTTAGGGTTGGAGCTTTAGGCTGCACTGAATATTCTATGCCAACATGTGGTTTATAGTGGGGTACCTTTGGCCATGCAGTATCAGCTCTGGAGGGGCAGGAGACTAAGATCAGCCACAGTGGGGGTCATTCATGTCCACATAGTCAAGTCTCAGTGAAAACTCTGGGCATCAAAGCTCAAGTGAACTTCCCTAGCTGGCAATACTCCATGCGTATTATCATCACACATCATTGCTGGGAGAAGTAAGTGCTGTCCATATGGCTCCACTGCAAGAAAACCACTGGAACTCACACCTGGAACTCTCCTTGACCCTGCACTAAGCACATCTTCCCTTGGCTGATTTTAATCTGTATCTTTTCATCGTAAAACCAATATATAACACCATAGCCATGAGTATAATGGCTTTTCTAATTTCTGTGAGTTCTTCCAGTGAATTATGGAACCTGAGGGTGGTCTTGGGGACCCTTGACTTGGAATTGGTGTCAGAAGTACAGTGATCCTAGAAATCCCTCTGCTTGTAGTAGGTGTCAGAAGGGAGGGTGCTCTTGGGTACTTCTGAACTTTGTAGGTATGTATAGTCAAAAGGTCCCATCCTGCAGTGCTGCCCTATTTCAAATTATTTGGCTAGGAAGTGTGTGCTTTGGGGAGGCCTTTTTTGTCTGTGCCCATTGGTTTTTCCAGGTTGCAAGCTACTCTACTGTTCATTTGGCAATATGTACGAGCTCCCCTCTCTCCCTCTAAGCAATCCTAGGGAACTCACTACTGTGTTGTTTTTTAAGTCCTTAGGTTCTACTTTCTTTTCTCCACCAGTGAGTCTTCTGATACATGCTTTATGTATTTTTCTAGATTTTTAGGGTAATTAGCAGGAGGAAGGGGTGGAATGCACTCTTGTTTTGTTTTGTTTTGTTGTTAGAATCAGAAGTCTCAATCCTTGCTTTTAACTTGAATGTTTAATGCATTTACACTTAATGTAATTGCTAATATGCTTGAATTTATATATACTACCTCACTATTCGTTTTTATTTGAACTATTTTTTCATTCCTTTCTTGACTTTTTATATTACATAATTTTTTTACTCTTTTTTTCCTTTGTTTACTCATTATAATTCTTTTACTATTTATTTCTTACCCTAGATATTAAAACATCTGTCTTTAACTTACCTCCTTAATAATGCTAGGATACTAAAACATTTTAGTTCTATTTACTGCCTCCCACTTTTGCATTATTATTCCCATGAATTTAATTTCTACATATATTTTAAACCTCCCACAATAGCACTGTTATTGTTTTGCATAGTCAGTATTTGCAGTTTTGTAAAGAGGTATTTGAAGAGCTTCTTGAATCCTAAGGGTTGATGTCATTCATAGCCATTACTTCTTCAAATATCATTTCTTCCCTGCACTCTCCTCTTTAGCTCCTCAGACTCTGATAGGTTATACCTTTTTGTTATGTCACACATGTTCCTAATGTTCCTGTGTTTTTTTCTTTAAAAAAAAATCTCTGCTTCAGTTTGGATGTTTTCTATTTGCTTGTCTTCCATTTCAGTAATTCTGTATTTTGCTGTTAAACCTGTGCAAGGACTTCTTAATTTTAGATATTGGGTTTTTCAACTTTTGAACTTTGGTTTGATTCTTTATTATAAAAACCAATTATCTAAAGATATTCATCTTCTCATCTAACTCCAATTTTCTGTGTAACTGTTTCTATTGAATTTTTTCTTTCTCTGATTTTGGATATGTGGTCCTATATTTTTGTATGTATAGGATTTGTCTGTTTGTTTGTTTTAAACACCAGGTATAAAAAGTTGTAGTCAGGGCTCATACGTGGGAAGCTGAGGTGGGCAGATAACTTGAACTCTCGAGCTCAGGAGTTCGAGACCAGTCTGAGCAACATGGCGAAACCCATCTCTGCAAAAGATGGAGAAATTAGCTGGGCATGGTAGCATGTGCCTGTAATCCCAGCTACTTGAGGGGCTGAGACAGGAGGATCACTTGAGTCCAGGCTGAGGCTGCAGTAAGCCATGTTCATGCCACTGCACTCCAGCCTGGATGACAGAGCAAGACCCTGTCTCAGAAAAAAAAAGAAAAGAAAGAAAAGATGTAGAGGATCTGGATGGTGTTGTCTTTCTCCACAGAGGATTCATCTTTCCTTATGTCAGCAAATGGAGGGAAGGGAGAACACATACATCCAGTCAGGCAGAGTGTTGAATCAAAGCCAGTTTGAAGCTCTGCTAAGACTCAGTTTACCTCTGGATCAGCCTGGCTACTGAGAATTTTCAGCTGAGACCCCTTCTGTCTTCTAGCGAACCTCCTCCTGATAGATGCCCAACTGTTTTCTTAAAGATACTAGGCTTTTGCTTTGCTCTTCAAAGGCTATTTGCTTACAATTTTAGTCTTCTGCCCTGTATGCCCTAGAATTCAGCAAATATCCTCAGAAGAAAATGGCCATGTGTTTGAGTTACATTGGTTTCTCTGTCAGCCAGCTGCAGCCTTCTACTGCATTCTCCAGTAGATAGGACAAAATGAGAATCCAGGACAAAAGCTGGATTCTCACCTTTTGTCCACACCCAGAATTGGTAAATGCTCCCACTGTCAAAGTGGCTGCACTAATCAGCCTCAGTCTTGAGTATCCTCTCCAGTCTTAGCCCCTACATTTCTTGTTACCTCAGCAGCTTTCCAGTGCTTTAAAACAGATTATTTCAGTATTGCATCTGGCATTTACTGTTCATTCTTGAAAGAAGCACTGGACTGCCAAGCCACTGTATCCCATCTGGAAATGGCAGTGCCAAAAAACAACCCTCCCCTTCACACATCACACAGTTTACCACTTAAAGTGTACCATGTACTGATTTTTAGTATATTCAGTCAGTTGTACAACCATCATTATAATCAATTTGAGACATTCTCTTTATCATCCTGATGGGCATGAGGTAATACCTTACAGTTTTAATTTGTATTTCCCTAGAGATTAATGATGTTGAGCATCTTTTCATGTGCTTATTGACTATTAGAATATCTTCATTGGAGAAATGTCTATTTAAGCTTTTTACCCATTTTTTAAATAATGTTGTTTGTTGTTGTTGAGTTGTGGAAGTTCTTCATAGTATATTGTATAACATTAAAAATAAGGGCCTATCTTGTTTCCATTCTGTAATCTCTATCCTTCACATTGAATTGTTTTGTTTTGTTTTGTTTTACAGGAATCAGTTTCATTCAAGGATGTAACTGTAGACTTCAGCAGGGATGAATGGCAACAATTAAATGTTGCTCAGAAAAGTCTGTACAGAGATGTGATGCTGGAAAACTATTTCAACTTGATCTCAGTGGGTAAGCACAGCTCTCCTGGGTATACAGTAGGCTGCAGCTAATTGAGTATTATTTTTTTCTCAGTAGAATTGCTGAAGTCTGTGTTTTCTGAGGTATGTGGGACTTCTAAAGACTGCAGGACATCTAAAGTGTGTAATGGTTTTGTCCTTATTTTGTCCAATGTTCTTAATAATCACTTTTGGGTAGTGTGAATATTCCTCTGTGCCCAGTGAACTTTTCTGGAAAGCAAATGGAATGCTTCATTGTATGGCCTCTGAAACCAAGTCCTCTATCATCTCCTGTTAACAGGGTGTCAAGTTCCCAAACCAGAAGTCATCTTCAACTTGGAACAAGAAGAGCCATGTATGTTGAATGGTGGGATCTCCAGTCAGAGCTGTCCAGGTTAGACGGGAACTGAGAACATGGTAGACAGTATGACTCAGCTGCATTTGTACTGGGAGAGGCTATGCACAACTTTGCACAACTTTGATGTGTCATTAATATGACTTTTAGAACTGCTTGGATAGAGCAGTTATTGGACAAGGACCCTTGGATATCTAAATGCTAACCCCACTTAAGACCCCTTCTCATATCAATGCCTTCTTTGCTTGGCTTTTTAGGAGAGAATGTGCCACAATTACCAGTTCTTTTGATCATGTCACACCCTACTTTCTAGAGTCCTGCTTTTTTGCTTCTCTCTTTCCCTAGAAAAGTTTTATTCTTTCTGCCTCCATCAGGGTCTTAGATCATTTCCTTATGCATTCAAATACTCACAGATCTACCTTCTCAAAAAATTATTGTGCGTATCATCATCAATGTGTTTATGGCTCCCCCTCTTATTTTATTTATTCTTTTCAATCCTCACTCTCCATACTCATTTTTATCCTCCCACGAGACAACTGTTCTAATATATTTGACATGTTATGCCATTTATCCTTGAATTTGTGGGATATTTGTAAAATCTGAGTTGTTGGTATTGTGAATTACAATATCCTATTCAGTTTTTTTTCTCAAATTGGTCCATGTTGCAATGTATTTTTCTAATTGCTACATATCATTCTGTAGTGCATATATATACCACATTTTACTTGTCCAGTTTTTCAGCTTACTACAAACAGTACTGCAATACATTTTTTCATAAATTATTCTTATCAGAGATGAGACTTTCTTAAGGAAGAGGAGTGGGATTACTTTATCACTGAGTATACTAATATTTAATATGATGAGGTATAAGCACATTATTTTCCAGATTGGCTATGTCACTCTACAATACCTGGAACTTTGTATAAGGGTATTAGGTTCCCCCACATCCCTACCCATACATACCTGGTATTATCCAAATTTTTAATAATTTAGCTTATCTGATGGGTTTTACGTTCTAATTATTTAATTTGTATTTCCCTATAAAATATTTTGAACATCTCATTCTGTATCTTTCATTTTTGATGTACAACTGCTGACATTTTCTAAGCCTCACCCCTCTCTTTTTCTGCCCCATACCTGGACAAACTGAGACAAAAGCCCATGTGTTCCTTCCATTGATGCTAGTGGGAAACTCCAACTACATAAGGGAATAGTCAGCCCAGCCCCACCGCCGCCATAAACACCTCAAGACAGTCCTTTCCTTGCTTACTCTAGCCCCATTTGGACTTGATTGGAGCTGTCCCCAAAAAGCCTCATTATGTGAGTAATGAGCCTTTTCATACCCTCTTATTGTGTGTGTCTCATCATCACTCTTGACATCTGAACCAGGTTTGGGGTCGGGTCCATTTCTCCTTTGCAGGTCATTTACAGCTGGGGCAGTAAGCAGAATGTCCAGCCAATGACCACCCCCCACAGGGGTCTTTCTTCTCTTCCTAGCTGGTTATACTGCCTGCTGGCAAGTATGCACTTCACCTCTGTCCTACACATAACCAACCTACATTAGAAGTTATCATGTACATTTAGAGACAGGTGTAAGGGCTCTGGGCCCTCCTTAAAGTTGCCCTGGGCCATGTGTCTCAGCCCGGACCTATCTGTGTCTCAGATTATGTGTCTCAGCTGCAGCATAAGCTCTGAGTGATAATTGGCTCATGGGAACAACTTTTACTCTGTGACTGTTCTTTGTGTGTCTCAGTCAGGCATTGGCCCTGTTGTATACAGCACTCAGGGGAAAGACCAATACCTTGTGCATTTCAGGGTCTGGCTGTTTGTGTGAAGGAAGACAAGATACAATGTAGCATGCTAAAAGCAGGTGGCTTGCCTTTCCAAATGTTTTCATCCTCTCTTGTAGTTTTTTTACTTTTCCCTCTAATCTGGCTTCTCAGATAATTCATTCTGCTCTTCTACTTATTTTTCTCGTTTAGAAACACCACTTAGATACCTTTTCCTTACCTCCCAGTCATATCACCTACAACCATGTCTATTTTCTCATGCCTGGATTATTCTAATCCTATTTGTATGTGATAATCCCATTTTTTTTTCTTTTTCACTATTTCATCTCAGATGCTACTGATAGATTTCATTACTTAAAACATTGTGTGCTGTGTTTATCCTGTCATTGCTACATGGAACAAATCTAAAGTTACTACTTAATAGCTGACATGTGACAGATTCTCCTCTCAGTAGGTCTGTAAGCTAGAGAAAGAATATGGCCTCATCTTTGCAACTCACATTGGTCCCTGTTTTCTGTAACTATTTCTACCCCATTTTAACATTTTCTTTAATGCTCCCTCTTCACTGAACCCTTGATTATTTTGTGATCTATCTGCCTATTCAAATTATACACATATTTTGGCCAGGCATGGTGGCTCATGCCTGTAATACCAGCACTTTGGGAGGCCAGGGTGGGCAGATCACCTGAGGTCAGGGGTTCAAGACCAGCCTGGCCAACATGGCGAAACTTCATCTCTACTAAAAGTACAAAAATTAGCTGGGTGTGGTGACGTGCACCTATAATCCCAGCTACCCAGGAGGCTGAGGCAGGAGAATCACTTGAGCCTGGGAAGCAGAGGTTGCGGTGAGCCAAGATTGCACCACTGCACTCCAGTCTGGGCAACAAGAGCAAGACTCCATCTCAAAAAAAAAAAAAAAACAAAAAAAAAGACAAATAATTCACACATTTTGTGCTCAAAATATGTGTATTTTGAGCTTGCTTTCACTTGCTCCTTGAATTGGACCTATTGCAGCATACAACCTCCAGAAATTCAAAGAAACCTACATTAAATTATATGATAACTGAGTCTTGTTATTATATGATAACAAGACTAAATTATATAACTTTACCCTTGTACATTAAAAAACAAAGTTTCTGTAGAAAATAGTGAAATTATATTCTAGAATTTGTGTTATAGGCAGAGGAGGTCATTTTGCTCTATTTTCAGAAAAATTTTTAAATTTTTCTTCTAGGAGCAATTCAAAGGGCTAGGAAAACTAATTGGAAAGAGAGGATAACTGCATGAAATCTTGAAAATTTCAGTCTTTGTGCATTATACATTTGTTAACATGCACATCTATGCCAATTCAAGTATAAATATGAGTGGTTCAGAATATCTTTTTGTTGTTTGTTTTTAAGTTAAAAGAGACAGCCTCTCTAGAGTTGTGGTGAAATTTGAAATTAGTTTTTAAAGCAGAGAACCCCAAATGATTAATGAAGAACAATGAATTTTGAATAGAAACAAAAGATCAGAAAAAGGAAAATTAAATGAAGAAAATGAAAAGACTATATATTTGGATTCAGTAGCAAAATAGACTGCAGTGTTAGTCCCTTTTCTGTGGCCATAATACCGGGCAACTCTGTTTCCATGGCCATTCAGGGACAAAGTTTCTAGAAAGTCATTGTACCACCATCCCCTAGGGCAGGGGCTGACAAATTTTTTGTAAAGGCACAAAAGTAAATAGGCTTTGTGGACCATATGGCTACTGTTACAGCTACTCATTTCTGCAGCCGTAGTCCCAAAAAAGCTAGACAATATATCAATGAATGTGTGTGGCTGTGTTCCAATAAAAACTTTGTAGACACTGAAATTTGAATTTCATATAATTTTCACATCATGAAGTAGTATTCTTTTGATAAGTTTTTTGACCATTAAAATAATGTAAAATCCATTCTTAGCTCTCGTGCAGGGATCTGGATTTGGCCCGAGGGCTTCAGTTTGCTGACCCCTGCCTTAGGGCATTGCCAGCTTCACAGAACTGGTTGCTGCCAAGTTGGAATATACTGGTGGGAAAAGAAGAGGTTTGTGGGAGACAAACCCACTTTCCTAAGACATTGGCCTTATCACAACAGATACGATTTTTACTCCCACTGATTAGTGGAAAAGTGTTACTCAGTCCTACCTAGTGACAAATGAAGCTGGACAAACCTAGTGTTGTGAGGCAGCCATGTGCTTGGCTACAAGCTTAACATTGTGAAGGAAGGACATAGGTTTGATGGACAACTTCTCCTCCTCTGATATCTGGTTCTTTCCTGTTACATCTTCTACTAGATGCATTTATCATATCAGTACCCCAAACCAGGGATGAAGATTTGAACCACAGGTCAGGCGCGGTGGCTCATACCTGTAATCCCAGCACTTTGGGAGGCTGAGGCAGGCAGATCACTTGAGGTCAGGAGTTTGAGACCAGCCTGGCCAACATGGTAAAACCCCATCTCTACTAAAAATACAAAAATTTGTATTTTTACAAATACATGTACAGTGTCACATGCTGGTAGTCCCACTTACTCATGTGGCTGAGGCAGGAGAATTACTTAAATACAGGAGGCGGAGGTTGCAGTGAACCAAGATCACACCACTGCAGTCCAGCCACTCCAGCCTCAGTGACACAGTGAGGGCCCCTCCTAAAAGAAAATAGACCAATTGATATATAGAGTTGATTCAAGGCAAACAAAGAAATGAGAGAGGCTATATAAATATAACAAATATTCAGATGAGACTTTGGACTGATAATTTAAAAAGAAAAAAATATAACAAATATATATACATTTTACTGTTTACTGTTTGGCCAACTTAGGACGATTAAGCTATCATAATTTTACTCTAAGCACAAATAAATTGGTATTTAGGGCACAGTGGATAATAGGGAAAACAGAAAACAGGAAGATTGTGAGGATTCACAGATTAAAGATAAGAATCTAGACTCAGAAATACTTCTTTTAAGCCACAGAGTTTGTTCTTCTGACACCTCACTCACCATGCGTTCTACTACATTTGCACCAAATTGGAATCTCTTCCCCCAATTACTAAACATTTGATTTAGGCAAATTACTAAACTCTTCTATGGCTCAGTTTCCTCATGGGTAAACTAGAAACAATAATAATACCAACAGCAAAGGGTTGCGATAAAGTGCTTTTTGTTTTTGTTTTTAAGAGACAGGGTCTCAGCTGGGCCTGGTGGCTCACACCTGTAATCCCAGCACTTTGAGAGGCCAAGGCGGACAGATCAGTTCAGGTCAGGAGTTCGAGACCAGCCTGGCCAACATGCTCAATCCCTGTCTCTACTAAAAATACAAAAACTAGCCAGGCATGGTGGCATGCACCTGTAGTCTCCAGCTACTCAGGAGGCTGAGGCACAAGAATCCCTTGAACTCAGGAGGTAGAGGTTGCATTAACCTACAATCGCACCATTACACTCCAGAGCCTGGGCAACAGAGAGAGACCCTGTCTCAAAAAAGGAAAAAAAAGAAAGAGACAGGGTCTCACTCTGTCGCGCAGGCTGGAGTGTAATGGTGCGATCATAGGTTAATGCAGCTTCAAACCCCTGGGCTCAAGTGATCCTCCTGCTTCAGCCTCCTGAGTAGCTGGGACTATAGGCACATGCCACTATACCCAGCTAATTTTTTGTTTTATCTGTAAAGATGGGGGTCTCACTATGTTACCCAGACTGGTCTCAAACTCCTGGGCTCAAGCAATCCTCTCATCTCAGCCTCCCAAAGTCCTGGGATTACAGGCATGAGCCAGCCACCGCACCTGGCTAGGATAAAATTTAAGTAAATTAATAGAGAACTTAGAACAACACATCTAAATGGTATTGTTTATCATGTCATAAACGTATTAATATTATTACCATGTACCATTGTATTATATATTATATGTAAATGGATTATACCTTTATATTTAGGTATATTTAAAATGTTTATGTACATTTGTTATACTTACATAGCCTGTCTCATTTCTCTGTGTTTGCCTTGGATCAACTCTATGTATCAATTGGTCTATTTTTTTTTTTTTTTTGGAAACAGTGTCTTGCGCTGTCACCCAGGCTAGAGTGCAGTGGCACAATTTCAGCTCACTGCAGCCTCTGCCTTCAAGCCTTTCTCTTGTCTCAGCCACTCAAGTAGCTGGGATTACAGGCATGCGCCACCACTCCTGGATAATTTTTAGTAGAGACAGTATTTTTAGTGTTGTTGTAGAGACAGAGTTTTGCCATGTTGCCCAGGCTGGTCTCAAACTCCTGGCCTCAACTGATCTGCCCACCTCAGCCTCCCAAAATGCTGGGATTACAGGCATGAGCCACCACACCTGGCCTTATTTTCTGTTAATTGTTCTTTCTGTCAGTCTTTTCTTTTATTTCTTTTTTAGATGGGAAAATTGGTTTTGAACCTTTACAACAGAGAATGTCTGAAGAAGTTTCTTTCCAGTCTGAAAGAATTAATCTCTTCATAAGAGATGACCCATATTCCATTTTAGAAGAGTTGTGGAATGATGATGAACACACAAGAAGATGTGGAGAAAACCAGAACAAACCTTTAAGTCGTGTTGCCTTCATTCACAAGAAAACACTAGTTAATGACAGGGTCTGCGACTATAAGGATATTGGGGAAATAGTTCATGTAAACACACACCTGGTTTCCTCAAGAAAAAGACTCCATAACTGTAACTCATTTGGAAAGAATTTGGAGCCTATTATAACCTTATATAATAGAAATGCAACAGAAAATTCTGATAAGATTATTGGAGATGGTGATATTTTTACTCATATGAATTCTCATATAGTAGTGACTGCTTATGAATATAATCAATGTAGGAAACCTCTCCATCATAAGCAAGCTCTCATTCAACATCAGAAAATTCATACTAGAGACAGCCTCTGTTTGTTTTCTGACTGCGTAAATGTTTTCTCCCAGAAGTCACATGCCTTTGCACATGAGAGTGTTTGTACTGAAGAAAAGCAGCATAAATGCCATGAATGTGAGGCACTCTTCACTGAGAAGTCTCAACTTGATGGCCATCAGAGGGTTTATGCAGGAGAGAAACCTTTTGTATGCACTGAATATGAGAAGGATTTTTCCCTCAAGTCAAACCATCAGAAAACTCCTAATGAGGGGAATTACTATAAATGCAGTGACTATGAGAAAGCCTTTATCCAGAAGTCAGATCTGTTCAGATGCCAGAGAATTTATTCTGGAAAAAAATCCTATGAGTACAGCGAATCTGAGAAAAACCTCTCTCAGAATTCAAACCTTAATATACATAAAAAAATTCATACCGGAGGGAAACACTTTGAATGTACTGAATGTGGAAAAGCCTTCACAAGGAAATCAACACTAAGTATGCATCAGAAAATCCATACAGGAGAAAAACCCTATGTATGTACTGAATGTGGGAAGGCCTTTATCCGGAAGTCACATTTTATCACACATGAAAGAATTCATACTGGAGAAAAACCCTATGAATGCAGTGACTGTGGGAAATCCTTTATTAAAAAATCACAACTCCATGTGCATCAGCGAATTCACACAGGAGAGAATCCCTTTATATGTTCAGAATGTGGGAAGGTTTTTACTCACAAGACAAATCTCATTATACACCAGAAAATTCATACTGGAGAAAGACCCTATATATGTACTGAATGTGGTAAGGCCTTTACTGACAGGTCAAATCTCATTAAGCACCAAAAAATTCATACTGGAGAGAAACCTTACAAATGCAGCGACTGTGGAAAATCATTCACCTGGAAGTCACGGCTCAGGATACATCAGAAGTGTCATACTGGAGAGAGACATTATGAATGCAGTGAATGTGGGAAAGCATTCATTCAGAAGTCAACACTAAGTATGCACCAGAGAATTCATAGAGGAGAAAAACCGTATGTTTGTACTGAATGTGGTAAGGCCTTCTTCCACAAATCACATTTTATTACACACGAAAGAATTCATACTGGAGAGAAACCCTATGAATGCAGTATTTGTGGGAAATCTTTCACTAAGAAATCACAACTCCATGTACATCAGCAAATTCACACAGGAGAGAAACCCTATAGATGTGCTGAATGTGGAAAGGCTTTTACTGACCGATCAAATCTTTTTACACACCAGAAAATTCACACTGGAGAGAAACCTTATAAATGTAGTGACTGTGGGAAAGCCTTCACTCGGAAGTCGGGTCTCCATATACATCAGCAATCCCATACTGGAGAAAGGCATTATGAGTGCAGTGAATGTGGGAAAGCCTTTGCAAGAAAATCAACACTTATTATGCATCAGAGAATTCATACAGGAGAGAAACCCTATATTTGTACTGAATGTGGGAAATCCTTCATCCAGAAGTCACACTTAAATAGACACAGGAGAATTCATACTGGAGAGAAACCCTATGAATGCAGTGACTGCGGGAAGTCTTTCATTAAGAAGTCACAACTCCATGAGCATCATCGAATTCACACAGGAGAGAAACCATATATATGTGCTGAGTGTGGAAAGGCCTTCACCATCAGATCAAATCTTATTAAACACCAGAAAATTCATACTAAACAGAAACCCTATAAGTGCAGTGACTTGGGGAAAGTCTTAAACTGGAAGTCACAACTCAGTATGCCTCAGAAATCTGACACTGGGAAAGTAGAGTGCCCAATGCCACAATTATGGTGTGGGGACTCAGGAGGTGACCAAGGCCAGCTTTCTTCTATCTAGTTAGAATTATGAACATCTGGATTATATAGCTGATATCCACTTACACATATGGGGACATACTATTGAGAGTGTTTAAGCAATGTATAGTGGCCATCTTTGGTTACTTGACAGATATTGGTGTTGTCAAGCTCCTGCAAATAATACTAAATGTGCAAGGAGATGACTTGCAGTCTTTCTTGTTTCACTTTTTGGGCAAACAGTTTTATAAATTCAGGGCTGTTGAGTTTTTCATGTTCTGGGTACTATTCAATATTGACACAGTAAAATTCATAATGAGTAGAGTGATAATTTTGCATTGTCTAAGCAGCCTAAGGACACTGAGATCAAGACAAAAGGAGGGCAATTCAGGTCGAATACTGAAAATAAATCAGCAGTTTTTGTGAAAATTAACACTAAAGACAGGAAGAAAGGACTCTACTTTTTTTTTCTTTTCTTTGGGAAGTCACCATTATTTATTGTTATATCTGTTGGTGTATGCTGGGGCAGCAGGTTCCAGGGAGGTCTGAAATTGTTCCTGGACTATTTATCAAAAGCCTATTTTCCCAATGATGTAAGCAACAGTCCTCCAACTACTTACCACCTTAGAACTGGCCCTAAGATCATGGAACTTAGCTACAGGGACCCAGCTGTAAATAGCTGCACTTTAGATCCTCAGCTTTGAGCACAGAAACCTGCACTTTGTGGATGTTGCTGTTACCAATTCCTGTTTGAAAAACAGGACAAATTAAGAAAATGGGTATCAAACCCTAAAATTGTTTACAATTTTGTCAGTACATTCTCTACATGTTCGTTATTTGCTAGATTACCATGAGTTTGTTTCGTTAGAAGGTAAAATGTAGTTGAACATTTGGAAGACTTCTCCTTTTATCTCCTCACAATCTCTACAAACTAATCTTAATTTTGTTTTTCAAATTCTCTGTATTTGAATAGACTTTTTTGTCTTCTATCAGATACTGAAAGAAGTGTGTTGTGATTTTACAAATAATTGTGAATTTGTCTACTTTAGAGCTACTAATTTTTGCTTTATATATTTTGTCTTTGATTTTACATACAATTTAGAATTGTTACAATCTTCCTGGTTAATTGACACATTATCATTATTAGATGTTTCTTTTCATCTCTAGTAATTTTTTGCCTTAAATGTACTATGTCAGATACTAATATAATATGCGTACTGATTAAAAGCTAATGTAAATTAGTACTAACAACATTTCTGGACAAGGGAAGAAGTTATAACATTAATTCTATTTATTTATCCCTCATATGGTATTGATGTTGTATATTTGGATTCTGTATATGGTGAACATAGCCAATCATTATTTGAGTCAATATCCATTTAAATTAATCCACATATTTATCATTTTCATTACTTTTTATTCCTTCCTGTCCTTTAAGTTTTCCTCTAAAATTATTATTTTTTTCTTACTGAAGAACACCCTTTAGTATTTCTTTTACTGTGAGTCTGCTGGTGACAAATTGTTTTTTGTTTGTTGGCAATGTTTTATTTTGCCTTCATTTTTGTAGGATACTTTTACTGAATATAAAATTCTAAGTTGAAAGTTATTTTCTTTTCTTTTTTTAATTTTGTTTTCTTTTTTTTTTTTAAGACGGGGTTTCACCATGTTGGTCAGGCTGGTCTTGAACTTCCGACCTCAGGTGATCCGCCCGCCTTGGCCTCCAAAGTGCTCGGATTACAGGGGTGAGCCACCATGTCCGGCCCGAAGTTATTTTCTATTAGTATTTTGATGATATTTTCTTTTGGTCTGTCTTTTATTGTTTTATTGAGAAGTAAGCTTTATACAGTTACCTTTATAAGAAATCTGCTTCTCTGTCTTCTTTGAAATTTATCTATTTGTCTTTTTAACAGTTGCAAATTGATATACCTAGATGTAATTTTTCTATGTGTTTATCCTCCTTGGAGTTTATAATGATTTTTAAATCTGTGGCTTAGTGGTTTTTGGGGTGTGTGTGTTGTGTGCTTGCGTGTGTATGCAAACACATGCATTGTGGGAAATTCCTAGCTATTATCCATTTATGCATCTGCCTCATTTTCTCTCTTTCTTTTAGGGATAGCCTTATTACCTAGCTATCCTGTTGGCCTGTTTCTAATGGTTGGTATTTTTCTCAAGTTTTGCTGACGTCCTATCTCCTTATATCATGATATTTTATATCACTTGCCAGACAATATATATTAAAATTGTAGAGGTAATAAGATGGTCTGGATAATACCTTCTTCCACAGAAGATTTACTATAGCTTCTAACAGGTGATTAGGCTAGGGTCACTAGTAATTCCTGATTGCCTTTATCCAGTCATGTATTGAGATTATCTGAAAGTGGGCTTAAGTCTCTGGAAGACTTATTTTATGTTCAAAGTGTGAACATATAAACTTATTTCTAGGATAATTTTAGGACTTAGGACTTTGGGAGGTATGTCAGGCCCCTCCTCTTTGGAAAGACTTGAATTCTAGTATTTGTCCTTTGGTCACTTGAATTTGTCAAAAATTCTCTCCAGCCTCTCTTGCCCAGTATTTGCCTTCAGAATTAGCAAATACCTCTTAGTTATAAACAGTCCCAAATTTCAGACATTATGTCTTGTCTCCATTTTATTCCTGCAGTTTCTCACTGCTGTGGTAACTTTCTTATGCCTTCAAAAAATTAAATGTGTTTAATATTTTCATCCACTTCTTTAGTTCTCAAAGGAAGTACTAGTCTGTACCACGTATTCTGCCACTGGCACAAGTTTTCAACTCATTGAGATAGCTGTTTCTATTGAAGTATCAAGACCAAAAATATATTTTCTAAATTACCAAAATTACTGACTTGTAAATGAAAATGCTTAGATTTGCAGCGTTACTTTATTCCAATATTTTGTTGCTAAAAGTCTTAAGGCATTCGCTCATTTGTTAAAACCTTTAAAAACTTTGATACATAAGAGAAAATTACCTCTGGTGGTTTCAAATTTTCTTTTGGTAGCTGCTAAATTTTAGCAAATGGAAGAGACTGACTAAAAGCTTCTCCGATGTCTGTTTTAATACTATGATTTTTCCTTTGTATAATGAATAGAAAATGAGGTTACTGAAGACTGGTATAGAGTCCCAGGTTTTGAAAAATTAACTTAATAGGATTACTGAGCTAGTGATTCTCAATTTTTATTCTCAAGCACATTTTTAAAAATAGATTGTTACACTCCCAAGAAAAAGAAAAAAAACTATGAAAGAGCTTCTTGACCTTTTGTCAACACAGGATTAATCTCTAGAAGAAAGAAAGACTTTCTTGCATCTCAGGGGGCACTTGTGAATTGATTGAGGAATAAATGATGGAAAACTATGAGTAAATTGGGAGAGCTAAATGTTAAGTAGAACTCAAAGTTAGTATAGATCGGAGGCATGTGGAATATAGACTTTACTAGGGAAAACACTGTAGGTTAGCCATATCTCCTCTTTTTTCTTCTTTTTTTTTTTGAGATAGAGCCTTGATCTGTCACCCAGGCTGGAGTGCACTGGCGCAATCTTGGCTCACTGCAAGCTCCACCTCCCTGGGTTCAAGCGATTCTCATGCCTCAGCCTCCCAAGTAGCTGGGATTACAGTCATGGACCACCACACCCAGTGAATTTTGTATTTTTAGGAGAGATGGGATTTCGCCATATTGGCCAGGCTGGTCTTGAACTCCTGGCCTCAAGTGATCCACCTACGTCATCCTCCCAAAGTGCTGGGATTACAGGCATTCACCACCACGCCAAGCCAACCATCTTTTTATGCCAGCACTCTATTATAGTTTATCTGTATTTACAGCAAACTATTTTAAGACAGTTTTACAGTTTAAATGTTTTAATAAAAATGCATTTTGTTCTATTTTATTAATTTTAATGTTTTTTTAAATTTAGTGACAAGGTCTCGCTCTGTCACCCAGGGTGGAGTGCAGTGGTATGATCATAGCTCACTGTAGACTTGGACTCCCTAGGCTCAAGCAACCCTCCTGCCTTACCCTTCCAAGTAGCTTGGACCACAAGCGTGTGCCACTACACCTGGCTTTTTTTTTTTTTTTTTTGGAGAGATGAGGCCTTGCTTTGTTGCCCAGGCTGGTCTCAAACTCCTGGCTTCAAGCAGTCCTCCCACCTTGGCCTCCCAAAGTGCTGGGATTATAGATGTGAGCCACTGAACCTAGCCAAAAATGCATTTTAAATTAATTTTTAAAAAATGAATCATACTGTGAATTCAGAAAATATAAGAAAACATACACTCAAACATTTAATTATGCATCAGCTAATTCATAGGGGAGAGTAATTTTCTGTTTGTACTGAATGTGGGTAGGGTTTTCTGTAAGTCACACTTCATTATATATCAGAAAATTCATGCTGGAAAGAAACTTTATGAATATGATGACTAGGGAATCTTCCACTGAAAAGTTAATGACCTGAACATAGTAAATTCACACATGAGAAAAAACAATAATTCAAATCCCATTATACATTAAAAACAATTCAGAGAACAAAGCCTATAAGAACAGTGACTGAAAAACACTTCACCTGGAATTTATCAGAACGTTTCTACCAGAAGGAGACATCGTAAGAGTGAATGTGAGAGTAGCTTCACACAGAAATCAGTTTTCAGTATTCTTCAGCATTTACACATGCGTAAAATTGTATTTCTTGAAAGTGAAAAAGTCTTTTCACAGAACTCAGAACCAATTTTAAATTACTTATACTACAGAGAAGCCCTGTGTCTATTGTACATTATATATTGTATATGGAAAAATCTTTGTCCATGAGTCACACTTTACTGTATACCAGACAAGTAATTGAGAAGAATACATCTTCTAAGAATACATCATTTTATTAAATGCCATAAAATTCAAGTAGAAAAGAAAATCTATTTGATACATTGGAAAAAGTCTTCCTATAGAAGCAGATTTCATAATAAATATAATTCATTTTGTTCACCGATTTAACTTCAAGCCCATGTCTCAAACCAGTGGAGAAAAACAGACCATCCAACACTTGCCTGTCCTTTTATTAAAATATTTACACACATACACATGTATACATATGTAACTTGGCTTAAGTGTGACTTTATTTACTTTAGAGACAGGATTTCAATCTGTTGCCCAGGCACCCAGGTGGGAGTCCAGTAGCACAATCCTGGCTCACTACAGCCTCGACCCCCTAGGCTCAAGTGATCCTCCTGCCTTAGCCTGTCGAGTAGCTGGGATTACGGGCATGCACCACAATATCTACTAATTTTTTTAGTTTTCTTGCTATGTTTCCCAGGTTGGTCTCAAACTCCTGGCCTCAAGCAGTTTCTTGTGCCTCAGCCTCCCAAAGTGCTGAGATTACAGGCGTGAGTTACCACCCCTGGCCTAACTGTAACTTTTATATTTTATGTCTTCTTGATTTTTGTACTTCCATTCAAAGCAACTCCAGCCACTCCAACAGTCTGTCAACAGATAATCTAAACTAATCCACTTTATATTTTTTCTATATATTCACAATCACATACAGTCACATCTGTATGTGATTGTGAATATATAGAAAAATATAAAACACAAACACTATGTTACATAATATGTCATCTGTAACATACATTAGTGTTTGTGTTTTCATTGTCATACATAAGAGGGATTATATACTCATTTTTGCAACTTTTACACCTAATGATTTTTAACTAGCTGAAGAGAGTCCATGGTGTGGACATACTACAATTTTTTGACCATATTGCCACTGGTTATTCACATTTTTGTCATAAAGAGAAATGATCTTTTATAACTATCCTTGAGAAATTATTGGACAAGTACAATCATGCCCTTACCTAGCTGAGATAACTTTTTTTTGTAGCATATGCTTCTAGGAGTGGGACTGATCAAATAGTATGTGTTATTTTAACAGATGTTGCCAGATTCCTTTGTCCTAAGACTAGCTTTTTATATTTTCAATATTAGTGTATAAATGTACCTCTTTCCCCCTACTAAAAGTAGCTGTTACTCTTTTTTTTTTTCCCCTGAGACTGAGTATCACCCAGGCTGGAGTGCAGAGGCACCATGTTGGCTCACTGCAACCTCCACCTTTTGGGTTCAAGCAATTTTCGTGCCTCAACCTCCCAAGTGGCTGGGATTACAGGTTCCCACCACCACACCTGGCTAATTTTTGTATTTTTAGTAGAGATGGGTATTCACCATGTTGGTCAGGCTGGTCTCAAACTCCTGACATCAAATGATCTACCAGCCTCAGCCTCCCAAAGTGCTGGGATTACAGGCATGAGCCACCATGCCCGGCCGCTGTTACTCTTTAACCTTGAGAAGTTTTACAAGTTCCAAGTGACAACTAATTATAATTTGTATAGTAATATGCCTCTAAACGTGTCTTGGCCATTTGAATTTGCTATTGTATAAATTGCCTTTATAAACTATTTATTTATATATTTTTCTTTTTTGATTGTTTAGCTTATTAATTTATAACAGCTTTTTATGTTAAAGGGAGTAAAACCTTTTTTAAAAAACATCTACTCCTTGTCTGGACTTTGTATATGATATTATTCCAGTCACATAATTTTATTTTCTACGTGTTTAAACGTGTCTCTATTCTTTTACAGTTTCTGAATTTTTAATCTTAAGACTTAAGCTTCACATATAATATTTTAAGTGTTCTTCTGTGTATATCTTTTGGGAAAATGATTCATTGCTTTTCTTGCACACGGATAGCCACATTCACAGTGGCAGATACTGTTGCTTTTCTGAACCAGCATGCAATCCCCAAACTCCTCTATCACTGCTTACTTTACCTTTTTTTAAATTTAACTTTTATTTTAAGTTCAGTGGTACATATGCAGGTTTGTTACACAGATGTCATGGGAGTTTGCTGTACAGATTATTTCATCACCCAGAACCCATTAGTTATTTTTCCTGATCCTCTCCTTCTTCCCACTCTTCACCCTCCAATAGGCCCCAGTGTGTATATGTCCATGTGTTCTCATCATTTAGCTCCTACTTGTAAGTGAGAACATGTGGTGTTTGGTTATAAGTGAGAATATGTGATGTTTGGTTTTCTGTTCCTGTATTAGTGCTAAGGATAATGGCCTTCAGCTCCATCCATATCCCTGCAAAGGACATGATCTCATTTTTTATGGCTGCATAGTATTCCACGATGTATATGTACCACATTTTCTTTATCCAGTCTACTACTGATGAGCATTTAGGTTGATTCCATGTCTTTGCTATTGTGAGTAGTGCTGCAACATCATCATCTTCTGAAACTGGTAGTGGCCAAATGAACTGCTTCAGCCCAAGAGAAGCAAAACACTGGTAGATGTATTGGGAATACCTTTATTTCCTAAGAAAAGAGACAGACTTAGCTGTCACCATCAATTCCATCCCTTTTCCTACCTTGTATATTATGCCTCCAGCAGTGGTGATCGTCTTTCAACCATTGGGGGAAAGGCCAAAAGATTCACTGACACTGGTCCTGATGTTACTGAGTCAAAAGTAGCAGCAACTTAACTACAGACTTTAACTGTGTGGTAAAAATAAACACGTTTTGGCATAAACCATTTTATTTTATTGTTCTTTTGTTGTGCCCAAAACCATACGTAAACTTACCCAGGCAATGAAATTTATAAAATAATCTATCCTTTTCCTATGAATGAATTCAAATTTTAATATGAAAATATTTTAAAACCTTAGTAAACTAAATACCTCACATAAACCCAAATAAGGCAAAGAGATAAGAGATAGCAAAATTATACAAGATTTGTAATGAGTAAAAGGAGACATGGATATTGAATCAATTCATAGGATCAGAAGAGAATACTACCTACAGTAAATGGATGATTTCCTAGTAAGACACAATTGATCAAAATTAATGAAAAACTGAAAAAAATCAATAATCATAAGTTATAAATATCATTTACAGAGCCATCATTTAAAATTTACCAGAACTATAGGAAAAGATTTTTTTAGGTAGTATGCATAAATAATGAACTATAAAAGACAGAAATCATAATTTGGAAGTCTCAAAATTAAAAACTCTTGTCCTTTGAAAGCACTTAAGAAAGTGAGAAGACTCAGAATGGGAAGAAATAGTTACAACAGATTTCTGACAAAAGATTTATTTCTGAAAATGTAAAGAAATTTATAACCCAATTGTAAAAGGACAACTCAATAAAAATGACAATAGACTTCAACAGAGATATTCATAAAATAAGACATGAAACAGTCAATAGGGACAAGAAAGGATTTCAACGTAAGCCACCAGGGGAACTACAAATCAAAACCACAATGAGACACTTCTACACACTCATTAAAATTATTAAAATTAAAATGATTGACAGGACCAAGTGTTGAAAGATGTTGAGCGACTGGAACTCATGCGTGGCAGGTAGGGATGTAAAATGGCACAAAGACTTTGGAAAATACTTTGGCAAATTCTTACAAAGTTAAACACATAGCTACCATGCAACCCAGCCATTCCACTCCAGTATTTAACCCAAGTGAAATGAAAACTTATGTCCAAACAAAGATTTGTACATGAATGTTGAAAACACTTTTATTCACAATAGCCTGAAACTGGAAACAACCTACGTGTTTATCATCAAGTGAATAGATATAATGTGGTATATCCATAATTAGAAAACTATTCAGCAATAAAAAAGGAATAGACTAATGACACATGTAACAACATGAATTCAGTCATTTTGAGTAAAAGATGCCAGATATGAAAGAAGAGTATTACATACTACATGGTTGCATTTATATAAAATTCTAGAAATGCAAACTAATAGCGAAGTAACAAAATTTGGATTAGCAGTTGCCTGAGGATAGGGCCAGAGACAGGGATGGGCAGCAAAGGGGCACAAGGAATCGTTTAGAGTTGATACAAATGTCCTGTATTTTTATTGTTTTGGTGGTTTCATGGGTGCACACACTGTCAAAATGAACACTAAATAGGTACAATTATTGTATGTAAATAATATCTTACCAAAGTTGATTTTTCAAAATACAGAAGATGGATAGATCCATATCTGAATATAGTTCATGTTTAAAGATCAGATAATTTTATTAATTGAAATCATTTCAAATTATAGAGAAATATATACCACTATTTTATTTCTTGTAATTGCTTCATTGCAACTTTAAAATATGTCATCGCTTTCAGACCATCATAGTAAGTATAGGGGAAAAAAAAAGAAATTATTGACTTAGGTCATTTATAACCACAGATGCAAAAATTCTAAATAACACTGTGGTGAACAGACTATTGAAGTATATTTGAAAATTAGTAATGATTTTAATTCCAAAATTCCAAACAGACTATCAAATTGAAATAATTTACTACCATAAATTAAAAGAGAAGGTAATATATTTAAGTAATTACTGAAAGGTACTTTATTAATTCAGCATTGTTAGAAAGGTATGGTAGAAAACTACTTAAATATAATTATTTAAGTGCAACAGTAAATTTTTTTGAATTTGTTTTTCTTAATTGATGAATGATATTTGTACATATTTATGGGGCACATGTGATGTGATATTTTGTTACATACATAGAATCGGTAATGATAAAGTCAGGGGATTCAGGGAGTCCATCACCTTGAGTATTTATCATTTATATGTATTAAGATCATATCAATACATATTCTCTTCTAGCAATTTTGAAATATACAATACATTGTTAAATATAGTCACTCTACTCTGCCATTGAACATTAGAACTTATTCCTTCTATCTAACTATATGTTTGCACTCATTAAACAACCTCACTTCATACCTCCCCCAACCCACATGCCCTTCCCAGCCTCTAGTATCTATAATTCACTCTCTAACTCCATGAGATTTTTTTTTAGCTCCTACATATGAGTGAGAATATGTGATATTTTTCTTTCTGTGTCTGGCTTATTTTACTTAACATAGTGACCTCTATTTCCTTCCATGTTGCCGCAAATGGCATGATTTCATTCTTTCTTATGGCCAAATAGTATTTAATTGTGAGTATATACATGTTCTTTATCCATTTGTCCATTGATGGACATTTAGATTGATTCTTATCTTTGCTACTGTGAATAGTGCTGCAATAAACATGAGGATGCAGTTATCCTTTTGATATGCTGGTTTCTTTTCCTTTGAATAAAACCTCATTAGTGAAAGTGCAGGATCAAATGATAATTCAGTTTTTAGTTTGCTTTAGAAATCATACTGTTTTCCATAGTGGCTGTACTAATTTACACTCCCACCAACAATGTAAAGAGTTCCTTTTTGTCCACATCCTTGCTGCATCTGCTATTTTTTGTCTTTTTAATAATAGCCATTCTGATTGGGGTAAGATGACACCTTCTTGTGGTTTTGATTTGTATTTCCCTGATGATTAGTGGTGTTACACATTTTTAAATATACCTGCTGGCCATTTGCATGTCTTCTGAGAATTATCTATCCATGTCCATTGCCCACTTTTTTTTTTTTTTTTTTTTTTTTTTTTTTTGACATAGAGTCTTGCTCTGTCGCCCAGGCTGGAGTGAAGTGGTGTGATCTTGGTGCAACCTCCACCTCCCAGGTTCAAGCAATTCTCCTGGCTCAGCCTCCCAAGTAGCTGGAATTACAGGTGCTTACTACCACGCCCAGCTAATTTTTGTATTTTTAGTAGAGACAAGGTTTCGCCATGATGTCCAGGCTGGTCTCAAACTCCTGACCTCAGGTGATCCGCTCGCCTCGGCCTCCCAAAGTGCTGAAATTACAGGCATGAGCCACCACACCCAGCCCACCGCCCACTTTTTAATGAGATTATTTGGGGGCAAGGGTTGGTTGCTTATTCATTTACTGTTGAGCTCTTTCCATCCATTGTATATTCTGGATATTACTCTCTTGTCAGATAAATAATTTGCAAAGATTTTCTCCAATTCAACTGGTTGTCTCTTTACTCTGTTGATTGGTTCCTTTGCTGTGCAGAAGTCTTTAGTTTCATATAATCACATTTGTCTATTGTTGTTTTGTTGCCAGTACTTTGAGGTCTTTTTTGCCATTAAGTAATTGCCTAGGCCAATGTCCTGCAGTTTTTCACCTACATTTTTTCTAGTTGTTTTATAGTTTCAGTTCTTAGACCCCCATACGTCTTTAATCCATTTTGATTTGATTTTTGTGTATGGTGAGAGATAGGGTCTAGTTTCATTCTTCTGCATATAGTTATTCAGTTTTTGCAGCACCATTTGTTGAAGATATTCTCCTTTCCCCCATGTGTGTTCTTGGGGCCTTTTTGGAAAATCAGTTGGCTGTGAGTATGAGGATTTATTTCTGGATTCCTATTCTATTCCATTGATCTTTGTGTCTGCTTTTATATCAATACCATGCTATTTTGGTTACTACAGCATTGTAATATGTTTTGAAGTTAAGTAGTGTGATGCCTCCAGCTTTGTTCTTTTTGCACAAAATTGCTTTGGCTATTTGGGCTCTTTCTTGGTTCCATACAAATTTTAGTAATTTTCCTATTTTGGTGAAAAAAAAAGACATTCATATTTTTATAAAGTTGCATTGAATCTGTAGACTGCTTTGGGCAGTACAGTCTTTTTAATAGTATTAATTCTTCCAATCCATGAGCATGGGATGTCTTTCTATTTGTTTGTGTCCTCTTCAATTTATTTCATCAGTGTCTTGTAGTTTTCCTTGTAGAGTCTTTAACCTCATTGGTTACACTAATTCCTAGGCATTTTATTTTTTGCAGCTATTTTAAATGGGATGGCCTTTTTGATTTATTTCTCATCTATCTCATTATTGGTGTATAGAAAGGCTACTGATTTTTGTATGTTAATGTTGTATCCTTCAACTTTACTAAATTTGCTGATGTGATACAAGAGACTTTTGGTGGCATCTTTAGACTTTTCCAAATATAGGATCATATCATCTGCAAAAAAAAGACAATTTGACTTCCTCATTTCTTTTCAGTGGCAGCAGCTATAAGCAGGTGGCTCAGGGACACATGTGTCAGCTCTAGGTGGTGGCTGCAGGTGGAGTAGCCAGCAGGGCACTTGTAAATGTGTGGTGGTCCTGCTGCTGCAGGTATCAGGATTGCTGCCAGTGGCTCAAACTTCAGCTCTGTTTGCAGTAGCCAGCAATAATAGTAGCTGTAGATATGGAATGTCAGTAGATCTCTAGAGATGTGAAAATGCAGGGACTGTTGGGCTCCAGAGCAGGATGCAGTCTGATGATGGCTGGCTTCTCAGAACAGCTGCTTAGAACTCAGGAGATGTATGCAATGCAGCATGGGCTCCCTCTCTGGAACAATGCCATCACACAGTCTCCAGGCAGCTGTCTATGTAAGTCTTAGGGCCCACGAGGGTGAAGGGGCTCTCCTGTGGCCAGAATTTCAGGAGTTTGTGGTGGGAGTGTAGTCCAATGGGAGTCTCCTTTTCCTCATACTGTGGAGCCTCTTTGAGGTTCCCAGCCAACCCTAGCCAAGCAGGCTTCCTCTTTCCCTCCTTGCCTTAGGTGTTTCCTGTTACTTCTCTGTTGAATTCCAGTGTTCTCTTTTAGACCATCTATTTGAAGTGTTATTACTTGCTATTTTGGTTCTTCTTTGTGGAGGAGGCAATTGCTAGATGCCTGTAGTCAGCCATCTTGAAGCTTTTCTCATAAGAACACATATTTCACATGGAAATAATGAAGTGAATTAAGATCACTAATTAGGAATCAGGTAGTGACTCATGCCTGTACTCCCAATGCTTTGGGAGGCCAAGGTGGGAGGATTGCTTGAGGCCAGGAGTTGAAGACCAGCCTGGGCAACATAGGGAGACCCTGCCATCACAAAAACATTTTTTTAAGAATTAGGCAGGTGTGGTGGCACACATCTGTAGTGAGAGGATTGCTTGAGCCCAGGAGTTAGAGGTTGTGGTGAGCTGTGATCATACCACTGCATTCTAGCCTGGGTAACAGAGTGAGACCCTGTTTCTTTTTGTTTTTTGTTGTTGTTGTTTTCAATAAGTAATTAGAGTATCCCACTAGAACTGTAACTATTTAGCACAATATTGGAAAATATGGTATATAAAGTACTATGAGAAATACAAGTATTAATTTAAACATTGAGAATAAATAAAAGTAGACTGCAGTAACAGGAGCTTTTTAAACAATAGGCATTAAATTTTGTGAAACGTTTGGTACATCTTTATACTGATAATATATGTGCTTGCTTAAAATATTTAAAGCATTACAAAGAAATATACAGTAAATGCTATCTTTCTATCACCACTATCTGACAGTTCCCACATTCTTCTGCCAATTATAACCTTTCAAAACATAAGCAGAAAATAGGCATGGGAAGTTGTATAGATATATATTTATACACTTGCATCTTTGTTTTTTCACCTAGCATACCTTGGTGACTAGTCTACCTTAGTAGACAAATACCTGTGTCACTTATTTTGTAAGTGTTATTTGTAGATATACTATATGAATTAATAATGGATGTGCCATCATTTACCCAAGCCCTTACTGATGGCCATTTATTTTTAGCTAGTATTCTTACGTAACACAGTATACAGTATTTATAACCGGGACTTTTGCATTGTGAAATTTTAATTTTATACATCAAAGACATTAAAGCGCTATTATTTTTCTGGCAGCTGAATAACTGAAAAGGCTAATTATATATACATATATTTAACTATATTTTAATATGGGTGTGGTAGAGTTTTGTATGTGAGTGCTTTAGAAGCCATTTTTGGTTTATGGTGAATTGCCTCCTAGTTTTCTTTTCCTATTGTTTTACTGTTCTATCTTTTCTTTGTTGATCTCATATATTTAGAAAATAATCCCTTTGTCATGTGCCTTACATATTTCTTACGAATCTGTCATTTATCTGTTGATTTTGTTTGTAATATATTTGTTTGTAATTTGTAATTTCTTTGTAATATATTTAACTGTGCATTTTTCTTTTAAATTTGTATTTTGACACAACTTCAGTCTTAAATTTACAAGAACATTACAAAATTCCCATACATCCTTCACACAGATTCCCCCAAATGTTAACATTTTACTACATCTGCTTCAACTCTCTACCCATTGCATTTACACACATTCAAACACACATCACTTTTTTCTGAGCTTTTGAGGATGAGTTGCAAACATTATTCTCCTTGACGCCAGAGTCTTCCTTTTGTATTTTCTAATAATGAAGACATTCTCCTATATTACCACAGTAAAATTACAAAAGCGTGGAATAACATCGATTTAGTGCTATTACCTAATCGACAGAGTGAGATCCTGTCTCAAAATATATATACAATAAAGGAAGCACAAACATATTCAGCATACAAGGTAACATTTACAATGTCTGGCATCCAATTGTAACTTATTACAAAAGAAGAAATAAGCAATTTAAATATTTATATATCTACTAAAGAAATTGAATCAGTAACCAATAACCTTCCAAAATAGAAAGCACCAGGCCCAGGTGAGTGCACTACTGAAGTCTACCACACATTTAGGGAAGAAATTTTACCAGTTCTCCACAATCTCTTCCAGAAGATAGAACCGTGAGTTAGAATACTTCCTAACTCATTCTATGAGGCCAGCATTACTCTAGTACCAAAACCAAAGAAAGACTGCAAGAAAAGTACAGACCAATACCACTAACATTTCTTGTAGGACAGGTTTTTCCTCAGATTTCTTTATTTGAAAATGTCTTAATTTCTCCCTCAGTTTCACACACCTCATTTCCCCTATTTACGTCTCACACTAGTATGGTGTGTTTGTCACAATTAATGAACCAATATTAATACATTATTACTAATTAAAGGTCATACTTTATTCATATTCCTTTACTTTAAAATTTAATATCCTTTTCTTGTGTGCCAGGATCCCATCCAGGATATTATATTATATTTAGTCATCCTGTCTCCTTAAGATTCTCTTGACTGATAGTTTCTCATATTTTACATGTTTTTTCATGAACTTAACTGAATGTAATATATGATCTAGAATTATTTTTTTAGTAATAAAGGGTATTATTTAAATAAGTGACAAAATTTGACTAAGGTCCCAGTGGTGAAGACTAAAGCTACCCATATCATCATGAATTCTCTGATCACAAAACAGACTCCGGAAGGAATTCAGCATTCTGGGTGACAGGCAGGGCTGAGAGATGCTGGCTACACACCCCACAAGGGCCTCACCACTGAGGAAACCAAGTATCTTTGAGTGGCAAACTAAAACTACAGGGTGGAGAGAGAACAAAAGAAGAGAGGCAGCCTGCCTCAACCCAGTCTACCCCAAACACCACTCCTCACTCTTTCCGTAAGCAGAGGCCCAGAGGCTGGTTCACTTCTGTATGAAAGCACCAAAATGAGCCTCATCCCTTTACATAACACATAACCTTACTGAGGAAAGGAAATAGGGAAACTACCCTCTTATTTCTCCTCACTGTGTACAGGTTCAGTCATATTCTTGAACCTCTGAAGACTGTCTGAAATACCCATTTTTGTTTTGGCTAGTATCTTGTCTGCATAAGAAGCTGACCTTTCCATAGAGAGGTCCTGGGGTCTAAATTATTAGAACAATTAATGTGTCTTCTATTATGATCTCTCATTTTGACAAGAATAAATATTGTCACAATGTCTGTTCTTCCCAACTTGATCTGTACACTCAATTCAATCCCAGTCAAAATGCCAGCAAGTTATTTTGTGGATATCCACAACTATTTCTTTATATGGAGAGGCAAAAGACCCATAATAGCCTACACAGTATTGAAGAAGAACAAAATCAAAAGAGTGACATTACTCGACTTCAAGACTTACCGGTAAAGCTATAGTATATCCAAGCTGTATATACTACTCACCTGTTAGTCACTCAGTAGCCATCTCAGCCATGAGAATTTTAAAATACCACATATATATATATGTGGTGTTTTTAAATGTATATATATATATATTTTTTTTTAGATGTGTGTATATATATACACATATATATAGGTCTTGAAACATCTTGTGCAAATAGGGGGAGACTACTGTATCATTTTTTCTTTTTACTCATAAATATACATGCAAAAACCTCAACAAAATACTAGCATATCAAATCCAACAATGTATAAAAGAATTATGCACTATGACCAAGTGGGATTTATTCCAGGTATGCAAATTTGATTCAACTATTGAAAATTTATTACATACATCGAATCAACAGTATAAAGAAGAATAATCACATAAATGTATCAATAGATACAGAAATGCACTTGGTGAAATCCAATATCCATTTATGACTTTTTTTAACTCAGCAAACTAAGAATAGATGGAAACATTCTTAATTTGATTTAAAAAAAGCTACAGTAAGACTTCAAGGATATCCCCTCTCACCATTCCTTTTTTAACATAACAGAAGTCCATCTTGCTAATATCACTCCACCATAGCCCCATTTATCCCAATACTCCCTGATGGTTTCAAATCACTGTGAACACAAGCTTCAGGCCTCTATCATGATTTGCCAGCAGGAGTCAAAATGAGATGTGTCAAAATTAGATTCATGCACAATATTACAATCAATGTACATACACTTGTAACTATGTCCAGGTGAAAGGACCTATATTCATGTAATTAAAAACTGTATAAAACATTATTAGGTTTTTATTTTGCAGAAGCATGGGTCAGCAATTCTGAAACTACTCCCTGTGAATTCTATGACTAATGAAATAATAAATATAATGTAGATAATGGGAGCCAGGAGTCTGTCAAGAGAAAAAAGCTACAAATATAGGAAAGTGAGAGCAAATGACAGAATGAAACCAAGGGTGTTAGAATGAAATTAGAGGTTTCACTGGGAACTTGTGGGTTTTAATATACATAGATAGCTATAGAAATGGATATAGATACGTTTGCAGGTATATGTAAGCGCATTTATGAATACACACATGTATGCATATATCTGCATATGCATACATCTATTTTCTAGCTCTATCCATTGAAAAGACCTAAAATAAATGATACTCCCAGGATCAATGATTAAACCTTGATTTATCAATAAAATTCTCCATTAGAGAAAAAACTCCTTAGAGAAACAGCTAATTCCATGGTTGGAACAGGGAAAACATAAAGTGAGCCTGGAACTTCTTAACATGTCAAAAAGTGAGGAAGTTTTCAAAGAATGATGGGACAGGACAAAAGGACAAGAAACAACTTTAAGGGAACCCTACAGGCCAATAGCTGGAACAAGTGTTATCATCCTCCCCATTCCCCAAAAAAAGAGGGTTAAAGGATTATAACCTATTGAATAAAGAGCCTATGAATTCACAGTGATATAAGAAAGGAGATGAAGAAATATGAGATGGAGGAGGGAAAGCTCCTCATTTCAGTGTAATTCCAACTAATAAATGAAGAAGGAATGAAGGAATTATTCTCCAATGATGGAATCAGAAAAATCACCATTGAACAACCATCATAATAATAGATTCAAGCAAGAAACAACATGGATACTAAAACTAATGTGTAAAAATTTAAAGAGTTACAGAGTATTTATGTCATCTCAAAGTATCTCCCTACAAGGCACTTATTAGTTACAAAGGGTAAGATAGTAATTGTAGAGTGGAGAAATCTGAGAGGCACTAACCTTGATCAAGCAGTCAAAGTTGACAGAGCCAGAATGGGACAATGGACAACAGCAGTCTCCTGACAGGGTACAATGACAAGAATTCTGCATCACTTCTGTGGTATTCCTAAGGCATAAATAATATAAACTTAATCACGATGAAACATCAGTCAAATCCAAATATTAGTCAAATCCAAATAGTCAGTGTTAAGAAATACAAATAAATGATCTGGAAGAACACTAGGCTGTGGCTGCTTCTTTAAAGTTAGATTTGTCAGTGTGGTTATATTGTTTCAGCCACATTCAGCTGGACTGCGGGGGTACTGGTGCAGAGTAGGCAGAGGTTTGTATTGAACCAGGATTGTATTTAACCAAAGCCAGAGAACAGCAACAAAGTTAAAGGTATAAAGTTAGTATAAAGATATGTGTGTATTATGTATACACTCACATAGATATATGTATATATACACATAGACACACACAAATTGGTAATTAAAGTGTGTATACAAGTGAGTATAAAGACCAACTATGGAGTTTAAGAAGGAAGGAGAGGAAGGCCTAGCTAAGGGGCTAGGGGAAAGGAGGTAGGATCAGTGCATTGGAGATGCAGGGGAGTAGAAAGACTTCTAAAATCTGGGTAGGAATGAATGAAACTAAAAAACAATAGATATAAATATGCACATGAAAAGTTAGGCCTATAACTTCCAACAGTGATTAAAGTCAATGAGATTATGAATGATGAGTGGTGCCTATTTTCTTTTCCTTTAAATGTACTTTCTAATTTTTCAATTAGCATATATTCGTCTAGGAACTTAAAGAAACAAACGCTTATTAAAGAAAAGTTTTCAATAGAAATAAATACGAGGCCAGGCACGGCAGCTCACGCCTGTAATCCCAGCACTTTGGGAGATCAAGGTCGGTGAGCCGGGGCGGGGGTGGGTGGGGAGACACTTGAGTCCAGGGGTTCGAAACCAGCGAAACCTCCGTCTCTACAAAAATAATAATAAGAAGAAGAAAAAGATAAAATAAGATAAATGAATGAGGAAGGAGGTATTTTCAGAGTTTTGTGCTAGACTGATAGCAGACTCTCCATTCGGGAATAGTTACCTCTTCCGGTAAACTCTCAGTGAACAAGGCACAGAGCAGAACACGGGGGAGACAGCAGGCCGGCTGGGAATGTTTCCTCAAATTCCCTGACGTCTCTGGGCCAACGCTGGCCCATGCAGAATCCACAACGTGCGGTTTCCTCAAGCGTAGGGCCCTGGGCTGAGGCACACTGCATTGCTAAGGTGAAAGCCGCCTTGAACGCCGACGCCACTCCGCCCGGGTATGGAAAACACTCTTGGCAGAGCCAGAATTCTCAGCGACCTGGAGGCAGGTCTACCGCTTTCTTGGCTCTCAAAGGGGCTACGGCGTTCGTTGCCAGTCCCAGCCTCAAACTGCCCACCTCTGGAGAGTGCACTGGCCCCTCGGAGACGCGGGGGTTGAATTCCTTTAAGGGGTTGGGCCCAGCCCCCTCAGACCCTTTCCGCGGTCCGCCCCGGGAACCCAGAACTACATCTCCCAGCGGCCGCCTCGCCTGAAGCTGCTTCCGCCCCGACCGGACGTTCCTGCCGCGGATTGGCTGTGGCTGCGCGGGCTTCGCCAAAAGCTCCCGGTCCCAGAAGAGACTCCCGGCCCGTTGGTTTGCAAACTGGAGCTTGCCGTGCAGGTTTGGCCTAAAGAGGGTGACGGGGACTGCACAGTGTCCCGGAGTGAATGTGTGCGTGCGTTGTGGCGATGTGGTGTTGCGTGACTCCGTGTGAGAAAGTGGGACAGGAAGGGCCCGGGAGCCGTGCCAAGGGCTGGGGGCGCGGCCTGTCACCAGGGGCGGCCCGATTACGTAGAGGGGCGGGGTCTGACCGCCAGCCAGCGGGGTTAGGGACGACGCGAGTCTGGTCTAGAGGAGGCAGGGGGAGGCCCGCAGGGCGGGCCCTGCACGCTGAGAAGGACGGGTGAAGAAGCTGTCACTTGTGGTTTGGGACTTGCAGATGTGACTTGAAGGTGTCATGACCACTCACCTCTGTCGTTAAGAGCGCTAGTCCTTTTGTTCTGTGCTGCTGAGGATTGATGTTGGGACCTTATCCCTCTGAAATACACGTTCGGATCTGTATGTCTTCTGTTTTAAACGCTTTAAGTGTCTTTAACACCTTTAGATAATGCTCAGGTGTTCTCAGAGTTTTTTTTTTTAATATTGCTGATTTGCTATGCTTGCATTTTTATTACATGTTAAATAATTTTTTTTTTTTTTTGAGACGGAGTTTCGCTCTCGTTAGCCAGGCTGGAATGCAATGGCACGATCTCGGCTCACCGCAACCTCCGCCTCCCGGGTTCAAGCAATTCTCCTGCCTCAGCCTCCCGAGTAGCTGGGACGACAGGCGTGCGCCACCATGCCCAGCTAATTTTTGTACTTTTAGTAGAGACGGGTTTCACCATGTTGACCAGGATGGTCTCGATCTCTTGACCTCGTGATCCACCCGCCTTGGCCTCCCAAAGTGCTGGGATTATAGGCGTGAGCCACCGCGCCCGTCCTTAAATACTTCTTAAGTATATACTGCAGAAAATTCTACATATTCAACTCTGTGAATTTTTACAAAGCTAGTACCCCTAGTAATCAGCACTGAGACTGAGGTGGAGGAAGTCATTGCCAGCATTCCAGTTTTCTTGCACCCCTGCCCAATCACTTTCCTGCCAAGAGTGACCACTATTCTAGCATCATGGACTTCCTTTATTTCTGAATTTATACAAATGGAATCACACCGTGTGTACTTTTTTCTGTCTGGCTTCTTTTGTTCAGTTTTATGTTTGTGACATTCATATTATCGCTTGTTATATGTTACAGTTCCTCCATTCTTTTTGCTATGTAGCATTCAGTTGTGCGACTATAACAATTCCACTGTGATACACATTGGCACAGGTTTCAGTTTTCATTAATGCTATTTCTATGAACATTTCAGTAGGTGCCTTTTGGGATGGATAAATATGCATTTCTCTTGGATTTATACGTCGGAGTGAAGTTGCTGGGCCTTAGGGAGTAAATATACTGCTCTTGGTACATGTTGCTAAATAGTTTTTCAAAGTAATTGCACTGATGCATTCCCACCATCAGTGTATGAGTTCCAGTTCCCTCACATCCTCCCTACTTGGTACTTACCATGTTTTCATTTTAGCACTTCTGGTGGGTGTACATTTTCCTGATGTCTAATAAAGTTGAGTACATTTTCTTATGTTTATTGGTCATTTAGGTATTCTCTTTTGTGAAGTGTCTGCTCAAATTTTGCCCATTTTTTCTGTTGGGTATATTTTTGTGGTTGATTTCAGAAGATTTACAAATAAATGTCCTAGAGATGACTCCTTTGTTGGATATGTTTATTGTAATATATATCTCTTTCCAGTCTGTGGGTTGCCTTAGTGGTAACTTTTGATGAACAGAAGCTCTTAATTTTATGGTTAGTGCTTTTTGTGGCATGTTTAAAAAATCTTCTCTGATTCCAAGGCCATCAATATGCACTTTATGGTTTCTTCTAAAATTGTTGTTGTTGTTGAGGTAGAGTCTCACTCTGTCACCCAAACTAGACTGCAGTGGTGCAATCATAGATCACTGCAGTCTTGAACTCCCAGGATCAAGTGATCCTCTCACCTCAGCCTTCCAAGAAGTTCAGACTATAGACACGCCCCACCACATTGGCTATTTTTTTTTCCCCCTGTAGAGATGAGGTTTCCCTATGTCGCCCTGGCTGGTCTCCAACTTCAGGGCTCAAGCAATCCTCCCACCTTGGCTTCCTAAAGTACAAGAATTCAAGGCATGAACCACCATGCCCAGCTAAAGGTTTTAGTATTTTGCCTTTCACCTTCATGTCTGCAACTATCTGGAACTGATTTTTAGATCTTGATTTTTTCCATATGCATAGCCAATTGACCCGGCACCATTTATTGAAAAGATATCCTTTCTCCACTGTACTAAAATTATACCTTTGTCATTTTTCAAGTGATTATGTGTGTATGAATCTATTTCTGTAGTCTCTATTTGATATGAATTAATCTAGCTGATCTGTTAATCAATTTTTCTATCCTTATGCCAAAATCACAGTACCTTAATAACAGTAACTTTATAATAGGTGTCTGTTCTCGGTAATGTGAATTCTTTAACTTTGTTCTCCTTCTTTGAGATTACCTTGACTATTGGCCCTTTGCACTTCTGTATGAATTTTAGAACCATTTTGACAATTTCCCTTAAAAATTACTAGATTTTTTAAAAATTAGGATAGCATTGAATCTATAACGTTTTGGAGAGAAGAGCCATCTTCTAATTTATGAATATGGTACATCTATAACTCCATATCTTTTTTTCAGTAATATTGTGCCATTTTAAATCTTTAAATCTTTAAGCACACCCACGAGCTTAAACATCTTTTGGTTGATTTATTCCTATGTTATCTCTTTGTGTTTTATTGAAAGTAGCATCATTTAAAAGTTTTCATTTTCTGTTTAGTTATTCTTGATTTATAGAAATCAAACTGACTCTTTTTAAGTTGGCCTGTATCCAACAACCCTGATTTTAAAAAATCACTCAGTTCTGGTAGTCTATCTGTAGATTCTTTCTACTTTTTTTGTATACATAAGTATGTTATCCGTGAATTATTTCAAATTATGCAGATTTGTTCATGAGAGAGATTGGTCCGTAATTTTCCATTCTTCCTTGTGAGGTTTTTGTATTAAGGTTATGCTGACCTAAAAAAAGACACAGTGTTTAAAATTGGTGTCATTTCTTCCTTCAGTGTTTGGAAGACATCATTGATGAAGTCATCTGGGCCTTCATTTTCCTTGTCGGACTTTTTATTTTGTTTTACCTTCACTATGGTGCTGATATGGGAATTTTTAATGGTAGATTTCTTTAAATACACAATAGACTATTTATATTTTCCACTCTTATGTCAGCTTTGGTAACTTATGTTTATTGAGAAACGAACATTTTAACCTAATTTTTACATTTATTAAAGTTCATAATATTCTCTTATTTTCTTTTTCATATTTGTAGGATCTATAGGCACACCTTTCTAATTCCTGCTGTATTCTATGTGGTTTTTTGTTGTTGTTACTGGTTGGCCTTATTGGTGGTTTATCAGTGTTATTTAATATGTAAGAGGAGCAGCTTTTGCTTTTATGGATTTTTCTCTCTTGTATCCTTGCTTTCTGTCTCACTAATATCTTCCTTTACCTTTTTTTTATTAGATTTGATTTGCTGTTCTAGCGTCTTGAGATGGGAGCTTGAACACTTAATTTTCAGCCTTTCTTTTCTATAAGAAAGCTATAAATTTTCTTTAGGCTGCTTTTCTTTAAGGGTATGGGTTTTTCTCTGTGTACTGCTTTCCGCACACCCACAAGCTTTAATGTCACACATCATCATTTTTCAATTCATATTGTATTCTAATTTCTATTTTGATTTCCTCTTTGATGCTTGGATATTTTCTTTTTTTTTCAGTGTTTTTTGTTTTTTTTTTTTGTACTTTAGGCTCTGGGGTACATGTGCAGATCATGCAGGATTGCTGCATAGCAAGGTGGTTTGCTGCCTCTATCCCCCCCCATCACCTATATCTGGTATTTCTCCCCCATGTTATTCCTCCCCAACCTCCCCACCCCCTGCTGTTCCTCCCCTAGCCCCCCACAACAGACCCCAGTGTGTGATGTTCCCCTCCCTGTGTCCATGTGTTCTCACTGTTCAACACCTGCCTATAAGTGAGAACATGTGGTGTTTGATTTTCTGTTCTGTGTTAGTTTGCTGAGAATGACGGATTCATCCGTGTCCCTACAAAGAATACGAACTCATCATTTTTTACGGCTGCATAATATTCCATGGTGTATATGTGCCACGTTTTCCCTGTCTAGTCTATCATCAATGGGCATTTGGGTTGGTTCCAGGTCTTTGCTATTGTAAACAGTGCTGCAGTGAACATACGTGTGCATGTGTTTTTATAATAGAATGATTTATAAGCCTTTAAATATATACCCAGTAATGAGATTGCTGGGTCAAATGGAATTTCTGTTTCTAGGTCCTTGAGGAATCACCACACTGTCTTCCACAATGGTTGAACTAATTTACACTCTCACCAACAATGTAAAAGTTTTCCTATTTCTCCACATCCTCTCCAGCATCTGTTGTCTCCATATTTTTTAATGATTGCCATTCTAACTGGCTTGAGATGGTATCTCAATGTGGTTTTGATTTGCATTTCTCTAATGACCAGTGATTATGAGCATTTTTTCATGTGTTTGTTGGCCTCATATATGTCTTCTTTTAAAAAGTGTCTGTTCATATCCTTCACCCGCTTTTGAATGCGTTTGTTTTTTTTCTTGTAAATCTGTTTTAGTTCTTTGTACATTCTGGATATTGCCCTTTGTCAGATGGGTAGATTGCAAAATTTTTTTCCCATTCTGTTGGTTGACAGTTCGCTCTAATGATTGTTTTTTTCTGTACAGAAGCTCTGGAGTTTAATTAGATCCCATTTGTCTATTTTGGCGTTTGTTGCCAATGCTTTTGGTGTTTTTAGTCATGAAGTCATTGCCTAGATGCATGGATATTTTCTATGTATACTGTTCAATTTCCAGGCAGCTGAGGAAATTGCATTTCTGGTGGCTTTTTGCTAATGACTTTTAGCTTAGTTCCATATGGTCTGTAATATATTCTGAATGATTTTCTTATTGAAAGTTTTAAGCCTTTCTTTATAGCCCAGGAGATGGCCAATTTAGGTAAATACTTCAATTGCACTTGAAAAGATTGTGAATGCTGTCATTTGACTTTAGTGTCCTACATATGTCTGTTTGACCTTTAGTCTTTACTGATTGTTTTTTTAACTTATATTTGCTATAGAGTTGTGCCAAATTTCTGTCTTTGCATTTTGTCTATTTTTTCTTTCACTTATGCCAATTTTTATATTATATATATTGAAGTTACATGATCGAATACATGCAGATTTGTGGTGTTCCTGTTGAGTTGACATCCTTATTATTATAAAATATTCCTATTTAAGGCAACGGTAATTAGTAGACATGAGTCTATTTTGTCTGATATTACTGTAGTTAAACCTGCTGGGTTTGGGTTGGTATTTACATACTCTGTGGCTTTTTCTATCCTTTGAATTTCAATCTTTGTCTATCCTTATATTTAAAGGGTGTCTTCTGTAAACAGCATGTGGTGGAGTTTTGTTTTTAAGGATACTCTGACAATTTTAGCCTTTTGTTATGTTATCCACTCTACATTAAATAAAATGATTTACATTGTTAGGGTTAGGTCTATTCTATTATTATGTGTTTTCTGTTTAGTGTGTCTGTGTTCTCCTTTGCCTCATTTTGGCTGAATTACACATTTTTATCTTTCCGTTGTTTTTCTTCTATTAGTTTGTTATACATTCATTTATGCTTATTTCAGTGTTTATAGATTACAACATGCAATCTGATGTGGTATATCTTAGTAGAAATTACTATTTTTACTATTTCTTAGTAGTGACAGAACTTTGGAGTTTTTAAATTTCATTTGTCAGTTACCTCTTATGCCCTCCCACCCCTTGGTATTTCTTGGTAATGAATTTTAATTCTACATGTATTTAAACATACATATTTTGGGTCTGGTTAATACTCATTTGAATTTACCTACATACTTATTTATCTTTTATGTTTTTCCACATTTGTATGCTTCTAACTGGGATCATTTTCTTTCTGCCAGATAAACAGTTTGGATGTGCAAGTTGGATATGGGTTTGGATTAGCGGTTGATACAATAAACAAAACTTAACAGTAATAAATGATAATGGGACCTGTCTAGTGGGCAGTTTAGCAATTCTCTTGTCAAAATTTAAAATACACAGACCCTGCATTCTACTTATGGATATTTGTCATATAGATGCATTTGTGCATGTGGAATACAATATAAAATAACTTGGAAATAACCTAATATTACAAGTAGCAGTCACTTGTAAGATGGAATATTTAGTAGCCCAAATAAAAATAAAGTACCTTTTATGTACTAAAAATAAAATTATCTCCAAAATACATGTTAATAAAAAATAAGGCAAAAGGAGGCACTTGCCATATATTGTAATGAGGGAATAGGATGTTCCTTCTGATCCTTTAGTGAAAGCAACTATAAGTTATAGATAATATATTAAAATAATCTCTGAGAGACTTTAAACAAAATTAAAAACAAAAGTCTAGAAACTTGGATGTTCAAGCAATGCTTTGTGAAAGGTCAGAATTAAGACTTTCTGCAAAAGCATGGGAGCACTATGGTGTCATTTCTGTTGCAGCACAGTTCCTTGAGTTAGGGATGAAGCTGGGATGTATCTATAGTCTCTGGGGGCAGTGGGGGTGGGGGCACTGGAGGGAACAGGGAGAAGACATCGTTGTAGTGATCAGTTTGGCAAATCTGAGGAAAACCTCCCTCCCCTGACTTCCTTTTTGCATCTAGGTCTGCCATCTCAGAATAATCTCCCAGAAGAAAACAGATCATTCCTGGAATGCTAAAGGCTGTGGCTCATGTGAGTTGGAATAGTCCTGCATTTTATTGTTTAACCTGAAAATACCTATTGGATGTCTTCCAGGAACCTGCTTCCAGATCTGCCATTGTTGTGAGTGCTGGGTCACAGAGCTTGTACCTTTCCTAAACCCCTCTTTTCTTTGCAGCTTCTCCTTGAATACCAAGTCAGACATCTTTTATTTGCCCAGTTTTCAGCCAAGAATGCAGATAGAGCACATTCCCTCAAGAGAAACAAGAAAGCCTTCATTTACAAAATCATTGCTTAATAAGGCTCAGACGAATTCCCACACAGGTGTACACATAAAAAAGCTTTGATCTCTTCCACTGAGTTTTTTAATTTGACATGATAGGATACGCAGATAATAACTTTTATCTGCAAAGACCTTGAGAAATCTGGGAAATTTTAAATGTCTAAAATATAAAGTATAATAATGGTTAATTCAGTTATAACCATAAGACATACCACTTATCTTGTATATACCAAGCAATAAAAAACCTAATATTTATCTTGACAAACACAAATGCTTGTGATCTCATATTCTGACATAAGGATAAAACTGAGTCCCCAGGAAATTATTATGTCACGTGCAAATTATACTTTAAAGGTAGAAATATAATTTAAGACAAGATGGATGGAGGCCATGGGTTTGTGGTTTCTTTCCTTGAAACTGTGTTTTTTGCTGTTTCATCTGCTAGGGAAACCTCATTTCACAGTATTTGTTCATTCCCAGCCCTTCCATCTGGAAAGGCTTGTTTTGACAGTGAAAGCGAGGGAGTGGTCCTTGCTCTGGTCCACCCAACACTCCTGCCTCTGGCCTCAGCCTACGTCTATCCCTTTGTATAAGGCCTTTTTCCATCCCTCTCTCCGTCATGAAAACTTGTCTTTTATTTCACTTGGTAACGTATATGTTGGCTTTTTTCAGGGGTTGATGGCATTCAAGGATGTGGCCATAGACTTCTCTCGGGAGGAATGGGACTTCCTGGATGCTACTCAGAGGGACTTCTACAGATGTGTGATGCTGGAGAACTACAGCAATCTGCCCTCAGTCAGTAAGGATACTTACTTGCAGATAATTCAGTATTCACCCTTCAGAAGTTCTGCCTTCATCCTTGTGGATTTGTGGGTTGTCTGAATTTCTGCTTCCCACTACTGAAGGAAGTCTGTACTTGGTGGTTGTGGAAAAGGCATCTCTGTTGCACACATTCTTTAGAAGACTTGCACACTTCCCTCTTGTTATTCTCATGATCATCTCTCTTCTTTTTGAGACAGGGTCTCGCTGTCACCCAGACTGGAGTGCAGCAGCATGATCTCAGCTCACTCACCACAGACTCGACCTCTTGGGCTCAAGTGATCCTCCCACCTCAGCCTCCCGAGTAGCTGGGACCACGTGCTAATTTTTGTATTTTTTGTAGAGACAGGGTTTCACCATGTTGCCCAGGCTGTTCTCAAATTCCTGGGCTCAAGCGATCTTACCACCTCGGCCTCCCAAAACCCTGCAATTTCTTACAGGCGTGAGCCACTGTGCCCAGCCAGTCTCTCTTCTTTGGTGAACAAAAGCTGGCTTTGAATTCTGCCACCCTCCAGCTTGATCCTGTTTCATTTCTTCTTTTGCATGTAGAACTTTCCATTTTAAAGCCAGATGTGATCTCCTTATTGGAACAGGAAAACCAGCCTTGGCTGGTGAACAGGGGCATGACAGCAGGACCTTGCCCAGGTGAGTGGGAGCTTAGGAGCAGAGGGGAGGCTCGGCAGCCAGCTGGCCTTGCAGCAGCAGCGCCTTGAATATTTTTGCTGGGAAGTGCTGCTCCCAGGATGAGGCCTGAAGAGGGAGAGAAGGTCTGAGACCAGGGAGAAAACTAACTTCTCTCTCTCCCCTCTTAGTGAGGTAGGTAGGAATCCTCCTTCCCCATGCTCATCCTTTTTACTTATACATTAAGTCTAATTCTTTCCCTGCTTATCCTTGTCATTTAGACCTGTGTAAATATTGTCACTTATAAAACATATTTTAGAAAAACGTGAATTGAATACTTAATATTCAGTAAATTATTCCCTTTTTAAAAATTTTTTTCTTTATTCAGTAATTGATACTTTATTCATTTACTCTTTATCCAAAATGCGTTGATGTTTAATTTTTATTTTTATTTTGTGAGACGGAGTTCCACTCTTGTTGCCCAGGCTGCACTGCAGTGCGGCGGCGCGGTCTCAGCTCACTGCAACCTCTGCCTCCCAGGTTCAAGTGATTCCCCTGCTTCAGCCTCCAAAATAGCTGAGACTACGGGTGTGCGCCACCACTAATCTTCGTGTTTTTAGTAGAGACGGGATTTCACCGTGTTGACCAGGCTGGTTGTGAACTCTTTTTTTTTTTTAGAGACGGGGTCTCGCTATGTTGCCCAGGCTGGAGTGCAGTGGCTATTCACAGGTGCGATCCCACTACTGATCAGCACGGGAGTTTTGACATGCTCCGTTTCCGACCTGGGCCGGTTCACCCCTCCTTAGGCAACCTGGTGGTCCCCCACTCCCGGGAGGTCACCATATTGATGCCGAACTTAGTGCAGACACCCGATCGGCATAGCGCACTACAGCCCAGAACTCCTGGGCTCAAGCGATCCTCCCACCTCAGCCTCCCGAGTAGCTGGAACTACAGGCACGCGCCACCGCGCCCGGCGGTTGTGAACTCTTGACCTCCGGTGATCTACCCACCTCAGCCTCCCAAAGTGCTGGGATTACAGGCAGGAGCCACTGCACCCAGCCGATGTTTAATTTATTTAAGACTCACATCAGTCTTATGTAAATTTAGGGGAAATAAAGTGAATAAACTATTAAGAAATGTTCCATCTAATTAGAAAGCTAGAATAGATTCGTAAGCGGTTCCCATAAAGTAGACTATACCACAGAAGATCGTCCAGTAGTCTGCTTAGATGAAAGTCAAGACTCAAAATACCAATGTGGAAGCAATTAGGAAAGGGATTTCTTCCTGCATTGAGGTGGAAGGAGCATCATCGGGGAGACTGGGGGATGAAGTATGAGGTTGACCTCAGGGAAGGCAGAGCCTGGCCAGCAAGAAGCAGCACCCTTGATAGGTAGTCATTGGTGAGTTTTCTCTTTGAGCAGAAGTCGGATGGAAATGCCATTCAATGAAGAATGCTTTTTTTCTTTGAAATTTGAAAAAGATGATCCATTTCATGTTTTTTGTAAAACAAGAGTTTCTAAGTTCCAGAAATAACATTCATGTTTTAATAACATTGTTCTAATAATTGAATTTATAGTTTTTATCTTCTTTCATAGAACACTACCATATCTTTTTTATTTTCTTGTAGATTCAAGTATGTATTATCATAGCCCCTTAAGATTGCTTTGTGGCCAGGCGTGGTGGCTCACGCCTGTAATCCAAGCACTTTGGAGGCCAAGGCGGGCGGATCACCTGAGGTCAGGAGTTCAAGACCAGCCTGACCAACATAGTGAAACCCTGTGTTTTTTTTAAAAAAAAGAAAAAAGATTGCTTTGTAATTTCTTGTTAATAAAGTTTTACTCTGATATGCACACATCTTTTATTTGCATGGATCTTTGCATATTATTTTACAATATTAGGTTGGGTTCCCTGAGAAATATGTGGAGAAATAAATGGAGATTTGCATCCAGGAAGATTAGTGGGTGGTGCTGCTGGTGTCCAACCTGTAGAGGAGTGAGGAAGGACAGTTTGAACTGCCCCTGCAGTTACAGCAGATGCTCTGGCTGATTGTGCAAGGAGTTCCAGAGCTGGGATAGCTCTTTAATGCCTCAAAATAAGGGAGGGGGAGTCAGACCTTCGTACCTCACCCTGAGCAGCCATTGCAGGCAGCTGCTCCTGGGAGGGGTGTAACCTCAAGTGAGTAGCTCCTTATGTCAAGGACAAGGCCTGGATGCAAACTCAGCTATGAGTTGTTGGCTGTCAACACCCAAGACAGCTGGGGAATGCCTGGCTTCGCCCAAAAAGGATTTGCTTTAAGATACTGGACTCCTGGGTCCACGGTTTAAAAAGCTCTTTCAACCTTTGTTCTTAACAATGTATAAGGTAAGTGCCTTCTGCACATGTCAGACCAGTAGTTTGTCAGTTCATTGAAGTCATTTGAAGCCAGGTGTGGTGGCAGGCAACTATAGTCCCAACTATTTGGGAAGCTGAGGTGGGACGATTGCTTGAGCCCAGGAGTTTGAGGCCAACCTGGGCAACATAGTAAGACTCCATCCCTAAAAGACAGGCAGATAGATAGGCAAACAGAGAGACAGTCATTTGAAGTGAAGAATCATAAAAATTGTTAGCTATAAAGTAAAAAATGTTAGCTATTTAGTTAGAATCATAAATAATGTTAGTAGGGATGGGGCAGAGGGGGCATCTGTCCGGCTGACTGGTGTGTTCTGTGGGCGGTTGGGGCCAGAGAGGACCCAAACATGGCTCCCTTTGTCACTCGACAGAGGGTCCACACCACTGTGTACCAGAGCTTTGCCCCACCAGCCTCTGCTGCTGGGCCAGCCCCCAGCACCATGACCACAGCTCTGTATACAGGGAGCGCTGGGGCCAGTGCTCTGGCAGTCACCATGGTCCTGAGCCAACAAGGGCCCTGGGGGAGGAATTGGAACTCAGACAGTGAAGAAGGTGTTGGCCAGGAGGGAACCAGGGCGGGTGTCGGGTTCTGTCTATGCTGGGATCTGAGATTCTGAGAGATGGGTTAGGGGTAAGAGAGTAGAGGTTGGCCACATGGGGTGAGGGGGAGTTCAGCAGAGATGGGGAGGACAGGACAATGCGGGAAAGAGCAGAGCGTCCTCCCCCAGCCTCAGTCCCTCTCCTGATACAGTCCTCATCTCATTCTTAGACTCTAGAATTCTCCCTTCAGTAAACATCTGGCCCCCAACTCCCAGGGCGCTTCCCAGACAGCCAGTGCCACATCCCAGGCAGCCCCTGCTCTGCCCTTGGGGTCTGTGCCTGGCAGAAGGGCGGTTGACCCTCGGCCCATCTCGGCCTAGGTCCCAGCTCTCCTTGGCCCTAGGACCAGCAGACACACCCACCCTGCGCCTGGCCGGCTGGCCATGCTTGTGCCCGTTGGTGATGGTGGGTTGGGAGGGAACTGTTTCAGATACCAATGTAAATCTGTCTTTGCATCAATTCCACACGAGAGTTCAGTCATCATATGGGAAGGGAATCATAGCTGTGGGGTGCTCCATGCAGGACCCCGAGGTCCCCTGAGGCCAGTCCCTGTGGCCACAGCAAGGAGCGTCTGCTTCCGCCAGTTGGACTAGACTCTTTCCTGCCCAGAAACCGGCAAAGGGACTTCCCCTGCTCCTTACCCACCGTCGTATCCCAAACACACCCGTGTGGGTGGACGCCTCCACATCTCCCCCTCAGCCCAGGGCCCGAGCTCTTCCTGATGAGGGTTAAGCAGGAGCGGCCGCCTCTCCCTGTGTCCATGTTGTGGGCAGCTGCCTTCTCCTCAGCTCCCACGGGGCAGAACAAGAGCCAGCCAGCTCTCTCCATCCCAGGATTTACAGGGGTGCTGATAACTAAAGCAGGCGGGGCCTTGTGAGTGGGTGGTGGGAGGGATCAGGGCTTCCTTAGCATCCGTCAGTCCCTGGAGCATCTGAAGGGGCAGCCTACACCTGGAGGAATGAGTGGGGCTGGCCCCGTGGGTCCCCAGTGCCTGGCATCTCCCGGTCCCTCTGCTCTCCCTCACAGACCCCCTACACTGAGCAGCACAGCCCTGAGGACAGAGGCAGCAGCCCCGAGAGCATTTCCAACACAACTATATTTATTCATATTTACACATGAGACCCCCAAGGTATTGCTCCCCACCTCCTACCCCATATCCCTAGGCCCTCCCTTCCGGTTCACCCACACTCCCCTCCCTTCCTCCCCCCCACCCTCCAAAGCTAAGTAGCAAGATCAGCACTGGGGGAGGCTTTTGTCTGCTTTGGGGCATCCTGTCAGAGCCCCACCTCGGGGGATTGGCACCAGAGAGCCTGCCCTGTCCCCCTACTGGCTACAAGCCCGCTTTTTCTTCCTGGAGACCACGGGGTCACCCTTTCTCTTTTGAGACTGTGAGGGGCCACCCAGCCCCCAAGCCAGGGATTGCGCCCCAGAGACTCTGAGCCCAGGCCCTAGGTGGGGCGTCTGTCAACAGGGGGTGGGCCTCCGAAGAGAGCTCGCTTCTTGGACTTGGTGGCAGGAGCGGGTGCTGGGATGAGGCCTCCTCTCTGCCCAGAGGGAGACTGAGGAGCTCCCTGGGGACCCCGCCCTTCTGGGCTGAGAAAGCCCGAGGCAGGGACAGGGCTCTGGGGCAGCCTCCAGGGCAGCAGCTTGTGCTGGGAACCCAAGAGGAAGGCCAGGCTGGGGAGCTCCTCCTCCTCCTCACTTGACCCCTGACCCAGCCCATGTGACTCCCTGACAGGACACCCTCCAGGGAGACCCCAGGTGTCCTTGGTCCCCAGACCAGGGCAGGTGGGTCTGTGATCCTGGGGAGGAGAGTATGGCTGGGCAGCCCTCAGCCTGCAGGAATCCAGACTCTCCAAAAGCACAATAGGGTTTATGGACCTGCTCGTGCCAGTGCGCGCTCTGCCTCCCTGAGGGTCCCGGGCAGCTGCCTGGGGTGGGCACGTTTCCATGCTGACCCCTTGCTGGGGGTCAGGGACATCTCTCTCTGCTCCGTGGCCCACTGCAGACTTAGAAGGACTTGAGTCCAACTGGGCGGTGCCATGACTAGGGGCTGCCCTCGCACACCGTTCCTCCTTCAAGGATAGGCGACGCTTCTCTGCTACCTGCGGGAGGAAAAGAGGGCACTTACTGGCGCTGCCCCAAGTGTGAGCAGGGCCCGGGGGTGGTGGAGACCAGGGCACTTGGGTGGCAGGCAGGGAAGCCTGAGGCAGCTGGGCTTCGTGTCAAGAGAGAGGGTGTGGCTGTGCCGGGCGTCCCGCTGGGCCTCACTGCAGTTTGCATCCTGAGTCCCCCTCCCTGGCTCCTCCATCCTGCTCCATCTGAACCTGCACCTCCCCACCTCGGAGTGGCTCCCCCAAGAAGCCGAGCATCCCCCGCAGGGTGGGGTAGGCAATCAGGTGGGGCTTGTGTGCCGGGTCCCTCCTGCCTCCAGGGTACCTGGGTTCCCCCTCCCTCCCTGCTCTACCTGGGCAAGGGTGAGTCCTTCCTCCTGCTCCAGCTCCTGGCTTAGGGCCAAGAAATCCATCTGTGGATCTGGGGAAAGCAGTTCTTCCAGGAATCGGGGGGTGAATGACGGCCTCCACCTGGAAACAGAAGGAAGACGGCGTGAGCTTCCTGGGCAGGGAGTAACCTGGAGCAAGGACACCTGGAGGAGATGCAGGAAGCAGCGAGCGCCTCGTCCCCACCCTTCTGGAGCTGTCTCATATCATGGCGACCACCAGCTCCACACACAGACCAAAGACCTGGTAGCATACACACAGACAGAGACACACAGACCACACACAGACACACAAACCCACATACAACACAGGAAAAGACACAGACACAACATACACACTACACACTCACACCCACATAGACACACAAAGACACACAGTAACAAATCACAGACACAAACACACAGCAGGGCTTAATTCCAAGGACCTGTGAGTGCCCCCGCCACCCGCCCCAGAATCCTGCAGACCCCAGCACTTTAGGCCAGCCCACCTTGGTGACGAAGTCTTTCTGGGAACACAGCTTGTCAATGTAGTTCAGGAGGCCCGGGTCTGGAAGCATCCCGTCCCCTTCCTGCTCCACTTCGTCCTCTTCCCATTGTCCCTTGAGCTCCCCCGTGGCCCCAACGGGAGGCCCCAGCAGCTCCTCCATGATGTGCACATACTCCTGCACCACTTCAGGGGGCATCTCCTCTGCGGGGCCTTGGTCCTCCACTGGCCGCCGGGGCCTGGGTGGCGGCAGGTGGGCCTTGGTCTCCCGCTGGCCGCTGGGGCCTGGGTGGTGGCAGGTGGGCCTTGGTCTCCGCTGGCCGCTGGGGCCTGGGTGGCGGCAGGCAGGCAGGCGGGGCCTTGGGGCCATCCTTGCTGGGAAGGTACACTGAGGCAGGGAGGGAGGAGGATGGGCGTGGTGAGGGCTGCTCCTCCTGCCTGCACCACACAAGGGAGAGCAAGGCTCAGGGACGTGAAGTGGGTCCCAGCTGGGTCAGGACCACCTGAACCACAGCGCCCCAGAGGAGACGCCGCAGGAGGGGCACATGAGAGACAGCATGGTTTTGGAGAAGTTTGGAGCCGCCGATAGGCTGAGTACTCTACCCGCTCATCCCTGCTTCCTGGGCGAATTGTATGTGGAGTTTCGGACAGGCGAGGGGAGAGTAGCTAGGAAACCTGACCAGGTCAATACCCTCCTTGGACACCACGGGCCGCCCACGAAGTGGGTGTTGACCTGGTTGATACTCAACATATGTCCTGGGAGCTGTCCTGTTGGAGGAGCACATCCCTCTCTTGAAGGGAGGCATGGGGTGTGGGGACAGTGGCCTCCCTTGGCCCCGCTGGCCTTTGCCGTGCCTCCTGTGGGAATGTGTGTGGGTAACCCCTCCCATATAGACACCGAGGAAGGAGAGCCAAGCAGAATCCTGGCACAATTAAGACCTGGAGAATGGGCCTGGTGTGGTGGCTCATGCCTGTAATCCAAGCACTTTGGAGGCCAAGGTGGGTGGATCACCTGAGGTTGGGAGTTCAAGACCAGCCTCACCAACATGGTGAAACCCCGTCTTTAAAAAAAAAAAAAAAAAAAAAAAGACCTGGAGAATATCTCAGTTTATAGTGTTACTACTCAGTTATTTCCATATACATACATATATATATATATATATATATATATCTTAGTTCATAATCAGAGGAATGCCTAGAGTAGATACAGTACAGAGCATGAATTAAGGAATAAGCACCTTATAGTCAGAGGAATGTCTGGAGCAGACACAGTGCAGAGCATGATTTAAGGGAAGAACAGTTATACCAGGACAAGAATCCATGGCCCAGCGTTGAGTATCGTAAAGATACCCGCTGTATGGCAGGCTTGGGGCGAGAGCCACTCCTCCTGATAAAGGAGTTGTAGGACCTTGCTCCAGTTCTTGTGGAAGGCTGCCCTCAGACCGGCAATCCACCTTGGTGACTGTGACCTTTATCACCTCTTGCTACTGTGCTGCTGCTCAAAGCATTCCCCCTATAGAACTCACTGGAAGCTGCCAGCAGGTGGCGTAGACCCTGACAGCTCTGTCGCTGCTGTGTGACTTAAAGCATCCTCCCATAAATCTTCTTAGAAGTAGTTTGCCCGTAGATAGAGGTATTACACACTGCACCCTCTTCACTGTGCACAGCCTACCTCCATGCTTCGGTAACCTCATGGGGGTGGACCCCTTATTGCACATGGCCCTTGCCTCGATGACCTAATGGGAATGGACCCCTTGCTGCGCACTGTCCACCTCCCCAGCCTAGGTGACCTAATGGGGGTGGACCCCCTTGTTTCATTGCTCACGACCCTATCACTATGCGGGAAGGGGGGGGGCCCCCCCCCCCCGGCCCCCAACCCCAAAACAAAAAATACTCAGGCTCCCGGCCGTTGGGGCCCCCCCCGACTCCACTCATAGGTGGCGGGGCCCCCTAAGCCCAGCTGCATTTTCTTTGTACTTCTATGTTCTGTCCCTTTATTTCTCAGATCCTGCGCCTCAGCACAGCATAAGGGACACCCCATGACCCTGTGGGCCTTCACCCCTACAATGTAGGAAGCTGTACCTGGCTGCTTGACCACCTCAGGGGCCGATAGTCCTTGAGGTTCAAGCCTCGGTGGGGCTGGAGGAGGCAGGCACTGGGGCCCCTTCATCCACTGCGACTTCTGAATCTGCATCTCCTCCTCAGCCTCAAACTCAAGGAACCTGGGGTGAAGAAGGTGCAGGCCATGTTGAGAAGGTTCAGGCCCCCTGCTCCCAGGACCAGGCAGCAGCCGATGGCAGGGATGGGAAGGAGTGCCTCAGGCAGGCTGTCCAAGCCCTCCCTCGGGCCTGTCCCCCCAGTCCCAGAGGGAGCTGCTCCCAGAGTTCTGGGCTCACCCTCCCTCACCCGGCCCCTGCAGAGCCCATGGCATCAACAGGGCTTCCTGACTCAAATAAAGGCCACGAGGCCCAGGAGGGCACCAGGGGGGACCCCTCCTTCAGGCTTCAGCTGGCCAGGGGTGGGGTTTATGGCAGAAGGTATCAGGGATGATGCCCAGATGCTGGAGTCCTGAGGTTGGGACTGTGGGTCCCTGAAGGATAACCCAGGAGAACGAGGCCTGGGAGACCCCTGGTCGGGAGGAAGCAAAAGCTGGGCCCAGAAGGCAGGGCCCCTTTCCCCTGAGGCTGCTGTCTGTCTGTCTTAAAGGAGGGGATTGCCCAGGAGCAAAGGCAGGCAGGCCAGAGATCGGTGTCATGGTGTCCTGGACGCAGGTCTCCCCCTGACCCATCACAGGATTCTCCAATCCTGGCCAGGCCGGGAAGGGTGAAAATCGACTTCTGGCCACTGCTGTGAGGAGAGTGCACCCCGCTCTGTCTACAGTCGCCAGCGCCCCTTCTCCCCCATCCCCCACAGCTGGCAGTGATCTCCTTTGGGCTGCCATGCTGGCTGCTCCCTCCATGACCCCCAGTGTCAGGCAGGGATTGGCCCCAGGTCAGGCACGGCGTGGCTTCTCACCAGGGCAGGATAGAGACCCCAGCACACTCTAGGAGGGAGGAGCAGCTTCCTGAGGGAGCCAGGGGCCCAGGAGGGCCTGTTTGTCTACACCCTCCTCATGGTCCACGCTGAGAAGCCTCCATGGCCACTGGGCCTCTGTCACCCTCTCTCACCCTGCCATGTGGGCTCTGCCTCTGCACCCCAGACTCACTTTCCCGCCATCTCGTAGTAGATCATCCGGTCAGAGTTGCTCATGTGCTGCCATTCCCGCATGGCCCGCCACAGTCCCTCCTCCAGGGTCATGGTGGGCGTCCGCCGGGCCAGGGATCTGAGAACTGGGCTGTAAGGCGGTGCAGTCAGTCTCGTCCACAAGCCCACCCTCCCTCCCAAGCCCACCTGGTCCCAACACCCGGCCCCTGTCCTCCCCACACCTGACCTGCCATGTGTCCCTGTCCTGCTCTCCCCAACATGGGCAGGACACGCCCCCAAGGTCAATCATCACCACAAGCCACCGGGTGGCCTCTCCGACTGCCCCTGGAGTCCTAGTGTTACAGTGTTGACAAGTGAACTCAGTACTATGGGTGGAACGTGCGTGTCCCCAGCATTCCTGTGCTGAAGCCCTCAGTCCCGGTGTGTCAGTTCTTGGAGTCAATCAGGGTTACAGCAGGTCATGAGGGTGGGGTTTCCATCATGGCATCTGAGCCGTGATAAGGACAGGAGGAGACACCAGGGCTCTCCCTCTCAGCCACAAGAGGACACAGCCAGAGGCAGCCCTCTCCAGCCAGGACACCAATCTGCTGTCGCCTTGATCTGGGACTTCCGGCCTCTGGAACTGGGAGACATGACTGTGTCCTGATAAAGCACCCAGTCTATAGGATTTGTTATGGCAGAGCCTGAGCTGACTGCGACAGTGCGCACACAGAATGACCGGGGAGCGAGGGTTAAGGTGCAGGTTCCAGGTCCCTAGGACTGAGCATTTAACCAGCTTCCTGGGGGACTCTGGAGCAAGACAGCCCCTGGGGACGCAGCCTCAGGGTCCTAGAGAGGAGCAGAAACCAGAACCAAAGCAGAGCGGCGTCCAAGCCCACTGCATGCAGAGCCTTTGAGCCTGGGGCGGCTCCACTCTCAGATCAGGGTCCCCAGTGCACCCGGACTCAGTTACAAGGAGGAAGGCAACAAGTCCCAGGATGCAGGGGAGGCAAGATTTTTGGGAACAAAGATGGCATCGCCCTACACCTACACCCTGGGCAGGGAACTTGCCTAGGGGAGTGGCCAGTGTGTTGCCTGGTGGATGTGCTCAAGCTCCCGTGGAGTACGGGTTTGCTCATCAGCGGGGGACACGGTCACAGAGGCACCGCAGGATGGAGAGAGGCAGGACTGGGACTGAAATGACAAACTCTCAGATGCTGGCATTGCTGCCTCAGTCACCACAGCCCACGGCCCTGGGCTGCTGGGCTCACGGTACACTCAGAGCCATCACTGGAGCCCGTGGCTTTGGGGAGCGCTGTCCTAGATGGCCTAGTTCTGATAATGATAGCAATAGGGACAGTAATCATAACTGCTGTCATGTGATGTGTCACAGCATGTGCCGGGCACTGTGCTACGTGCGTCATATGTGAGCTCAAGTCACCTCTTCACCGTCCTCTGAATGAGGCATTGTCGTCTCGTTTTCTAGGAGGGATGGAGGGCAAAGATGCAAATACCTGCCCAGCATCGACCCTAATGCGGGGCCCAAGACCATCCCCTGTGCAGGCTCCACCACCGCTGTGCCAGCTGGACCTCGGCAGAACAGTGGGCGTGTGCCAGGTTCCTGCAGCTCCCACCCCCAGCCCCATGTGATGTGCCCCTGGCCTTCGCTACTCAGGTCAAGGGGAGGCACTGGGGTGCACTCAAAGACCTAAACCCAACCCGTGGCTCATGTTGGACTGGGAACCTTCTCTGACCTTGGTGTTCTGTAAACATTGTCATGAAAATGATTGAAAGTAAGGACTGGCTGGACTCACGGGACAGTGAGGGGCAGGAGAGATGAGGCCCCTGAGAGTCTGTCCCGAGCGGCAGCCAGATTAATGTTGCTGAAAATGTGCCTTTCCATAGTTCAACCCATTGCTTTCAAGACCGCCCTGCAAGCTCCCCTGAACAGCGTGACCTCCCGTCCATCCAGCAGCCTCGTTATGGGTGAGCTGCAGGACGAGCTCCGGTGCCCCGAGGACACTCACATGAAGAAACAGGAAAGCGCTTCCGTGTCCGGACTCTGGGGAAGGTGCCTCCGGGCCAGGGGCTTGTAGTGCTGCCAGAGTCGGAAGTTCTCATACACGCTCTTGGGGTTACAAGAGTTATCCGGGGGGGGCCTTGGCCTGGGAGGGAGCCATGCTGCCCTCCCCATGAGCCCCTTGTGGCCATGGACTAGCGTTCACCGGGGCGATGATGGGGGCCAGCTGGGGAGCCGGTGGTGGTGCTTGAGAAGGAAGGCCCTGGGACCAGCCTCCCTCACAGGCCTGGGCGCCTCCAATGACTTGGGCAGCCATAGCGGGCACCACAGGGGCAGCTGCCAGGGGTTGGGGAGGTGGACATGCGACGCCCCTGCAGATGGCGCCTGGAGCCAGCCAGATGAGGGGGGCCTGAGTTAGGACCAAGGTCTGTGCCTGAGGGGCCTTCACAGGCCCCACTTCTGTCCTCATCTGGACAAGGACATTGGAAGCCCCAGCCCAATTCAGGCCTCGGCCATCCTTTCCTGCCACCAGAGGGGTCCTGGGGAAGGCAAACAGCACCGGAGGGCCGCCTGGAGGAACCACTATAGTCACGGGGGACGGCCCACGTGCTGGGCCGGGAGCAGGTGTGGCAAAGGGCAGAGCCGTGAACACTGGCAGGGAGGCACCAGGGTTCTCGGTCATGCCCGGACCCAGCACTGGGCATGCTGTGGAGACAAAGGAAAGAGGTGAATTAGCTGGGGTCTCCAGGTCCGCCCTAGTCACTGGGAATCAGAGGGGTGTCCTACAGCTGAAGGCGTGTGACAGGGAAACTGCAGCTTGCAAGTGTCCCTGAGTGTGCATCACATGCTCTGTTACTCCACGGGAGGGTCGCTTCACTAGAGAGCCTTGCCCTGGCTCCACTAGACTCCCTGACCCCTCTCTGCCAAGAAGCAACAGCCAAGTCTTTGCTGCCTCTGAGGGTCTCCCTAGGGTATCCCTGGTAGACCCTGCCAGCCTTACAGGCATCTCCCAAGCCATGGGTCAGGGATGGATCTCCCGCTGGCTTGGTGTCCCTCAGCATGCTCAGCAGGAGGTGAGGGGCCTCCCCCAGGGCAGTGCTCTGCACTCTGAAGGCCTACAGCAAGCCAGAAGGTTCTTAATATTATGGCCCCATCTCCTCTTCAGTCTTCCTTTTCCTGAAGCTCTTGTAAACCCCTTTATTTCCTAGCTCAGCACAACAAAAGAAAACCACTGGATAGACTGGGTGTGGTCCTTCATGCCTGTAATCCCAGCATTTTGGGAGGCCGAGGTGGGCAGATCACCTGAGGTCAGGAGTTCGAGACCAGCTTGGTCAACGTGGTGAAACTATGTCTCTACTAAAATACAAAACTCAGCTGAGCATGGTGGTGTACACCTGTAATCCCAGCTGCTCAGGAGGCTGAGCCAGGAGAATTGCTTGAACCCAGGAGGCAGAGACAGCAGTGAGCCAAGATTGCACCACTGCGTTCTGGCCCGGGTGACAGAGCAAGAGTCTGTTAAAAAAGAAAGAGAGAGAGAGAGAGAGAGAAAGAGAAACAGGAAGAAAGAAAGAAAGGAAGGAAGGAAGAAAGAAAGAGTAAGAAAGAAAGAGAAGAAAAAGGAAGGAAGGGAAAAGAAGAAGGAAAGAAAACGATTGAATGGATGGAAATCTCTCCGAAGCCAGCACCCTGGGAACCCTAAAGATAACCTATAATGTATAACGCCCAGCGTGCAAGTGATTGTTCTGGCACTATGCACAGCATGTACTAAACATGGATCATAGTCAGGCTACATTTTCCTCAGTGGTCGGTGGTCCTGGCTGACACTCAGGGAGCTCTGTTCCCAGGGAACAGGTCTGAGAAGCAGTGGTGGAGTTCCCTGAGATACTGTCATTGCTCAGCCAGCAACAGCGGCACATGATTAGAGCACAGCCAGCAAGCGGTGAGCAGTGGGGCTAACAGGGGAGGTGTCCAGGGACTTTCACAGCTGCTGGTCATGTTACAGTAGGACGAGGGACAACGAGCCCATCTCTGGTCCTTTGCCTTTGAGCTCCCAATAACTGAATATAGTGACCAACCAAGAACCAGAGGTTCTTGGGCCACAGGCCAGGTGGGGCAAAGTTGTCTGGAGCTCACCCCTGTTCACTGGGACCTCATGCAGTCTCCAGTCAAGGGGGGATAAGGGATACAGCACATGCACCTCATCAGTCAGGACACACACCCTAACTTCACTAATAATAAGAGGACCCTCTTCCTATTTGTGCGCTACTCTCCTTCCTCTACTGAAAAGGAAACCAGCCTTTCCAGACCCTTCCACTGAGAATCAGCAAGAGTCCACACGTGTCCCCTGTTCATGAGGTAGTAGACATGGAATAGAAGCAAATCCTTCATCGCCACGATAACACAAAGTGTAGAGGACAGGCCGTGAGCTAGCAGACAAGAGGAAGTGGGTCTGAAGACCTGAGCTTCCACAAAAGGACGAACAACTCAGAACAACCTGGGAAGCCCGGGCCGTGTTGTCTGAACTTCCCCAACTGCCCCCACCCCTGTTAAATCACAGCCAACAGCTACCTGAACTGACGGAGAAGCCACCTCTGGGGAGGGAGCTGAGAGGCTGCGGCAGTTACAGTAGCCCCCAGCCTCGCCCACCCAGAGGCTGTCACTGCACTCTGTCACAGCCAACCCACCCAACAGTTTTCTGGCTGAGACCACTTCTCCCCACTCCTCCCTGAGATCTAGAAAAGTCCAGTCCAAATCCCTCTGAACACTATGGAAGAGCACCTTCCAGGTGCCTGAAGACACAACACAGGGCTCAGGCTTGCCTGTCATCCTCCCTGGGCCACCAGCACAACACGATCCCACCACTCCCTACAAACACACAGTGACGTGACCTGTCCCCCTCTAGAAAGAATCAATACATCCACTCCATCCTTTCCCCTACGCGGTGTATTTCCCCAGGCACCTTGGTCCACCTCTAAGGAGCCGTCCTCCCTAACCACAGACTCAGGGTGCCATGACCCTCCTCAGGTGTGATGTCTTTGGGGACATCCAGTGCTCCCTCCCTCCTCAACATCAGCCCTATCAACTGTCCCCAGGGCAGTGTCAAATTTGAATTCCCAAGGATTTGAAACATGGCAGAGACTTGGATAATGCCCCTGTCCCTACAGACTCACCTCCATTTGAAGCCATCCCCTCAGGCTTGATGCTGTTCACTGCTGTCTGGCAGTTTCTGTGAAGAGAAAAGTCAAGGGCAGGACTGAGAGAGTGAACTGCCTCAACAGATTCTCCTGAGTTCAGGTGGATCAGGGAAAATTTGAAAGTAAATAAGAACACAGGACCCCAGACATTCTACAGAGGGGGGAGGGGCGCTGCAGCAGGTACTGGTAGGGGTGGGGGACATTCTGTGAAGGGCTCCAGCCAATAGGGAAGAACTGAGGTTCCCTTCCAGCTGGAGGGCAGCAACACAGAGGGCATGTGCCTCTTTAGACAACTTTTAAATTGTCCTTCTGACTCACAGCACAAAGCTTCAACCTGAGGTCCCCTTTACTTCCATTCTTTATCAACAGACCTACTTTTGTGCCCCTCAACCCATGCTCCTTCCCACTTGGGCTCTTTCCCACTCTTGATGAATCTCAACAGGGGCTGCACTTCCTAAACACAATTTAGAACACTCCACTTCCTAAGAACCCCTGTGTTTGTCAGACGAGCCACGTCTGGATCCTTTGCCTGGTGCAGAGGATCCAGGCTATTAGGTGACTGTGTGCTCATCATTGTTATGGAAGCCGTCCTTGTGCCCCCAGGTCGTGTATGTTGCTGCAATCTGTCCACACCAGCAGGCCAGCCTGACTTCCCATCTCCTTTGCTGGAAAGCCTCAGTCCGGGAAAGAGTGGCTATGCGGCCAGAAAGCCTTTCGTTTTGTTTCCCAGCTTATTGTGCTGGTATTAAATGTTTATTTTTTATCTTTTAAATGATTTTCATTTAACCAAGCAATACTTTTGCATGGTTCTAAAGTCAATTTGTGCACAGTGGAATAGGCAGTGACCAGTCTTCCTCCCACCTCTTTCCCTGTGCACAGCATTTTCTTTCCTGGAGCAAACGGGTGTTCTGATTCTTTGTCATCTTTCCAGAGATAAATTATGCAAACAAAAGCCTAATGAAGCTATTTTTGCTGTCTACAAATGCTTTCACCTTTTTTTGGGTGAAAGTTAATATATTGATATGTTCCAGTATTCTGATATTTGCAGTGACTGTGTTTGTCTCAGTAGTAATGTGGTTCCTGTCTTCATTCTGTAGGTAAATTGCTAGAGTGAGACGTTGTACTGTTTTTTAAAATTAAAAATGCATGAAAGAAGAGTGACAGGATTTAGCAACTATGAATGAGGAATGCCAAGTGGAATTTGAATTCAAGATAAACAGTAAATTAGTTTTTATTCTACTTGTGATCCGTATGATATTTGGAGTATACTTTTACAACAAATCTGTTTGTCCTTTATCTGTGTTATTCACAACTCACTGGGATCTTGAACTCTATCTGGTAACTCTTCCCAAAAAAGTGTAACCTATTAAGTGATTATCGTTAAGTCTCCCTGTGAGAGTGAGAACTTGCAGTAAGGAGACTCAAGTGTGAATCTTGGCTTCACCACTAAACAACCATTGCAGAGAAAATAGCAGGCTGATTTGATGCAGTGAAGTCTGGAGTAGCCATTATACCCTTCTCAGCTTCCAGGTTTAGTGGCAGTAGGCCCAGATGTAAGGGACAGGAGGACAGAACACTGTCTTTTTCTTTCCTCACATAAAGCGGCCTATAATTCCTAGAGCTCTGGTTTCTCCAGGAGTTAGGAATCCACTACCCATGTCCATGCTGAGACAAGCCAGGATGCTCTCCACCAATGTCCCATCCCCATTCCCATGCACCCCCGCGCATGTCGGAATCCTGGCTGGCCTCTCCCTGCTCACTGCTGGCCTCATCTTCACCATACAGCCTTGCTCTTTGGAATTCAATGTCACTGCATGTGGTTGTCAGCACGGGAATTATTGTAGCCTGTCTTTAAAAAACTTGCTTCATTCTCATTTTCACACTGAGAATCACTGACCATTTATCAGCATCAAAATGGCACGAAAGAGCACTCACGTTCTGTGCTGTGAACAGGAGGAGTGTTAGGAAACTGGTCAGAGGAGATGAGGAGTGAGTACTCAGAGCACAGCAACAAAATCTCCTGAGACACACACGTCACTCCCTGATGGGCTGCAGTAATTTTGCACTGATGGGAGGGGGTTGGGGAAGGACAGAGTCCTTCAGACAGGCTGGTGCACACTGTGATCATTTCCTGAAACACTCCCTGTTGGCACTTATGAAGCACTTGCCCCCTTCCGAAGACAATTGGACTCACGAAGGCAGAGATGCAAGACAACATAACCGGGGCCACTTGCAGGGTAGGCGGTGGATTGCAAGTCTCAAGCCCAGGGTTCTCCCCCTCCTTGCTCCAGTTGTGTGAGAAACTCATTTCCTAACACCTGTCCAATATCCCTCATGAGTTCCCGGTTTGGCCCCAACTCTAAACCTGAATGGTCCTTGAGCATTTCTATGAAATGCCTCACAGTGGCCACTGGGAGGGGAGTGAACTCCACGCGGTGCCTGCCTATCTGGGTGCTCCCAGGCCTTTTGTCCTCTGAGACAGAGCTGCCTTCTTACATGCAGCCCTCTTCTGCCATGCAGCTCACCTGGATCTTAGCTGAGAAGATCAATGGACAGCAATTCAAGCAAAATCATGGTAAACTTACCAAAACAAAACAGAAACAACATAAACACTTTGGAGACCATTCTGAGGACTTGATCTTTTATCACGGGGCAACCTTAAATGATTTTCAAGCAGTAACTTCATCTCAGAGGGATGTTGTGGGAAAATCTCCTACTCGGGCACTGAGGAAGGGCAGAATTCTTGGTTGCTTCCTCCTATTGTCGAGTCAGTCAGTCGACGCTTTCTCAAGATTCTCACGCACAGCTTTGATACCGGATTTGAACGAGTCTTTTTCTGAGCCATTGATACAAAAAGTATACTGTGGAACAGTGTCTTGTCTGAATTCTGCAATCAGCTCTGTATGTGTTTGAAGTCCTAGATCCCAGGAGGAGAGACAATCAAATTAGCCAAAGGTAATTTGTGAAGACTGGCCATGGGAGGTGGTGGCTAAAATCCTCTGGCCCCTGCTCTCTGAGCATGACCACAGGAAGTCCTGGGCCGCACTGACTGCTGAGAAAGAACGTCTCAGGGCATGGATCTCATTTCAGAAGACAGATGCTCTTCCACCCGGTAACAGAAGGTGGGTAGAGGAATGGCGGGTCCGTGCGGTGTCCTGCAGAGCTCTCAGTTTCTGCACTTGAGGCTCTGGGCCAGCGTAGACATGAAGACTCTTCACTTTTATGAGGTGGAGCCAGAAATGACAGCAACCTCCAAATGAGCAGAAAGGATCTGATGATTAAAGTTTCTTCTATTACAAATTCAAGTCAGTGAGTTGCTTCTCTACTAGTTTTTTAATTGCCAGCTGAAATTCTGCACTGTGTTGCAGAGTGGGGTCCAGGGGAGCGAGGAATTCTTCCCTTACTATCTGCTGCTTTGTCTACTGAAATTGATCAAAGCTACAACAAAAACATTTCTAGAAATCATTGGAATGCGGTAGGAAACACTCTGGGAGTGGAGTCAGAAGAAAGTATCTTTTGGAGTGTTTTTTCAGGTCTAAAATTCTTTGCCAGAAATGTTCTTTAGTGAAACCTCCAGACTGGGTAGGAAAACAGGGCATGCTATTATTTTGAAAGGCATGAGCGGGAATGGAATAAATGCAGTCCAAAGGGAATGCAAGACTTACGCAATCTGAGGATACTTTGATTTAGGGTAAACTCTCCAAAGGTAAAGCTTTCAGCGAGGCTGTTAGCTAAGTACTTGGAATGCAGGTTTATATTACTGAAAATTAGGATCTCAGGTCTTCACATAAACTCAACCAATTGTCAACCAGAAAATGTTTAAATTTACCTATAGCCTGGAAGCCCCGTCTTTGAGCTGTCCCATCTTTCAGAACCAAACCAATGTATTTCTTAAATGTATTTGATTGATGTTTCACGCCTCCCTAAAGTATATAAAACCAAGCTGTACCCTGACCACCTTGGACACGCGTTCTCAGGACCACCCGAAGGCTGTGTCACGGGCCACGGTCACTCATATTTGGCTCAGAATAAATCTCTTAAAGATTTACTCTCAACATATCCATCCAAAACCCTCACTGCCCACATTGCGGAGGTGAGCTCTCAAAACCTCTTCTTGTTCTGAGGGTTGCATGACTGGTAAATCGTTCCTTGATCAAATAAAATCTGTTAAACTTGTCTGATATTTTTCTTTATCAGGAAGAAGCTTTAGTGTGGAGTCCAGTGGTCTGAGGCTTCCTGAGAAGCAAACTAAACAGGCCCCACCATTCAAGACTCACACTCTAGCAAGGTGATGGGATGGTGGGATAAAGGGTCAGAGGATGGGGGCTGGGCCTGTGCCTGGGTGTGGCTCCTCCAGAGAACATCTGGGTTTTTTTTTCTTTTTAAAACCAATTACTTCCCATGGAAGAATAACTTCTGTATTGCAGTTGTGGAGCAAACATGGGGACGCCATCCATAGGCTCTAAGCCATCAGTAAGCCCTGAGCCAGTCTGGAACTTGCCCAAGCTGGTCTGCAACTCCTGGGTTCATGCAATCCTCCTGCCGAGGCCCCCCAAAGTGCTGAGATTACCGGTGTGAGCCACAGCGCCCAGCCTTGTAGTGTCTTTATTGACCTCTACTCTCACCAGACTTTTGTGTAGGCAGTGGAGATACAGCAGAGAATAGAGGAAAGGATGTATGCTCTGGGAGTTTACAAGACTATGATAATGTGACAGAGGGCTAGAGGAGGCACGGAACACGCTCCCACCCTTGCCAGCCTCCCGGAACCCAGGCGAGCAGGCAACACCTGGAGAGGCTCCCAGCAGGGCTGTGTGTGCTCAGTTTGTTTCTGACCCTGTCTCTGTGCTTTCCTTATTTGTTCCCTTCCTCTGGTCTTAATGCTGACCATCCAGGCAGGTGCTGGTCACTTCAGTTCTGACCCACAGGCTGGACTCCACACTTCCTCACACGGAGCCTGTATCAGTTGTGGCTCTCAGTCAGAGATCTGGCCCAGCGCCTCATCACATCCAACACAGAAGAGATGCCTCTGTCTCAATGAGGCCACCACCTTATCAGAATTCACATGTTAGGTGTCTCAGTCTATTTTCTGTTGCTTGAAACTGGGTAATTTATAAAGAAAGATAATTTTTTTTTTTTTTAAGAAGGAGTTTAACTCTGTCACCCAGACTGGAGTGCAGTGGCACAATCTTGGATTACTGCAACCTCTGCCTCCTGGGTTCAAGTGATTCACATGCCTCAGACTCCCAAGTAGCTGGGACTACAGGCACGTGCCACTGCGCCTGGCTAATTTTTGTATTTTTAGTAGAGCTGGGGTTTCACCATGTTGGCCAGGCTGGTTTTGAACTCCTGACCTCAAGTGATCCACTCACCTCGGCCTACCAAAGTGCTGGGATTACAGGTGTGAGCCACTGTGCTCAGCCTTTAATTTTTAAAAATTTTATTTATTTATTTTAGAGTTGGGGTATTGCTATGTTGCCCTTGTGGAACTCCTGGGCTCAAGCCATCCTCCTGGGCTCACGCCATCCTCCTGCCTTGGCCTCCCAAAGTGTTGGGATTACAGGCGTGAGCTCCAGTCCTGTGTATTCTCCATAGCTCCCAGTGTGACCATTACTGGAGGCAAAATTTAAATCAGGGGTTGGGGATGGAGACGGAGGTGGGGCAACATATTTGACTTTGAAGACATTTTCTGTAAAATTTGGAGGAGTGGGTGTGCTAAAGGCATCTACTGGGTGGAGGCCAGGGATGCTGTCAAGCATCCTACAAAGCATGGAACAGACCCCACACAAAAGGATTATTCCATCCCAAAAGTCAACAGTGCTTAGGTGGAGAAACCCAGGGCTCTTACCAGTGAGATGAAATGTTCCAACCAGCAGACTTCTTGGCACCTACCTTCCTCCCATCCCTCCCTGTTTCTGAGCTAACCCCACTATAAGACATTAAACAGGCTGGACACAGTGGCTCACACCTGTAATCCTAGCACTTTGGGAGGCTGAGGCCGACGGACTGCTTGAGGGCAGGAGTTTGAGACCAGCCTGGCCAACATGGCAAAACCCCATCTAATGCCACAGAAACAAAAAGAATTTGTTTTTTTAAATTTGAGTTAATTTTTCTTCTTTTTTTCTTAGGTAGTCCAGTTAAGGGTTTGTAATTTTGTTTGATCTTTTAAAAAATCTCATTCTTAATTTTATTGATTTTTTTCTATTACTTTTCCATTCTCTCTTTTGTTTATCTATCTGATCTTTATGATTTCCTTCCTTCTGCTAATTTTTGGTTTAGTTTGCTCTTTTTTTTAATTTATTTCCTTGAGGTGTTAAGTTAGGTTATTTATTTGAGCTCTTTCTTCAAGCTCATGCTGCTATAACAAAATAGACTGGGTGGTTTAAGCAACAAACACTTCCTTCTTACAGTTCTAGAGCTGGAGGCTAGGAAGTCCAATATTCAGGTGCTGGTAGACTCTGTGTTCATCAACGCCTCTTTCACATTTTCTGTGCTACATTCTAACTGACTTTATACATCTATCAATCATCCATGTCATTGATTTCCTCTATATCTGTGTCTAATCTACTCTTTTGCCCACTCACTTTGATATTCATAAGCGTGATGTCTGCATGTTCAATTTCATCATACAACAATTAAGAATATTCATTCTCAATGATCAAGATTTAATAACTTTAATAATTTTTAGTATTTCATCAAGAACATTTTTTTTAAATGAATTGCATTTATTAGGAACAACACTCTGAAAACTCACAAGTATTTTGCACAGTTAACCCTAGGCCAGAGGACACTTGGCAACCACACAGAAAAAGGATACCAGGACGGAGTCCCACGGAGACCGAGGCAGGTGGATTATCTGAGGTCGGGAGTTCAAGACTACCCTGGCCAACATGGCAAAACCTCATCTCTACTAAAAATACAAAAATTAGCTGGTCGTGGTGGTGCACGCCTGTAGTCCCAGCTACTCGGGAGGCTGAGGCAGGGAGAATTGCTTGAACCCAGGAGACGGACGTTGCAGTGAGCCGAGATTTCTCTCCACTGCACTCCAGCCTGGGCAACAGAGTAACACTCCATCTCAAAAGAAAAAGAAAGAAAGAAAAAAGGTGAAATGATTGGACTCAAAATTATGCTGCAAATTAACTGGCACTGTAATCCCTATTCAAAATCATTCTGTGGCATTAGCTGCAATGAGGCAAACTATTGACACCTCTCAAGCCCCAGGGGGCCCTCTGAGTTCCACCTCAGGGGAGAACCCCCCCCCCCCCACCCCGTTCCCCGCGCCTGCGTAGTCGGCCGTTGACGCCCTGCGCCAGGGCGGTGCGGCCGTTGCAGCTTCGTGGGCGCAATGTGCGTGCGCAGTGGCGGCTAGGGGCGCGCGGTCGTTGCAGTTTGGTGGGCGCGATGCGCGTGCGCACTGGCGGTTAGTCGGGCGGGCAGCGTCAGCTGCGAGGGAGCTGGAGCGGGGAGGCGTCATCTGGCTCGGGCTAGGGCCGGCGGGAGCGCGAACGAGCGACGGCGGAAACCGCGCGCCTGTGGACCACCGCGTTAGCGGACAGCAGGTGAGGACCGCGCGGGGCGGGTGTGGGTCGTGCGGGGCCGTGAGGGGGTGCGGGTTGCGGGCGGGTTAGGGGTGCGGCGGCCTGGCCCGGGCCGCGCGGAGCATTGTCCAGCGGGCGGCGCCCGCACAGGCCCCCTGCCGGCCGGGAGGGGCAGGCCTGGGCCTCCAGGCGGGCGCGCGCTCCTTTCTTCCCCCGACCTCCACTCCTTCGTCCCCCTCTTCTCTGCCGCACCCCGCCAACACGACCGCCACCTTCCTGTCCCCCAGTTCCCCGGACGCCGCCGGCCCCTTAGCGTGCGCTTTGTTTGGAGCGGAGCTGGGAGGCCCTCGGGCATGGGGCGGGGGCGCTGCGCAGTCCGGTGCCGGGAGGGGGCGCTGCTCCAGAATGCGGGCGGGGAGGGAGAAGCGTTGCATAATGCCGGGCCGGGGGCGGGGCGGGACGGGACCCGGGCGCAGCGTGGCGGGTTACCCCGGGGCCGCGGGCCTGCCTTCGGGCCATGCCTCCCTGACCTGGAGGATGGCCGTGGTCCTTGCAAGTTGCAGGCTGCCGGAACGCCCACCGGCCAGTCCTCGCGCCCGCGCAGCCCCCTTCCAGATGCGCCAGTCTCCTCGCCGCCCTCCGTGGGGCGCGGCGAAACGCCTTGCAAACAGTCACTCACTTTTCCTTTCCATCGTGAGTGACCTTGGATGTATTCGTCAATGAACGAACGTGATGAAATGTGCAATGCGGGAACTGCTTAGTGCCTCGGGTTTGGCTTTCTCCAGCATCGTATTGCATTGATTGTGCGTTCTCGATTTTACAGAGGTTTGTTTTGAGTAATGGCTTCAGTAATGTCAACCCATACGCATTTCAAAGTTTGTTTATGCAATTGTTTTTACATTTACTCTCTTTTAATTTATAATTTTTGAATTAGATTTTGTGTTTTGGAGAGATTTTCCGTTAAGTGGTGAAGTTTTTAATCTTGGTAAATATGGATGATTTGGCTGTTTTATCGCGTTCGTCAGAAAGCAGTACCAGGAACATTGAAATGTTTTAAAGGCTTTCACTCTACAGTGACTTGTGCAAAAGACGACATATGTACCAAAACGGGAATACCTAACTTTTTTTCTATTGGAATTTTCTCGAAGGAATTCTATGCAATCTGAAAAGATTGATGGAGGGTACAGTAATTGCTTTCTACATCGCTTTTGTTAAGCAGTGAAAATTAGACAAACTTGGAGATTTATACCTGGACATACTGAGTTTTTGAACACTCTTGAAGTGAAATTTTGGAAAGGGCAGGTGAAATGAGGCTTCTTCCAAGCTCCCCCTTTCCCCCCTCAGTTTGGTTAAAAGGCAAACACCAAAATATTGTAGTAGCTGGTAATTTACAGAACGTTCGTTATCAGATTTGATAATTATGTATTAAGGTTGTACAATATGTGTATGTCCGAGTTATAGGTAGTAGGTCGTAGAGTCTTATGAAAAATACAATTTTATAATCTTCTGAGTAGCAAAATGGTTATGAATTGTCAAGGCAATAGGGCCAGTATATGTCTTCAGTCATCTTTTTATGCCTGAAATCCAGGAAACAGTATCAATGGATGTTCCCTGGAACAGCTATTGCAATGCCATATGTTGGTCATTGGTGTCCTTACAGTGTATCTCAGATAATGGTGTGTCTCCCTTATTTGTGAGCAATATCATGATATTGCTGCGGCTTGTGTGTGCCCCTCTGCATTTTGTGGGTAGTGTTTCAAATTTGGCTATCATATCAATAAGATGAGAGTTACTAATTTGGTTTTAACTGGAAGAAATTTAGGTGGTTTTCACTTCCCAGTGACTTACCTGATTGCACATAATTCCAGCGTTAATGGTTGCACTCCTTAATTGCTGGCATCTTTTTTCTAGTATGTTAGATATACATTCTTTTGGTTTATCATTTGAAAGAATATTGCTGAGAAAGCATTTAAATGTTAATACTCTTATTTGTTTATATTTACTGGATGCTTAAATGTGTTTTCTTTCCTTTTTCCTGAATGAAAAGAAATAGAAGAAGAGAACTATTTTGTGCACGTATTTTGTTCAGTTTAGAAGACATGGTATTGTGAAAACGGTGTAGTCTCTGGAGTTAGACCTGGAGTCAGAATGTATATCTAACATACTAGAAAAATGCTTGGAAGAACGGCCTTCCAAGTCAGAAGAATCTGGGTTGAAACTGAGCTCCACTCCTTACTGGGCCAAAGCCACATAACTGATTCATCATGCAGCCTTTTTTTTAAAGTTACTCGAATATGTCAGTTGTATTGTTTCCGTAAACACACGTTTGTTACTGAAAATTGCAAAAATAGCACATTGAAGGTCCTTTTATTGGAGTTCAAACATTTGAAAACCAGAAAATTTAATTATGCTGTAGCCAGACTACCCAATGTTTTCTTTTACATTCTTGCCCCACAAGTTGCTTTACTTCGATTCTTGATGTTGGGCTTCATCTCACTGACATCAGGCTTCTGACACACAGGGGAATCTTAGGACCTCCTGGCTCTTGGGGTCACATCAGAGAGGAGAGCTAAAGTATGTTGAAGTTATTCAAACACATTCAAGCTACATAGGTCTCTTACAAATTACTGGTATCATGGTAGAAAGGAAAAGATAACAAAAAAGACATCACAGAACTCTTTATCAAGGTTACCGGTATACAGGCTGTCCTATCATAGAGTAGCTTTCTCAACCTGGTGCATAAAATTACCAGCAAGAAAAGCACAAGAATAGTAGTTTATGGTTGAATTGGCTTGGTGTCATGATTCCCTGTTCTAGCATTCTCAGGCTATGATACACACAGAAACTGCAGGCACATTGGAATGGTTCCCTTGTTGATGCATTTTGAACTCCCTTTAGGCCAATGTCTACTAGTTCTATTTCAAGCCAAGGAAATCTGTTGAGTAACACGTATCTCAATTTTACCCTTTCTTTCTGCATAGATAGCAGTGTTCTTCTCCTACTCCTAAGTCAAGCCATTTCTGATGTCCCTGGAAGATTCTCTTCTATCCAGTTGTTGGAATGAATCTTCTGGTAGAAGGGAAGAGGGGAATTTGGTACTAGGGTTGAAAGTGATGTTACTGAGGTTCTTTATTGACATCTCTGAGCAGAAGAGAGGCCCGTCATCCTGGAAATTTTCTTCAGTGAGCATTTATGAAGACTCTCAGGTCAAGGTTGGGTTAAACTTTTGTGGTGGGTCCATCTGAGGTCTAGTCAACAGCACTAAGCTCTTCCTGGATCTTTGGGACCCGGCAGAAAGTGATTCCAGCTCTCGAATTGCTACAACGTAGCCTGGAAAGAAATCTATGACCCAGAGCCTGAAAACCCAAACTCCAGCAAATAATGGTGAAAGAGCCAACCCGCAAAGCCTTTTAAAACCTTCAATTTCTTATCTATACTACTGTGATAAAACCTATTGTATAAGGCTGTTTTGAGAGTTACATGAAATGGACTTACAGAGTTCTCAGTACAGTTCCTGAAATGCAGCAGCTGATGCCACTAGATTTCCTTCCCTTTTCTACTTTTGAACTTTGCTGTAGTTATTGGCATTGTTTTAATGTTGCAGTAAACAGTTGGCTTAGTTGTACATCAGTATTGAGTCCAACTTAATTTTAAATTAGGTCTTTACTGGGAGCCTCTTCATGACCTTAAAATTGCCATAAACCCTTTATAGAACAG